>OW121785.1:53356740-54569305 GCA_933228815.1 Machimus atricapillus
CAGTGGCACCACATGGTACCACGGGCATAACTTAAATTCTTATAGATTAAGGACAATTTTATGATTCATTTATTTGGCACCTACTTAAATTCGAAAGCAATCTTTAGGTCTCCATTCTACTGATTTGATATGATTTTAACGAATAACCATAAACTTATAAAAATGGTGGAGTTTTAAATTCAGAAAGAGACCTCTTTGATGTGTGCAGCCCTTAGGTATTTAAAAAAAAAAAAAACATAAAATAAAACAACCGTACATCTACCCACCAAATATTGCTGCCATTTAAATAACAGTAGAAAAGAAGGTTATATTGAAGATATTAAACAAAAAGGAATATTCCATGTTGCTCACTAGACAAACAAAAAATTTATAAACCATAGTTAATGAATGACGTAGTTAAGAAGAACTTGATTTTTTTTGTGGTATATATAGGTATATATATATACATTATATACTTCATCCATACATATACATGTATATATATGCATATACTTTACGTATATTTTTGTCCCACATTAGAAGAAGTACCCGTTGTCGCGCAGGTGCTTCAGTATTTATCAAAATCCCCCATATCCAATATCTGGTTTTATCCGATCGAACATAGACGGATGGTTTGAAAGATATCCGGCAGCCGGATGTGTTGGATGATGTCCGGGTTGCGGATATGTGGCAGTGTTGCCATAACCATACGGATAATTTGGACTTGGCATATGAATGCTTGGTGGGGGTCCAACTGGACTATATCCGGTATATCCGGTATGTTGGCTATACGGATGGTATAATGGATTAACGGGAACTGGCATATGTGGTTCCATATACATTGGATTTGTGCCAGAACCACTACCAATATGATGTGGTGATGTTGCCATTAAATTAGTATGATATGAGCTAGTCGGATAGTTGGTCGATGTAAGGCTACTAACCGAAAAATTGCTCGATAGGCTGCCATATGTGCTGGTATTCGATGTTGTGCAATTTGTAGCAATTGAATTGCTTGAAAAATTCTGATTGGTATAATGTGGGGACAACATTGAACTATTTGGTGTTGCCGACGGTGATGAGGTATTCAACTGCATACTATTCTGGTAACCAGAATAGAGGCAGTTGTTCGAGTATTGGTCGTTCGGATCGCAAAGTCTACCGTCCGTATTAGCGGGTGGTATATGATTTGGAGTCGTTGTACCATCGCTATCGGACATTGTTGGTATTTGATCAACAAGGGACTCTAAACCGGATAGACTTTTCGAAGCAACGTCCGACATTTGTAGAGGTTGTTGTTGCTGTTGCTGCTGCTGCTGCTGTTGATTGCTACCATTTGTTGTCTGTTGCGGACCACCTTGTTGCTGGGTTTGTTGCTGTTGAAATCCATCGCTACCATGACCATCATTCGAACTTCCCGCACTTACCGACATATAGCTGTTATTTGAACCAGGATTTCTGTACGTCGGATAACTACCTATGTGACCGCCCAAATGTGAGCCACTCTGCTGTTGTTCACTTATTGTTGACGCTGGGCTTGAAAATCTCAAATCGTTGGGATTTGTATCGTCGGCCTGCATACTACCCGGTGGATCAAAATCAGGCGGTCCAAGCGACGGTGAGGTCGGTGTTGGCGATTCACCTAAATGCTCGGATGATATTGCCGCAGAAATTTCTGATGATAGATCAGAATGTGGGGTATATTGTTGTGGAGGAGGTTGCTGCTGTTGCTGCTGCTGTTGCGAGGCTTGTTGATGATATGCTGGATGATGCTGTTGATGAGCATTGTGATGATGCTGTGCTGTACCCATCTGATGGTGCGGATGATGATGATACCCACTATTACTACTACCATTCGAATTATTAATCGGTGGGGTCGAAGCATTCATACCAAGCGGACAATAGGAACCGACCGTGCTCGGCGAATGCATAGGTGGCGAAAATAGGCGCTGTTGCTGTTGGCTTAGACTGCCACACAGAACAGCGATACCACTACCACCATTTGGACTATTATGATTCATATCTGAATTATTAATCGCCTCTAAACCATTTGTCATACCATTATTGCTGCTGGCATTACTATTTCCATTCAACAATGTTGGACGCATTAGGGCCATACCATTGGTGCTACCACTATTTCCCCCATTTAATAAATCTCCTGTCTTTATTTTTTTAGGTCGTCCGCGCTTTTTTTTCGGCATCTCACCATTATTACAATTGTTCATGGTACTTAAATTTAAACCATTATTACTACTATTACAACCATCTGTCGGTGTTAGTCGACGTACATTGATTTTAGTGTCCTCACAACCATCTAGACCCTTTATTTTTTTTGGTCTGCCACGCTTCTTCTTACCTGGCTGCAGCAATTCAGAGGGTTCACCACCAACGACAAGACCATTTCCATTTCCTGCTACACTGGCACCACCACTGCACCCTCCTGGTACTTGAACTTGTACCTGCTGCTGCTGCTGTCCCTGTCCCTGTCCACCCCCTAATCCGGCTGCCTGTGCATTTGATAAATTGCAATTACTTAAATCTGTTATCTCGGTGTAGCCTACTAGATTATCTGTTTTTGGTTCAGGTTCACAGCACTGTTTATATTTTGGATCACTGAAAACACACTCAGATTCTTCTATATGCGGTATTAAACCATTCAAGTAGTCTCGAAATTTTTTGAGTGCAGCGTAAAATGGCACCTTATCAGCAGCACGCGGCAGTTGAGCACATCGAGCTGATGATGAAGGCATAACCCACATATACTGTGGAAAAATTAAAAATAGAAAAACGTTATTTGACATAGTTCAAATTGATTATATCATGTTTAATTATCCGTGGCACCCATGTGGTGTCACAATAACACTTAGTGACACCATATGGTACCACACAATATATTTAAATATTTTAACCTTACCGTATTTGTTCCCTCGATACATTCCGGTTGCCGTCCAAAATTGAAATCTTTTTTTCCCGAAAATACCTCAAATATAAGTTTACCATTAAATACGGCAATTTTCGGTCGAAATTTTCGCAGTTTATCAAGTAATGTTCGGCAACCTTCTTTAATTTCTTTTCGTGTTAAATCTGCTGATCCTTTTGTAGCACGTTCCACCATATTCGTAAAACCGATTCCAAAATCGAGCAATTTATAATCCTCTTCGGCGGTCATCTGTTCCCTGGTTAATCCAGATAAATATAGACATTTCCAAAAATGATTTCCCGGACCAGCATAATGGTGACCTTTATAAGCGGCAAATAATCCTGGATTTATACCAATCTAAATAAAAATTAAATGACATTATATCGGTTAGTTTTTGATACAACTCAATTTTAAATTTAATTGGATTAAGTTAGAATGACAAAAAATTGAAATTACACTCACGATTATAATATCCAAATTGTTGGCCAGATGATCTGGTAGGGTGCGTTTTGAGACTTCTTCCTCTGGCATACCATTAAAACGATCGTGCTTCTTGCGCTCCTTGTGAACAACTGGTTTCAGGATACCATTTACCATCGTTCTGAAATTATGGTACTCGTATTTAATGATATTTTAAATCAGCAGAAATTACGGGGTGGGAAAAGATCCTATAAATCACTAGAAATAAAGCGAATCAGACTCAGTGTTATGGATGTCTAAATATCGCCGTATACTTCAAATGATAGAAAGAGCAGGACTTTGAAATTTAGGTTTATGCTTTTATAGGAAAAAAAAAAACAATTTGATTAACAAACCCATTATCTTCTCGAATTTTCTTTTTTCTTCCTCTCTTTTTGGGTCCTGCAATATCCGGGAGACCCTGTGGTGTTCCAGGCATACCAGCCCCAGTGGGTCCCATTATTTGACCCCCAATCGATACAAGTTGTCCTGTGCTCCCCATGAGACCCGATCCCCCTGCTCCTCCCATACTTCCAGGAGGTCCTGTTGGATGATGTGGATAGCCCTGTTGTCGCATCGATAGCGGACCTCCGGACGGCGACATCAGTTGTATGCTATTATTAAGTTCATCATCGATAAAATTATAAGGATCATCGACCGATGAAGCCTGCTGTGGTGGAATCTCACATTTCGGCAGTATAACACTCGAATGGATTTGATGCTGCGGTGTCATTGAATGAGACGATGCATGTGAACTGGGCGTTAGAACATCACCAGCACTTGTTTCATATCCGTCGTCTTGACTCTCATGTTTTACATTTGGTGATAATCTTCAAATAGACACAATAACATAACACAAAATGTTTATATTTTAAACATTTAAAGTTTTAAAAGCGTTTGAAATAAGGTAAACTATTAATTTAAACTAGAGTAAATCGATTTGATTTGACTAAATCAATTTTTACCGTTTAAAACCGATTCGAATCATTCAGAGCCCATTAATATTAATTTTAAGCGGTTAACACTGATTCGAACTGGTTCAAAAATAATTCGAATGGATTAAAACGTGTCTTTCGAAGAAAAACATAATATCTATTTTTAGTTAAAACAGTTTCATATATCTTTTAAAAAAGCCTACGTGTAATAAAATTATTTAAAGGGAAATTTTCTGAAATCAAGGAAGGACTTTCATGAAAAGGCCTTCAAGATTCAGGCTAAAAGACTTCCCGTACACTTCTGAGAAAAGGTTTCTTAGCATTTTACTGAAGAAGGTTAGATGTTAATTAATTTATTAGAAAAAAACAGGATTTAATTGATTAGCAAACAAATTGTTAGAAGAACATCGGAGGGCTTCAAAAATTCTTTTCCTGGGAGGAAAAACAAATGTTGAAATATGCTTCTAGATTTTTGAATAATTCAAACTGCAAGAAATTAAGAATGGGATTAAATTAACAACTTACAATTTATATCTGCTGCTTGGGTCATCGTGACCCTCGTCAATCATGAGGTCATCAATGCAAGTCATCGAATGTTGCTGCTGTTGGTGATGTTGCTGTTGCATATGCATTTGTGGCTGCGTTTGTTGATGGAATGGGTGATGGTGGTAGTGGTGCTGCATATGTTGCCTATGCTGCTGCTGCTCTTGTTCATGTTGCTGTTGTTGTTGATGCTGCTGCTGCTGCATATTCCGCGTTTGTTCGGAAGGCGGTATATGACTTTGTTCATGCTGCTGCTGCATCTGATGGTGATGATGCTGCTGCTGCTGCTGCTGCTCTGGGTGATTGTGCCGCATTTGATGCATTTGTTGCTGCTGCTGTTCTCGTGCATCGTGTTGAATTTGGTGATGCTGTTGGTGTTGATGCTGCTGCTGCTGCTGCTGTTCGTGCTCATGGTGCAAGAGATGATGATGTTGCTGCTGTTGATGGTGTTGTTGCTGCTGCTGCTGCTGTTGGTGGTGATGATGATGATGATGTTCTTGCTCCTGTTTTTGTCCCTGCAATTGATCATGTTGCTGGGAATGATGTTGCTGCTGTTGTTCATGATGCAAATGTTCAGTGTGCTGATGCTGCATATGATGTGATTTAACAAAATTTGTATGATGCATTTGATGCATATGTTGTTGTTGCTGTTGATGGCTTAATTGGGCGCTAATTAAATTCATTGGCACATGATTACCAGACGATTGCATGGGCGGTGGGGAGACAACAGACATACCGAGGGGTGCACCACTTTCGCCCATCATCTGTTGGTGCTGCTGTTGTTGGTGCTGCTGCTGCTGCTGTTTCTGCTGTCTATTATTATCGCTGCCAGTTAGGCAGCCTTGATGCAGCGAAGTTGTATCCATGTTGGTGAGATGCTCTTGAGATTCATCGTTTAACATCGCATCCGGCTGTTGCTGCTGTTGCTGGTCTATCACTTGATTGTCATTAAAATCGGCTGATTCGGCAGCCTTACCTGTATCGTTATCGTTATTACTATCACAACCATCTGTTTGATTAACTCTATATTCAGTTGGATGCTCTGCATCCCGACTAGGATCACTGCTGTTGTTACTACTGCTGCTGTTGTTGTTGATGATGATGCTGTTGTTACTGCTGGTATTATTTGTTTCTGATGTATCCATTTGTACATCAGTAAATTGATCTGATAAGCATGTTTCTGTATTCTTTACAAGAACTTGTGATACTTCAGCAGCTTTAGCATCTTCGTCTCTTCCAACATTGCAATCTTCAATTTCACCAACATCTTCATCTTCATCACCGATATCAGGTAATGGTGATGTGCGAGACATTAAAATATCTTCATCTTCATTATCATCTTGATCTTGATCCATCGCTTCTGGATGTTGTTGCTGTGGATGATGATGCTGTTGGTGTAGTTGTTGTTGGTGTTGCTGATTCAACAGATGTTGCTGTTGCTGTTGTTGCTCTTGCTCATGTAGCAGAGGTGGTGCCGGGGTTCCAGGAGATGACGGCGATGATGCAGCAACTTCTGCTTCTACTGCAGCTGTCGGTGTTGTTTGAGATCTAATCTCACCGTCCATTGGAGAAATATCTTGTCTACCAGAAACCGGCTCACCGGATTGTGGAAGAGATGAAATTGATAGGGATGCACTCACAATTGTTTCAGCTGTTGCTCGATTTGGGCTAATTGCACCTTCCTGTTTTTGATAACTATCAATTGGTGATTGTTGTTGTTGACTTGTTGGTGATAATATTATCCCACCTCCCCCTCCCTCTTCTCCTGTCCCCCCATCACAATCACCATCATCCCCACCACCACCACCACCGCCAACACTATCACAATTTCCAGCAATCATCATTGAGGAATTCTCTATTGTTGAAGTGTTCTGCTGGTGATGTTGTTGCTGCTGCTGCTGATGATGATGTTGATGGTGTTGGTGTTGCTGATGTTGCTGATTATGCTGCTGCTGTTGTAATAAAATTTGTGGTGGGGACAACACCTGCAGTGGTGGTGGGGGTGGCGAGGTTGACGCAGAGGAACTCGGCACTGGTGACGTTGATGTTGATGACGACAGTGGTGACGATGATGGCACCGATGGAGCTGATGACGACGATGACGATGACGATGACGACGATGATGTTGCCGACGCTGCCGATTCCATCACACTTGCTGCACCCAATAAAGTTGCACTCTCACGGAAAAGTGTTGCTACTTGCATTTTCTTTATATAAGTATTATGTTATTTTTTAATTTTTTTTATCTCTTGTTTCTTGGTGAACACTTTATTTATAAAATAATTAATTTTCTTTTATTTTACAAATATGTTTAGCATTATTTAGTAAATACACACGATTTTTTTTTAATTTTTAATGTTTTTCTGTTTGTGAACAACGCACAGAAATGGAAAAAAGTAGTTACACTTTAAAGGAGGGGTCATTTTTGATTAAAAATTCTTTTGTTTAACTATATATATTTTTTTAAATTATATTCGTCTCAATTCGCAATTTTAGATGCGGTCGTTTGAATGAGAGAAAATGAGAAAAAGAAGAAAACGTAACAAGAGGAAGAAGTATTTACATATCACAAAAATTCGGAGAGTATATTTATTATTTATATTTTTATTATACTTTATTTAATTTGCTTTTCTTTTTATACAAAAAATTGTCATGCAAAGAACAGGAACAACTTTTTTTATTTAATTAAAATTGCACATATTGCCCGAAATGTTTTTTCTTCTTTCTTTTCCTCTATCTCTTTCTATTGAAAGAAAAGTTTTAATAAATTTAGTTTCTCAAAAAAATAAAAAAAAAAAATTTACACACTTTGAACGAGATTTGATCGCTGGACAGTGGTCACTTTAAATTCCTAAACATATATATTGTGATGTGTATTTTTTTTTATATTTTATTGGAAAGAGTAGACCAGACAACGGTCAAGCGCGCCCTCTGCAGCCACAAAACAGAGACATAAAGATGCACTTGTTTTATTCGAAATTTCGCCGTATTTTCTTCAAATTTAACTCATATTTTCTTCTTACTTTCTCACTTTATATTATATATATATATTTTTTAATTTTATTTTGCTTGCACGCAAAAATCACTGTTCACCTATTTTTATATATATATAATGTATATATATTTTATTTTTATTTTACAAAATGTTTATACATTTTCGATGAATTTATGGATGATATCCACAAATTTATGGATAAATCCTCATATTCCGGTTCATTTCCCCTCAAAACGGAGGATTATGTATATGATGGTAACTGTTTTGTATACAACATAAAAATTGACATGATTTATTTTAATGATTTGTTTATGTTTTCATTGCGGCTCAAAGGAAATTGCACGCCGCCTTCACTTCTCCTTGATTTAAATAATTTTCGTTTATTGTAAAAAACACTTTTTACACATTATCCTTTCACTTATTTTTTCAATTACTATTAATTATACATCATTTATTTTCTTCTTTCTTTCATCACTTTCCTGGACAACTCCCTGCACAAGAAGAAGAAAATTATAAATAAAAATAAGTTTATATGTAATAAATAACTAAAATATTCCGACACTCTTTTTTAAACAATATTAATATATTTATTATATTTTTTTAACACTACTATTATTTCTTATATTTTTTATTTGGAGGTTATGTCCAGAGTTACGGTGTTAGAACGAAATTTTCCGTTCTTACACTGCAACGAAAAGTTAAAGTAGAAAAAAAATTTTTTTGTTAGAGTATTATTTTTTTAATTTTCACACAAAACTAACAATAATAATAATAGTAATGATTTATTTTTTATTTAGTTGGTCACATTTATGATCGTTTTCACCGGTAACGCGGGAACAATGCGATTTTTATTTTCATCACCCATTTTCGTTTCAGTTCCGGTTTTTTTTTTCATCGAAAAAAGTGAGCAAATTTTTTCGCACTGATAGTATTGTAATTTTTTTAAAAATTATTTATGCAGTTTTTTTCATAAATTTTTTAAAAAAAAGTAAACACGCGATCAAATGAAAAAAACACGATTTCGAAAAAATACCTTTAGTAACACTTTTATATCGGCCTGATCTCCTTAATTAATGATTTTTCTCCCTTTTTTGTGTGGGCTGGTGTGTTGGGATGTGTAAATTTATCTCTCTACGTCTTATATATATATATAGAGAGAGATATATAAATATATATATATAATATAGATATAAATACATATATTTACGAGTGCGAAGGTGTATATACCAGCCTTAATATAAAACGTGAATTTGTATTTTCTGCCTCTATATAGCCTCTATAGCAACTTTTATACAGAGAATTTTATTTACCTATACCCTCTATGTTTGATGTATACGCCTGTTTATGTTTTTTCTTCTTTTTCATCTTATTTCTTTCCGTTTCGCGATAATGTAGGGTGGCAATGAAAGGTGGTACATTATGTAGAAGAGGTGCAAAAAAAGGCCTTTTTTTTGTATATAAAAAAAAATATATATACATATATATATATTTAGCTCAATAATTGATAGTGGGGTAAAAATGCAAAAAAAAAAAAGATTTTCCTAAAGTTCTGCTAAGATACGGTTATTTTTAACAAAAATATAAATACTTTATGACAAAATTTCCTCAACAACGAATTTTCGTTTTAAAATTCACACTTGAAAGGTCCAATATTATAAAGGAATTTAAATATTGGGGCGGGGGGGTGGAGTACGTCGGTATCAAAAAACGTTTAAAAAAAAGATTGCGTGATACTCGGCACCCTCTCTATACATAATATAAATAAAACGACTAAGAGTCAAAACTAAAAAATTCTCAAAAACTGAATCAGTTTCAGATTTATGCAAAGCAACGGTGCAGTACAAAAGGAAAGTAAAATAAAACAAATACAAAATAAATATAAAAGAAATAAAGTTATATGGGTATACAATAAAATAGGTGGACTAAACTATATATATATATATGAAATGTAATATAACATAAACAAAAAGAGTATTTTCGTTTATATAAGAAATCCTTGCAAAAGGTGTATAATATGTGACTATTTCTATATACTATTTGAAATAAACTAAAAAAAAAAATATATATATATATATATAGATATCTATATATACAGTATAAATCGAAAAAAACGGCTAAAAGCTTAAAAGCACTCAATTTCCATTGGAGTGAGAAAGAAATATTTGGACTTTTAGCTAACAAATTTGTTCACCCTCGGTTTTTTTATTTTTTTTTGACCTTTTACATTCATTACATTTTAATTCAGATTGACTGAAATTAACGAATATTTTTAAATTTAAAACAATAAGCTAAAGTATAAACAACATATTGAAAAGACAAATTCTTTTTGTCAATTCCAAATGTCCATTTTTTTTTTTTTTTGGATGAATTTTACTAGTTAGATCCTTTATTTGAGGGTTCTAATGGTTATTGAAAATAAAAACTTGTAGTTTAAGAAATACGAAGTTCAGCAACCCTTTAAATCTCTAAGTATTTACTTTAATTTGATTTTCTATAAACTATAACTCTAAAATATATATGAACATAGGACTCTTATATTTGGGCAAAACAAATCTTATTAAATGTGGCCCACAAGTGGGTCACGACGTCAGCTGATTGAAAAAAATCTCATTTTTAAAACTAGTTCAGGACATTATTCTATAGAATAAGTAAACTGAAAATTTGTTCAAAATATTTTGAAGAAGGCAATCTTCCCTGCATCTTTTATGCTCCTCCTTCTCCTCCTCGCCTGCCCCCTCTTCAAAGAATTATTAAAGGCGAATTCGAAACTATACCGAAACAAGATCAAAGTCAACAAAAGTTTTTGAAAGACATTATGCAATTTATCCACGTGGTTTACTTTTTAGGATTCCGTACCAAAAATGGTACCCTTATTACGGTATAAATCATCCCCTCCCCTGTCCCTTCATCAGGCAATTTTTTCCCCTCTCAGAATCATTGGATTATAATTGGATTATAATTATAATTTTGCAATATCTCGAGAACTTTTTGCGAGAACATAATTTATTAAGGGTATCATCGTTATCCCCTCCCCCCTCCCCACTCCCACACTTCGGCCTACCACCAACCAGTAAATCCTTTCCATCCTGGCGCCGGTAACATAATGTGTATATTATTTTCCACTGCTTGTGGTTTATGTTACAAACAAAAAAGGCATTTTTATTGCTTAATAAAAATTGATTTTATGATTCTCACACGCAACAGGATACATATTTGTGTGAAAACTTGAAAATATGTAAGGATGGTTTGAGGGGGGGAGGAGGGGAGGTCGGAATAGGGCGCGCAACAAGTCAATTTTGTATGGAGAAGTGGAAACTTGAGGGGGGGATGGTGGATTTGGGTTCATGGCGGCCAGCTCCCGTATTGAATCAAAACAGGATGTATACGAGGTGGAGTATAATGGAGTTTGGAGAAAGAAGGTGGTCGCGGGGGCGAAAAACACCGGTGGTAGTTTCTACGACGATGGCTACGAAGACGATGAATGAGAAATGTGTGGCTTTGTTTCTTGTTTTTTATTTTTTTATTTTTTATTTTTGAGAACTTGATTTTATATAAAATTTTTTTTTATTTTTCCTTTAAACATTCCTTCCAACTTCTTCTAGTCGTAGGAGACTTTCTCTAAGGAATGTGGAGGGTGAAAGAGGGAAGCAGTTTTGAATAAAATTCGCTTATTCTGCCTTTTCTTACAAGTTTCGTGGCATGTTTCTATTTTCTTATGTTTACTTAAAAGTGAAATTTCTTTAAATCGGAAACTTCTTTTAAATATGACTCATTTGCAAATCGAATATATTAGCTTTATTAATTTGAGATTGAGACTCTTTTCTTTCTTGTCTTGTTATACCAACAGGTTGTATTAAATATGCTTATTAGTTTCTTGAAATTTCTCTAACGATCTCATACAATTGCAATAATATTTAGCCTGTAGCGAAGTTAAGCGATAGCTTATAACTTTACTTTTGCATTAATTGTAATCTTTTCTTTTTCGTTTTCATTAAAGATCTTTCTTTAATATAATGCATACATGGAATATGTCACGATCGCATTAAAGTGATTTCTTCAAGTTGCCCGCGTTGAGCGGATTTCAAGGATCAATCTTGAAAAGGTTTCTTCAATTTGATGATTTTTCAATTAATTTTTGTCACATACATATCTCTCCAGAATAATATTCCTTTCGAAATATACCCTTTGGATTTAAATTTAATATTATTTTTTGGATTCTTTCAAAATTAATTATTAATACCTTTAAGTAAATGAAAATATAAGTATGTATATGAAATGGATCTGTTTTTCATAAAGTAAACCCGCTTTGCTTTCCTCCAAACTCAGAAACGAAATTCTTTTTAGCTTTTTTAGCTCTCAAAATGTGTTATTTTGATACACTTCGGGGGTAAGCCAAAATGTATATATAAACTCTGTATATATATATATATATATATATATAAATGCGTAAAACTGATATATCTTCTTCTTATTTTTTTTAAGTAAAATTACCACGAAAATTACACTGGGGCCACACCATTTTCGTTTACTTCATTAAAATGGTTTTGCATTTGTAAGGGGCATCCCCCAAAAGAAGTAAAATGAAATTTTGGACAGTTGTAAAAAACGAAAATTATGAACCAAAAAATAAATAAAATTCGAAAAAAAAAATAATTATTCTAAGGACTACAAACACATATACATATTTATTTCTTCTTTTTTCTTTTATTATATGTAACACAAATATTTTTTTTATTCTTGAAATAGTTTCAAACTAAACATGTATTCGAGTTTATTTTTATAATTGAAAAAAAAGAAACAAAAATGCGAAGCCGTAGCCAGTGTTTTTTTTTTTTTAAATGACGACTTTTATCCTAAAATTGTATCGATAAAATTTGATCTATCAATTTTTTTTATATACATATATATATATATATTTTTGGTACTTCAATCAAAGGGAAAACCAACACTAAATTGATTCAGTTCAGCGCGGGGGGTGAAAAGAACGGATCCAAAACAGAAAATTCAATTAGATTTATTGCACCACCCTCCGGATCAAAACAGAAACAACAAATAATAATAAATTAATGTAAATCACAATTCGCAGCACTCTTCAGATTACGAGGGGGAGGAAAAAAGTTTTTTTTTATAAGTAAATGTGTGGCGGCAACAAGAAACGAAACGCACTATACGAAAAAAAAATTCCTTTTTAGGTACTTTTGTACTTTTGGACACAAAATATTTTTTTGATTTTCATCCTTAAAAGTAAGGAGAAAATCAAATTAAAAATTATATTTTATGATTTCAGGTGATAAAAATCGAAGTAAACACACCAGCCCGCAAATTTTCGAAGTAAATTATTAATAAACAAGAATATTTTGTATTTGTGGCGATTTGTACTCCAGAAAAAAATGAATATTATTAATTCATTCAGCAACAAAACAACGGAACAATAACGAATAGTGTGAACGTGCGAAAATGTTCACTGTTTAACTCAAAATTTAGTATGTATGCATATTTTTTAAACTGCAATTACTATTAATATTATTATTATTATAAAATTTCCTTAAAAAACTGTATTATTTCACAACCTTTATTAAGTTTTTTTTTTGTTTATATTTTTATTCCTACTAATTAATGTTTTTTTATATTTATTATTTTAATTACTTTTTAATTTATTTTGTTTTTTTTCATATTTTGTTGTTTTGCTTGTTTTTTAGTTTTATTTATATATTTTTTGTTTCTTTTGTTTTGTTTTATTATTAATTTCGAATTTCCCGAATTCAAAAAATATTGCTCGAATTTGTGGAGGAACAAAAAACAGCACACCTCTCGCGCGCGCCAACTATACTCTCTCTTGCTCGAGAAGCATTTTTAGCTGTTTGTTACCCATCCATGCCAAAATACCAATCCATTCCCGGGGGGCTCCTGTGTGGTGCCCCAAAAGTGCTCCTCTTATGTTTTTCCTGAGAGGGGGAGAAAGCTAACGTATACTTTCGAATGAAACCACTACCACTATCAAACTTTCTCTGGGGGTGTTTTGAAAATTGAGCCCACACTTTCAGGAATATCTTTCACAATTTTACCATACATTCAGAAATTACGTAAATATATATGTATTTATAAGTCCCCCTCACCCTGCGTACCAAAATATCAACCAACATACAATATACCATATAAAACTCATACAACTTATGTTACAACACAACCATAAAAAGCTCTTCATTTTGGGGCTTCGTTTCCCTGCTGGGGAGCAAGCCTATCAATTTAAACATTATTTATGCGTCGCTTTTTTTTTTTTTTTGCTTTTTGCGATGACCGGATTCAGCCTGTACTTGAAAAATTAAATAGTGTGTGACCAAGCGGTGTGTCACGGTGAGTTTTTAAGTTTAAACGATACTACTACTAATAAAATTGTTGGACTATAAGTCAAATATATCTTTTGATATACGTTAAATTTTCTCCATTGGACTACTCCCCAAACAGTTTTTCTCCATTGATTAGAACGAAAAGAAAATTTTTGTCTCCGTGGTGTCCAAAAGGAAAACACAGTCATACCATTTTTTCATTCTATACTTTTATATCAACTTTGTAGCGGCATTTCTATACCATATAAGCTCCAACACCTACTAAGAAACCCCAATCTTTTATTTCAACATGGGTATATAAGAAAGCACGGGTCAATTTTAGTCTCAATACCGTTTTTCACAGTTATTCCATTGTATTGTGCACTGTATGCGCAGAAAGCTTAAAAGCTTAGCATCCATAAGAAGTGGGATAGATAACCGCTATATCACAAAATTCGACCACTATCAAAAAGCGGTTAGAGAATCATACATATATAGTTACTCCTTATCGGATACCATGCAATCCAAAAATCATTTCTATTTATACTAGACTTAAATCCTGTATACTACCAAACACATCTATAAACTATACAGGGTACATTCAACACCGCATTGTCACAAGTATAAAGTAAAGTATCATTGGTACATATATATACCTAAAGGGGGTTTCACACTTTTATAAAACTTCGTCTAAATTCGTTCTCTCTAGTCATGCCGGGTAGTTTTATTTCTAGGTTTCTGGATTTTTATATACCAGTAAAAGCTCCCGGCTGCAAAGTTCGGCGCAACATTTACTCAAATATATGTAGATATCTATATATATATATACATATTATATATATATATATATTTATAGAATTGTATTTCAATTTTTTTTATGTATGTATTGTCTGAAAGAAAAATTCTAGCATGACCTTAAAACAGTTTTAAGAAAACGAGCATCAAGTAGGTGAAACTCCACGAAAAGGTGCTTCAAGTAGCAAGACCCATAAATAAGGATGAGCCTACACGAGCGTCATTTCTCACATTTGTTCCATTCATGATGGTGCGTGTCCATTAAAGTTATATTTATTTATTTATTTTCTTTGATTACTACCAATCGTCTAAAATTATAGGTTTTTAAAAAAGAGTCTAAGGGCTGAAAAAATCGAAAATGTTCAATATATGTTGCATTTTTATTCAAATCAAACTATATATATATTTATATGTATATATAAAAAAAATATACTACCTCATTCCTGCGATGATTTCCACTCTTCGGTTTCTTTTCGGGTGATGTAACCTGTTGGAGTACGCAATTAATTATTCGCTGTTTTTATTACATTTGGCTTTTTCCTTTTACTTACCTTTAAATTAAATTAAATTAAATTCGACACAGGACAGGTAGTATAGTAATTTTAACCTTTTCAATATGTTGATATATTTTGGGCACAATAAATCAAACCATATGTTGCAGAGGGGTGGAGAAAATTTAAAAAAATATTCTAGAATATTCTATTTAGTGCAGAAATTTGAAAATAGGAATAGAATTTTGTCAAAATTCACAAAGTTAAAATAATTTGAATTAGGCAGAATTACAATTTCAATAGTAACGCCACAAAATAATGCACTGTAAAAATTTAAGAGTTGTTCATTTTGAATATTTATGTATATGATTTATATTTTTCAAAATGCAGATCCAATATGGCGGACAATTGAAAATTTTAAATTTTAAGGGATTGCCGTTTTTTTTTTTAGAAGGGATGTTCAAGTAAAAGTTGAATTTTGGGCGTTCTTTACTGATATATGCAGGCTACAGGGGTTTTTTTTCAATGAAGATCTGACAATTAGAGCTATGACCCCTGCCATGGTCGAAAAAAGTCGTTTTGAGAAAAACACGATTTAAAATTAAACTTTACAGAGCTGTTTTGACTGCAAATAATTTAAAAGGTTAAAAAGTCGTCTTTTTTACGAATCAACATATATTTTGATAATGCACAAAAAAAATAATAATAATATTTAATTTTCAAAATGGCGCATCTTATTTTGGATGATCATGACCGCTATATTTTGTGTATTATATTAAATTTGAATATTTTACTGCAAAATTTTCAGCAAGTGAGTAAAATTTTTAAAGTCACGTATTTTTTCTTCTTCTCTTCTATCCATCCATCAGTTCAAGCCTTCCCCTCGCCCTCCACCAGATGTCGCCCACACCTCGACGGGGTCGCCTGTGCCCTGTCGACCGGCGGCGACTGGATGTGCAGTTTCGTCCACGCGGGTGAGCCGAGGTAAATATGTCTTAATCCATGTCCACTAGTTTTATCGGAGCGTAATCCCTCTTTATATATATATATAGTATGTATGTTTGTAAATATGTATGCCGCCCTCTCTCCACCCCCTCGTACATACAGTTAGATCCGTTCGGTGGTGTAGACCGGCACGTTGGGCTTATTTTTACTTGCAGCAGTATCGTCGCAGCACAACCCTGAGTGCAGCAGCGGCGCCCCCTGTTGTTGCCTTGTGGCAACTCTTTGTATTGTATATTTCTAAAAAAAAATAAGCTCCAGATTAAGGCTCTTTTCACACTGCCCCAGACGTTTTTCATTTCTGCGCGTGTGCATTACACATACTCGCACAAATGTACCACTATCAAATTTTCTTAGCCATGTATGCACATATATACTCAATTTTATAGTAAAGTTCATTAATATCCGGTTTTGAGGAGGCAAATAGACGGTTCAAGTCTCATTTAAGAGGAACAAGGTCGCAAGAAACCCAGTCACAAAGCAAAACGAAAAATGAAAATAAGAAGAAGAAAAGCAACAACGTCATAAACTAAGTCTTATCAAAAGTTTTCGGGGCCCACAATTCGTCGTGACCAGGCAAAGCAACAACTGCTTAGATTTTTTTTACACTACTATAAGAATATCAATTTTATACTATCTGCTCATTCTAAACATGTAAAATTACCAAAATTCTATACAATGGCACCCATATGGTGCCACCGTTAAATACTATTGTAATGGGAATTGCAACTGAAAACTAAATGAATAGTTAAACCGCTTTATTCATATTTAAAACAAAAAAAAAAAAACGTTCTACACTTTGGCACGTGATACGAAACGTGTTTGTTGTATGGTGACTCCTCAGTCCTCTCTATGCTAAACAAAGTCTCGTGGCTTAATATACATATGTACATATATGTAATTTAGGAGTTCATCGGGCATATATACTGAGAAATTTAAGATGCTTTAAAAAAAAAAGCCTGAAGTCTTAAGATGTTCTCAGTTTTAGTTTGGGGATTCCCCTTTTTCTAGACTCAAAGAAAATTGTGCTTCCTTTTACAGAAAATTCAATTGAAAATATTTTGCACATTATAAACTGAAAAGAGAGCTCTACCTACAGATAGCTTGTCGTTTTCTTTGCTCACGGTTGGTTGTAGAAGAAAGTTTTAAAAATAAAGAGGAAATGATGTCAGATGAAACACCAGACAAAATATAAAAATAAAAAGGAAAAAGGCAACGAAACCAAACGACGACAATGGGAATTTGGGTAAAATCTTGGGTTCGCACACACTGGAAATTATCCATACTTATATATGTTTCAACAATAATTTTATATATTGTAGAAGTTGGGAAGGAAATCTTTTATATTTTCGCAATATGAAAATTAGTTAGTAATCCGGCTCCGCTGGTGCCAACAGTCAAAAAACTGCGTAGCCCTACCTCCTCCAGCCTACGTCTTGGCCTTTGGTTTGATGACTCGTGCACGTGACTGTCCATTCAGACTCAGTTTAAAAAATATCAAGATTCGCATATCACTAAATCCTACTAATTTTATTTTATTCACTAAAATTTTTGAAACAGGGTCTCATCAAATAAAGAGATTCAGAAAAATATCGAGCATAAATATGTTTTGCATCGCAATCAGTTAATTTGTCTTAACTTTGTATGTATTCAAAAAAAAAAAGATTCCTATTGAAAGGGTCACCAGGAAAAGTACCCTTAGTTAAAAATTTTGCTCTGAGGGTGGGTGCGTTGTTTGTCGTTAGCCGCTATCACACTTTGTGGATTCCAAGTTTATTTATTTTTTGACGATATATTCCACTTCCCTTTTATTCCATGTTTTTCGTGCCTTTTAGGGATTCGTTTTCGTTTTTGCAGATTTCTGGTGCATTCGTAACCTCAGGATATTTTGTCCTACACTGTATGATATGTTCTGGGAGGATTGTTTTAGGGGATTATTCCACGTCCCTTTTCCGCCTATTCAAACGCTCCAAACCCTCCAAATACCCCAAAAAGGACTTTTTGAGAGCTGGTGTCAGAAGTGGGATCGAGTGTGTAATGGTCAGATGAGGGCAAATTGGTCCAAATTTCGGCAAGGTAAAGGTACCTTTATAAAGGTGAGCATGTAGGAAAGGAAATATATCCAGGTGGGTTAGTTGTCCCGGATGTTTTTTTTTGTTTTTGTATCCAGGGACGGTACACACGAATGTGGGTGCACCTGCCCACGGAGATGACGACAAAAGTATTGACCGTGCCCCATTGAAATGGAGCCTTCGAAAAAATGGAACGGACTGCTCATCTGTGCACATATATATATGTATGTATTTATAAATACATATAATATACATATACACACATCCATATATATTAATAAATATATATTTTTTCGTTTTTAAAAGCACGTAATAGACGCATGCGTTTTTCAACTATAAAAATTATGGTGTGTTGGTGATTGAGGGTTTCTTTCTTTATTTATTTATTTTTTATCAAGGCATTATTCACCCCCACCCTCTCCCTTTCTACGCGTGTTCAGGGGTGTACTTTTGTATTAAAAAAAAAGTTTTTTTTTCTCAAATAAATTACTTATATGTACATAAACACAGTAAAACATTCGGCATCATCCAAAAAAGCACAGCATCCGATGGATCCGGTCTTTTGGATGAGTTATTTGGAAAAAATAAAAAAAAATCTCTTTTTTTTTTGCCAGAGACGTAGAGTTAGTTTCCTTGCAATTTTGTCTCAAACATTTTACCGATTGATTTAAGTTATGAGAATGTTTAAATCTTTTTTAAATCATATTTGAAGTGGAAGTTTTGTATTGAAAGGGGATAGACTCAAAATTTCAAATTAAAGTTTTTTTATGAGGCCAAAATGAAATTAATATTAAATTAAATACTTTTAAAATTTCAATCTTTCCTTTTGGTTTTAATTTTGGATCAGGTATTGAAAAATTTCAACTATTATTCAATGTATTAAAATCAATGACTATGAAAATTTAAATATTTTTTATATACTAATTTGTATTAGATATTTTTTATTGTCATGGATAAACTTGTTTTTATGAAAATCTGTGTGAAGAGACATGCAGGAATTCTAATATTCTAATTTTACAATATAATAGCTGTAATAAGTATTTCATTTTTTAATTTCTCATTGTCGTGGGCTTGATTCCACGGGTCCTTTTTAAGGACCCATCATTATGGTAATTTGGCGTCCCGATTAACGAAACCACACGAAACTTTTTCCTTACCCTTCCCGATTTTTCTTTTCCTAGAGAAGGCAATATGTCTAATTATTTTTAAAGCCAAGAGAGCCTTTTCTGCAAACCGTTAATCTCTATAATATAATCCTCCATTTGCCTATGAAGACGCAATGATAAAACTAGTTTTTTTCGACATTCGGGACCTTTTGCGTTGCAGTGCCACTTGGGTCACTATTTCGTTGAAAAAATATATGTATTTATGTATATACAAAACTGTGCAGTCCACAATGCAATCAAAGGATAAATTCATGTGGGCACTTCATTTAATTATTTGGATGTGAAAACGTCAATTGAGTGCATCTAACGATAATAGTGATGAAGGAGTGTAATGAGGGGAAAGATTCAAGCATAGGCCTAGTTTACAGGACTGTAAAATTTGCATGCCAATACACATGAATTTACTTCCTATTTTGCTTGGATGTGCGTATTTCTGAAATAAAAGAAGGTACTTCATGCAAAATGGAATAAGGATCCGGGAAGGGGGAGGGGAAGGAGAAAATCAACTGACCGATGCCAACATCCAAGCCTCAAAGCCTGCTGTGTTGGGCCACTGTTTGATTGCATTCAAATGCATTTTCGTCTATCCCTGATCCCAGGATTCGATTCCTCTTTTACCCTTCCTGTTCTCCGCCTTTCCCTTTTCGCCACACAAAAATAAAGAACACGAATTCGAGAATGGCATTTTAGGTCCATGCGGAAACTATATTTTGTGGAGCTCCAGCCGAACGCATCCTTCCTGCAGAATTGCAATTTGCAATTTTGAATGCACACACGAAGGCTTTAGATTCAGCCCCCCTCCTTCCCCCTTTTAACCACTTCAACCATTCTCTATGCACCTATGCCCCAAACCTCTTCGATGGTAGAACCCAATTAAGCTGATGGGCCTTAGATTGATTGGGAATTAAAATTTCGAAGAGAACTTTTTCTAAACTGCAATCGAACCAGAAGTGTAACTGGGACCCCACCTCTGGTTGAGGGAGGAAGGTGAGACCAAAACCACACTTATCTTAGAATCACTTAAAGTAAAATTTTAAAAAAAATTGCACAACATATAAGTATATAAGCTTATTTTAGTGATTTCCATAAAATGAATCAATTTTAATGTTAGAATTATGTAATTTCTTAAAGTTTTTGATGTTCTTGTAGATTTTGTAATTACATAGTTAGTAAAAAACGTATTTTTTGGTTATCAAAATTTTTTGCTTTTATTCTTAATCCAATAATGGGTTGGGTTGGGTCTCAAATGAAAGCTGATTAAAAGCAAAAGGCATTCACAAAAAGTATGAAAATTAATATTCGATCTTTACGTTAAGGATAAAAATTTGAAAAAACAAATTTCTAACAAATGTGGTCTAGGATCAATTTTTTCCTAAGTCTCGATCTAATTTGATGTTACTACATAAATTTGGGACATATAATTTATTAAAACCGTGTAAATCGAGGGATAGGTGTTATTAATAACATACTTGAATAATTTATTCATTTTATTAAATTTCATTTCACTACATTTGTGGGAATATTGTTGGAGGTATCAAAGTTGAAAATTCAATCAGACGTGACATTCTCGAAATTGGTATTAGGCCCTATAGAATTCCGTCCTTCCTTCTCTTATGCATTTTCTGGATGTGATGTCCAGTTGCAAAATATAAGGACCTACCCAAATACAAAATTTAATCTACAATTCCGTCGAATTGGGTGGGGGGTGAAGAGAGATGTGTGCAGCAGAGGAGTGGGCCGGTCTCCACCTTAAAATACGCATGGATGAATCTTTCTCTTCATGTAAGGTGAAATCGATCCCGACTGAGGTCCAGCAGGACCGGGACCGCAGACTCCAGGTCCGGGCACTAATAGGTTTTTGGAAGGGAACTCTATACGTGGAGGGGGTAGATGCGGCGGGGGAGGGGGAGCAACGTTTTCGCGCTCCAGTTGTTTGCTGTTTTCGGATAACCGTTCGCACACTGTCAATTTAGATTTAAGGGTCAGAGGGAAGGTGGAGCTGGTGGTGGGGGGAAGGGGCATGATTCTCTGTATCTCGGAAGCGCATAGGTCATTTTATGCTACGCGTATCTCCCCTCCCCCCAATTCCCCTACTGTACCCTTATCCTTAATCCACCCTTAGTTCTTTATCGGACAGGTAGAAAATGTGGAGTTGGGTGATTGACGGAGGGTGGGGGAAGGCAACGGTAGTATACATTTTGTATCCCCGCCATGACGCTTGGTTAATTTTCTCATTTCGACTAGCCAAGCGTGATATGCCTAAACCTGAAATTTTCGCTTTAATGCAAAGTAGATGGCGCTACCGTATTTTATAGTATTCAACATATTGGCTTGATAATGGGGGGTGTGGGGTGAGAAGGGCGGATAAGGGATGCTTTCGGAAAAGAGTTGGAATAATTAGCAATAAAAAAATTGTTTTTTTTTTTTTCTCGACCATGCTCTATGCGTGGCAAGAAGAGTGGGTGGGGGCTAATAAAAGGTTTTGGGAAGAGGGATGAATAATGAAGGGGGTATAGGGGTATATTTTCTACATGCTTTACGTTGCCACACGACTGCACAATTGTTGAGTGGGGTGGGTATGGAATGGAGAAGGTTAAAAGCGTAAAAAAAAAATAAATAGGTATAGAAGTTAGCAGTGGTGTGACCGATACGATAAGGGTATGAAAAAAATAAAAAAATAGGGGTATATTATGCGTAATTATAAAACTTTGCTAATTACATACTTGCAAAACGACACCCTGCGGGTAAACCCCTAAAAGCATTGTTGCTGCAGGCATGTAGGTGGCGCGATGTGCGCTCTTGTCTTCTATTTTAATAACGTTGGACTTCACATATAGGAAGATCAAAGTCTAGATAGAGGCTGGGAGGGTGAGGAAACGGGGCCGAAAATCGGTGGGGAGAGGGGTAGCTGCTGCGGAGTGTCTATAGCTAGCAACTTGGACGTGCCCGAGCACCGAATGCTAGTATTACTTATAATTGTATATATATATATATGTATCTATGTACATATGTATGTATATAAATATATTTTAGAATATACGGTACAGATACGCAGCTACTCTGGACGAAGGGATGTGTGCTAGGAGAGGGGATGAAGGGGTATAAAGGAGACCCACGTATATTTAGCTTGGGGCGGGTTTTCCATGCACAAAATTGATTTGCAGTGTCAACATTGCACTCGATGCACTTCCGCTCCACGGTGGCAACGACAACGGAAGAAACATCCAAAATAAATAAAAAAAATTCCTGCGGGCATAATAGTAAAATTGCATGTTTCTAAACGCACTCTCTTTTTAAAGCCATTTTTCTTCAAAAGTTTAAGGTCTTCCTTAAGGTTCGTAGAATTTTGTTTGGCCTTAGACTACAACTATATTTTAAATTCAAGACTTTTGTAATTCAATCGGATTAGCCTTTCTCTATAATATTAAATTCTTATTTTGTTTAAAAGTTTTAGTGGGAACAAAAATCAATTAATTACTATTCTTAATCATAATAAATTTATTTCGATTAATATTTACACATTGATATTAAAAATCAACTATTTTTCTCCTCATCTATTTAAAATTTATTATAGTACAGGTAATATACGTTATAAACATATATATAATATATATATTTTGTAAAGCATTAAATTTTAATTTTTTTAATCCTCTATAATATATTTAGTGAAACATGTCATATATTCTATGACACGCGGACTATTAGGACGCATTAAATGACACCTTATTTGCCAAAATGCAATAAATATTTACTTTAGGAGCTATGAGGGAACAGATGAAACTACCCACACACATAGACATACTAAAGCTAAAATCATAATCCTTCTTTGGCCATTAGTAATTTTTTATATCTTTCAGACCCACCAAGATTTTTTGGTATTTTAATTTATTGAATGATACAATATGCCCTTTTAAAACAAATAAAATCTTCAATCCGAGATTTAAACAGAACATAAAACTTGTGAATTTTACTTCGATTTTGAGACTATCTAAAGTTCGCAGATGCCCCTTTGCCCTTAAATGCTGCTCTTCCGATTAATCGCTATCGCATCCAATTGAACAAGTAAAATTTTGTTGCTAAGAATTGTGTATTTAACTTATTTAAATCTTAAACATTTCTGAAAAATATTACGTTGTAATAATAAATATATTTTTATCCGTATTATGAGTAAACTTCCGTTTTTGAAATTAGGGACGAAATAAAGTATGTACATATTGTGAAAATTTTCAGGATCACCTCAATGTTTCGGGAATTTCTAATTTTCTGAAGCACACTTTCTTAAGATTAAACAGAGGAGGGAAATAAATTCAGGGCTAAATTTAAATCTCAAAAAATCCTTTTCCATTGATTTTCCCTCCTCTATCTATAAAACTTAAAAAAGGCATGATTAAGAAAACTAAAGGTTCTCCAGGAATTGGAGTGATATCAAAAAATATTCATAGTACTGTATGTAAGTTGATATTTATTTTTAAAACTAGACCTCAGCTAAAGAAATTGTAAAAATTGAGTGAATTAGAGTTAAAAAAAATATATTTCGATTTATGGAATTTCCAGGACAATAGGTATAGGTCCACGAATTATATGTTAATAAATTAAAATGCAATTATTTTACGATACTGAATTTTTCGTGAGTGTTCACATGTTTTTTTTACATTCAAATAACAATAAAGTTTCTTAAAATATCACAATCAAACTTATTTCTACCATGAATGTAGAAAACATGTATATAAAAAACTAATAATAAATTAAATAAAAAACAAGAATAACTTGTGAAATGAACAGAAAATATGTGTAGTAAAATATAATACATGAAAATTTACTCGCAATAGCACATTCAACTGATATTACTTTTTGTATTAGGTTAGTTACAAAGTCTTGACGTTAAGAAAAAATTAAACAAATATTATTAACACTTTCAAGTCAACCAAACTTTTTTTTTTTTGAAGAAAAGTGTTATCATTTGAATTTATCGCATTCATATCATTCATTAAATTTTAGTATTGTGATCTTAGGTTTATTGTTTTGTTTTAATTTTCCATTTATAACAATAAAGCCAATTAATATATAATACATTCTTTGGAATACTATGATTAAAAATTTTATTAATATACTAACAATTACTTACGTTACAACTTTTATCATTTTGCATTTATTTTTATTATTTTGAAATGTTTTCTGTGCAATCTTCTTCTTTGCTGATTTAAAGATTCTGTTAATGTTTACAGCGAGGAATTGTTCTCCAGGTGTTTAGTTTTATCATTTCAATTGATTTTATTTATCTTTCCATAACTATATTACTTTTATTCCATATTTAGTAATAAATGGAGTAAAAAAGCTGCGAGCCTAACCACAATTCTTCAGTTTAATTTATCTTTTTTTAATATTTCTTTCAATTTTACGTCCTAAATTTTCCTTTGTGTGCTTTTTTTTCATTTTTATATAATATAGTTCCATCTCAATTAAACATCTTAATAATTAAAAAAAAAATAATGCATATTAAATGCGACTGTTTGTCATGGATATCTTAAATTTTAGTCTATATCGTGAAAACGAAGAATAGCTCTGCCAGGAATTTCAGATGAACATAGTTTTCGAATCACTTCCGGAGCTTCTTCACAGGGGAATACTGAATGTGGTGGGGGTTCAATCTGAATTTGTTAAAGAAATATATCAATAACTGTTTAATAAAAATTGGTTATTTCGTAATCAGCAATCCCAAAAATGTATAATCAATTTTAATTTTCTTGAAGCTTCATCCAAACCTTTGATTTATGGTTTTAATTATAATATATTTTATTTTAAATTCCAAATATTTCTCTCACCTTTTTATCTGCAACTAATTTAACAAGTTCATGAAGTTGATCAACTGTTCCATTTGCAACTGGCAAAATTTTTTGTTGTCGCTCTTCAGCGAGTCTAGCAAATTTTGGTAATAGTTTTTCGGCAACTTCTTCACTAACTAAAACAACACCGCCCTGTGATTTTATAAAAATTTTAAATAAATGACTTTTATATGATAGGTAAGGTATATAAAATATTTAAAATATAATTTTAAAAATATACGTACTTTGGTCAGGCATTGCATTGACCTGTGAAGACTTCGAGATGTTGTACCAAAATCGATAACAATGTCAACTGGCCCATTGCAGGCATCTTTTGTTCTTTCGATCAGTTGTTTTTCATAGAGATCTTCGTTCCATTGAACGACGTTAACGCTATTTTTAAAATATATTGTATATTATAAGAAAAAGTCTAATTGCTTATAAAATAATATATCCTCATTAATTAAAATTAAAAAATTTTCAGATGTGCTTGAGTACTTATAAAGTATTTACAAAAACCTCGTAAGTAACAAACTTTTTTCGAAAAAAAGATAATAAATAAAAATTTTGTTCAAGTTGAAGGGGTAGGAGGTTAAAAATTTTAAGTAATTGTTATAATGAATTTTTTTCTAACTCATTAGACCGTTCTTAGTACATATACAATACTATCTGTTTAAGTCTACAGTAGTAGGTATGCATGCGAAGAAAAATTGTTCTTTTTTTTAGCTCATGAATAAAAATTAGTCTAAACGTTAAGTCGGAATATATGTATGTACTAGCTTCATTAAAAAAGATATATATTAGTACGACTGTAATCTTTAATATTATGCTAGTAGAAGACTAGAAAATATCGGCCCCAAAAATCCATTCAATACATAAATTTCTTTAAATTACTTACTTTTTAATTTCCTTAGCTAGCAAGAAACCTTCATCCCTT
This sequence comes from Machimus atricapillus, assembly GCA_933228815.1. Classification (NCBI taxonomy): domain Eukaryota; kingdom Metazoa; phylum Arthropoda; class Insecta; order Diptera; family Asilidae; genus Machimus; species Machimus atricapillus. The sequence goes on from OW121785.1 coordinate 53,383,183, forward strand.
AAGCTCGCGACGGTAATTTGTACCCGATGACGGCATTCAGAATTATAAAAATGATATGCAGCTATTCGGACTGCCCAGAGGGCCAAACCGCCAGTTCCAACAATTAAAATTTTGCATTTATCGGATAAATCTCGCTCTTGCAAAAGTTTCGTAACAATATTATGTGCCGAAAATACAGCGTTCATCGCGAGTAGGGCTCCTGTGGGAAGCATCGCGGCCACACTAATTGGCAATTCATCCGGAATCGGAACGACATATTTAAGATCGGGAACGACTATCAGTTCCGCATATCCATTGGGAACATCTTCAAATGGATATACGACAACCCGCTGTCCAACTTTGAGGCCGCATTCTTCCTCATCCAGATCAGAGCCGAGGGTGTCAATTACCCCGGCAACTTCATATCCGGGAAATAGGGCTCCATCCCGGATCCCGTGATGAGCAGGTGAAGTCGTCGTTGTCGGGGTTGTCGCCGTTGCTGTTGTCTGTTCCCTGGCGGTTTGCGGCCCTGGATAATCACTTAATTCAGATGAGACACTCGAAATTGATGAAATCGATGAGGATCGATTTCGTCTGTAACATGCTCCAGCGCATACAATTTTTATTCGGGCCCCCTTTGGCGGAGTATCAGGAACAGGGACTATAAAATTGAAGACGCAGTCCTTTATTATTGGTCCTGGCGATTCTATCGACACTTGACGACACAGCTTATGCATGCTGCTTTTTGGGATCCCTGATCTGACAATTAAAAATTTATTTATTAAAAACAAAAATAGTCAGGTGCAAGTTTAACTCATATTTTTTAATATCACTCTTAATGCAGAATTCAGTACAAGAAAGTTTTTTAACTATAATGAAATCTCAATATAATCAGCTTTTCTTGAAGACCTAAAATGATCGAGTTCAAAAACATTTATACAACTTTAATTGATAGTTCGACCGGCAAAAATCACATATCATAAACGGTGAACACAATATTCTTCGATATTACATCGGAACGAAAATCATTATAACTTTGGAAACTAAACTAAACGATAAAACTTGTAATAAAACTCTTGGGCCCATTATGTGTCTGCGAAACAGGCGTATTTTTCAATTTTCGTTCCCACTTTGGGCGTGTAAGTGCCTGCAAAAGAGTGTAACTTTAAATTTTCGTGCCTGTTTCGAGCAATATCATGCCTGTTACTCGAGTACTATTTACGTTAGTAAAAGTATAACATATTTTATAAAATAAAATATTTACCCGCATGCTGGATGATATATTGCAGCAGACATTGTTATATTATTATTTGGCTATTTTGTATTTTTCAAATTATCATTGAAATAAAACTTTAACTGATTTTGTTTGTTTAATTTTTAAGTCTTATTAACAAGATTTTCACTGAATAGTTTATTTTATAATTTTTAAAATAACACACTGGTATTGTTTTTCTAGATTTCTTTCCACAATAAACCGCTGATAGTAAAAACTTTTTAATTGTGATATAAACTCTTACTTTATCTCAAAATTTCTACTTTGATCAGAAATAATGTTCACATAATTGTTCTGTTCTGGAGTGAAGAACTTCAAAAACTGAACTGAAACGCAGAGGAGGCTTTCCAGCCGCATATAAAGAAACCCATACCCCTAGCAAAACTCATACCTTTACAGCATTTTATAGCACTATTAAAAATAATGTTTTCTATTTTTCTTTATCTTATGCTTCTCGGCTAAACTAATCTATGTTTGTAAACAAGAAAACTGGAAATGAGAATATTTTTGACCACTCGCAATTGAAGCAGATGTTCTTCATTTGAACAAAAAACGAAAAAAAAGAAAGAAAATACACTCCTCAACATTCTTAAGGCAATTTTCTTACTTTTCTTATGCTTCATTCTTTGATCGTGTTCCCACTGAAAAGAAGGGGGAAGCAGTGCGAAGCATAAAAAGTCGACGAACGACTGCGTTCATCACGCACTCAGGTGATGATCGTCTTCAAAATTACGCACTTACACAACTCGAATTTTATTTTATTTTATTTTTATGTCGTACGCATCGATCTTTTGTGCACTGCGTTGATTTCTAGAAAAACAAAAGTAATTTGTTCTTTTTCCGCATCGTACTTGAGGTACCTAAATTTTGTGCTGCAATAATTAAAATGAAATTACTATGGTGCATTTTATTAAATGCATTGACCTAAGCAGTTTTTGTTTTGATGGTTAGATATGCAGTGAAACTGGCCTTGACTCGATTAGTTGAGAATGACCCAAATATCACTTAACTTTATATGAAATTAAATTTTTTGAACATGAAAACATTACGCGTAAGGAAATTTTAGATGATATCATTAAATATATGTATGTACCTTCTTTAAAAGTGAACTTCAAAAATTCTACGTGTACCCTAGAATTAAAAAAATTTATAAATTCCAAGGATACTTTTAAAAAGGCTCTTCAAACATTAGAGATCCCACTTTAACAACCTCTCTCTGGGATAACTTCTTGAAATATATTTGAAATACTTTACTCTAAGGGTATCTTCAAATTGTTGTTTATATCAAAATTGATCAAATGAAACTCTCTTAATTAATAAAAAAGAGTTTTATTTAAAAAATATCATGCATTCGATGAATGCTTTTTGGTGACCGCATTAAAATTCACGCTTTACGCCAGTACAGCTCTGTTGATCAAAACGTTGATGACAAAATTATCAATTATAATTTTCGTGTTGTTTAACACGTTCCAAAAATGAAAATAGAGGCGAACTACATTTATTCATATGAAGACGAACAAATAAGCATAATCAGAAAATGTCGCATTTCCTTATCGGGCCCCACATGTTTGGTAGATGTGTAATTCAGTTTTAGTTTTTCTAAACAATGGTCACAATTATCATCTCTCAATTTTCGAAATTGAATTGATACATTTTGTAATCTTAATTTTGAAGTGATTTACTTTAGGCAGCAATCAATCCCAATTAGTTAAACAGCAGAAATCAAGAGAAGTTACTGATAACATTTATCAGCAATTTGAAGGCCTTGGATTTATTTAAACAGCGCTTCTCTATTTACTGGAGATTAAATTTACTGAAAGTTGGAAGGCTGAAAATATTTAGGTTTTATTCACAATTTATTATAAATTGCATTTACCTTGGTTTTAGTTATTTTCAATATCCTCCCTAATTTCAATATTTTATTCAAAATCAGCAATTCTTAAAACCTCTGTCAACTGATTTTCATTGTAATTAATGATATAAAATTTCATGAAGTCTTCAAAGACGAATAACCTTGAAAATCTCTGAGAATCTATTATCATGCATACCTTTCTCCAAAACGTGACATACCCTACCTCAACTTTTTTTTCAAAATTGGGATGTGCGAAACGGAAATAGAATTTCTACGCAACATAATAATTCCCATCTGATTTCACTGACGCCTAAAATTTATAAGACGAATTTAAACTTTATACCTTTTTCTTTCGATGACTAGGCTCTCGAGGTCTTCAATCTTAAGGCAGTTTCCTGTTTTTTTTTTTAAATTTAATTAAAAAAATTGCCCCAATGTGAAAATCTTGAATGACTAAAAATAAATCGCGGCGTCGCAGTGATCGCCGTTTTCCAGGTGATCGTGAAATTTTTATGACGCGGTTATTGCTGCCATGCCAAATCGCAGAAAGAGGTACACACGTCCAGTGAATGATTACGTATAAAATTTCACGGGACATCCACGTGATTTTTCTTGGGCACACGGAGGAAGCGTGCCTCTGGGCTGGGCCCCTTTTTCACAACAAGTTAAAACATTTCTTCTAAGCACTCCCAGACAGAGTTACGAAATTTATTATCAGAATTGTGCGAGATGCTTTTATTCACCGACCGGTGAAAATTGGCTTGCTGAGAAGCTTTAAGAACATGATTTGCATGTTGATTTATATATTTTTTTTTAAGCGGTAGCCTTGCTCCAAAAATATCGTGATATACATTGTATGTACATTTGTTATTCTTTATTTTTTTATAATTCGGGGTTAATGAATTGTGTAAAGGCTAGTGGGTGACTTTTATTATTATTTTCGTTTTTTACACGACTGTAGAGAAGAAAAAAAGGATATTTCAGTAATTTAAATATAGAATACAATTCTTACAGACTATTGCAATGAGTTCTCTGTAACTAAATTGTACATAGATATGTTCCAAATTAGAAAATTCAAGTAACAATGTTTTAAACTACAAATTCCCTGAGTTGAATTACACAATTAATCCTTTTTTCAAATTGGTTGCTATATCACCACCATCAGCTTAGTTCAAGCTACAGAAAAAATTAATTTCTTGCTATGAACTGATCATCATCTGGTCTGGTGTTAGTAAATATGTAAATTTTTTGGTAAAGTGACGATTCCACGTGCGGGTAGTAACGCAGTATTCAAAAAAGAAGAAAAAAACTGATATACACAGTTTGATATCGGCCAATAATCATAAAATGAGATAAACATGATAAGCTAATTTATTGATAATTTTTCAAATTACTCGATAATATCAGAGGTAAAATAAAGCTCACTAATTGTAAGTGGTTTTATTACGTCACAAACCTCGGTGGGGTTGGAAACTGAAGTTTTATTTACATAACTTTCTGATTATAATTGATTTGTTAATTATTTTTTTGGTGATTTAATTAACGTTTTATATTTGATAAGATGGTTATTAAAAAATTAAAAAATATTTCAAATTTCTTTTACCTTCCTTTAGAAATCATATCGAATGAAAAATATTCAAGAATCTAAATCCCTCTTTAAGATCACAGAATGAGTGCATCAAATGCGTTTTAATAATTATTGCTTACATAAATCTAGCAATAACATAGTTGAATGAATATTGAATTCTAACACTAAATTGTAGGATATCTATCGTGTATAGGTATTTATACTGTACTAAATAAACTTTAAAATTAATAAAGTATGCTTTTTTTCAATTGCGAATTTTTCATGAAATTTATATATGCATAAAGTAGGCGTTTTTGACAGCGATAAATCCTTTTGAACCAAATTCTGCACAAAATAGTTTCTAAAACTGTGTCGATGTTAAGGACTTTAATCAAGCTAGGATCTGACTTAAAACTAGCTTTTAACTCCGCTTAAGTTTTTTTTTTTTTCTTTTAATTATTTTCAATAGTTAATATCGAACAGTGAAAATTCAAAGTAGTCGAAATCACAAGGTCAAATGTTGTTATCCTGTTTTCCATATCCTTGCGCAATCACACACACACCACACATTTGCCGGGCCTTACACAAATTTCCTGGGGAACGTGGCTGGCTCGTGATTTTGCCCTTTCAAGGTTTGTTTAGGCGAAGGGTTTTTTGGAAAGGAGAGGGGCGAGGTGCAGGGGTGCAAAAGGCACGCACTCGTCACATGATCGCTGCATGCCCTTTGAATGAACGATGACCGACCTTTTGGTAAGGCATTTTAAATAAAATTTTAGGAAATCACCGAAACAGAAAAGAGGTGCAACTTACCCAGGAATCGTTTTGTAAGCGAATTTTAATAGAAACAAATTTCAGGTTTTTCAGGTTTTTTTTTGTTTTGTTTTTAAAGAACTTCTCCCGTGTTCTGTTGATACTACAGAAATTCATTCACTGAGTAAAGGACTGATATTTAAATTTATTAAATGTTTGCTCTGTTTAACACACTATCGAGGTCCTTGAAAGAAGTAAAGTTTTGCTTCGGGTACTTGAAAAAAAATATATATATATATAATAACTCACTTTGCCATTTTTGAAAAAAAAATTGCCTTGCACACTTGCGAACGGATGAAATCGCAATGAAACGACAAACGACGGACACTGGCGGGTGTATGTTTATGTTTTTAATCCCCGACGTTGTATCCTTTTTATTTTCCCAAAACGTACCTACTGCGCAAAATCCTGCAAAATATTTACACACACTACTCTTCCTCAAAAACGTTCAGTACTTTATTATTTCGGTATGTTTCAGATACAAGAATCTCCAATTTTTATTTTTATTCTATAGGTTTTCTCGGACGCAAAAGTAGGTACGTGTTCCGGCGCGCGAATCTGGACGTCTCTGGAAAGTAAGTTATCTTAAATTTTCTCAGTTGTTTCTTATTAAATTTATAAAGATGTTCCACACGCATTTAGGAATCATTCTTCTCACTCCCTCCACTTCCCACTGCCAATCTAGCTACTTAAAATATTGTAGGCCTAATAAAACGACTGTGAAAGAAAGCTGCTAAAAATCATAAAGCCACTTGCAACCAATTTAGCTGGTAGCCTTCATTTTTCATGGTAAAATTAAATACAGAACGAGTAAAAGTATCACTTTAAATTGGGCTATTTTTTCTTTTTTGGTTTCTTCAGAAGTCATCATCAACGAAAATTGATATAAATTGGTTTAATCACCTTTCCCATGCCCGCATATTTATTAAAATATAGGCTATAAATGAATTCAGCAAGACAAAGAGTGTTCTGAAAATATGAATGCATTTATTGGTAACTTTTAAAAGAGTTAATATAAAAAATATATATTTATTTAAAAACGAGAGATTTCAAATAAAATTAGAAAACATAGTTTATTTATTAATTAAAAAACCGCTGTTTCCTTTCCTCACATCCAAGCAACCAAATTTTAGAATGGCTGAAAAATTTGGAGTTAAAAGTGATGATATCATATTAATTGTATTATATTATATTCTCTCATTTAATTTTTAATTTAAAGTTTTATCATACTAAAAGATCATTACTTTATTGGAATTTATTTATTTCTATGCATGAGTTGGAAAATTAGACATCTCAATCACTTCCAAATTAAAAATTATTTAGATTCCATCACTACAACGTTTTCTGAAATTAATGTGGACGGCTTCAAAAAATGCTGGTTAGACTTTATTTCGTCTCTGATTTTGTAGATTAAGAAATCGTATACCGGAGGGAATTCGGGAATCTCCAAATTATTAAATAATTATGTACACACCTGTAAGGTCGATGCAAAAAGTAGTACGAATTCGAAACTTTCCAGAGATATCAATGGTTTTCAATTCACATATCTGAAAAACAAAAAGGTATTGATATCTCATTTTAAAAATAAATACTCTTACCTTTTAATCCGGTAGTCGGCCATGACACTTTATTTGTCAAATATTTGTCAAAATACATATTACATTAACTATATTTTCATCAAACAACTTTCCTTACAACTATTCGATAATTCCCTTATTCACTAACAAAAAATGTTTTTATTTTCTTATCTCGCACAAAGGCGAACTCATGTACGAGGTTTTTAAACATTTTAATTGGCATAATATGCTTAAAAGGTTTAAACCTGGGCTAAAAAGGGACACGTTTTTAGACACTTGGTAGCAATCCAGGTCCTGTATGTAAGGGTTTCAACCCTAGAAAAAAGCAGAACTTTTGCAACCAGCTTCCGGAAACAGAACCTCGATTTTCCAAACAGAGAGAGAGAGTTTCCAAATACGGCACTTAAAAGAAGTAGAAAATATTTGTTAAGCTATGCCAAGAGATGGCGCAGGAGTGAATTTTTTTAAAATTAATTACTTAATTATTTAAAAGCGTATTGGAAGAGGATGCTGGGTCTGCGAGCGGAACGGGTGACGCGGGGTGTAAGCGTAAAGCCCCTTGCAAATAAAGGTAAATAAATTAGGGGTTAATTTGAAAAATGATATGTCAGAAATTAGGGTCGATTCTTGAAATTAGACCAGCCGCCGGGATTAATTTTTTAATTAATTGATGTGATCCAATATTTGTTCTTGATATTCTTAATATACAGGGTGTCCGGTAAATGAAGGATAATCCTGCAACTGCGATGAGGGTAGACCATGTCCTACTATATGCTAGAATTTTAGTTTAGTAAAAGTCCTACGGTTTTCGAGATATTAATTTTTTTATTTTTTTTTGAAAAAACCATCCACATTCAGTTTATTTAGTCTATTTTTTCGTCCTTGAAATGGTTGTCCTTGAAATGGTTACCTTCATCAATTTAAATTAACATAAAAAAAAATTAAAAGAGAAATGTGAAACAATTTAGCATTTTAAAATTGGCATTTATCAAGCAACTTTTTAAAGTGATTGGTACGGTTCACTTACATAGTACATTTTTTTTGTATGGAAATTTTTCATTACAATTTTTTTTGGAGTATTTTGCAACATTTAAGGTAAAAACGAAATACTGTTTTAGATGACACATATTATCCGTTAATACTGTAAAAAAAATTGACTGTAAAAAATTATAATTTGTGGAAATGGCGTGACAAAAACTGAATGTGGATGGTTTTTTCAAAAAAAAAAATAAAAAAATTAATATCTCGAAAACCGTAGGACTTTTACTAAACTAAAATTCTAGCATATAGTAGGACATGGTCTACCCTCATCGCAGTTGCAGGATTATCCTTCATTTACCGGACACCCTGTATATGTATGCTTGTTAAATATTCCATAAAAAAAGTGAAGTTTCATATAAATACTAGCTGACCCGTGCCCACTTCGCTGGTCGTCAAACATTTTTACTTGTGATGAAATTATCTTGTGTGGTTCTTAGTAGTACCGTAGTACTGATAGTATTTAGGATTTATTTTATTTCTTGTTGGCTGCTAGTATGTATTGGGCGAGTATGTTAATTTTGTTTTAGACTTCTCTGTATACTATGTTTGATGTTGTGCTATTGTATGGTAGCAAATTGTATTGGTTTCCTGGAGTTCCAACTCGAGATAAGCCAACATATAACTGCCCATGGGAAAAACACTCCTTTTTCAAGTCATGCCCTCCAGAGAGAATGTTTGACCCTGGGACTTATTTATCGTGAGGGCAAATGAAACTTTGACTGGAAACTGCAGCCTTTTGAAGGATATTGGCAAATCCGTCGGAATCATGGGTATCCGCGGAATATAAGCAAGTTGTCCCACTGCTGCCCACAGTAGCCTTGGGCCATTACACATGTTGGGAGGGCTCAAGTTTCTTAATAGCATGATAGGAATGCCGACTTTTAACATAAGGTCGTGAGGTGGTAGGCCAGAAGGGCTCAAAGAATTTAAAAATTCTTGAGGATAGTGCACTGTATCCTCAATATTACCATAGAAAAATAAAGTCTTTATTTCTCTATGATATTACACACCGTGTCAACTCACTTATACTCTTTGACTTGACCGGGAATTTTCTGTAAAATCAGTTTATTTATTTCATTCACTGTATCGTTTATGGGTGACACTATTGCCTTTGAACAAAGCCAGTGATAATTTCTTTCCAATCAATTTTCAAGACCGGGATATATTGCGTCTATTAGATGTTCTAATTTATGGACTATGTGGCCGGATATATCGTCAAGTTGAATTTCAGCGCTACTACTGATAGTGCTAGGAGAGGTAATTTTTCCTTCTCCAAGTTTGAGTAATCGTTGCAAAAAGTCGTTGTTGTAGTTGTCGTTCAAATGGGCTCTCATATTTGTTCGTAAATTGAGAGTTTCAACGGAACTCCATATGGGAGATGGTTTTAAGCATGTTGTGATGACATCGGCACGTGTTCCTTTTGTTATTACAGGCAGTGTTTGCCGAAAATCTCCCGCAAACACAAAAGTAGCACCACCCATGACAGGATCTGAGTTTCTGAGGTCTTGGAGCGTTCGATTTACTGCTTCAACATGAGCTCTATGACTCATGGTACATTCATCCCATATGATCAATGATGCATCTTGTAAAAGTTTGCCAAGCGGTTAATTTTTACGTATGGAACATACTGACTGTTGTTCCAAAATCGGGGAACAAAGCGCGAGCCCGCGAAGAATATGCGAAACGGCTTCACTCTTAACGTTCGCGCCCGTCGCGGCTTTCGCGCGCAATCCGCGAGCTAAGTGTAGGGTAGTCCGATTTTAATGACTCTTTTTTTATTACATATAGGGTATACCTCTAAGTTGGTCCCATTAAAATAAATTTGAAAACAAAATTCTACCCCTAGGGGTAAATAAAAACCTTTTTACAAAAAACTAAACCGACGAAAAAAGAAACTGAAAAGTGAGAAATAAAAGCTTTTTAACAAAAAATTAAACCGACAAAAAAAATTTAATAAGAAAAATAAAGTAAACCATTTTAGTCTGAATAACTGAACTATAAACTAATGTAAGCAACTAATTTTGAGTTGGCGCCAAAGGAAAATTGTGTGTTTGTTTGGCGCCGACTAAAAAGTAGTTACTTACATTAGTTTAAGTGCTCAGTTATTCTGACTAAAAAGGTTTATTTTATTTTCCATTTTTCAGTTCCTTTTTTGTCGGTTTAATTTTTGGTTAAAAAGCTTTTATACCTTTAAAAATGCTGAAATTAGAGGACGAACGAAATCTATCGAAATTACCTTGTTATTCTTCACTGAGAATTTTACAATCTTGAAATCCTCGTGTATCAAATCAAAACTAATCGAGAATCGCTACTATAATTACAAGAATGTTTCCAAACACAGCGTCCTTCGAATTTTCATGTGTTTGTTTTTTAGCAAAGTATGTTAGTGCGCTCACCGACGACAGTACATTTGTGAAATTCCGAAGTCCAAGCAATTATCGATTGATATGAAGACGAAACTATATCTTATGAAGTCCCATCGATTCTGAATAAAATCCAATTTTTTCCAGGAGTAAATTAATACTTGCCTTTGAATCTCAAATAGCAGTCAGTCAATTAAACCGAAACTCTGAAAATTCTTAGGGCCAAAAAGTGTGATAACGATAAATATTTTAAAATTGGGATAGGTCTTACACAAAATAAATAAAGTCTAAAATTTATAGAAAAACTGACTTTATTCACTTAAAGGTGTAGATTTTCCATCTCTGAAAGAAATGTAATTGTTTTGGGGGGAGTAAAAAAAAGACGATAGATCATGCAATTCTTGATGTTTTGTTTACAATATTTAAGTTACACATTTTTCCTTTACAGGATTCATTTTAGAGAGTTTTTGAATATCTTGAATGTTTTAATATCTTATACAAAGATTTTAATCATTTTCGGAGTGTTTTCTATTTTGTTATTAATATTTCTTAAAGTCTTGAAAATTTAGTTTCATTTTTTATTTCTTATTTTTTTTTTGAACTCTTCTTTTACTTTACTGATTTCAGCAGAACGTGTTTCGATATTGTTATTTTTACCTGACATAGGAAGCAAAATATATGTTTTTTTCGCAAATAATCCGAAAATGTTACATATAGCAGTTTAAGTGAAGAATTATTATTTTTGGATTTGAATTTAACCTATTTCAGTCACATTAGAAGTGAATTAATAGTTCTAATTAAAATAATTATGTTAAGGCACGTGGAAATGCCTCACGGGTGCGCTGTTTAGTAGCCACTTGTTTTTCTTTCGGTAAGTTGTTTTAATAATCATAATAGAAGGAAATAAATTAAATATTAATGGGAAACAAAATTCCCCTAAATGCTTTTAAAATTGGTCGCTCAAAATATTGAAGATTATTTGATTGATTTATTGAAGTGCTAATTGAAATCGCACTAGGGAGCGATTGTTTGCGAAATCATGGTTTGAGTAAACTTTTTAGCTTTTTTCTTGTTCTTTAAAATATTATCAATTAAGGGAAACTTATTATACGAATCGAAAATTATTTTTTATATTACTTTTATACCATAGAAAAGTGAGCGGCGCCAAACAGATGAACTCGCACAACGCGCTAGGATATTTTTTGGAACTACAAATCAATTTTCGTAGTTATAGGGTTAAACGGATATTAAATAGCAATAAAAACTAAGTGTGCCAATTTTCAAAATAAACTTCCAAACGCATGCTTTGCTTCTCTTCATAGTTTCCAAGGTGTGTTTTATATTTCTTTTTTAAATAGTATTCTCTTTTATTAAATTTGGACTATTTCTGTTTTCAATAATGGATGGCTGAAACCGCTTTTAAGTGCTTGATTATTGGTAAAATATTTTCTTTTAATACTAAAATTCACATATGTATATGTAGTAACTGTTCATATTTACGCTTTTAAATTCGATGGAAATTTTGAGAATACTGAATCTCAATGTATTTTTAATAAAGATCAACAACAAAAACAAAAATAAAAAATAAATAAGTTGCAGAAGTTGATCAAATTTCTAAGAAATTACATATATAAAAATGAATGCACTTTTTTTTCTAAGGGACTTACAAATAAATTATTTTAATTAAATTTGAATTCTTAACAGCAGACCTCAATTGGTTTTGTTGGTTTTTTGTCGCATTTAATATCAAAAATATAATCTTATCAATGTTAATTGTTATTCCAATATCAAAGGTTTTTATTATTATTATTGACAAAAATAGTGATGCTTTTTTAAGTTTATCAACTATTCTATTTCATGTGTATTCAGGATATACATATGTATAATAAATTTTCTCTTTTGAGATTCCAACTAACTAGCTAATGAACATTAGGAAATAAATTGAACAAAATTCCAACGATTATTAGGAACTGATACAAAATTTAAATAGCTGTAGCTAAATTTTTTAAGTAATTAAAAGCCCACAATTCGCCTGTCCTGTCGTTTTTGTAGTTACGATTTTTAAGAAAAATTTTATTGTTAATTCATTTGCCTTTTATTCGATACAATTCGAGCGGAAGGGTGTTCAAATTTCTTTAGATTACTTTGGATTTCTTTGTATTTCTAACATAGGGATAACAACATTGAACATTTACACGACATAGAAATCACACTCATTTAGGGCACGATTATATGTATATTTACTAACACCTTCATGCAAGGCTACTACACCCATTTTAATTTTGAGGCCAATTATGACTATTTGCTCATGCACATTACATAATTATGCAATTTGGGCGGGAGGGGCAATTGCAGGGAAAAGCTTAGCACAAGAAATTTCAACCCTGGGCCGCTGCGACAAACACACACCTTCTATTAACTTTTATGCAAAATCATAGTTTTCCGAAATTATGTAAAAAATCACGAACTTTTTTAATTATTATAAGTTGAAATTAAATTTTTCAGTAATGATTGTCCAAACAGCAGGTACGTTTTTTATTTAATTTGGCTTTGTTCCTTATTAATCGACTTTTCGAAAAATAGCAATCATTTAAAAACAATAACGATACATATGAAACATATAAAATAAATGGCTTTCAAGTGTTCTTGCCATTTTGAAGACTTTTGTAAAGAAGGTAGAGTAGAGTTTTTCAACTACCTTAAGTTTCACTTGAAGATTTCTGAGGTCATTCATTCAATTGCAGTTACTAACCAATTTGAAAATTTATTTATGTAAGTACATATATTGCAAATTTATTTAAGTATATTGCAAGTCCCTTGTAAATGCTATTAGAAGCAAATTTATATGAATTAATAAGAGAATACTAAAAAAAACAATAACAATAACACATCAGATAATTTTAACTGTCTGTAGAATAACAAAAACGTTATGTAATATGTATGTATATGCTAAATCTTTAAATTTATAAATTTACGAAATATAACTGATAAAAACATTAAAAAAGAAACAATTTAATAAAGACTCAAATCCTCAAATTTCAAGTTCAAGTTCTTGCTCAGTATTCTTTACTTATTTTAGTTTTATTTTCTTTTGTGTAGAAGAATGTTTTTAATGATGATTTTCAATATTAGATGATTTCTTTGTAAAAATGATCGAAAAAGATTTGCTTACAAAATGTATACATATAAGTGTTCTTCTTAAAATATTCACAATATTTTGTAATATTTGTCGTACATAATAATTTTTATTTTCATCTTGTCGTTTAAAATTTAAAAATGTTTTAAAAACATACAAAATGTTTCAATTATTAAATCGATGAATGTCATTTTTAAATATATTAAATTTAAGAAATTCCCCAAAAAATTAGGAAATAATTTTACATTATTTAAGACATGTTTAAACAATTGTTCAAAATTTGAAGGAAATTTTAAGACAAACACGTTTCGTTAATATTAATTGTTATGATATTTATAAAGAAGTATTTGGTTAATTCAACCATTTTTCGTTATGATTTTGAAGGTTATTTTACCTTACAAACAACAAAAGTTTAACAATAAAGAGACTAGTTAAATATTTTAAATTAACTTTAATTCTATGTTCAAATAGAAACAGTATCAATAAATAATAAATACGAAACAAAATAATATTAAGTGAAATATACCAATAAACCACTTGTTCAGTTATAATCCTTAAAGTTTTAGCCATATTTCTAAGAAAGTGAAGGTAAGAAAATTATGGAAATATCTCAAACAGATAGTTTACTTTATAGTTTTCCTCCTTCAATTTCTGCGAAATACCAAACTTATTTATGCACGTAGTTTCGTTTAACTATCATATGGAAAAAGTGTTTTAATATTCTTTTCAAATCATTCACATTTATATTTAATTTTTCCTGCGTTTCATGCGTTTTTTTTCTCGATTACATTTACTTTATTTATTTAATGTTTGTAAATTCGTTTTTTTAAATTTTGTATAATTTTTTTATTAATAGTATATAGTTTCCGTAAGTCTAATTGTATAAAATTTTGAAAAAAAAATCAATTAATCTTTACAAAAGATTGGTTCAATGCACTGGAGATAATTTCCATTTCGTCAGCAGCTACATTACATTTTACTGAAAATAAAAAAAATAAAAAAAATAAATAAAAATATTAATACAATAGAAAATAAATAGATTCTCCTTATCCCGATTTTTGTGGCGGGCAATGGAACAAAAGCTAAAGTGTTCGTAACATGTTAATAAAAATTATTGGAAATCGCAAAAAGTTTATTCTCAAAGTCCTACACCCTCGGCAGTTATTAGAAAAATTACGTAAAATTTTAATTAGATTTGTTTTTCGTTCTTTGTAATTTTATTTGTGTAAGGGAAATAAAATATAAAATAAATCAAATATAATTTACTAACCACAAATCGGTTTACTTGAACTCGTGCCCTCGGTGACTGATTTGGTGACTCTTTCATTTGTTCAAATTTAGCACGTAGTCTATATGAAGAATTAAAATAAAAATTTAACTAAGAAAAACTAAAATATAAAACATATGAGAATAATATGAAAATTTTAAATAAAAATAGGATTTTTACAAATTTGTGAATTAAATAAATAAAACATAAAAAGGAAATGTATTTACGATTTAGCTGTCTCAATTTGTCCTTCGTCGGTGTTTTCAACCTGATCGTAGATGTTAACAGTTCCATTGCTCAATTCCCGACGGATTTCATTGGCTTCCCATTTTTCAAATTTCGCCCTTAATTGCTTAGCCCGTGCGGCTGACTGTGCCTGATACACAACACCGATAACAAAAGGTATCAAAATAAATAAAAACATAAAATAAATTATAAGAATTATACTACACCCGAATTATTCAACTCTTCCACACTAAATTAAATTTAGTGTACTAATAAAAATTTAAAAATCAAACGAAATTTCAACATGAAAGTGCGCTGAAACCCACCTGTTTCAAAAACTCATCGTCGTATCTGGTTGGTCGATGTTCTGCTTCTGACTCTTCTTCTTCGCCAAATTCTTCCTCCTCATCTTCCCCCTCCTCGTCCTCGGACCCGGACAAATCATCTTCACTTTCATTCGTGTAAACCCTACGATTTTCATCCGGTGGTGGGGTGAACCTCTTCAGTGGTTTTAAACCACCCTCATGACCTTGAAATTTTTTCTGTTCCATTTGCCGAAAAACATTTAGCATTTTGGTAGTTGTGTGACTTTTTTCGGCCACTGTTGGGTCATCGGTGGCTTCTTCAGCCCGCACCACATTCGGATCAACGTAAACTTCACGCTCAGGTGAGGGCATTTTAACTACCCCCTCGCGAGGTGGAGTTATACGAAACTCCTTGCGATGTTTATTTTCATTTGGATTATAGGTTTCAAAAAATTTAAATTTCGAAGATATCTCAGATGTTTCAATTTTAATGTCGTCCGGCTTTTCGTCGCACTTCACAACGTTCTCGTTTGTGAAGGGCTGTAATTTTTTTTATATTTGACTACATTTAATAACTTCAAACAGGACTCTTTTTTTTAAAAAAAAATTTACAATTTTAACAAGAAAATTGCGAACAACTTTTATAAACTCTTAACGTCCGATTTAAAATAATAAATAGCAGCGGTCAAAAGGGCAAAAACAAAATATAGCCTTCAGTAAAAGCAAATTAAAGCAACCGATAAATATACAAATGAAAGGCATTATTTAAATTTAATTAAATTTTGTATATTAGCTAATTTTTGTTTTTTTACCTTTAATTTATCCGATTGTAATGGGCTTACTTGACAATGCTTTTTAGCATCAGGAGTGCGGGGAGTGGGTGGCATTGGTGACATAGTCTGTGGCGATTTTGACGCTGATGCGTCTAGTTCCATGAAAATTGATCGTGATCTCTTTCCGATTCCTTTTAGAAGATATTAAGAAATTTAGATTTACAGGTAATTATACCAAGTTTTATTATTTTTCATGCTAGAGTTAAACTATTACTTTCATTCTACAAGGAATATTAAGCTACCTTGTTCAAAAACTGCCATATCTTCATCTTGTACTTTGTGATTTGTACTATCCGTTTCATCGTCCTCACGATTAAATATTTCACCCTTTTCAAATTTCTCCTTAAGCGTTTTTGCCTTGTCGCCAATTTCAATTTCTGGCTTTTTACCAGCCGATGTTATTCCTAATTATTTTATTAAAATCATAAAAACATATTTATAAACTCTAAAAGAGAGTACACTATTTTTTTCGAATTTACCTTGCTCACTTTCAGCAACTGCTTGCTGATACATTTCCTTAATCCTTGCTTGTTTTCCCATAAACAGACGCGATCGAATATTTTGTATCTCTTGTTTGCATTCCTCTCGACGTTCTTCCTTAGTCATAATGTGACCCTTTTCAAATTTTGTCTTAATATCATTCATATTGCTAAAACTCATTGGACGTTCACGTTGTGCACGTTTAACACGAATAAGATCAACATCTTCGCCGTCTGGAATGTCCTCGTCATCGTCTTCACTGGAAGATTCCTCATACGGGACATCATTTAGAGCATCATCTGATACACCTGTGTTCATCCCCTTCGCTTGGAATCTATTTTATATAAAAATTTAAACCAGAAAATAAACATACTTAATATAAGCACTTAATACTAAAACATCTGTCGACAGACCACGCTACAGTTACCCGTTTCGGTCCGTAACTTTGTTTTTATTGATTGTCTTTTTCCTTATATTACTATTATTATTATTATAGTATTATTATTACAATTACTATATTGTCCCTCTTATTTCTATTTTACTTATCGTATGTTATGTTGGGGGCTCATTTCTATATCTAACTTAGCCTAATGTATAACTGGGACATTTAATTTGAATTACATTCCTATCTAATATATATTTACATATTTACAACTTAACCTACTTTGCCAACTTGGAGAGGATTGAAGCACTCCTTTTTATTCCACTGGGAGACCGATCTAGGGATGCTGCAGTCTTTTGATCCGTCTGTACCTGATAATTTTCAAAAACTTGAAATCTGGACTTAACATTCAACTGCTGCAACTCCTCTAGACCAAGGTCTGGTTTATCAGAAGCTGTAATAAATTAAACGTATTTATATATTATATATTTCTTAATTTATATTTAACCCAAAAGAATATTAATTTAAAAATTTTTTCATATAATACTAACCCCTTGCAACATCAGGCGGTAATTCAACAGGTTGATTTTCTCGAATTATAAGTTCAGGTTTGCGTGGCTTTACTAAATTGAACAAAATCGATTAATTAATTTTATTTTAAGGAATTTATTTTCTAATTATATTTCACCACCCACGAAAGTTACTTACAGGGCTCATTATCCTCAACGGCCTTTGGGGCGAAAAGTAGTTTAAAATGAGGCTTGCAGTACAGCACGCTCTCGTGGCTCTGGTACGTGTCAACACTGGTCAACATTTTAATTAAAATAAAATTGAAAGAAGTGTAATTAAATGAAATACACCAAAAATATAATCGATTCATAAATTCATAAATAAAGAGGGAAGGAGACAGATTTTAAATGAAAACTTGAAATGATTGACATAAATTAAGTTTGAGGTATCCTCACGGATTTTGATGAAAGTACAAGGGACCGACAAATTTTTTTTTGCTTATTGATCACTTTTGACTCGAAATACAAAGTTTTATCAAAATCCACGAGGAGTCCTTAAACTCAATGTGTTCGAAATTATATTATTTATACTAAAATAAGTTATATAAAGGCCCTGTCCCGTTCTATCTTAATGAGTATTAATTCAGGTACAATAATTACTTAAGTTGCTTGCTGCACTCTTTACATCGAAAGCAATTCTTATGCCAAATGTTTTTCTCAGCTTTGATCTCCTCCATTTTATAGACGACTTTTCCGCAAGACCTACAGTTTTTCTCTAATTCAACATTCGCGTCCTGTAAGGGGTATATTGGAAAAATGACAAAATTTTATTTCGAGTAAATACAATTTTAACACCATCTATTTTCACAATACATATATTACAATCTGCTAAAACATTTATAAGATAAGCTTCTCATGGGATAGCAAAAGAATATCGCCACAAGAAGGATTATTTTGGAAGAAACTTTGTGATATTTGTTGGGCAATCTACCGCAAAACAAAATATAAAGTATTCATTAAGGTATAGCATTATCAAAAAAATAAAACTTTCTTAAAGCAGCTACATTTATAGATTATATAGATTTTGAAGCCACTTCTAAGTTTGTTTCTTTTCTTTTGATTGAGTTTAAAGCTTTGTTACCTGCGTTTTCATACAATGTACAAAGAGGAGTCCCTCCAATTTTAGCTATTTTATGAAAAGTACGAAAACTCTTTTAAAACCGGCGCGATAATAATTAGATACTATTGCACCGATTTTAGAGGGTCCGTGCTCTATAAAAATTTGTCAAAAATTCGCTCAGATTGAAATATAAATAAAAATATATTATTCACAATGGCAAAGAAAAATCACAAAAAAAACTATAAGAAAAATAAAAAAAATATGTAACAAAAGTCGAATTATATATCAAAAAATTAACGTACATTAAATTTTTCTTGAGCTTTTCCCGCGTCACTAGAACGAACACGCAAAATATTTTTCTTTTGGAGGGCGTCAAATTTACTAAAACTTGATTTCTGTAAGTAAAGAAAATTAAATCAAATTCAAATGCAATGAAAAAATATTTTAAACAGCTTAACAAAAAAACAAATAATAATAATAAAATGCCAAAACAAAACTAAAACCTCTAAAAAGACTACCTTCTTTAAATATTACCTAAACTCTACAAAAGACAAATGCATAATTAAGTTATTTTTTCATTATGATTTTAATTTCTACTGCGCAGCTACGATAGCAGGTAACTAAAACTTTGTAATTGATCTACTGAAAAATTCCTCTCTCAAGTTTAAAAATATTTTAATTGTAACTTACCTTAGTTGAACGTGGCGATTTGTCAATGCTATTGGCTGATTCCAAGCCAATCAGACTGCAGTAGCTATCACGCTAGATGCAATTAATTGGCAGAATCAAATTAAGTTAAATTCAAACAAACGATAAATACCAAAACATTAGGAGAAAACCAAAACGAAAGAGTTTTAGTTAGTCACAATATAGTCTAAATTTAAATATTATAATAGATTTTTAGTTAAAAGTTGGATAATTTCACTTATTTAACTACCAATATTATTTTCATGCTAATACAAATGTATATATGTATATAATAGAGTAAATATTTAATTGAGCTATTAATTTTTTCAAAATTTCTTTACAGGTTTCCAAAAATTTTCAGGGATATTACAGGCAAATCGAATTACTCTCACTATTTAAAAAGATATGTGACCTTCATCCGTTGGATGATACGCACTTCAAATCGAGAATCGGCTGGAATCAATCATTTTAATTTTAATGAAATATAGTTGTTATGTTTGTTATATGATTAAATGAAATTCCACCAAAGGATTTGCGAAACATGTCCTTTGTTTTTTGTACTGCAGGTTTCGGAAATATTTTTATATTATTTCCAAGTTAAAAACAAAAAAGCGGATGATGAATTAAATTTGCCTATAACACCCCTAAAAATTATTTACTACAAATCTCCAATAGTCCTATTTCGTAGACGGATAAAAGTTTGTATCCGGATTTAAATTATGTCGATATTCGACATCCCTAAAGTTACATTTTTTCAAGTTTTGCATATATTTAAATATTAGAGTTTTAATTACTTTTAAAATTTAAAATATTTAAGTTATTGTGGTTATATGTACATATACGATATATGTATGTATATTTGTTTTTTACTTAAATCTAATTTGAATTTTTTCAAAATATATTCTTTTTATTTCACTTATTTCAAAAATAGTCTTTCGTTTTCCTTATATTCGTAAATGTCAATATGAAAATATTTACTTATTACCGCAACTATATATGTAGTTTTTCAAAATATTTACTCTTTTCTATGTTAAGGATATGCTATAGATAAATTTATTTCTACAAATTTGTGCGAGCTTCATGCGGTTCTACGGCAGAAAATCCTCGAAATTAGTTAAATGCTATAAATTACTACGTTAATACTAGTCAAATTAGGTACGATATTATACTCTACTTACATCACTCTATTAATTTTTATTTTTTATATCATTCAGCATTGTTTCAAATATTAATAATAGTCCATTATACAAATCAGTGGGGATATAGTTAATAATTTTGTTTTAATACATAAAATTAAAGCTGTCTTTTCGAATATTAAAGCTTCTGTCCCAAAAATTTGTTTAATTACAATAACTAAAACTTAAATTTATTGCAGCACCTCTCGTCACTAAATATTGTTAATATTTTCATTTTCGTAGCAGTTCGCTTCGAAAAAAAAAACAAATTTGCTAATAATATTTTAGGAACTTACCAACAGTTTTACAGACACACCCGTCTGAATTGGTCTAGCCAAGTCAGTTTTGCAAACATCTCCGACAGATTTAGCACGCTAAATTTTGATTGTTTTCGTTATTTAATTTAGGAATTTTTAAATTTAACAAAGTTACTCTATGGGCGTCAATTTAATAAATTTTATTTAAATTAGAAAATCTTTACTCACTTTTAAAGTGGTGCCTTCTGGAAGATTGTTATTAGGATCATCAATTAGTGTTAGGTCTCCGAAACTACGGCACTGGATATTAGCGAACACATGCAATTTTTTATTAGCACAAAAGAAAAAAGGGAATTTTGTTTACTATTATTGTTAGAAACATGATTTTATTTTTAAGAATAAGCCCCCATAATTTTTTATGTTAGAAGCACATAAGGTTTTTAATTTTAAGAAGCCAGTAAATTGTAAAATTTATTGAGCAAACACAGGCCCGAGTGCAGAAATATGTTATGTATTTTTTTTAGAAAGGCTAATTTTGGTGTTTAGGGTACCTACATGTTTTTTAGAGATAAAATTGTGCAACAAAAATACTTAACAAAACAACAGCAAAGCATAAACCTATATTTTATTTTGGCATTGAAAAAAAGTGCATACGAAGTTGTATTTCTTCTCATTTTCAATTTTAAAATCCAGACTTACCAAATGCTTAACAGAAACATCTCTGTTAATTTTAACCGTGCGATTTTGATGCTCCTTTGGTCTCCAATTAACCGGTGGCTGAGCCATAAGATAAATTTGTTTCTACAAAAAATAATGTCAAAGAAACAACAACGACAAAATAAAAACAAAAAACAAAAATCATCGTCATATTTCATGCCAGGGTATGTTAAAAATCGATCTAATTTGATATACATAATGAGCCGAAAAATGTTAAAGAATAGTTTTGGAGAAGCAAATGGTTAAGGGAGTAAATCAAAAGATATTTGAAATGAACCAGCAACACTAACACTTCTCTTAAAGTGTTCTTATTAAGATTAATTTTTAAGAATCAAACATGTTTATTGATATAGAAAAATTGAGATTTTGATTTATACCCTTCTCACATGACGAGGTTATGTAGCACTACTGAGTATTTGAAAAAAAATTAGACCATTTTTATGATATTTTTTTTCTACCCATAGATAAAGTGCTATACATATTTACATACTTAAAGTGCTTTCTTTTTCACCTCAGCCTTTTCTACCGGTTAATTTTTTCCTAGGAAAGATTAAAAAGTCTCCAAAAGATCTCCCTCCTAAAATTTTTAGTATTATTTACAAGAGATGCGCAAAGAACAAATTAATTAAAGGAAAACATTGATTGAATTGACAATCATAATTTAACAGGAAGAGAAACAAACACTTACTAGACTTTTAACATCAATATTTGATAGATCATCCTCGTAGAATCGTTTTATATTTGGGACATTTAAAATTGTCTGCCCACTCCCACTCCTCATTCCATGGATGCAACAATTCGATTTTCGTTGCACTGATTTTGCAATCGCGGTATTATCGCCATCACAACCACCGTTTATTAATTTTCCATTATTGAAATTGTCAGAAATATAATTGTCTTGATTATTATTAGTAATAGTTTTTGTAAAGTTCAAATTTTCTGTTTTCTCCTCGCGAATACGAAGTTTTGCAATAGATCCATTTAAGCAATTATTTTTTGCACTTTTATAGCAATTATTTTCGGGTAATAGTCTTACAAATTTTGTATTTTCACTTAATCCTAAATTATTCTCACCTGCAGGAATGTGTCGCTGCACAATAATGTTGCTATTCATTTTTGGATTATCAGAGAATTTCATGCTTAGTAACTATGATATATATATATATGTATATATTTTTACTATAATTTTAATTTAATCAAGCAATGAAACTACAACACTATCTATTTATATTAATTTCTTCTCTTTTTAACTCCTTAAGACGAAAATAAAAAATAGCAGCTTTTAACAGCATCAATCGAATTAAATGTGCAAACAGTTGAAATCTATAAATAATAAAAAAACAAAAAACATAAAGGAGCAAAAATCAAAATGTTGAATTAAAAAAACTCAAAAACAATATTCAGAAAAACAAAAACATGTCATACTACCCTGTGTTCATCATTCGGTTAAAAAAATATATTAGTCAAAAAAAAAACTCATAAAACGCTCAACAAAATCAAAATATTTAAAGATTCTTACTGAAATTTTAGTTCTCTTTCCAAAAAGGTAATATTTTTAGAAAATATGTATATGTTTTTATAAATATAAAAATAATTACTTTTCTTTGTCAATTCGTAATATCACAGTTCAACAGAAAAATGGTTAATTTACCACTTCCTGCTGAAGCAATTGCACCACTAAGTTAAGCAACTTTTATCACTCACCATATTAATATTTTCCTTCTCATTATCAGACTTCTTCGATTTCTTTGATTTATTTTTTCTATCTTTTGTTAATTCAATTGACGATTTTTTTTTGTAGGATTTGTCTTGTTTTGAAGAAGCGGCCGCAGTATCACGTGTTGATGTTGATGCCTCTAGAGCAACAACATCCGCCAAAGCTGTTGAAGCTGTTGATGTTGTACGCGCAGATGACGTCGACAAGGTTGATGATGATGATGATACAATCCTTTTTGCTGTAACCTTCTTTGTTACGGTTGTCCGTGACTCTAATTCAGAGTGTTGTTGAACGGCTGCCGATGTCTAATTATTTTTGAAATTTCAATTTTCCGATAAAATTATATACGAGTTATATGACTTTATTTTTTATTCTTCAAAAGGACGTAACTAAAAGATTAATAATGTGACGGTGTTACAAGGCAAAGCGACACAATTAAGCGGGTATTTTATTTAATAAAAAACAAAATTTCTTGCTACTCGTACATGTTTGGTAACGTTATTCAATTTACAAACAGAATAATACAAAACATCGCAAAGTATGGGGAAATATTAAAAAATTGAAGAATATACCCAAGTTATATTTACTTGTAATATGTTTTGAAAATCGCACAAGGCATTCCGGAAAATAGATTCATTTCGAAAATACGTTACCTAAATATTTTATATTATCGTTAGACACTTAATAATACAATCAGAGTTTTAAAAAAAAATACAACAATGAAAATTATAGGAGTAAACTCAAAGGAAATTGTTAAAAATATGGGTACCATAAATTCGCTTGCACAATGTATGCACATATAGAGAATGTATGCACATAGAGAAAATTATTTCGAATATTTTTGAAAAATTGATTTCTCGTTCAAAATTAACTAAATGCCAACAGATTTTATTTACGAAAGAAACTTAAAATTTATGGGTATGAAAAAAATTTTAAAACAACCAGTTAAAATGTTAAATATTGTTATTAAACTCACACTGGCATGCACGTTAAATTCTTCATCCAAAACGATAGCCTCCCCCTTAATGAGCTCATGCTCGGACTTGAGCTCAAGTTCAAACCCAGACTCAGGCTCAGTTTTTGGTTCTGGTTCCGGCTCGGGTTCAGGCTGAGGCTTATACAGAGGCTCAGGGACAGGTTCGTCTCCGCTTTGCGGTGTTTGAAACATATCTTCACTTTCAAATTCGCTTGCAGTTTGTGCGGTCTCAAAGCCATCGGTTTGAACCGATTCAGACTTTTCCCCATTTTCACCAATTGATGAGCAATCGTCACCGCTGATGGCGCCCTCTGGCTCTGGTCGGGCAATTCCTTTAACGCCAGCAGCCTCCCTAATTGGTTTGATGTTTTTACAATCAAAAGGAAGTTCGGTATTCGTGCTCTTAGTCAAAACTTCCCCGATGGGTCCACCCTCGCTTTCAACATCGGCATCGTAGACGTCCTCCTCTTCTTCAATGGTTGTATCGAAAAAAGACACGCCCGCAAGGGGACGACGCGGAATTTGCATCGGCTTTGATATGGGTGGGGAATAATGGTCATGGCTAGTTTCCAAGACAAATTCATCAATTTTAATTAAATTGTCGTTGAAACACTCAACAACAATGCTTGGTGTAGTAACAAGTTCGCTCGTCGGCTGTGTTGATGAGCTCGACAGAACTGACTTCGGTGTAGGCGTATTATCATATGGTAGAACTTCGGCCATGTACGGAAGAGAGAAGAGCTCCTCGGTGATGTTGTCTACCAAAGACTGCAAATTTGGTTCGTTGTACATCTCAAAATTGTCCGTATGAGACTCAGCGCTAGAATGATCAGCAGTGCTGATATTATCATTTTCTTGCCCACCCAAAAATTCAGTCTGTTGATAGTTCGAAGAAACCGGGGATATAGACGATTTGGCCAATGCTGTTGAGACGCTACTCGCTCCAACACTTCCTAAGTCAACAATTCCCACGATTTCACTCATCTCAATGTCTTCAGTTGGTGTAGCGCTGGTTGATCGAATGGTTTGCGAAAATACACTCATCCAAACATTGTCGTCTTCTGATTCATAAAATCGTTTAGTTTTGAAAATTTTTCGCAATACTTTGCAATCATCGGTGATTGGTTCTGTTAAGTCTAATGATTCTGTTGTCGAAGCAGCTGCTCCAGCTTCAGAAGATGAGCTTACCTTGACAATTGGATTTAGAGGCAAACTCATTTGTCGTTTCTTTTTCCTGCTGGAATCCTTAGCCTCTTCAGCAGGTTTCTTTTCGCCATCATCTTCGTTTGTGATTTGCATATTTCTAATACTTTCAATAGTCTCTTCAACAGTCTTATCATTACAATCCATGTTTATTTTTGTGTTTTATTCTTATTTATTTATTTTAATTTTATTTGTAGATTTTTTAAGTTATTTTTCAAACAACTTATCACATACAATTTATGTATATAGCATAACCTTAGAAGGTTTTTGTGTTTTTCGTTAATATATATATGTATATACAATTAGATAGGTGTAGAAGTAGTAGATAAATAGACAAATAGGTAGAGATTTCTACTTTTCTGTATTTCTCATTAATACTAGTCCTCAAAAAATATATGCAGTCCTCACTAGCTATGGTAAATCTTTAAAAATTGCAATCAGTACAATTCCGTTCCAAGTCACAACAAGTTTAATGCTTTCCAGCCCAGGTCTCTACGACAGTTAGTTAACTTTCGACTATTCTTAACTTCCTTTTCCAGACCCGTACCTTTTTGCGTTACAAATCCAATTCCTTCCTAGAGCCTACTTTTCGATTTGAAAAGTCTCAAATTCCGGAATAAAAGGTTTTTTGTTTTTTTTTGTTTTTATTTTTAATTCTTCTGGAGGGATTTAGTTGTTACCAGTTTATTTTTTAGTATTTATTTATATTTGCTGATGCGTTGTTAATTTTCCGAAAAGATGCAGAGAAAGGGAATTAAAATTTGAATTTTTAGTTTCAAGTGGCTTCAGGTGTTAGCATTTATTTAAACGTCTATAATATATTTTAAAAATTTAATTTATATTTAATATTTATTTTGCATTTGCTAATATTGCGATTTATTTATAGGATGAAACAGGGTTTTAAGACTATCATGTCAGTTGTTTTATTTTTCTTAGAATACCTATACTATTTTTAAACACTTACGTATTTTGCTGCCTCCATGATTCAAAGTATCTGTTTTGATGTTCTTAAACAGGATATGTTATTTTTATTTTGGGGATTTACGAGGAATCTGTAAAATTATTTTTAAAGTTTTTGTAAGAAATAATATGATACATACATAAATACAAATCAATTTAATTCGAATGAAATCCCCCCATATTAATAAAGTTTCCTAACTCATATGAAAATATGAACTATTTATTTTCACTTTTATGCCACAACCGCACACAAAACCTTCTCTGGCTCAACAGTTAAAGAGCCCTGCGGACAGAATTGACCCCACAAAGGGAATCAAATTAAACCCTTCATACCCACGAAACAATTATTTAATAAGCATCAATCAGCTATGGACTTTTTAAAAGTTCTTATACCGCTTAAATCCTTAGGAAAGTACTATAAATTACTAATAGAAATATCCCAATGTTCAACCCTTTATAAGAGAATCAGCAAAATTTTCATAAATTAAGCTTCCCCTATAAAACCACTGTTTGAAAACCAAAAAGCTTACAACTTGGGTGTTCAACACTGGAAAAGGACATGTGAAGGGAAATTTTGCATGATTTAATAAACAGGAAAGGAAGTTGGTAAAAGGTGCGAATTTCGCGGGGATTTTGTGGAAATTCGTGATATTTTCAGGTATTTTAAACTATACCATTGGATTTCATAAAATCCCATGGGATTTCGTAGAAGCTCTTGGGATACCGTAAAACCACTAGAGAAATTGCAACGAATTATTTATTTTAACAAAAACTCCAGGTTATGTTATGTTATGAAATAAAATGAGATAAAATTATATTAGATTAAAAAAAAATCAAAATAACAAAACATTAACAAATTAACACACCATCAAGGAGATTAAAAGTTTTAAGAGCATTTGGCGAATTAGTAGTTTTCAAGCGCCCACACAGGGCTCACACAGAGCCCAAATGGCTCACTTGAATTTTAATAAGCAATGTGTTGCAATTCTTGGAAAGTGAATGATATTAAAAGCAACGGATTTTGACCGCTAAATTGCGAAAGTTATGAAAAAGAATTCTTCGTATTCTTTGAAGAAATAAGGTAAAAATAAAATTAATTTTGATTGACACAATTCTGTTAGAAGTATGGGAGCACTTTCCGCTATAATTCTTTGATTTTATATATTTATTTTTCGTATGTAAATGCGTAATATGTTTTCATTTAATTTACACCAGAGATTTTTACCTTAACACTATTTCTCGACACAAATCAATCACCTGTCCAATTTACATATTTCACTTTCAATGAACTACAAGCGAACAAAATTATTTAAAATATGTATATCTGTAGCAATTATTGCTAATTTAATAAGCAAATGAAGATGGTCAGTTAGAAATCATAAATCTTAAGTTGTAATTAATCACTGAAAAATACGGCACTATTCACCCGCACATGTTAGGAAATTATATTTCATATATGGAAAAGTGATAAGCGAAAAGGTAATTTAAGGGGTTTGCGTAGAAATTAAAATTTCAAAATTACTATGAGAAGAGGAATTTAGGGTATTTCAAGAATTCACTGACTTTATAAAAAGAAAATCCAAAGAAAAAACGTTCCAAGGTGTTTTTTTTAGTTGAATTTCTATTTATAATTTTCAAAATTTGCCCTATTTTAGTACCTTAGAAGCTTGCAACCCAATTTTACACAACACACGCTCCACTAACTTGAGTTGTTGCCAGTGCGCGACAATTCCACGGAAGATTATGCTCAAGAATTATGTTTGCACCCTTAAGATTCTTTTAAAGAAAAATCTAAGACAAAGAGCATGTATCATAAGATTCGGCGACTGACTGAAGAAAATCTCACTGGGGAAAACTCGGCGCCTTCGCATAAAATTTTGAATATAAAATCGAAAACCTCCAATGAAAAACTAAAGAGGAATTTACAGACACTTTGAAATTGGATGCTGCACGACAATGGAGATGCTAAACACACATGAACACGCCTAAATGATCTATATATATATCGGGATTCGGTCAAGATTCACTAAAATGCGTGCGAAATTTTTCCTGTGTTTGATTGTGCCCCGGAAATAGATCACGTTTTCAAACACACAAACTCTTACACAAAAATAGTCTACGCCAAACAGTGAATCAGAAGATCTCTCTATTAGAAAAGTGAATGCACGAAAAATGCACAAGCATTTTAACGTCCTTTATAAAAATTCCAAATATAATCATAAAATGATTTTTGGAAAGTATTTCTTTTATCACCTCAAGGCATTTGCGTAATTACCAAAATAAAAATAAATAAGAATTGTTTTGAATATTAAAGAAATCAGAAAACTTTTTGGGATTCAAAAAATGGTATTAAAACTAATGGAAACGAGAGTCTTTAAAATTAGTTCAAATAATTTGGAGATACATAATATAAATCAACCCCGAGAAAAGTACCCACCTAACAATTGACTGAATAAAACACCTTTGGGCAAAGGGTGTTAAAACCATTAGAAATTTTATTAAATAGTGACTAAAGTGTGATTCATAGAAGATCTAAAGGTGGGTGGGGGTTGGGTGGTATCACCCCGAACTGAAAAAATAGCGCTAAATTAATCGGGCTCGATCACACTGAGTGGGCGGATAAAAGTGTCCGATTGACACTCATCCTTTTTTCTGTTTAGTGTTTTGTTATTTTGGGACTATTTCATGTTTTGATATTTTTTTTTCTTTTATTCTCACGAATGAAATCAGTATGAGTAGAAAATAGCTTTCTTTGTTCTTATTTTAAGCATAGATACTACATCCGGGTTTATTTTGGATAGTTACCTCTGAAGAATTTAAAAACAAATTATGTTTTAGGCTACATCTTTTTAAGGAAATAAACTTTTTACTTTCACAGAGGGGCTACTTCGCGAAAAGTGCGTAAACTGAAAATTTTAAAATTCGACTGTGTCAGTCGTTTTTCCTCTAATCAGAAAGTTGTTTGAAATACATATATAGTCAGAAAACATAATTTCCGTAGTCATTTATTATGAACAATTTTCACTTTAAAATTTTACTAAACGCCATTAGAAAAACGCACGGTTTATTTTCACAGGTACCAATATTTTCAGTCACTATTTTATACTTAAAAATTTTAAGTTTGGTTTGGCAGCTCTTTTAGGATGAGTGGCTCAGTAATTTTGCAATTTCACTTAAGCCCAAAAAGAGTTATTTTAGAATAAGTAATTCTTCGAATATTATTATTATTATCTAGTGGTTCTCTACTTTTTTAGTCGTAAATTTCATCACGAAAAAATAGCAAAGTATTGAATTTAATTAGTGTGAATCCTTCGATTCTTAATTTTCGATTATTTAATTATTTTCGAGCTCGAAACTAATTTTTAAGTAGAAGACAATAATTGCAATTTTGGATCAAAGCAGATTTGTATTTTGTTTTCAACTACATGAAACAAGAAGATTTTAATTCCATCCAATTTTATCACTGCTATATTGAAATTTATTTTATTTTCAAATAGCGAACTTTTAGAAGAACGCGCGACTTGCAATTTTGTTTAGTAAAACTCCTAAATTTTGATCAGTAGTTTATACTAAATTTTTTGAGCTTGTTTTTGTAACTCTTTTTGGACGAGTGACTAATTACTTTTGCAACTTTAATTAAGCCCGAAAACCGTTATCTGCGTCATCACGAATAAATAGTAAAATACTGAATTAAATTACTTTATGTTATTTTACATTTTTCCGCAGTTATTCGCATATTTGGAAAAGTGTTTAGTTTTCTTTATTATAGCACATTATTAAAGACTTGAAAATTTGGAAACCTCGACGACGTGGGTGGTCTTTCCACTAATTAGAAAGTTATTTGAACTACTCAGAAAACATTATCATAATTTTGTGAAAAATTTTCACTTTAAAATTTTGTTGACGTCATTAGAAAAACGCACGGTTTAGTTTCACACAGTTACCAATTTTATCTGTTTTGCGTTATTTTATTAATTGGCTTTATTTTAAATCACTAATTTCTACTATTTTTTGGGTTTGCTTTTGTAGCTCTTTTAGGATGCGTGGCTAATTAATTTTGCAATTTCACTTAAGCCCAAAAAGAGTTATTTTAGAATAAGTAGTTCTTCGAATATTATTATTATTATTTTGTGGTTCTATACTTTTTGAGTCGTAAATTTCATCGCGAAAAAATAGCAAAGTACCGAATTCAATTATTTTATATTCTAACGTTATTTTAATTTTTCCACAGTTATTCGTATATTTGGAAAAGGGTTTGATTTTCTTTAATATAGCACATTTTTTGAGATTAAAAGATTAATTATCATCCGAATTTTTAATTTTCGACCATTTTATTATTTTCGAGCTCGGAATTAAATTTTTACCGAAAATTGGAAATTTTTAATATTTACAAATATAATAATTAAAATTTGGATTAAAACCGATTTTTAATTTGTTTTCGACTGGATTGAGCAGGAAAATTTTAATTTGATTCGATTTTACCACCGTATCCAAATTTACTTGATTTTCAATTAATCAAACTTTTAAAAAAAAAAGAAAAGATTTTTATTTCTATTTAATAGAACTAATAAATTTTGATAAAAAAGAACCACTTACCCTTTGCACCCAAGTTTAAACAAAAATTTCTTGTAACGACAATGCACCACTTCACTAAGTTTTAGCTTTTAGCACGTCCAACTCCACTCAGGTACAAACTTTGAATGATGCGTTTGGATGCATTCGTGGCCCTCGGGAGCTGCACCGATTCGATGCTCCTGGACCAGGATCCTGAGTGCGCATCATCGCTCTCAGAATTGGGGAGCTTTCAATTTCCGAGAAAATTGAAGATAGCCCTATTCATCTAAATGCAGTGATGCACCCTGCATATTACAGATTACAGCCGCGGTTCATTTACTAATTGGGTAAATGAATCTAGAATTTTGAAAACCCCTCACCTCCATGTCTTTCGTCAGTCGAAGCCCCAGCCCCTAAATTGTGGTTCGAGGGGGGGGATTAAATAGTGACCCTATACTTCCCAATAAAAAAGATATATTCTGTTTTATGCTCAGAGAAAAATATCATTGAGCAATAGTGAACAAAAACACCAAACGAAACCCTTTCGGATAGATACAAATTAATTGGAACATTTTCGAAATATCCACATTTATATTAAAATCGTAATAAGGATAATAATATAGGTGAAATAATTGAGAAAAATTAATCACTAATCGATGGGCCGAAAATAGCATAAAAGAATATTTAAAATCGGCTTAGCAGTTCATCTGGTACCTAAATGGAAATTTTGTAATTTTCAATTGTCTTTTATAATATTTAAATCATTTGAAACAAGGACATTTGTTCATTTGTCCCAAATTGATAAATCAATGGATCTTAGTTAAAACAAAAGTTCAATGCAAGTAATCCTATTTTATTAATGTGAATTCTTTCTCTCAGGCAGTGAACCATTTGAAATAACTCGATACCATATTGTTCCATGAAAATTCGAATGGTGTGACGAACACGAATTTCCTATATACATATATTTAATGTTATTTCTGCTACTTTCCTTTCGGAAATTAAGCAAGTGACATATTTTAATAAAATTTTCAATAGGCTCACAGAGTGGATTGAAGTCTCCGGCACTTGTTATACACTTTGTGAATTTAGCTACTTAGACTTAGCCGGTAAACACATTTCAAATCCTTTTCCTTTCCAGTTCCTTAAGGAATCAGAGCTTCTTTTCATATTTCATGAGTCCGACATTGTCAATGTCGCGGCGCTTCTGTAACCTTTTCAAAAGGCATTATCATCAAGGTTATTCTATGCTCTGCATTTTTCCACTGTATTTCTGTTATATATTCCTTATCATAATCAGTTTTTGATGTATGTGTCGATAACAGAAATTTTCTCGAATATCAAACGTCACCGTCGGATTTAATTAACAAACAATGATTTGATATTGAAATCATCCCACAGGCGAAATATCAAAATTCTCGACGTGATGACATACTTTTGTTATAAGTGAAACATAAATGCTTTTAAGAGGACATGTCTTTCATATAGATCATATTTCATAACTGTCATATATTCCGTTATCATGTCGAAAATATGACGACTAGAATTTGCTTCTTAGAAAAGCACCATTATCTCTCCACTGAATTTTATCCCTATTTTTGGTAATTGTCAGCTACTTCTTTTGAGCAGTATTGAGCTTACATACCTCAAAATAACAATTCCAGAAGAACACTTGTATCAATAATTTTCCTCTTTCCCTCCTGTGGGATGTTATTTGAAAAACTGAAAGTATGATCTTCGAAAAAGGACAATTTAACTCTTTTATATTGAGGGAAAAGGGCTAAGACAGTGTAGCATTAATATCAGTCTGGGGAAAAAGCCATACAGCAAATAGACTATTTTTAAATTAGTAAAAAGAGTGCAAATTTTACATAGGATCATTTCTTGGTAAATATTTTAATAACGAATTACGTCACTGTAAATTGAGCTCAATGAAAAACAGCAAGTTTCTCGATAATTTAATTTTTAATTACCTTGTCAAAATCAAAAAGCTTGCGTTATTATAATTAATTCTCAGTAAATTTTTTAGAATCATCTCTTTTGTAAAAATAATTAATTATACGATTCTTGCTACATTTATAATTGTATTAGTTGACCGCCTATAGTTCAAATATAATGATTCCAAGAAAATTTCGATATTTTAAATTATATTTTTCCCATTTCCTAGAAAATATTTTAAATATGAATTTCACAATCACAATTTTCCACCCCCCGTGGTGCTTTTGACTTTTATGTAAATTCGTAAATTCCTTCTGACATTGTTGTCTTTGTTATAAAATTTTCTAAAATAAAATTTAAAGGATACCATTAAACCGAGGAATTATAAAATTAAAATCAAATATGAGACAAGCACATCCACCCATAAAATAAACATTTATATATAACAAATAAATACTGAATTTATTTGGTCGGAACCCGTTGTCGTTTTCACAGATAGAACAAAAGCAAGCAATTTTAAAATCCATATGCAGTCACTTTTATTTAGGCTTAGGGGGCGCAACAGGTATCCCGAGGATATGTGGGCCAGGTGGACGACAATTGATATCACAGATTCGCACGGCATTAAATAAAGATTTTTAATGCAACATTACGGTTAAAAATATTTAATATTTGATCAAAAGTTTCAGCAGCGGAATGTAAGACTTTTATCTCTTAATGCCATTGTACGTGTACGCAGTTAAACGATATGATAGTAATAAATGAATAAATAAACAAATTGCTTGCTTGCTGGAAAAAAAATAATACTAATTTTGATATGTTTCATCGAAAACTTGAATATATGAAAATTATTCCCGCGTACACAATTTTGCACCTTTAGCGTCTAAACCGTTAAAAATGCATTTTCACAGCTGCATCTCGGGTATCGCAGGGTGCTGCACCGGGCCTACGTGTGTTAAGGAGGTTAAGGAGATTTTATCGAAAAACATTCCCACATAATTTCAGGGGGACGGTGCTTAAGGAGTGTAATAAAACCCGGCTAAATCTAAATAAAGTGGTAATTTACTCAGGAACAAAAGACACCTCAAGTTCTTAACCAGAAGCGAATACAATATCCGTTAAAAGTGGCTAACTTCAATGGCCCATTTCTAGCAAAGTCTTACTAATTTAGCTAATTTTTCTGTTTCTTGTCATTAAGGAAGGTTCCTTATATGACACCATATGCAAGGTGCTTATTATAGAGTTTTCATTTCTTGAAATAAAATACGAGTAAACCTTCTACAATGCGGTTGCCGACGGAATTTTATACTTTTTATGGAACGATACTTTCTACTGGAGAGAGTGAAAATATTTAAAAATGAATTTTCAAACATGTCACCTTTAACACTATTTCCCACAGCACGGCATTTTCTATTTCCACATATCAAAACCACAATGATATTTAGAAATTGTCACCATTTCCAAATGACAATTAAATTGCAAGGTGCGAAAGGTATATTTGAGAATCGCTTACAAGATCAAATAATAGTGAGAATGGAATCCGTTCAGTGAGTCTAATTAGTTGACTCAAACTTCGTTTGGGTATTAGGATACTATTGAAATTTAGTCAATTGTTCAGAGAATCATTTAAATTTCTCTATTTAATTATTTCATCTACATATGTACATATTTCATAAGAACTTGTTTTTTTATTTATTTTGCCTTTATCATCTACTGGACTGCTTTTCGGAATTTCTGTTTGATCGGTTTTATATTTAAGAAAATTCTATAATTTGAAACAACTGAATAGAAGAGTTGTCCATTCGTGTACGTTGAGTATTGTGTTTTCATAGCATTTTCGCTACAATGTAGATAATTTTGTTCCAGGAAAACCTTTTGGGTTTATCATCCTGAATAAATTAGTGCTATCGAATGACTTCCATAGAATAATTTAAGTGATGGAGTTATTAAACTATAAAGTATTTAAGTCCCTATAATATGTCCTTCAACATTCAGCGCGATGTACTAATTCTGAGAAGCGTTTTAATTAGGAAATTGTGAAAGTTCGTCTCGACTTCTTTGGGAATATTTGAAAAATATACATAAATACAAGGAATAATTTAGGGATGGACTAATGGAGAAGTTGAAAAAGTAAAACCTCTTTATAAATTTGGAACTTTCTCCGTTTAGTTAAAAAGTGTTATAATTATTTACCTTTTCCAATTCACAGATTGTTAGAATATTAAATTAAAATTTCAAATATCACTAATTTAACAGAACATTTTATTTTAAACAAAAATTTGTTCGCACCATTAATTTTAATTAATTTTCGGAAATAGGTGCCACCTATGCTGGCAGACGAACTGTCGAATGCTTTGACTGATGGCAGAAGAGAGTTTCTATTTCAAATCAAAGTGATTTTTCCTGGAATTTTCCACAATGGTCAGTTTTTTTTTTCCTAAATACAGAACTTGTCCATTTAAGGTTGATTACTTGGTCGAATTTTTTTACTGACCAGAGCCTTCGAACTGTACCAAATAATTATTTTTAGGTGTATTTCCGATGGATATTTTCAGGACAATAAAAGGATACGGAAACCTTATCCTCTTAAAATCAGGCCTGCTTTCTGCTGTAATTATTTCGTTAATTAGTCGTGAATCGTGATTAATTAATACGCAGCTTTCTATCCAAATCCATTCAACAGGTCCGACCGTTTCATTAGTACAAAGTAATTGTTCGCGGAAATTCCAGCTTTGTATTTGAAAACCTTGACATGTGGCTATTCGATTCTCGGAAATATCAGGCCGAGTTCATTTATATACATATTCACTTTTGCTCAGGTTCGATCCATTCGATTTTCAAATAATTAATTGTTTCAGGAATGCACGCAAATTTTACTTTGGTAGTGGAATATTTAGCCATACCACCCCTTCCACTCTTGGTATGTATCAATTACGAATAGAAGTTTAGAGTTAGTTTCAATCACCCCAAAAATAAAGCTGGATAATTGCAAAATTTAATTGTTGGTCATATACAAAAATTGGTATATCGTATTTAACAAACTTAAAAGAAAATTCTTGTTCCTCAAGGGCAGCTGCTTCCATGCCTACCATCAGATACTTCGAATTCTAATTGGTCTGAACTTTGCACCAAAGTTCCTTTCCCAGTTGCACCTGTTTACCCCTTTATTACTCATTATCTTTATTAGTTGAATAACTGTGGGATTGGTGGCGCAACAAAATTCATTTCTGGGAAATTCTTAGCCCGACCGTCTCATTCCGAAAAGATAAACAATCTGAGTTGGGCTAAAAGGGATGCTTTTACTTCTTCTATGTAGTAATTCATAATCTTTCGCTTTCTGAAAACCACTCAAAATTATTGTAAATTTCCTAGAAATAATATTGCTTGCAAGAGTGGGACTTATTGATAGCAAAACACTTTTAGTTTGAAAGAGGATTCATAAAACTTTGTTCCGCGATTCCCAGAAAACGGATTAAGAATTCTGATAAAATTTTCTCTCAACTACGCCTATTTATATACATATGTATATGCATACTAATAAAAGCGCACTAAAGGGGCCCATACACGAGCGAACAATTTGCGCAAATTTGTGTTTGCACAAAAATATGTGATAGTCCATACACTACACAACAAGTTGTGCAAACTTCTGTTGCGTTCAGGTTCTCTTTGAAAAGGCGGCAAATTTAAAAATTATATTTATTTTTATTTGTAGCCGGCACGCTTAAATCTGATTCCCCTAAAAGTAGCAACAAATCTCAAATAATTTCGCGGCGAAAAGTTTGTAGAATAACACATTTTTAATTGAAAAATTCTCAGCATAACGTTGAAATGCTTAGTACACAACACTTCAAAATGCACCAACATCGCCATACACGAGCAAACACGCTGCGCGTTGCGCAAAAAAATTCAAACGCGTTTGAATTTCATCAAACAGTTTCGCAACGCATCAAACTGCCCCATACACGGGAAAAATGTTTGCACAACGGGCTGCGTTGCGCAAATTGTTCGCTCGTGTATGGGCCCCTTAAGAGAAAGTTACAAATCCACAGATTAAGAACAAACTAGTGCATTATTTTTTCGAAGAATTTTATATGAGGAAAAATCATCAACTTTTCTCAATTTTATGTTTTTTTCAACCGGGTCGGGTTCTGGTCCAGTGTGATATGAAAAAAACGATGTAGGTTTATAACCCAGATAAGGATTTTTGTTTCTTAAAGGTTGGTGTGGATGCCTTTTTGAAGTGGCAAATAATTGAAATTTATGAAGAGTGATGCATATCAAACATGTTTTATTTCACAAAAATAAAATCAAATTGCCTGAATTTATACCTAACCATTTTGCGTCAAAAACGTAATCCGCAAATTTATCTGGTTTAAGGTTTGAAGTTTGGATGGGTAAAATATCATGACAATTTGATGCACTTTTCACAAATTTACAAATCTTGATATACTCGTACATAAATACATATTTATTTATTGTTTTCCATTTTTAATACTACCAACAACGAAAAATGAAAGTAGGTCTACAGCGCCTCTGGTGGAATATTTTTGCATTAATCCTCCAGTTCTCAAACCTACAACCGGATAAATATATGGGTTTCATGTGGCTGTTGTATTTCTCTGTTAAAGCTGAGAACTAGAACCCGACCCGGGTGAAAAAAACACAGCTAATATTTTAAATAAATATGGGATTATAGAAAAACTCAGCCTAAAACTTATTTCAACACTTTTTAAATATCTTTCCTTAGAATCCATAGATTCAATATAGAGCAGGTTTTTATTGTAAGCTACCCTTGACGGCGCCCGCGATGGTTGTTTTTATTTTAAAAAAAAAAAGAATACAATTTTTTTTTCCTGATTTTGAAGATAAAATCTACTTTATCTTTGTCTGTTTCTCTTCTTCCCATAATCATTTTGCGTCGGGAAGGCGCCTTAAGTTATTAGATTTCCTTAAAATTGTATGCTCGTTGAAAGTTTATGAAGTCACTGAATTATTGATGCTAAAAATTCTGAATCTGAAATGGCAGATTAGCCCACTAAGACTTTATAAGATTTACATTAAAATGAACAAATGAAGCTAGGTATTCTTAAAACTACTTAACATAAGTTTAAAATCATACAACTTTTCTTTTCCCGGGAGTTTTATGCAGAGCTTCTGAGCAACAGCCTTTTTTACTTAACATGGTAATTCTTCTGGTAAGTCTGATTAAACTCAGTTTTATAATACCTACACCTAGTATTTTTTTTTTGAAATCTCTCCATTTACTTTTGTCTATTGTTAAAATTGAACATAAGTCCTATTTTTAACAATAAATTAATTTAAAGAGAGCAGAGCATCATTCAAAAAAGAAAACATGATAAAAATCCAGTTAATTTATAAACAACACAAAAATGTATTTAAAAATTAATGAGGAAGCATTTTATCATTATATTGCAAAACAATTCATAATGTAGGTGCTATAATCAGATAATTTCATCGAAAATGTATATAAATTTTATGAGAGAAGGTTAATTGGTTAAATTAATTACAGTTTTTTTATTTAAATCAGAGAATACCCGTAAGCAAACAGTATCAGGTAATTGTACCTAAAAGTTGAATTAATGAGATGCACCATTCACGAAACTTGAAATTTTTTTGCCAGGTATTAAAATTAATTCAACAATAGAACAAATAAAATTGGTAGCGTATATGAAATAAGTACATGAGAGGCCGATTTTGTTCACTCTTGCTAACATAATTAGTGTTATAGGAGTCCACGGCCACTCGAATTAAAAATCGTTACTCTAACACCACAGAATCGGGGAAATTATATCCGCGGATTTTAACGTTTAATTCATGTTCGCTAATTTAATTTCCTAGGACTTACCAATTCTAATTATCTGTCTCACCATTAACACACAAAATATACTTTGAAATTTTTTAAACACTTTCACAAAATATTTATTTTTTATTTTTTCAGTAACACTGTAATATACTATATTTTAAGATTCAACTAGGAGATGCTTGCAGCTCGAGTCCTGCAAGTGGTCTGACGATCTCGTCAATGTGTACATCCTTTTTATAAAATTTATTCGGCTGTTGCAGCTTGCATTGCACCTTGCGCTTTTGATGGTGCAGCAGTGGTTTGGGTCAGGAAGGGGTTATTTATACATGAAATAGAATACATTTCGTACCTGGAGATCCAGGAAAATAATAGAGTCCCATGGAAAAGGAAAGAGCAAATAATAGATAAGACCTGGTAGTTATTTACAAAATGTATAAATTGATTCCCAGAAAAATTAATTAATAAAAAATGTATATTTTTTCTTCCCTCTATGCAATATTTTATGTAGATTTTTGTGCAAATATCAAATAGTGTACCTACTATTTACTTTTCAAAACCTTTTTTTGTTATAAAAATATTTATTAATTTCTTGGCTTACGTTGGCGCCGGAATGGGGTTGGCCTCATGCCAATTCAATTTAAGGGTGGGTAAGCTTTTTAAAAGCGCGGAAACACCTGTTGAACACTTTTCTGGGCACTTTTCGCTTGTTGCATTTATGAAGTTGTGCGAAAAGAAACTGGTATCAGAAGTGGGATTACACAAAGGAAATACTCAATTGTAGAAAAAAAAAGCAGATTTCATCTCTGGTTGCAGGCGAATGTGTCGTTTTATTTTAGGATTTTGTGGGGAGACGTTCCCACGAAGCTTTTACCTAACGTCGCGAGGAAAAGATTTTTCTTTTCTTTTTTTTCGTGGATGCCAACCTATTAATTGTTTAGTCAAAGTAAAAAAAAAGAGGATATGAGTTTTTTGTACAATTCACAAAATAAATACAATTTGTACTATATCATAGATACCAAAACCTTCTATAAAAAACTATCGATACAAAAAGGAACTCAACCCATAAAATTGGTACTCGTATTTCAAATTTCGCAGAGAGTGCACTTAGCGAAATGTTACTTGCTGCATTTATGGATGTGTGAGTTACTTTGCTTCCATCAGAAAGGTGTTTGCCAGATACTGAATAATTATTATTTAAGTGAAAGTTAATGATTGCAACATAAAACTCCTATAATTAATTGCTCATTTTCCTCTCAGATACCACCGGGTAGTCGGTGTACATACAATGGTCGGTTTGAAGTAGAGCAAAGGGTGCATTTTCTGTTTTCCAACTACCTGTTGCATTTTGAAATGCTATTGTCTCTATAGAAACAATCCAATTACTGTGAAATATCACGGTGAGTGCACTGAATTGATTCGATTCTATTTCGATTCCTAGAAAAACTTATTGGTTGACATCATTAAATATTCCCTTTTATCTTTCACTGAGGTTCTGTTCAGTAACCGTCTGATTACTCACCCACTCAATTTGCATAATTATATTATAAATGGGTGTTTCTAGAGGCTAAAATCATTAGGCATCATTAGCAATCTCATGTTCTCCGAATTATTCGCTTAATAATTAAATTTGATATTATTTTTGACAGTGTAAATTAATTAGGTGGATTTTAATCCTGACATCCGATATTATCCCTTTTTAATATAAGTCAGGAAAGTCAAAAGGTTATGACATAAATCAGAGTTATACTTGGATGAATGTATATTAAAATTATATTGAAAAATAGAACACGATGACAATAACAGAGGTATTGAATGAATAAAATTTTTTTAAAATTCTGTTTACTTTAATATGCAGAAAAGCATGTTTTCCACAAAGTTCATTGTAAATAGAAGCTGCCGTGCAATAATGCCAAATATGCGGCCATTTAATTATGCGTATCTCAGAAATTCCACTGAAATGGTTGGTAATATTTACTTTATTCGAATTTTCATTAACCCTACCATTTCACCACATTTTTCAATAAACACAAAAGTTAATCAGAAATGAACTCTTTCCAGCAAGATTAAAGTTTTAATTAGTAGAAAATAATACGACTGCTCATTACCTGAAGCAGATATATGAATATGTCTTTGATTTGTTTTTCAAGGGTGGTAAACAAGTTGGCAACATCATTTAAAGCTACGACAATATATCGAACTTTGCTAATTATGTTCTACAGTGCTGTCTGAAATTATAGGACCAAACGTTAATTTTGGGTATATATTCTATTCCCAAGCCCATAACTTGTTGGTAAGGAGAAAAGGGATGGTGACAACTGGTACATATGAAATCGTTGTGTGTCCTTAATTATTTCATAAATTTTTTTTTTTAAATTCATTTACTAATTTTATTGGGAATAGACCATATATCCAAAATTAAAGTTTGGTCCTAAAATTTCAGACAGCACTGTATATTTTTCCCGTGATACATTGGAGAAAGAGGATTTCTTTCAGAGAGGTAGGATTAAATCAGGAAACGGAAATATTTGACGTCTGTAAATTCCCAATTAGGAAAAAGATACAAATGCAATGCTCACAATTTCTTGGAATTCATTTCATATGCATCCGATGACTATTGTGAAGACCAGGATATCTAAGGCGGAT
This sequence comes from Machimus atricapillus, assembly GCA_933228815.1. NCBI lineage: Eukaryota > Metazoa > Arthropoda > Insecta > Diptera > Asilidae > Machimus > Machimus atricapillus. Next base: position 53,424,553 of record OW121785.1, read on the forward strand.
TGAATCAAGCTCCTTTGAGGAAAAAACGTAACGAGTTTCCACTGAAAATTGGCGTAATTGGTACGAGACTTCGATAATGAGGAGATTTGCTGACAAGCACGCATTTGTGCGAAGTCCTAACCTTGACTCTCAGATATTCACTTTTACAGTACCGGTAAAAAAGAGAAAAAAAATTTATTTTGCAATTGCACATTCTAAGTCCACTGTTATCCCTCCGTAAAAAGTATAATTTCCTCTGAATTGATAATATCCCTGAACCCACTCTCAGCATCTCAGTCATGGTCATTTCTGAGATTGAAGTTTCCATAACATAGGAATTAATTAAAGTGGTCGAACAATTAAACGCGATTTTCCTAATACCACCGAGCAGAATTCTCCTCAATTAATTATTTTCTTTAACTTCCTCCCTTTTAGAATGCGATAACAAGATTCCTCGAACGAGGTGTACATACCAGTCGTAATCACACATATGTGGGAATTATCTTCTGATTAATCAAATCCTTTTCTGAATTAGGGAATAATTTTTTTTTTTTTATTGTGATGCAAATGCCAAAAGATTTGTTGGGACTGGAGTGAATGAAGCCATGTCACCACATGATGAGATTTCAATCAAGGGAAATTTCAAACCGGACTGCTGATTATGATTTTTTTTAATACAATTGCCAAAAATCATTTGTAGGCCGATTGAAATTAATTTTATGCTTACGATATCTTTAAGATTTTAATCCACATTAAATCTGTTCGAATTAAACAATTGAAAGGGCTTTGATATGACATAAACCGAAATATATTCTTTTACAGGTATTAAAAACGACTACATTTTGTGAAAAAAAAATTAACAGAAAATATTTAAGCGGATTAACCCAGCAGGATTTTACGAATCAGCCGTTCTAAACTTCTATTCGCAAATTACGCATACGGAATAATTGGGTCAAGGGTGCCACTGCAAATATCTCTATTGCGAATTAAAGTGTGTTTTATTTCACTTCAGTAGAAGAAACAAAATTTATAGGCGGACACTGCGGACAGTTGGCCGGTTAAGAATATTAAGTTAAAATCAGTTTGCCTCCATCTTCATGAGGTGAGTTTAGGTGGTGAACGAGAAATACACAAAACTCCCTGTCCCCTGCAGGGTAAGGGAATCAATTGGTCATGCTTATGCACAATTGCATCTGTGTCTTTTCATTTAGGTGAAATAATTCATACAGTGGATAACAACCAAAGATTATCCAGAATAAGATGCGACTAAAGATTATCCAGAATAATGTGACACTCTCTATACTAAGCCAAACCACTATTCCATATGCATTTCCAAAAACTTGGGGAAAATAAATTTGCCCTTAGATAAGGCAGCAAAGCACTACTGCCTACCATTCCTTAGGTAAATTCCCATAAGAGCGAACGAGGCAAAAGTAGGCAACCAAAAAATGCTCACCTACAGGACTTACGCTATAAAGAATAAATGCGTGATCACTTATTTTATATGGAGTTTTCGATTGAACCAATAAATATGTATTCATTTACCCAATATGATTGTGTGTGGCTTAAATATTTTTCTCACAAATATGTGACAATTGTGCTTTATAAAATGTTTCATTTTAAAACAATGTACTCAATGTTGAATGATTGTTTGCACGATGGTTATGCCTCCTTGAAAATAGGATAAACATTCATTCACTTGAATACCTTTCAATTTCTGGCGTTCGTATTCAAGTTGCTTTTTGTTGTTTATTTTTTTTATTTATTATCTGATATTTTAATTGAGTAGGAATAAAATTGATATATATATTTAATTTTACCCCGAGAGAAATTTTTAGTGCAATAATTGAATAGAAATCAAAGCCACAATTGATTCAATAAATTTTTTATTCTTTTTATGTTTTCTACAATAAAGTAAAAACAAAATAAATGCCCTCCGGCTTCTCGTCGATACCAACGATTTTTCGATTTTAAGATACATACATATGAATAAATATACCTGAGCTAATCGGCAGGTTACGCCAATCGTAGTTTTTTTTTTTTTTTGCAGGACAATTATTTTCGTCCAAACACCCAGAATAATAAAGATTCAACTATCTTGAGAATTGATTTTTTAAATCAATTAAAATGCAGATGCACAAGATCTTTTAATAACTGAACGATTTTTTTTTTCCGCATTTCCGCACACCAAAGAGGATGTAGCCAAGGCGACGATTAATCAGCTTTCATCTGGTTGTAATACCTTAAAAGGGTACCTCTTCATATTTAATAGGATCTTGCGTAGGCCACGAGGCGATTATGAGTCTGTGGTGGACCTAAACAATCGCGGTTTCATGAACAATTGAAATCTGATATCGGAATCTACCAAGCACCGCCTCAATTAATAATTAGTGAAACCTGCCCTCGCCGCTAAGTGGCTAAATCTGGTGCACAGAAATCCTCAAGCTGGGAACGTTTAAAACAAATGGGCTGTAGGGGGTGGATTTTCCAGAATTATCTGGGAATTGAGAGCCTTGTCCATGGGAAATGGACGTTGAAGGGTATAAGCAAGTTTCTCAAAACCAATCGACCTAAAATTGATTCATAACTTTTCGCCTGGAACTGAAGTTCTCGATTAAAATTAACTTCTACAGAATATGATCAATCAAAATATGTAATGTAACCTAAATAAACGATTAATTTGAGGTATTGATTTTTTTTTTCTTCAAAATTGATTCAATTTCTTTTATTCATCACTAAAGGTACACGTGTTAGTATTTAATTTAAAAAAATATTTTTTTTAATCCAATCGTATGATTTTATGTAAAATATCCTTTCAGACTTCGAGTCCATCAACTCTCATTTTAAATTTCTATAGGAAGTAAGTAATCTTAGATCCTTCGAGTTCTTGAGCTAAAGAGAATATATCCGATTTAATCAATGTTATGAAACACGAATCTTGTTTTAGTTTCTGAATAAAACATACACTCTATGGATATATGTAATCCTATTGTGAATTTGAATAAATTTAATTCTGAAGTAAAATGTCTCTGTGGCTTAAAGAACATTTACTGAAAGAATAAAAAAGTAGTTCCTATTTATTCCAGTTTGTATTTTAAATAATAAATATGATAATCATTATTGTTCAAGATCTGAAAGATTTTATACTTTAGCAGGCACCATCCAAGGCACCAAGGCACCAAAACCAAAAGGGTGAAAAAAAGGAGAAAATAAATCGAAAAAATTTAATAGGATAATGTAATACTAAAAAAGATAAATGACGCCACGCCAAGTCCTTCAGTTGTTCTAAGCATTTGAAAAGTGGAGGTTCAACTTGGTGAAGCGGCGTCATTTTGTGAAATTTGCATTAAGGAAAAGTTAAGTGTTGAAAGTGAAAGTGGGAATTAATTTTTCTTAAAAAAAACATGTCCAACTTTAAAGAAGAGATGTATTTTGGTGGAAACGAAGGTAAATGGACTTTTTTTAATCTACCGGCGGCTGGATTTCCACAGTTTTCCTTTAATATTTTTTAAGTTATTTATGAAATTAGCCGACATTTTAATTAATCTTCCCCAGGATCGTTATTCTTCCATATCATTTTTAACTGCTCTAAACGATAACGAGGCTCAGTTTAGGCCAGATATTCAGAATATTTGGCACGAATTACAGGCCCCGCCCCAGGGAGTACTAATTCCTCCCTTAGAAAATCTTCACATCAACAGTGGTGCCCCACATGAGTTGTACCCTGGCCATGGCCCCCAATTCCAAATGCCCCGAGATTCATTTTGGCAGAATATTTCTCAATATTATCCGCCGCAGGGACTTCAAGGGCAACGTCAAAATCAACAATACCAGCAACAGCAACAAGAACAACAGCAGCCACTTTTGGGCTATTTGCACCCGGCCTACCTACAAGTCCACCCTCCGCCCGCCGCCGCAGCACATTTCAAGCGAAGAATTCCTCAGCCTTAGGGCAGAAATTCTTGAAATAAATTATAAAATACAAAAAGTAATTGACGATTTCAGTGAATTAAAAGAGTTGATGATAACTGTGATAACTGAGGAAGATAGGAAGCAAATGGGTTTCCTATCGTTACTACGCAATATTACAGTAGTGGCCAGATAAAAGTTACCACTATGAAAATTTTGGAAAAATCGATTGCAAACATTTAGATCGCCAAAAAATGGAAAAGAGAGGATACATAATCCTTTCTTAGAGTATAATAATTAAGAAAAAACTGTATGCTCTTATAAAAACCGATAATTAACTTTATTCTTGACTAAATATCAAATCCAATATCAGATCCAGTTTCACGCAACAACCTTAAAACTTTAAGGACTGTAACGTGGCTACATCCCACTTTACCGGCAATCATCCGAGCCGATTGTCCTTCCTGGCTTAATGCACAAATCACACTCTTTCACTTCCTAAACAACTCCTTCCTAAACTCCACTCCTGCTCCTGCACTTCCTAAACAACAATGCGTTTTGGCAAACAAATAACCGTTAAGTAAGATCGGCCTAAGCCATAACTATTCTAGGAATGTTAAATTCATAATAAGTCATAAAATTTTTAGGGCGCCTGAAGCAATTAAAGGAGTTTCATGACCGTTACCCTGGGTTTCCCAAATATTTTAAGGTGGTAACTTTTATCTGGCCACTACTGTATACCTGTGATTATACGCTTCCAATCGCAAATCCAACATCCACTTCTCAGGCAGTCGAACAAGAGTAAGTCCTATTTTTTTCTTCATTTGATTTCTTCACGATGTGTGAACCGATTTTTTTTTTGCGCAAGTTTTTCTTTTTAACGATCGACCCTTTGTGATTAACTTCTTTAACGACGCTGTCTTATTTCAGTGAACAAATTACAGATTACAGTTAGCACTCAAAATTTAAAAACACAATAATTTTTCAAAAAATTTAAAACCGACTTCAAAACTTGGAACAGATTGAGTTTGAGATTTCTTTACGGATTTTGAAAAAAAAACTTTGTATGAGCGTTCACTTTTCAGAGTTTTATAGTTGAATATCTTAAGAAATATAAGCGACGTACAACCTTTTTTTTGCATATCCGTCACTTTTGACCATAACTTTGCCTAAAAGTTAAAAATAATATTTTTTATCATTTTAAAGAAAAGCGCATTAAAAGGCCATCTACAAAATTATTGATACTTGAAAATTTACAATATCTAAGGGAGCTTGGCTGGCACCAGCTCCCAAAATAACCAATTAGATAATGTAAATTGTTAAGTATCAATAATTTTCAATATTTTTTTTGTTTTATATTTAACTTTTTAATTCATGTTTATCCACGTAAGCAACGTTTTTTAAAATTTTTCTAAAAATTATTATTTTGCTTTATAGACAAACACAGAATTTGAACCCAAAAGATGATATCCGATGCGATTGCCCATATGAAGAAATGGGCTACATAAAAGAGAAAAAGGAGATCAGATCAGGAATAACAAGGCGAGTGTTTGGAATACGCGCGTAATTTTAACAAGTAAAAAGATATGTGACCTCCCAGAAGTTAGCCAACACTATCCATTCTATTTTCTATGAGAGAAAGTTTTAGTTTTTAATTATTTTATGTACATTATATTGAACGAATGTGATAGACTGATTTTGTAACAAGACCAACAAAAAAATACATAAAAACCACAATAGTAATGTTTTAAATATGAACAAAGGGGGGAGGGTGGATCGGGCGAATTTTCTTTGCTACAACGTTTTCACCGCAGATTTCTAATCGAGCCAATTAATTCATTACCTTGAAAAAAACAACGTGAATTAGCACGTAATAAAATTATTTGATAAATGAACGAAAAGAGATTTAAAAACCACAAATATTTAAATATACTCGCGCACACAATCTTTAAATTTATAATTGAAGAAAAAAATATTGACTAGAAAGAAAAACCGAACAATTAGACGACGCAACACGCATCTGGAAAGTTTTTTAAGTATTATTTATGTGTATATTATCAGTATGAGAGAAAGAGGGATAAATTTATTAAACATTTTCCAATTATTATGTAGGTTTTTTTCATCTTTATATTCTTCATCAAGAAAAATTTCTTCTATTGAGAAGAAGCGAGTAACCTGCGTCTGTTGAGCAGTTGCGCGTTCCTCTTTATGTGGTTTTAATTCGCTTGTTCTATTTGCACCCCATTAACCGTGTCATGATCCAGAACCATAAGCATTTGGACCAATGCCCCGTCAGAAGATGGTCTTTAAAAAAAATATATATTATAAGTATATAAGACTAGCATCTTCGTTGATAGTTTTTGAGAGAAATGGCGTTAAAATTTCAGAGTAAAATTACGATGGTAAGGTAAAAGAAAACTATTTACCCAGATGAAAAAGACGTTAAAACCGCGGAAGGGGGAGGCGATGGAACTGATAAAAGGCATATAAATTGCATTATTTCGCCGTGTTAAATATTTGTTTCGTGTCTTGTTTCGCTAGGGTGATTTTTTTTCTTCACCGTGGGTTTTGTTCGTCGCTGTGGCATTTTTCTTTTCTTAATTTTTTTCTTCTATGTTTTTGCGGAGACTTGCATATTTTAGGAAGAAGAGAACCGGTAGAAATGTAGGCCGATTTTATATATAGTGCAAGATGATGGTGACTGTGGGCACATAATTTAAACTTCCTTGAATTCAGCTAAATTTAGGAATTTTATGAATCTCTGTATCTTTTCTCACTTACCAGTATCAGAAGGAAATGTTGCGAAATTTTAATTACGACAATTATAATCTTCTCACTACGCCTCCTTCACACCCACCGAAACTAATTTACACCTCAGAGTCGAATTTTGATTTTTTTGGACTTTTGTTTTTTTATAATTCTGGACTACAAAGATAAGAACGATGACGACGATTGCTACTTTAAACTTTATCACACCTCACTTTAATTTTAATTTAATCTTAATGAACCTTTTTATATCACTTACATATATTATAATTATTAATTATTTTATTGCAGACACCGTCTAGACTATTGTTTCTTTTATTTTAATTTTGTAAAAATATTTAAAGTTCAACACTTTTATTTTGGAAGAAACAGAAATAAAATATACAGTTAAAGCGGACACTTGTGCAGAAGGTTTCAAAAAATCGAATATAATTTTTTTTTTGTTTTCATCATCCGAAAATGCAATAAATGAAAAAAGAAAATAATTTGCATTTACCCGTGCAATTCCATTAATTAGGGTTGCTACATTTTTAAGCAGATAATATTCACCTTCATTGTTTAGTGTTTATATTATATAAAAAAAGATATTTTCTGCGGTGAAAATAATTTTGGTAGAAAATTCGTAAAACTTTATTTGTTTTAATAGTTTTCACCGGAAAAGAGGATTATTTTTACGTAATTCTGCACCAGAATGTTTCTCCTAAGTCAAGGAGCTTTAAGCAGATTAAGTGGTGATAATGGTTTTAAAATCATGCTTGTAAATAAAACACATGCACTCTTCAGTGTGTGTAAAATTAATTTCCATTTAGTTTAGTCATGTTATGCTCTAGCAACTTGGTCCATTATTATTGAGCCTTCATCTGCCAATCCACTTTTAGTCCATCATTAGCAATTTAATGGAACCGAATTCATCTTGTGGAACATTTGAACACATTTTCAAAATCCAGAAAGGGTGTAAATAATCCTTTCCTCGTTATATACGGTAGTTCCCACTTGCCTTTGATGGATATCAATTAAGGACTTTAAAGATTAAATTTAAGGTTCCTCTGGTGCTCCGTAGCCCTTGGACCATTTCTACGCCCGTGTTGGAGAGAGCTCTCGTTTCGTTCAGATCAAAAATCGGAACCTCTTATACTAGAAGGGAAATTTTCGGGTCCCTATATTATTAAAAGCTCAGGACCTTTTAAGCTTTAAAGCACATTATCCTTAAAGCTTGGAAGACCAACATCTGAACCCGAAAAACCGAAGTTTTAAGGGTTAAAGTTCAAGTTCAACAATCCCGTACATTTCCTTTTAAGCTCAATATCCTTTTTTGCCGCTTTAAGCTTAAAGCTCAATCCCGCTTCGAGCTTTCAAATAACGAAATTTTTAACACAGATTGAATCCTTTAAAACGCATTTACCTTCAAGTTTCTAACTAAAGATCTAATTAAAAATATCTTCCGGTAATTTTGAAAAGACCTCCTTTTTATTATCCTGTAAGGATGTGAAATAATTTTAAGCTAAATTAAATATTTAGAAATGTTACAATTTTAGAAGTGTTGGGCTTTCATGAACTTAAAAAAAAGCATTGTTTTTGGTGGAGTTTTATAGCTCAATTTCAGATATTTCGCTAATAAATTAGTAGCATTGTTCTTTAACGAGCCTCAACTACTCAACACCCACTCTCCCCTCCCCTAAAGCGATTTTGCTTTCCGCATTTATTATCATAAAATTCGTGCAATTGAGTTAAAAATTTAATTTAGAAAACATTCCAAAAATATCCCAAAAACAAAAACAATTTTAAAAATAAAAAAAATAAAAGAAAAGATTTTGAGTCAAAATAATGTAAAAATATCTCAAAAATCTATAAAAAAAAAACATTCTAAATTTCACGCAATATTTCAAATTTAATCCGGAAAAATATAATATTTGTTTTAAAATGAATGCCCATCATCATAGTATATCACATCGCTCAACCTATTTTCTTCCCAACAGTTCAAAAGTTCAATGAATTCATAAAGAAGTCCCGAGAAAAGGTTCATCAAAACATAAAAATTTTGTAGGGGAGAAGGCTGATGGGTAATAAAAAGGTTTACGTTGTTTTAAACCGTTTTACGATAAAGTTGTAATATGGTCTTTCTAAAATCACTTCATATCTATTCTCTCACCTTTTAAAAAATTTGTAAAGATGACTAAATTACAATGATGATGATGATGATTATGATGAAGAAAACTTTCCGGTACAGTTCCAAAAATAATCAATGTAATATAAATATAAAACGGAAACAAAAATAAACAATTCGTCACTTGCTTTCCCGTGGCAGTGTCACACAAAAAAAAAAATAAATAAATAAATAAAAATAAATATATAACTTAAAAATTGTTTAGTTGTTTTTGAAGTTTATAAAACGGACAATTTTGGAATAGTAATTGGATCTGACAATCAAAATTTACATTTTTAAAATATTAAATTAATTTTTTTTGCGATAGAAGTTTTTTTTTCGTCTTTTTTACTAACGTAGAAGATTATACAAAATTTGTTAGCAGGAATTTTATGTCTGTTACTGAACAGAGCAACGATGGTTAAAATACTGCCGGTATAAATACAACAGAGGCACCTTGCAAACTAAGTATAAAAATCAAGTTATATGTATATCTACATAATTATATATGAAAAAAAGAAGATGAACGAAAGACGGTGAAAAGAAAGGTGAAATAAATAGGGAAAAATAAACTGAACTCTGGAAAAGAAATTCACTGAAAATAATCGAGGAGGCCTACAGAAGACCATCGAACTGCGTCGAGCTTTTCTGCGTTAAGAAATAAATAAAAATCAAAAATAGTACTAAATGAGGAATTTTTGTTGCCGTTCGAGGAAATCGCAAGCCCCTGAAGAGGAGCACATGAAAACAAAAGTCGACAAACATTGAACACTTCGTACACCGGATCCGGAGCTATGTAAGCATAATTTGAGGGGTATTATTCCGTAGAGGCAGGGGAAAGAGGGGAGGGTGGGGGGCTCCCTATAGTCTCTCTACAGAGTAGAATTTCTATAGCTTTTATTTTTCTAGTCAACCATTCAGCTCTGCCTTGCAGACAGTCAGTTAGACACATGATGCTCGACTGAGCGGCGAGGAGTTGCCTCAAAATTCGTGGTGGTCGACGGCGACGAAGACACCTTCAAAATATGCATGAAATCATTTCAATTTTTTTAAAATATTCTATCAATCACTATGCAAAACAGTGAACGGATTGAAATCAATTCATTCTCCAGACACTTTCCTGTCTGATTTGAGGCTAGCCGCCCTTTTCCCTAATGCACACCGCCGCGCCGCACGGAGTTGTATTATTGTTCTTTTATTTATTTATGTTTTTTTTTCCTTTAAGTTCTAAATAAAGCGGCGATTTTATATTTTTAGAATACTCATCGGTAAATGCTACTTTTAAACTCTCGTAAAAAATAATTCACAACGAGGGTATATACCACACAAAAACACACTCCACCTTTAGTTATTTTTTTTTTTATAGTTCATACGTATCCGCGAAAAAAAAGAAACAAAATATCTCTCCTGACAAAATATTTTTAAGATTTTTAGATATATATGTATATATTTTTTTTTCCGAAAATGACAAGAATTATAAAAAGGAAAACACCGCCCCGATGCTTCCTTTGAGAGTTTGTTTTTTTTATTATATTTTTATTATTATAAATTTTATAAAGCCCTTTTGGGTTTGCCTTCGTACCCGGTGTAGACCAGAGAACTGAATTTTACCACGCCGCTCTTTTCATCATTTACTTGTAAACTTTGTTTCAGGCTACACACAGCACTAGCAGCAAAAGTACCAAGCAAAATGTTTTAGCAGCAGAGCAGCCCGGCATCGGCAGCAAAATGTAGAAAACATATTCCCCTCTCCCCAACCTCTTCACCCACCCCCCTCCCTTCAAAAAAAAAAAAAAAACGTAGAGTGATTGGTCCACCTTCTCAGCATCCAAGAGTATCCTCTGTCATCTACAGCAGCATCCACCATGTACCATATCAAAAAAAATACTGAAGAAATTTTCTCAGCCAATCCCCGCTTCAAAGCCCCAAGTTGCCCCAATCCCTACCAGAGGTTTTCTAGTGCGACACTAACACACAGTGGGGAATTATCGGATGTATTGCCGTAGAACCCCTCTGTCCCCCTTTACCACCACCAACCATCAGTCCATTCTACGGTCTTATAACGCAGTAGCAGAAAATGTCCTTCTACACCGAGAAATTTTTGGGGCTAATCTCTATACAAAAAACAACTGTGCTAAAAAGTTTCATATCACCACCTGAAAATCTGAGGGTTGTTGAGGTTGAGGCTTCATAGTAACTGTGGCTAGAAAAAATACCTTTAGTTAAGGACATTTCGATCTTTTTATTCTAAAAAAATTCTTCAAAAATCTTTAAAATTAACGAATTTAAGATAAATACCTTTTTCGACGGTTACGAGCCAACGCATTTGCCTTTTAAAATGATAAATCGAAGTAAGGCAAAAAATTTTTCATTTTCAAAACTCGGTGGAGAAATTGTAACGCAAAACTATCAAATTTTTTGAATATGAGTAACTTTTGACCATGAAAAGTTTCAACCAAATCCATATGAAGACCCCAAAATCAATTGATGCCCTAAAAATTTCCCTTAGAAATGCAACCTGAGTGTTTGAGGGTGTTTTTTTACAGAGGGAAATCCACTCCTGGAATCATGGGAAGGTTTACATCAAAAATTTAATGGTCGAATAGGTGTGCAGGGAAGTTTTCGTTTGCTGTGGACAAAACGAACCACCGTCTAGACTTGTGACGGTTCCCTCCATTCACAGCTCTTCCGTTTCGTAGGATTCTGGTTCGGGGTTGTGGGGCTTATTTTTCATACCCTTTAAATCAGCTGCATGTTGAGGAATATTTGTAAAAAAATTAAATATAACCAAAATATTTAATTTCTTCACAATGTTTTGGGTGCTCTTTTTCTGAAAAAAAAAGTAGTGAAACGATTGAGCAATGGAACGGAATCAAAATGTCGTGATTGTTCCATTCTCATCTGCCCGTTGCAATTTTATTTTATTTAAATAAAGCGAAAATTTATTTTGACCTACCACCAATCAAAAATTTCGTAAATTGCCAGTTTCAAAGCATGGAATTAATTATTTTGTAGTTACACCTTTAATCGAATTTAACCATTTCCGCGAATAAATTTAAAAATTGGCAAGGACAGGAAGAGGGATTTTTATTAATTTTCTTTTATTAAAGTAATTTGTACGTTTTGTTGCTAAATGGTGAAAAAAAAACCCCACCATTGTTAAAATGCGGTTGAAATGTCTCTTCAATGTTAAAATAAGTATATTCTTAATTTTGTGAAAAATATACAGTTTTTGATTTATTTAATCTAAATATAAACTAAAAAAAGTATACTGCTTCTTTGCCTTTTTACTTCTTTTTTGCAACTATATTTATTACTTTTTATTTACTCCCTTACTTTAAACTTCCTCCTTATTAAATTAAACGGCGTTTTCTTCAATAAAATTTCTTTGTCGGTCTCGGTACATCCATACATAAAGATATTGCTTCATTTCACAATTATCTCTTGTGGGGGTGTGTATTTTGTGTTTCCATTTTATTTCTTGCTCTCTAATATAGATGTGATTTTTTTGTTTTTTTTTCTTTGTTTTTATAACATACGACATAAAATTTCTTTGCAATTTCTTTTATCGCTATTACTGGAAAATCTGCCCGTAGTCTAAATAATAAATTTACTATATAAATACTAAATATACTTTTAGTATTAAAACTAAAACTGTTTCCTTCATTATAATTATTATTTTCACTTGTTTTTCTTTCCGTTTTCTAAACTTACTTCAGCTTTGTTTTTATTATTATTTATATAATATAGTCAACATCACATCTTGTTTTTTTTCATCCTTCTATTTATTTTTTTTTCATTTCACGTTTGTGTGTGCATTTCTCCATAAAGTTCTCATTATATAAGAGAGTCGAACACATATTAGTTAATCTCTTTTTTCATATTCGTTTCATTTTTAAGTATGAAAAAAACTCACTGGATTTTCTTTATATTAGGTTTTTTTTTTTTAATTCAATGCCTTGTTTGTATTATAAATTCATTCAATTTTCACATTTGTTAAACATACGTACATTTAAGGGGATACTTGTTTACTTTGACTTGCGTTTATTTATTTTTATTATTGTTACTGTGTAGTAGTCTTAGGAGCAGTATAGAAAGTATGCAATTTCTTACAGATATAACATTTATTTTTTATTTATTTTATTAAATTTTCTTGCGAGAATAAAACACAATACAACTGTTTATTTTCGCATTATGATTTTTTTATATTTATTTTTTTATTGTAAATAAATTCTATTTCAAAGCCACATTTAAACATTGACATCCCTTTTTTTTTGCAGTTTTATTAAGCATTGGTAATTTATTTATTTAATTTACTTCAATTCTTACATCGATTTTGGTTTTGTAGCAGATAATTCTTGGATTCAGTTAAGTATCATTCCAACCAGAAAATAAAATTGTCATTCCAATTCAAGGAATTATTTAAAGAACATACACAATACAATTTGGACTAAAATATAATAGATTGTTAACATTACAAAAATAAAAAAATCACAAATTAAAGTCACTGGAGATGAGAATGAGAAAATATATAAACAAATCACATGGGCTGGAATGCAAGCTTAATAAAGAAATAGTGCAAAAATTGTCGCTAATAAAAAAAGATTAATAAAATTTATTTAAAAATTATTTCACTCTGAACATAAAAAAATCCGACAGTAACAGTAACTTCTTATTTTTAAACAAGTATCATAAAGTTCTAAAAATACATTTCTTATTCGAAAAAAAAAATTATTATAATCCAAAATATTCACACGTTTTTTTCATTTAAATTCTCTTGTAAACTTCCTGTTCTATGTATTATTTAAAAGACAGTTTTTATTTTATTTAGGCAAATCCAAAACCTTCAGAACATTCATGAATCGCTTTAAGCAAGCTTGAGCGCAATTTGTCGTATGTTTTATATACAGGAAGATCCAGTTGATTAAAGCTGTAAAAAAATTATATGTTTAGAAACAATCAATATTAAAATGCTGTCACTTCAGGCGGATTTAGTTACCTGAGTATTGTAGCATTTCGTTAAATCGTTCGATAATATTTTAGAAAGCCAATATTAACACAAACAAAAAATAAAATATAAAACGAAAAAAATTTTACTTACCAAGTATGTGCAGAAGGCAATCTATCTGTTGATCTGTCGTCTCGGTGTATTTGGAATTTCTGTGTACCATTCATACCTTCAAGGGCTGCAAATCCTTGGAGTGGTACCTTCGAGGTGCCAGTGACGAACTGAAGGAACTTAGCGCGATCGGCCTGATCAAAGCTCCTTAATGCTCGCCAGAACCATTGAATCTGTAAATAAAAATAATTATTTATTTTAATTTTTTGTCAAAATGAATTTAGGGGGATAACTTACCTGAATGGAATTAGCCTGGTATTTGTGATACTCAGTGTTCGCTTTAAGGTCCTCGATGTCAACATTTGGTAATCCTGAAATCAAAAGTTCCAACTCTTGTTCGTTGAAGATCGAAATCAGGCGCTTTGGTATGATGTCGTAGAAGCCCTCCAGGAAGGCATTCAATCTAAATTGATAAATTAAATGAAATACTAATATAAAATTTTTCGAAGTTGAACGACTTACTGTTGTCTGATAGAGCCACTCATTTTGAGCTGGCACACGAGATGAATATATTCCAGCTTATTTTCCTCTGTAACTGGAATATTCCGTCCGTTTGGAATTAGGTCACGAATTTCGGTTACCCCAAATTCTTGGACCTCAAGGCTAAAGGTTAGCTCATATCCAAGGGCTGTAATCTGATTCTCAAGAAGGAAGACCAGACCTTTATAGAAATCGTAGTCTTCGCTTTCCATATCCGTGTACTTAACTTGAATACCCAGGATATGTTTGTAAAAGGATCGCGTGAAGTAGCACTCGAGTAATTTGTTATCGTATATTGCCTTAGCTGGTTTTGTTTGAAATTAAGTAAAAAGGAAATACATTTAGTGAGGCTATCACAAATTTGTTTGCATTTTTATGAAACTCACCTATGACTCGCCCAACAAACTTGTAATAGCAAAGATGGTTGGGATTAGCGTGACTTGAAGGATTTATCATGTAGGTGACCCGATCACCGGGTGAGACCGTAAACAGGGCGTACATAGGATTGAAAATTTCCCTTGAGATTATCACATACCACTCGCGGAGTAATCCACCCGCATCTTGACCCTCTTCGTCTTTTTGATTAAAAAATATATTAAAAATTATTATTGTATTATTTAACGGTATCTCAATTTAGAAATATTTATATTTTTACAAAAAATTAATTAATGGATTTTTACCTTCAAAAACGATGTAGAATCGATTCTTCCACTCCTCAGGATTTCTGCGGTACAGCTCCCTAAAGGAGTCCTCAAAGACCGTGATTCGGTGGACATGGACGGCTAATTCTTCCCGTCTTATGCCCTCGTCGAGACGTTCCAATTCGGTACGGAAATAGCGTCGTTTTACATCAAAATCAAGAATTCTAGTATGATCCACAAGGACTGCAAAGGGTCCATCCGAGAGGTGTGCCGTCGATTGTCTCAAAATCTGATTGAGTACTGTTCGATGTTTTTCGGCAAACTGTAGGAATTTCTTTTGATCTGAATTGAGGATATCCTTCGCAGGAGTTCCACCCGCCTGGGGGCTGCTGGTACCGCCCAAAGAGGAGCTATCGTCCTCATCTTGTTGCATGGGTTTTGGTTCATCGGATCCGGTGGACGGTTGCGGGGTGCTCGCGGTATTGCTGCTCGAGGTCTGACTCGAGGTCTCTGGGGCGGTTGCATCGA
Organism: Machimus atricapillus; assembly: GCA_933228815.1. Lineage (NCBI taxonomy): Eukaryota > Metazoa > Arthropoda > Insecta > Diptera > Asilidae > Machimus > Machimus atricapillus. The sequence goes on from OW121785.1 coordinate 53,440,118, forward strand.
TCGGTAATTGGAAAAGGGGGCTAATTGGTGCTATAACTTCACTAGCACTATCACTGGATACCCCCTGACTGGTTTCATTCTCATTCGGACGGCTCTGCTGCTGGGACTGCTGCGGCTGCTGATTATTAGAAGCATCCTCCGACTGGGGCTGACGGGTTTTCGTTTGCTGAGATGCATGGACCAAAAAGAATGCCTCAACGGCTGGCTGAAGAACCAAAACGGCATGGTTATCGTTAGTATGCTCCAGTTCCAGTAAACATTCGCTGAGGGTGTCCCATAAATAGTCCAAACTTAGGATTTCGCTAAGTGGGGCCAACTCATTGGGGCCCAGGATAATGCGGGTCTTGTCCTCTGCCTTAGAATGTGCTTCTCTAACTGCTTCTCTAATTTGTATAATTACTTTCAAAACTCTAAGGAAAAATGCCTGTGATGAGGTTTTCGAAATTAAAGGTACCATCGAGGATAGTTGCAAATCGCATGTTTGCTTCACTTTACTTGGGGCTGTTATAACGACTGTTTCCTTCGTGAAACGATCCTGAAGGATTCCCTTTGATTTACCTCCCGTTGGGAGTCCTGCTGTTGATACTCCAGAGCCACTTGCGGCAACGGAGCTCGACGAATATTGCATTTGCGATGGTCCCGGATTACATTCATCGGGTGATACCTCTCCAGAGGAGGGTGACGATGATAGCACCTGATTCCTTCGGTTCAGCTCCTTGAGCTCGACCATTAAATCTTGTATTTGTGACTGTACCATTTTGGCTAGATCCTTTGCACCTCGGATAAGCAGATTTAGGATAACCGTTCTCGTCTGATGGCAACATTGACTCATATTTAGTAAAAGCGATGTAGCATCCTCCAGTCCTTCCTCTGAGCAGGACTTTGAGGTAAGGACTTCAATTGCTAGCCGAAGTTGATCTTCCGAACTTGGCAAAAGTCCATCGTTGATCGCATTTGGTAAATCGTACGTGATGTTGTCGTTAGACGGCAGTTTCTCATCCGGTAAACCCACTGAGATAAACGATAGTAGACGCAGGAGTTTGTCTGTTAGCTGGCAGGACCTTTTCACGATATCAAAGGATAGCATCTGGATGAGTTTCCCAAAAGGACTTTCGTCAAATGTAAGGATATTTCTGTTTGAGGGAAGCATTTGTGCTTGACTTCCGGTGCTGGTGCTGGTGCTGCTGCTGCTGGCCTGAGGACGGGCCCCATTTGAGCTGCTCATTCCTGCGCCCCGAATACTACTACCACTACCACCACCGCTACCACCGCTACTACCACTGGCTCCAATTCCAGGAGCACTTGTTGTGGGGCTGCTTATTTTTCGATGGGGTGCAGTGCAATCGAGTCGCACTATAATATCCCAAAAATCGGTACATTCTGACGTAGGCGACGGTGTAGGGACCGTTGAGGTGGACGGCCCTGGTCTAGGACTCTCATCTATACTTACGCTAGTTGTGGTATTGGAGCTAGAACTACCAGTAGTATTCAATTTCTTAGATTTATCAGTCTCTAGGTCGTCTTGTAATTGTCTCTTATATGGCAAAAAGTTCTTTGGAAAACTTTTTGCCAGAGTTATGAGCAGATCGAGGGTATGTTTGCACACAATCTGCGACGCCTGGGGGTGTATTGAAACGACATAGTTGTCTGCAGTTGGGCTTGTTGTGGTGGTTGCAGCCCCATTTCCAGTTCCACTACCCGCGAGAGGCAAAGTTATTCCCCTTTTTATTACAAAAACATTCGCCCGGGAACCGAGCGCCGCATCTAATCGTATATTAAGCCAATTGGGTCGTGTCGCTATAGTTGAGGGTGTCCCAATCGAAGACAAATTCATTTTATAATTGCTCCGTTCGATAATCGATAGAAGTGAATCAATAATCCACTCCCGTGTAGGAACATGACAGCAAAGGTTTCGAACGACCCTATGTAATCGGAGGGTGTTAAATTTTGGTTCATCGACAAACAGCAAAATTAGTAGACAAGAAAGGGCCTCATGATCTAATATAGGCCTACCCTGACGCTCCATTAGGGTCATAAGTGAGGGATTGTTTCCCTCACCAAGGTTACCATTTAAACTAAAATTAGTCCATCGGGGTCTCATTATATTGTGACCTTGAAACCGTGGCCGCCTGTACAAATATCGAACGGACGGCATGTTCGATGTTGATGAACCAATTTGATTCAGTAGCCTCTCCTGCATCATTTGTCTATTTCGATTCTCCCAATCTCTGCGTAAATTTTGAGCTTCTGCAGCCAAATCAGGAGGAAGGACTGAAATTTGCGAGTCTTCCATATCTGTGAGAATCTGGCGTAATAATTCAAATTTTAGAAAAACAAATAGACAACATTTATATTTACATTATTATATTTTCGAAAAATCAACTGATGTAATGAAATAAAAAAATTGTTTTCCATGACAGTTTTTGAGTTTTTTACAAATCGCTTTCTGGGGTCTAATTTTTCAAGAATTTTAGGAAAGACGGATAACTGAATTGCACTATCAAACGATAATAAAAGAGATCAACCAACTAAAGTAGATTTTAAGAACCAATCGACATAACTTTGAATTTCTTCCACAAAAGAACCCCATACTATCAACAAATGAAAATAAATAAACAATATCGAGCCAGCTATATAATTTTTAGTAGTTTTTCAAAATGAAATTATGTATGACCAAGAATAGATAGTATAAAATTTGAGGGTACTTACCGCTTGTCTAAGAGACGGTTGTAAATTCTGGAAAAATGCAGCCGCATCAACAGGATCATTAGGATTTGCTGTTGCAGCAGCTTGTCTCTGTTGCTCAAGTCTTTGCTGAGCAAGGACTTCTTCCTGAATGTGGGGTGGAAGGGCTGCTAAAAATTCTGGATTTACTTCAACAACAGCTGCATGCTCGACTTGGATAGCATTCTGTTGGGCACGCTGTCGAATTCTTTGCAGTCTGAGATGTTCAGCGATAACTTCTTCGCGCATTTCTTGGGGCAGGGCTGCTAGGAAAGAAGGATCAACACCATCAGGTACCTCAAGATCACCTAGAGCGCTTCTGACTGATTCATCGATAGTTTGGGACCCTGACGAATGGCTCACTGGCTGTTGTTGCTGCTGCTGAGTTGGTTGAATTGATGCAGGCTGAGCCTGATGTTGCTGGATATTACGAGAGCCAGTTGTTTGGGTCCCAACAGAGCCCCCAACTGCCCCCTCTTCTTGATTTTCATTTGTTCGATTTTGTGCTGATGTTGGGGACTCTTCCATATTTCCCCCATTTCTAGGACGTTCTGCTGCGTTATCAACACCCAAAATGCTATCCGCTCCACTGATGCTAGTCGTGTTCTTTAAAAAAAATAACCAAAATTAAATTTTTGGAAAATAATGTGAGGATTGAAAAATTCTCTTACATCGAGGATTTCCAAGATATCATCAAAATCACCTTCATCGTCGTCTGGCAGAGGAATGAGAACAGCCGAGGCCATCTCTTCGTCAGAGATTGTTATGGGATCTGGAAATAAATTAAGAGATTTTAAAATTTTTATATAGCAAATGTAAATTATTTTGTTACATACCTCCAGTTGCTTCGTGGAGAGCCCTTTCAACACGGTCAGGGCCATCATTTGTTGCACTACTTTGTATCGCAGTTTGGCTAGACCGCTGTTGTTGCTGTTGCTGTTGTGTCTGCTGCGGACGATTGCTAGGATGTGTAGGAGGAGTATCAATTCCAACAATGCTACTATCAGCAACCATATTATTAACTAAAATACCACCGCCGCTAGTGGTAACACTGAAGATGACCTCCTCCTCACCAACATCGCTGGATTCTTGTTCAGAACTATTATTTCCAACATCCTCGTCATCATCGTCCTCTTCATCGTCGTCGTCCTCTTCATCGTCATCGTCATCATTGTCGTCATTATCATCCTCTAGCGGCAAGACAAGTGATAGAAATTGTGTCCTCGGGGACTGTCGACCAAAATCAGTCTCATGTTCAGTGTCGCTTATAAAATCTGATGTAGATGTTGCAGACATTGCTTCACTGGCTGTAGGTATAGACCGATTTTGAATGGTACCACCTATTGTATTTATGCGAGATTGAATTATTTGACCACCCCCTGCACATGTGATAGTCATTAGGGGAGTTTCGTCGTCGCTTGAGTCTGGGAAAATTTATGTATTTTAGACAATTAAAACATTTTATTGATCGAAGAATACCTTCATCGTTATCGATTACTCTTGATTGGCGCTGAGGGGCTGTTGCTGATGTCGGTGCAGCTCGTGCCGTTGTTGATGATGAATTTCGGGTATTATTGGTATTTCTAGACTGATTCATACTAGCGACGACAGCATCTGCCGGAGTGTTAGAAGTCGCAGGATGTCCATTTTCAGCATTTTGTGCTTGTCGAGCAGTATCGGTTGTGGTTTCAGCTGTGTCCATACCAATTACATAATTTCTTGCATTATCACTGGATGTCTGATCAAGATGTTCGCAAGTTTCCATTGCCTGAGATGTTTCACTTCCGGTAACTGATTCCTGGCCCTGGCCTGAAGGTCCATCTTTATTATCTTCTTTTTGTTCAGCAGGGGCGACTTTAGGGTCTGAAGATGCCTTGTTATCATCATCAGCTTGTCGCTTTTTCTTTTTGCTTCGGATTTTAACCAATTCTACGGCCTTCTGCATTACCAGCTCCGGTATGAGAGAGTTAGCGACTGTAAGGCATATATCAGACTGTGATTCGAGACCTAGAGCCTTCGCTTCTTCAAGCCACCAGTGCAATGCTGTGGGTGTGCTAGAAAGAGTAGCAGCTAATGATCTGCCAAACAGATATCCAGCCTGGTCTACTAAATCAATAGAACCTTCGTCAGTGTTTGAGAAAATACCGAATGCGTTATCCATCAGGACAACACGGGTTGCGTCACGGAAGGCGTTTGAGCCTCCTCCGCCGGCACCATTTGATTGCACATTGCCATCACTCGCATCTTGGACATTTGAGGTGCTACCACTGGCGCCAACACTCCCAGGTCCAAGGAGGCGCTGCAGGATAACCGGCGTATTTCGAGCATTCAAATTTAGCAACTGATAACGCCTCTGACGAACGTTCGAGTTATCTGTCGCCGAATTTCCAAGCTGTGTCCGAAATGTTCGTGTAACAGCAACCAACCTTTGACCAATTGACGAAGATGGTTGATGGTGATGATGAGCTCCACCACCGGATGTTGCTGAAGATGGACCACCGGATGTACCAACATTTGCTGATCCAGATATAGCGCTACCCTGTTGATTGGGGCCACCGACGCCTCCGGATTGGCCCACACCAACCCCACTTGAGCTGGCCGCATTACCTAAAGATAAGCTAGGTAAATTTGATGATATTGAACGAGGTAGGTGGGCGTGATGATGATGAAGATGATGTCGAAGGGTGCTGATCGACGGTGAGGCTGCACTCGAGCCAGGCGCTGAATTACCTGAGGGCCCTGAGCTATCAATATTTGTTGGGATTCTTCTATGAGATGACCCACCACCAGGCGCCGAGGCGTCCACGGAGGCGTCGCTGACCGTCGCCTCACCGCGAACAATAATACTGGAGGCCAAGCGGTCCCGGGCTGCTTCGGTCAAATTTAGGGCACGCAAGGGGTCATAGATGTTCGGAAAATTAACAGTCAACATTACCCGACCAGGACTACCGCCACTGGTTCCTACCTCGCCTCGACCCTCCCGGCCAGAACCGCTTTCGTGGTCCGGACCATCTGTATTACCGATATCTAGAAAAATAACGCTCAACTTATCTCATTTATTTCTAAGACCCTATAAAAATCTTATCATACTTGGAGATAAGTGACGGCCATAGACATGGTCATAGATCTCAATAAATTGACGGGTCTCCTCATCCACATCAATTTCACTCCTATCTTCGCCCTCTTCTTCATTCTCATCTGTATTTTTATTTAAATTATTTAAAGATATTACAAAAAAAACCCCAAATCAATAAAAACATATTTGTACTTTTTGTAGCTTTTTCTTAAAAAAGACAAAAAAATTAAATAAATAAACTTACCGTCTTCATCCATTTCTCTCTCTTCGTTATCGGTTCCATTTGAATCAGAGTCCCCAGATTCGCTACTGGTTTCTAGGACAACATCTTCCGGATTAAAATCTTCAACATCACGAACTTCAACAATACCACCACATTGATTCGCAGTACGTTCGTTTTCCATGTTTGAAGCACGTTCCAGCAAATGATCCATAATATCATCCAAATTAACCTGCCGGATTTTGTTTTAGTTAAAAATACTACATTGTATGTATACAATATTTTCTTTTTTTGTGTTCCTAGTGAGGACATTTATTTTTGTATTTTCTTTCCCCTGCCTCAATTAATTTCTATTTTAGAAAAGGTTAAACATTTTTATTTACAATTTAATATCTTCAACAACTTTCAATAAGTACAGTGACTCAACTTGTTGATAAAATAATAATAACACTAGTTTACAATAATTTTTTCGGATTATTACATAGGGACTTGTAATGTAGCTCAAATAAAAGTTTGAACCTTTAGCCTTTCTATTAAAATACTGAAGTAAAGATTTAGGCTTTGAGCAATTTTTACGTTGCATTATTTTTTAATTCAATTTTCAAATATAGACTCAAAATACGATTTTTTTTAGTTTTCATCCTATTTTTCTCAAAAACGTGACGTGATGGAAACAATAGAATTTCACGTTAAGTATAAGCTATCCTATCATTAAACAAATCAGCAAAATACATCTTATACAAAGGACATAAAAAAATTGAATTTTGTAAACTAGTGTAATTTTTTAATTAAATCTTATAATTTGCAGGTTTAAAAAAAAAAAAATACCCAAACATTTGACCTTGTCCTTGGCCTTGAGCACTTACCTGGGTACCATCTGTTGCTTGTCCGATGTTGTCCTCATCATCGGCGAGGGCGTCGTCCTGGGTGTTTGTTGCCTCGGAGGCGCTGCGGGCGTGGGTTTCGTCCTGGGTGCTGGTGCCCCGGCGGCTTGTAGGAGGTTTTTTGCTTTTTGTCGACAGGGGGACGGGCCCGGGTTGATTGGTCATGCGAAGAAGTGTCTCCAAGGGTTTAAGGGCGGCGTTCACAGTCGCTATGGTGTTGGGGCTGGAGAGATCCAGGTACTGGGTCAATTTGGCCAAATCCGTGATTAGTCCTTTTCGGACCATAATGTAGAAAATATCGTTCCTGCGGGGCTGCAGATGGTGCAATTTGAGCAGGGCATTGTTGTCCGGGGGGCAATTTTCGATCATAGTTGGTATTAGTCCAGCAAGGATTTGTAACTGGCTATGTTTATCGGCAGATTCTGGGAGGGCTAGGGCTCGATTAATCGCCGCCTTAACCTCAGTAACGACCGTATACTGGACCGATGCCTGCTCCGAGCAGCTCGCTAAAGCCGCAATCAAAATTCTAGACATCGTGCTTACTTCACGGTCCCCATGCTGTTCGGTAATAGGCAACAATTTGTCCAGGATGAACGATAGTGTCGTCGTATTTTCAACTATTAGAGGACTATCTCCGGGCTTGTAAATATGCTCGGTGATTAATGGCGCGAATGTCTGGTAAGACCTGACTGCGTCTGCAAGGAATTTGAGTATAGTTGCCCGCGGCAGGAGCGGCTTCTCGTGCTCATGGGATGGGCAGGGTATGTGCCAACCACAGCACACATCCTCCTTACAATTTGATTTTTCTGAATTTCCTGCTCCACCAGCAACACCTTCACCTGAATTTTCTGCAGTACAGGTGCTTGAAGAAGTTCCACCCGATGTGGAAGGTGTTCCAATAAACGGTGGGCTCTGGGACTGAGACTGAGACTGAGACTGAGCCTGAGCAGCTTGAGCAGCTGCCCTGGCACGAGAACGTGTCGTTATTCCGGTGGATGCAAAAACGGCGGCTTCCGGGGTCTGTCCATGTGACCTAGAGCTCTTCTCAGGCTTCTCTTGATCCTTTTCCTTGGCCTTATCGTGTGTTGGGGTCTGCTGGGGTGACCCTTTCGTGTCCGGTTCAATAAGTGCATTTAAAAGGTCATGAACGACCTGAATCGAGACAGGCTCATCCATTGTTTCAGCCCTTTTTGCATTAGGAACCGATCGCAGTAAGAGTCGATTATCCTCGTTGACTGGATTCCGTCGCAAAACGCTTATATCAATCCTTAACATGGCTTGAGCGATCTCCCGAAAAACTTTGGGGTCCCGAGACACAGCCGAACTCATTTGTCGGAGCAGGAAGACAAGGTCTCTGTAACCTGGCGGAATTGTTTGAATCGTTCGTGCAGCAATTACTTTCTCCATTGCTAAAGCTAAGGTTTTTGGCTCCTCAAGGACATGTCTGATGAGAAGGATCGATAATGTTGGAAATCCGATATAACCGCAAGTTTGTCGCATATTTAGAAGAAGCCTTACACCCCCCTCTCTGGCAAAAATTTCTGCATTCTCAAAACTTTTCGTAAGTCGAACACAAAGTTTCATGAGGGACTGGAGGGTGTCTCTATCGATGCTAACATGGGGCGCCATTAGTCTTACTAAGGTCCCAACAATTTCACCAGTATTAAATTCGTCTAGTCCTGTTAATTTTGTGCTAAAATCAAGCTCAGTTTTCTTCTTCTCACCCATTAGCTTAGCTTGTAATTTAGCTTCTTTTGATGGTCTTGATTTTTTGCTAGCCCCACCGGGCTCCGTGTCCTCATTATCTTCTGCATCGGATTCATCTGATACGAGAAGAGATATAGGCATATTATCATCAGCGTTGTGTTCAGTTGCTTTAAGGGCTAAAATAACTGGCCTATGATTTCCAGTCTCCTCGTTTACTTGAGACATGCAATTAAAATTTATTGCATATCTCTGTCGACCGCACGAAATCCGAACAGATGACTCCCCTGACCAGTAAGCATCATTTATAATTTTATTATTTGATACAGAATATGCGTTCCATTTCCCTGATGCTACATCATACCATTTCCAAATTCTAGTTGTGACCTTGTGCATATCGCACTTTCTTTGAGTGTAAATAGCGACTTTTTCGTATAGGTCTAAAAATACGAGAAGTTGTGCTAGCCATTTTGGGGTACCACCGCATCCCCGTCTCCTAGTCACAACCCTTTCGGTCTCAAGGAGGCAGTTGATTAAATCCTTAACACAATCATATTGTTTTAGGGTCTGAACTGCCGGAACTCGCATATCAGAGTAGGTCTCGTCTAGAAATAGGCTGTAAACGTGCAGCCGGACATAGAATTTATTAGCTGCATCTCCGAAAAATACGTTATCAGTTACAGTGATGTTGTGGTGGTCCAAATCCCGGCGGGCAGTGACCATGCACCTCTTCAGCTCCTCCACCATCGTGTTGAGCATATTCGTTTTCCAGGCGGCAGGATTTCGGCGATACAAAATAGCCAAAAGTTCGGTACCCTTGTTCACAGTGTCCGGTAGTTCATCCATTAAATAAAGACACTTTTCTACGGCGGTGTCGCTAAATTGGGCAAAAATAGCATCACTGATTGGGGGATCATTCGTTAGGATATATTTTCTTGGTTTAGGTCTAGTGCTCGTGCTCGGCTGGCCCAGGCTCATCATAATCGCCCTATTTACTTGATCCTCATCCCCATCAACTTCCATGCTGGTCGAACTGCTGGAAGGTCCTGATTTTGGGGTCGCAGCAGAGCCCGAGACCTCACCAATTACAGGCGGTGGTGGAGGAGGTGGTGGGTGATTCAGAAGATATTCAGTAGCCTGTTCAACCGACAGGGTATGCATTAGGGCTTCAGTTACGTGTTCCTGAGAAAATCCCATATCCATAAGCTGCTTAAGATGATCCTGGTTAACAATCAGCGGTGACATTGATCTTGCTGCTGTTGTTCCGCTCCCCTCCTTGTCGTTCTCCCCAACCTCAGCCATACGTTTCTTATACTTTTCCTTAATTATTTTTTCTCCTTTAAGGATATGCTTTAAGATGGACATCATTGATTCGGTCATTCGAACACCGTACGTCGGAAGTGGTTTCATTCCCCAAATTTGAGTAACAGCCTCAAAGGCCAATCGATGGATATTAACCAAATAGAGTACAGCATTAAATTCAGACTTCATTCTGCCTCCTCTAGTGTTAATAACATGTGGCGATTCTAAAATAGCTTTAGGATTTACCATTTTCTCAAGGAGCATCAACCAAGCATCCAAAAACTCCCCTGTACCATCTGGAAAAGTTTGGGTCTCAAGGGCTGCTTCTAATGACAGAGAATGCCCCGATGTGAGGGCCCATCGAAACATTTCAAAGAATGCCTCAAGACCTCCCTCGACGACAAATTTATGAAGCATTAAATGGAAAGCGTAGCGTTTCTCATCAAATAGCATAGGTCCTGTAAATCCCACTGAACATATTAAAAATGTTAGCTTAAGTTTGGGTATTGGGCTGGGAATCAATTTATCATATGAGAAACCATCGACTAATATGTAGCTTAAGACCCTAGCGATATCTTTCGATTCGGAGCTGGTATAAGCTGGTGTGGGTGGAAAATTTTGTCCACGTCTCTGTCTGATCGGGGATCCAACGCAGAGTTTAACAAGATTTCCAAAGAGTTCAGCTAAAGCACGTCCAAGTCTCGAAGAGGCCCCTAATAGGGCTTTGATAAATCTCAACTGTCCAGGCGATGCCATTAGTTTCTTTTTCACCCTTAAATCGTCTTTTGGGGAAAACACGTCCGTAGGATCCAAATCCATTACACTTTGCCCGGGGATAAAGCTGGTATTAGCTTCTCCTGCTGAAGGGTTTGAGATCGAGTCCTCAGTACTATCGGAGGGTAGTTTTTCAATATCCTCCTTCCCAAAATCGCATTCCGAAGGGAAAATGTCATCGGTGCATAGGGCCAGTAGAAGGGTGCTCTCCCAAACTAATGCTGTGTACAATTGGACCAAATTTTTAAGTAAATTCTTTCCAAATCTCGAATCTTGTCCCCATTTCGATAGTAGCAAATTTCGAATCTCACTCTGGCCAGTTCTACAGATGTGAACCAGCATCACGATGTATCCATGAACTGCACTCATCCCATGTAAAAGCGGTGTGTAAGATGCATTTGAAAATGCTGCATCAATATTCGGGCAATTTGCCAATTCCCTAAGAAGAACACTTCCCCCAGGACTCTCAATATGAACCTGAAGGGGCTTAAGCTGGTCAACAACAACCGCCAGCTGTTCGAGTCCTTCTTGAAGAACCATCGGCTCATGAGCTAAATTTAAGATTGATTTGCATACTGCAGCAACTGCCTGTGCCGATGCTGTAATCGGTGAGTCTACTGGCAAATTTGGCAGGGCTAAAATTGATAGGAGCGGTTTAAGTCCTCCATGAGATACAAATTCCCTGCAGTGGTCATCGGTTGAATTGTTACTTAATATTGCATCAACAAATTTCATAACATTCAATATATAATCGATTAGTGGTATCGGTTCTCTTTCGCTATTCTCAGCCTGATTTCCAGCCGTTGTAGCATCCTGACTTGAGCTATCTTCCCTTTGATTGTGATGGGAAGATGTTGAGGCTTCCTCCTCGTCATCTTCCTCTTCATCACTACTTCCAGCATCATTTCCAGCTGTACAATTTGATTGACGACTCTGTGGAGCTGGTGAGGTCTCATTTTTATTGGTTGCCCTCCAGCAGATGTATTTTGGGTCTGTCCCTAAATGGACCAGTTCCTCAAGGAGTTTTATTATAGCTTTAGTCGCTTCCGGTTTTAAGGTTGGCTGGTGTCTCATCAGCTCATCCATGGCATTTCCCAAATTTGAGGCAGTATCTCCCATTGGATCTGAGCTTCTGCGCCTCCGCATCGCCATTAGATAAACTGGGGAGAGTAGGACCTTAAAAAGTCTATCGAAGGGATTGTATTTAACAAAAGCCTGCAGCCCTCTGGAGTTAAGGCAAAGGGCACTGAAAACGTTCGGCAGAGACCCTAGAACCTCCCTGGTCGCTGGGACGTCTTTTTTTAGCAGGGCCTGCAGGACGACATCGGTTAGCCCGTTGTCCTGCAGGGATGAAAGCAAAGAGGGCTCTTGGAAAAGAAAGACTGTAACTACGTCGGTGGCTAGAAGAAATAGCGACGGTCCATAGTATTCGGCATTGCTGATAATGTGTCTTAAGGAGCTGGGCAGGGTTCCTTCCATAACGTGTCTTATACTTTCCGAAAAGGCGGCGTCTTGAATTGCTTTTTTAAGAAAATTAAGCATCGACTTAAGTAGGGCCGCCCTTTGCGGTAGGCAGGTCTTAGCGTTTTTCGAAGTCTTGCTGCTCGTGCTGTTGCAGCTGTTTTGCTCAAAAGACTGTGAATTGCTGAGGTTAGGAGTTGAGACCTTAACCGCAGTCGAAGAGTACGATGACGACGATTGCGACGATGTCGACGGAAGATGAACATCCTCAGTGGACATGTTGGTATCATCGGAGACAAAAATCGATTCATCCCTAACATCTCTCAAATTTACACCCCCCGAGGTGCCAGGAGTGTCCGGCTGAGGCTCTATTTCGAAGGGTTGTTCCCGTCGACAGAAATTCACCTCCATGTCGAGGCGTCCGATAAAACTATTGAGACCCCCATGATTTTGGAACGATTGCATTTCAATATTTGTGATGAGATCGATGACCCGAACTGCTCGGGTCACAAATGTAATATGCTCCAACTCATAGCCGGGCCAATTTATGACACGGAGAAGGCTCTCCATCATCCCACAAGCCACTAGGGCTTCGCCGCCAGTTTCGTAGCTGGCCAAATGATAGAGGAAACTGAAAAGGGCTGTTGCTAGGGGTAAAGGAAAAGAATTTTGTTGTTTTTGGGGGTTTCATTCCAAATTAAGGGATTCAATACCGTGCGATTGATTTTGCAGCAGCAACTGCTGCAGTTGCCTTTGTTGCTGAATTAAAGCCTCATCTTTTGGGGTCACAGGGTCTCCTCCAGTCGATGTTGTAGCAACCAAAACTGGCACATTTTGAACGGCCGTTAAATTTTGAATGCATGTTCGCACCAGAGTTGGTAAAAAGCCGTGGTAAGACGAGGCCCCAGTTACATCAATAATCATACCGAGACGGGAACCCGGTTTTCTTTAAAAACGATTTGAAAAGAAACAGCGTTAGTTCGACCATTTTTCGTTTTTTTTTGAGCCCCTAAGACCCCATATTTAAACATTTTTAAATTTTTCAGAAATCCAACAACCAATTAGAATTTTAAGAAAACAATATTTACATAATTCGGCCTAAGCTCTAATAGACTTCATTAAAACGACCACAAAAATTCAACCAAAGTGTTTTTTGAAAGAACGATTGTCTTTGCCAAAATATATGTACACCTAATTCTGTTTTTACACGGTAGATACGTTCCAGAAAAAACCGTGTAAAAAAAAATGAAGTACATGTACATAGAAAAAAAAGGGGATTAGTTCCATATCCTTCAACCCTCTTCTAAAATATAGGTAAAATAAAATGATTCATACAAAAAACTATTAAGAGAGTCTTTATAAAAGCCAAATTAAATTTTTATGTGCATTCATGCACAGTTTATTTCATAAAAACAACAATTTTTAAAGTATGTACATACATACATATTTTTCGTCAAAATTTAAATCGTGCTAAATCGAATAAAATCGTGTAAAAATGGAATCAAATTTTTTTTTTCTAGACCGTGTCAAATCAAAACCGTGTAAAAAAAAGGCCGTGTAAAAACAGAATTTAGGTGTATATCAAATATTTAAAGTCATGTAACGAAAAATATAACTTACCTGCTTTTAAAATATTGAAACACGAAATTGGGAATTAAAACCCCAAAATCTATTTATTCTCAATTTGCCCTCAAAAACAATAATAAAGCAAATTTTTGTTTTTGGTAAATTTTCAAAAAATTGTCTCAAAATGAGAATCAAAAAGTGAAATAAAATTTAACCCCAAAGATCGAACTCCTCCTTAATATCCTTAATATTTTAGGCCTACTATAACCCAGAAATCAAAAATTCGCAGTGGTACCTTATTCATAATTTAAAATAAAGACAAATATAAATTATTACTTACTTCGGAAAATGGGGGTTCCTATCTAGGTGAATAATTGATGTAAGGGTCCTTAGAGCAGCGGCACGAATTTCCATCAGATGTGGATCCTTCATTTCGAGAAGCTCAACGAGTTCTTCAAGGAAACCGGGATAGAGAAATGTATGAATATTCTCCTGAAGGGAATTCGAATAAACCAAGACTGATAGAGCTTGCAATCTGGCTTGAACAAATTGCAGTCTGGACGAATACTTGTCGAAGGACAGGGACAACCGTATTCGTGTAAATATATGCATCTATAAATAAAATTAAATATATGAGAATATGTTTTTACATGTTCATAATTTAGTTAGGCCTTACCTTTTGATCATCATCCAAATCACCAATTTGTGCACAAATCTCTTTAGTTAATTCAGCTGCATGTTTGTTGCATTTATCTAAATTCGGAATTTCAATGCATTCTAAGGTCCCCTCAGCATTATAGTACTCATAGAAAAATGTTGAAGCCGAAGGTGGTAAGGTTGTATCATCCCGGCAGCAGCTAGCTAAACCAAAACCATATTCCTTTCCACCCCAACTCTGTAATATGTTTTTATTAGTATAAATTTTAATTGAATTTTGTATTTATACTTTACCTCAGCAATATGATTGAGTCTTATAAGCAGTGAGTTCTTTTTAGAACTATTTAAGCGTGAAATAAAATTGCTGCGTTTCGAAAACATGTAAAGCAGATTTAGAACGCCTAAAACAATTTCCATATTACTAGATGATAGCAGTCTGGTTAAATACTCGATAGAGTTGTACAGGTGACGTGAAAACGAATGTTCAATAAGTAGAGTTGTGAAGTTCAGTACGAGTAAGAGGAGGTGAATATCCTGAATAATAAAAATTAAAGTTAAAAAAATTTATTTTTTCCATATAAGAAATAATTTAATTACCTCTTTACTGAAATTTATATCACATGCCAAACACCATTCATTTGACTCTTTTATTTCAGTTGCCTCCTCGAGGATGGTATCAAACATATCAAGTATATCAATCCAATGATATAGCTCGCATTTTCCAAAAGTCCATGTATCAATTTTTGTTAATTCAATAAGTAGTTCACTACGATTACAGGACCGAAGCCTGTCAATTAGTAACTGGCATTCGGGGGGCACCTCAGAGGTGCCCTTTTTCAGCCGACTTGTGTCGACCTTCATTGTGTTGTTGTTTCTAATCTTTTATAAAATGCCTAGATTCGATAGAAATCTGGAAAAAAATTTTCATATTACTTTTCAATTTATTTAATTTTAATTAACGCGATTGGTGCAATAATTCAACTTAACATAGGTAAAGGATAATTTCTATTCGAGGGCTTCAAAATGGCGGATCCAAGATGTCGGCCAACAATCGTAAATTTTAAGGTATTGCAATGAAAATTTGTATTTCGGGGTTAAGCAGATCTTTTATTCCTTAATTATGCCGAAACGGTTGGTTTGATATTTTTTATTTTTTGACTGAATTTAATATATAGACCACGTTATGGACATAAAATTTCGAATTTCAAAATGGCGGAATTAAAATGGCGACCGTCAATTGCGAATTTCAGGCGATTGTCATGAATCTTGGTATTTGGAGTTTTGGAGATCCTGATTGCAATTCCGTTTTCAAAATTTTAAAAACAAAATAGTAGAAACACACAAACAAACAAATCTTTTTCCATAACGCAACGATGAATTCTTACAGTCAAGAAAAAAAAACACCCTTATTTATTTATTTAACACAACATTGAAACGCATAAGTAAAGAAAATATTATGAATCTTTTTGAAATGTACCGTGGTAGAAAAAAATAGTTTCGGACAGTACACAGATTTTAGTAACACTCCTATACTTTCTAAACCGGGTAAAGTATGAAACTTGAGGATTCTAAAAGCATTTGACTGCATCGTAACAAAAAAAATAGGATAATTTCTATTTGCGGGCTTCAAAATGGCGGACCAAACCCAAGATGTCGGCCAACAACCGTAAATTTTAAGGTACTGCAATGAAAATTTGTATTTCGGGGTTAAGCAGATCTGTTATTCCTTAATTATGCCGAAACGGTTGGTTTGATATTTTTCATTTTTTTACTGAATATAATATAGGCCACGTTATGGACATAAAATTTCGAATTTCAAAATGGCGGAATTAAAATGGCGACCGTCAATTGCGAATTTCAGGAGATTGTCGTGAATCTTGGTATTTGGAGTTTTGGAGACCCTTATTGCAATTCCGTTTTGAATATTTTAAAAAAGTAATAGTAGAAACAAACAAACAAACAAATCTTTTTCCATAACGCAACGATGAATTATTAAATTCAAGAAAAAAAAAACACCCTTTATTTAACACAACATTGAAACGCAAAGTAAAGAAAATATTATGAATCTTTTTGAAATGTACCGTGGTAGAAAAAAATAGTTTCGGACAGTACACAGATTTTAGTAACACTCCTATACTTTCTAAACCGGGTAAAGTATGAAACTTGAGGATTCTAGAAGCATTTGACTGCATCCTACCAACAAAAAAAAAAACCTCGTGAAGGAAACTTGAGGATTCTAGAACCATTTGACTTAATCGTACCAAAAAAAAACACAAAAATGAAAAAAAAAAAAAAAAAAAAAAAAACAAAAATCGTGTGAAGGACTTCTCCTGTTTACATCACACATAATGTTTATGATGAAATTGGTTTTGCAATATTATCTCAATTTAGATATATCATTTTGAGAAAATTTTCCTTATGGGAAACATAGAAAACATAAATAAAAACACTGCAACTTTTGTTATATACCTACATTATGTAGTTATATTTTCAGAACAGAATTGTTTGGGAAAAAGTTTGGTTAAATAATATAAGGCGTTTTAAGGAATTGCAAAATATATAAAATTTACAGGATGTGAGAATTGCTTTTTCCAACAAAAGGTTTTGTAATGAAAAAATGTTTTGCCAAACACAGTGACACCTTGTGTCATTCTTCGAGATTTGTTATTTGGATACAATCGCCGCGATTGTTTCAGACAGCCCACTGGGGCCCCATGAAGGCTCTTAACCACCAAAAACCGATTTTTTTTTTTTATTAGATGAAGCCAAGTCGTACTTTAATTTAACAACACAAAAGCAGGTCAGTGTGGACTAAAAACTGCACTATTAATTTTTATTAATTTTTCTTTTCATATAAAGTACCTATCATCAGAACAGCAAATGGCAATCTGTCTGCGCGGGCTACGAATAAACGAAATTTTTGCACAATATCCCAATCAAACACACCAAACACTACACAAACGCCGCCATATTGGATGTTGTATGTATGTGTGTATGTGAAGCAATTTTTTTATATTCGGAGAAAAAAAATATTTTTTTTAACCACACTGACAACAATTTCTATTTAACGAAAAATATCGACACAATTTTTTTTTCTAAAGTTGCTAAATTTTAGTTGCCCTTAAATTTGCTAATTTACAGTCAGGGGAGGGAATTAAAAGTGCGAGTAGGCTGCTGGCAGAATTACCTGGCCTAAGACGAGCCAAACCGATTCTTTGTTTCCAAGCCCATCGGAGTCGCTGGAAGTGCCCCAAAACGGCCGCGGCAAAACAGTTGTTTTCCCCCCGGAACTACTGCTCTAAGTGCAGATAAATGCAAATCATTCGGGGGCTCCACCACCAAAAACACAATCACCACAAGCGCAATGGATCCTCTACAAAAGAGCCTTTCTTTGCGAAAAAAAAAATAATAATAATAATAAATAAATAAATTGAATTAGAAGAGGAAGTGCTAAATAACTTTGCCCTAAACTTTTCTAATTAATTTTATAAGCGATAGAGGTTATAATTGCGAATAAAGAAACGACTCGAAAAGAATTTCAACACATTTTTTTTCCCCTTCCTACACGCACCAGCGTTCGATTTTAAGTTTTGGATTAACTATACATATTTATTTATTTTTCCCCATATTACTTATCACTCGAATTCAACCGCAAATTTAGTAATTTTGAGCAGAAATCATTTTGTTGAAAAAAATTACCTGGGCTAATTCATTTACTCGGCTCCTCTCCCACATTCACATAACTAACAAGTTCCAATTTGTCACAAGAAAAACAAAATTATTACGCGTGTTACACCGCAAACAAAAAATAAATATATGTGAGAATGTGCAGCCCACAAGGGTGGACAAATTAACCCTTATAAAACTCTATAAGCAAAAATTCTATAATTTTTTCACTTCACACCAAAAAAATTTTCCACCTGTTCTTTTATTTTTTAATATTTATCCACTACTCAAATCCTAATTTTTTTCCAAAAATATTCCAAACTCTTTCCAATCTGAAACAATCTGTTTTTTAATTAGAAATACACCGTATAATATTTTTATTATTAATTTTTTCTTCTCCGTTCTCTTTTCGCTTTACATTCCTCCGCAACACAACTAACTATGATATTTTTCTCACAACAACCCTCGTGCGTTACTCTCGACAATCGGCGGTAGGACAGTTTGTCAAAGATGATTTTGTTTTTCGTTTTGCAATGTTGGTAGAACGTCCTAGAAAAATTATAACTGAAAAAAACAATGCATCTTTCAATCTGTTATAAAACAGATTTTTTTTTTAATTTTTTTTATGATAAATTAATTTAGCAGATCTCCCAAAATCATGATTTAAAATGAAATTCTCGTAAATATTAAATTCATTTCATCATCCGTAAAAGTTTTCTAATCACTTATAAGGCGTACTGATGCTAGTTTAAAGAAGAAGTTCCCGGGAAAGGAGATCGCGGCCACTGACATATAGAAATGGACCACTCGCCCCCATACAAAATGCCTATGAAGCGAGGGTGCATTTTCTCGTTCCCTCTTGCTCACACCATTAACGGATTTTGAGCAGTCAGCTGTGGGTTTGAATTGCTGTCAAATGCATTTTTGGGGCATTAGTCCTTTTTACTTGCATAAATCCATCAAATAAATACTACAAAAATTATAAAATAATTCCTTTTGTATCTTAAGTCCCTTCAAAGGAATGCAAACATTAAATTACTCCTTTGTAAGATACAACTGAATGTTACAAAATTTCTAATTTTTCGGTAGAAATTGTGTTATTAAATTATGAAAATTAGTCTTTTCTTATCTCATATTTTTAATTCTTCTTATCTTATGTGTGATTTACGACAAAAATGGCACAAAAACCAAAAAAAAAACCTGAGTCGCGTAATACGGCGAATCATTGCGGAATTAATTGCATTTGAGTTCTTTTATTGTAACTAAATTAAGTGAAGTATACAGCAAAAACACAAAAGTGCTCTAATTTTTACTTTTGAGTTCTTAAAACAATTGTTTCGCGATATAAACCGCATATCCAGAAGAGAGCATTTCAACGTTTTGCTGAGAATTTTTCAATGAAAAATGTGTTATTCCACAAACTTTTCGCCGCGAAATTATTTGAGATTTGATGCTTTTAGGGGAATCAGATTTAAGCGTGGAGGTTACAAATAAAATTAATATAATTTTTAAATTTGCCGCCTTTTGAAGCCCCCTATCTCGCATAATGCGAAAGAAATAGACAGATATATGCCTTCTATATCTGAACTCTCCTTATGTGAGAAAAAGAGTGCACCATTTGAGACAGCAAATCGAGTCGTCCATTTCTATATGTCAGTGATCGCGGCCTAGAATTTCCAATTCCCCTAGGAACTAACACACTTAAAATGTGTACAGATTTAGTGCTGGTCTGTTGTCACTTGGCGCTGTGGTCGGAAAAGGACTAGTTAAAGGATGTAGCCCTACAAATTCTGTGAAAATCTAAATTTTTTTTGAATAATTTAAACATTTTACATCCAATTAAATTATTCTCTTTAACGCGTAAAGTAAAATGAAAAATTCTCAATAATATTTACAAAAGTTATGACAGCGTCGATCGGTTGCCTGAAAAGGCGCCAAAGTTGACATATTTCAAATCTGACATTTATGTCCGCCAGCATTTTAACTAGCAAAATCTCAGTAAGAAAATTTAAATTTTTTTTACCTGAGACACTGTTCTTAGGAACTCTCATTTAATCTTTCTACCTGCACCAGTGTTAAAATTTTCACCTGTGTCTTTTCAGGTAACTTTTAAAATATTTTCAAATGTTTGTTATTTCCTGGTCAAACTGTGCCAGCTCTCGATCGCACCGTCCTTTGGCGGGATTATTCGATTTTTATGCTGCTGCAATTAAAGGTTTATTTATCTATTTATTTATTTATTTATTTATTATTATTAAACGACCTAAATCGCCGCGAAAGGCGTACGAGTAGTTCTACGTCATAAATCATTACTATATTCTACTAAAATCAATAATTTCATTTCTAGCCTTTACTTAGATTGAATAATACTTTGTATAAAAGGTTTAATTTGCTCCGACTGAATAAAAATTATATTATATGTATATCTTCTTTTTAAGTCGGTTAAAAATCGTTTCTTAATTACTTGATCATTATTAAACATTCAAAACGTGAAAATTACTTGATAGTCGCAATTTTGTTAATTTATATTTATTTGTTATCACAATCATTGCAATCCCTGAGTTCATTTCATAAAATCGAGTGTGGGGGCGGAAAAGGGATTACTTAAAGCTTTAAGTCTTATATCCTCAGATTTATCAGTTGGTCGTCTTCATTCTTCAGAAACTTAGTAGGGGAACTTTAGTCGAGCATAAGCATTAGAGAAATTATGCTGGGGGCTAGAGTCAAGCAGAGTGTGATAGACTTTCTCCACTATTTCTTGCCGGCTTCTTCGCCCAGTCCCGCCCTCAAAAGAAATATTTCTTATGGTTCTTGTGGAAGTCCGTACGTTTTATGCTTTTCCACTTGCCCTCAAGTTTTATGTTGAGGAGCAGCAATTTCAATTTATGTATGTTTTTTTGTTTGTTCTTTAAGGCACTTCTCTTAAAGTTTTCATGTTAGAGAGTAAGGCTTGACTTCAAGACAGGCTGAGACAGAGAATTACTAGAACAGCATAAGTGTTGCTCCCCTCTCGGCCCCCCCTTTCTGTTTATTCCGCATCATCTCCTTTTCAACAAGATCTCATAAATTAATTAAGCAGCATAAGATGTTGCTGACGCAGCACAAGAACCTGTACCTCTATGGGGGCTAAATTAATTCGAAATATTTTTCATTTTTCACGAATTGACCTTGGCGAAATCGTGGGGCTCCAACAGCTCCGTGTCCGTTCCTTCAAAAGGCTTGCGAGATATGCGTTTTTGTATTTTTTTTTTGCTGCTGCTGTTCTGTGGTTATGGGGACTTAGAGGAGCCCTACTTTCTCCCCAGAACGGCAGCGGCAGACAATGTTCAGGGCGCTTCGTACTCCCGGTCCCCCCAAAAACATATATATGTTTTATATATACATATGTATATGAAATATATAATATATAAATATATATTTCTTTGCGCTGAATCGAGTCTGCTGGAGGATAGTGAGGCTATGTGTCTGCTTTAAAAAGCAGGGTGAATATGGGTGGGGTGTGCGGGGGCGGTTAAGGCTGTAAGGGAAAAATGCTTTCTAGTTTTAAGTTCCTTCCTTTGAACTTGTCACAAGCGGAAAAAGTTACTAAAACTTATGGAGACTTGAGAGAATTCCAGCAGCAGCAGCACCAGGGGGAGCCCTCCAAAAAAAACCCAGACCAAAATTTCATAGGCGGTATTTAGTTGCTGCCGTTTTCTGCTGCTGTCGCGACCCCTCGCCACAAATTTCTTGCTGCTTATCCCCCCTTTTAGAAAAAAAACAACAATTTTCTACTGGTCTGTGGTGGTGGGAATTTTGCTGCGCCGCTGCTGCTGCTGCTGCTGCTTGTTTTTGCGTTGCTGCTTATTTCTCGAATTGCCGCAGCAGCAAAACGAAGTGCTCGGCTGCTCCGCCACCATACAAAAATGAAAATGTTGGCAAAGTCAGTTTGATTCGGATGGGAGAAGCAGCAGTGTGTGGTGCGTGTTATTATTTTTAATTTTTATTCATTGAACCCAAAAAATATATTTAATAAATATTACATTTATTGTGTTCAATAGACTGTTAAATCGAAAAATAACTTAATATGATAAATCTAAAAATAACGCTTTTCGTGTGTATAATAAGAAAAAGAAAAGATATTCCCCGAAACAAAGTCGTTTCAGTTTTTAATCAATCGAAATAACATTCGACGAAATGTTTTTGATACAATTTATTCAGTAACGGCAAAACGATTGATTTTGATCGCGTTGTTCGGATTAGGTGGCCTTGTTTTATTTTATTTTTTCTTTTTGTAATATGTTCTCTGTTTTTTCTGCATGTTTTCCTTCGGGGATAGAAAATAAAAATTTCAAACAAACAAACTATGTTTAAAAAATACTAAAAAATAAAAAGGAAGAAAACAACAAAACGTAATCCAGCAGCCTCCAAGGATCAAAAAATGAGAAAAACAGAATCGCACTATAACAAGATCAAGGAGAGATTTTTCTTAAAGAACCTCGACCCATGCGGACTAAGACGTGGCCTCCACGGTTGAGGAAAAGGTGGCGCATATTTGATAATAACACACCACAGATGTTAATTCTTTTGCGGGCAAAAATGGGGCTCTTTAGACTAAGGATCACTGCCGCTAAAAGGATAAGCTCGAAATTCTTGTAAATCGCACTAATCTCTGTTTTGAGATAAGAAAAACCGAATTCGCGCCACTCTATAACTTCTATCAAATATAATATTTACAATTATACATACATATATACTATCAAATATAATATTTATAAAACAAATATAGGTATATATTCAAAATTATAGTATACCTTCTTTTTAACTAGGAGCAGGATATTTTCGTGTGTGATGTTATTTGATATCAATCCTTTCCTATAAAAAAAAAGAAAAAAACAAAAAAAAAACACATAAAATCTGTAGTGGAGGATCTTTTAAAAATATATTTTATAGAATAAATTATCAAAATATCACCTAAACGTTGTACTTCCTTCAAAACTGGGCCATAGTGATTTTTTTTGCACGATTTCAATTTTCAGTGAAGTGTGTTCGATTGGTCCCATTCACAGGAGAAATGCTTTCAAAATAAATCTAAAATAAAAAAAATAAATATATGAAAAATAAAGTGAACGAACAAAAATAAAGTGTGCTTACCTGCAACCGAATCATCACTGTAGCCTTGGGAACTGCTTTTTAAGGATCATGTAAGTCAAATTTTACACTTACATATGTATTTTATAATTTTTCACTTAAACTTAAACTTTGTAGTACTGATTAAAAACAGAATGGTCTTGTACACAAAACTATAAACTAAAATGTTCTTAAAGTTTTGTAGCATATTTTAAAAAGAATCAACCTAACGAAGGTCTTATATTTTTTTAAATTTCAAGATTGTTTTATCTAGAAATATGAAATTAAGGAAGTTTACTTTTAAGAATTGGTTTAACTAAATCAAAGTTGAGAGGAAATTGAAAACATTTGACGTCATTTTCTAATTTCCTTCTTTTACGATGATTGGAACGATAACTGCACCAAGAAACTCGATGCACCACAAGAGATGCACTTCCAAGAAAAGCCCATCAAATAGAACTTAATTTCCGCCGTCAAATTAATGGTGTTATCGTTTTCAATCACATTGAGTAAAATGCAATTTTCTTACATTGATTGGAATGTTTTCGAGCTGTGGTAAAATCACTTATTACCACCTTCATTAGTTTGTCGTCTATGGTTAAAATGAGAAATTTGAG
This sequence comes from Machimus atricapillus, assembly GCA_933228815.1. Classification (NCBI taxonomy): domain Eukaryota; kingdom Metazoa; phylum Arthropoda; class Insecta; order Diptera; family Asilidae; genus Machimus; species Machimus atricapillus. The sequence goes on from OW121785.1 coordinate 53,463,878, forward strand.
TTTAATTGTCTTCCAAGATAAAGGCAAGTTTGATTTTATAAAAATTCATTAAACATTGAATGTACGGGGCAATAAATTGAAGATTTTATCTCCTTCTTTAGAATAGTATTTAAATTAATTGATAAAAGAGTCCAATTTTTTATTAAACAGGTTTTTGACGGTGAAATAGGATTGACGAAATCATGTAGAACCTTAAAGTCTTATAGAATTAGTCGTTTTCGTCCAAGAAACGAGTTGTGGAATTGTAAATTAGTTTATTGCCTATAGGTAAATATGTCAATAGAAATATAGCCTGTGTTTTCGACAATGGATTCCACATGCTATTAACAATTCGCTCGCACACTTCCCTCGTATTGATTTTTCATTAACCGCATAGAGGCTAAAATATTAGGAAGGATGGTGGCGAGCAAAGCTAAGAATAAGACGATTGCAACTTTATTTCGGACTTTTCTGCGGTACTTTAATTTAAAAATGTAAATGAACAAAATACAGCAAATTTGAATACGATTTAAAGTAGTCGTTTTATCATTCAATTTTTACATTAATTACTTCAAAATGCAACGAATCGACGGTTAATTTCTAGAATTCCAATTCCTGAAAAAGTTGATTGCGTACTGAGTATAATTAATTAAAATGATAATATCGAATATAATTACTTTTTATTCTGGTTTTAACTAAATCAATTCCTTTTAAATTCTCATTAAATTGCAGAGAAATAATTAAAAAAAAAATCACATGTCCACGCAGAAAGTATCCCGGGTCGAGAGGCCATAGAAATTAAACAGCATGGCCTAATTAAGGAGCCCCAGGGCAAGGGTTTGAACTAAACGCATACCGGTTACCATATTCTGACCGGCTTTTGTCATAGCTATTCAATTAATTCCTAAAATTGGGAAATTCTAAAACTGTCATGTTTACACGATGTGCCTTTAGGTTAATTACTGCAAACTTCCTGCGTTAATTATTCTGTTGATGCAAATCACCTGCATGCGCCTGATGATTCGGGGATGGGGCTCGAAAATGAAATGCTAATTGGGGCTGGGGGTGGAAATGTTCGCGGTTGGATTCACAAGAATGAAATCCAACACATTTGGACAAGTATCCCATTTATGTAGGTGCCAAAAGCCAAACGTTTTGACAAATTTAACTCATGTGTCCTGGGCTTCATTTGATGTTTCAATATTACTTCATAATGTAATTACCGAGAATTGGTGAAATATCCCGGAAATCGGGAGACCTGTAGAACCTTCCGCAGGTGCTCCAACATATTTCTGTTTGTTCACTCGAGTAATATGTATAGGAAAATGTTTAATTTACGAAACAATCAAAACTAATTTCAATTTCCTAATAAAGCGATAATAATAGTATACGCATCATTTTGAATCCTTTTTTAAATACGCTATTCAACTGCATGATTTTACGCCAGATACAAAGTCCGCATTTAAGGCAATATTGTGTAAAATGTTAAACTTGCCTATTTTTCAAATTCCAACAAGCCTATTTGTCGTCTGTTCAATAATTATGAGTTGAATGACTGCGACTTCTATCTTTAAAAATTAGACAATTGTCTACTTTCCCACTTATCATGTTTAGGGTTTTCAAGAAAAGGTAAAATTCCATTGGTTGGATAAAATGAACAAAATGTCACTTTCTATATAAAAAAATATATAATAGAGTAGAATAGAACCCCGACCGCATTATCATGTCTCATGTAAAAGAATAAATAAAAAATAGTTATGTTAACAAAAAACATTTATGAAAATCGAAAAGCTTACAAGAATAGAATCGCACGAGTTGCTCTTAAACGTGTTCTCCTTGGACTCTTTTTTCCCGTTCGTTTTCATTTCTTATACATTATTTTTTTCTTATTTTTCTTTCTTAACTTCTTAGGCTAACAGAAAGAAGAAAAAAAAAATAGCAAAATGTAAATAAAAAAGAAGAAAAAGTTTCGCTTAGTAGCATTTCTTTGGAAGCGCACCGGTCCGATTGACACACTTACCGGTGTCTTTAGACAGGTAAATGACTGAATCACAGTCTATCATGCTTCAGTTTTTGTTTTATTTTAATAATTTTCTTTCGTTGAATGAAAACCAAAATAACAATTTAAGAATTTCAAGTATGTATGTACTATCATTCGAAGCAGTTCAAAATGATTATAACATGGTTTCTTTTTGATTTCAATTAGAAATATTACTAGCAAATTCTTTCTATTGAATTCCAACTTTTGTACATTCATGTATAACTTAATCATAGTAATGAATCGGCCTTAGTGCATGTTCTCTTCCATTTTATTAACTTCGAGCGGCCATAATAAATTTGACCTCACATATTTGAGGGTATTTCTTCCTAGAAATAATTAAAATGAGATTTTAACACGCAAAATGCGAATTTCCTGTGCCATAGTGTGTCACAATTACCTATTGAAAAATTTTCGTACAACCGCAACATTACAATTTGTATAATTAATATGAAAAAAAAAAAATACTTTCTGATAATTAAGGAATGTTTCTTTTTTGTTCTGGTGATTTAATATGACTATATTTATTACAAAACATTCGGTGGGGTATTTATTTCATTATAGCTAAAACGTCTTACGTGTTAAACAAAGCCTCGAAGAAAATATTAATGCAATAAAGTCCGATTTCACGCAATATTTATTACGTCGTTGGACTTAATTGTGGCAATGCCGAGAAATAATACATATAATGTTGTTTATGTCTCTTATTTCATTAACCCATTTGTTTTGGTTAAAGAAATAGTTTAATTGTTTTATTCACCTTACAAAGAATTCATAAATAAAAATAATACTATGTATCAGATCGCATTTGCTTTGCCCACACCCAGGTGGAGTGGGTCACCGGCATCATTCTTTTAATTATTCAATCAGACTGCGCATTTAGACGGGATCGACTGACCAATTAAGTTGCGTCTACGATTCTTTTTTTGTTTTCCTTCAATTTTTCATTTCATTTTTCATTTTCCATTACCATTAATTGTTTAAGACACGCAATAGATATAAGAAATATTATCTGTGAAATTCCATTTTTAAATTTTTAAAGTTTAAATTATTCGCAAATGCAACTACTATAATTAACGTTTAAATTAAGAAAGACGAGACCTCCTACTGTGTAAAAAAACAAATCTAAACGCTTACTTAGCTTGGTATTAGAAGCAATCGCCCGAACCCCACAAAATGACTTTTTTAATTAAAGCGAATATCGCAGAGCCAAGTTTTTTTCTAAACTGTGTATACACAATTTAATCCGATTAGTGTTTACCTTTACCATTTCTCGTGATGTTCGAGAAATTTAATTTACTTAGAGCAATTGCCTTTTGTCTTACACCTGGATTTAGATAAAAATCGGATCCCCCGCAACCAGAACCTTATCGTTTTCATCATTGTCTTACTTTCGAAAGAAAATTCTTTTCTTTTCGGGATTGGCTAAAAAAAAAATTAGACGAAATTATGAATTAACTTGTTTACTTTAAATTTAACACCTCGACGGGGGTATAAACAAACAAACGTATGCTGAAAATTCCACACATTCTTGACGTTTTGCAGATTTTGGAAAAGAAAACAGATGTACATAGACGCTTGTTCTGCAGATACGCAAAAATAAATTTTATTGGAAACGCAAATTCTAAGGGATGTTGTTCACAAATAAATCCAAATTTTAAAGAATTTTTCTAAGGAATTCATAAGAAACAAACTAGAATTTATAAATTATATAAATGCTTTTTACAGAACCTTTTCTATGTGATCTCTTAAAATAGATTAGGATAGTTATTTTTTTCTGAGAAAGAATATCTAGAAACTTTTTTTTTTTTGCAAAATTTACAAAATGAATTGAAACGTCTCCCAGCCACTTAAAAGGGATCTCTTACACAAAACACTGTAAAAAGAAGTTTTCCGCCCTTCCTCTTAAAGAAAAAGAAACATTTAAAAATACTTCTCAAGAAAGAGCTCAGGAAGTAAATGGGATTTATTTTCGTTATTTCCCTTTTGTTTTCAAAGAAATCATTAATTACGAAGCATTCAGGAATCATTGATGTACCCGAAGGTATACAAACAAACATAAATCCTTGGAGGGTTCAATGCGTCGGTGGGTTTCAGGGTGGATTTTATATGGTCCTATCATCGTCAACCCCCGAAACCTCACTTCACCGGCCAAACAGCAGAAGAACATGTTGGAAATTCGCAGCGATGCCAAATGTTGGAGGAGTCTTTTCTTGGTACAAGGTTCACAAAACTTCTTCAAAAAGGGGTTACTTGGCGGGGGTGGGCGGTTCGGGTAATCCAAATGTAAGCAAAACCATAAATCAAAAACCCTTTTTGGATGTGTGTGCTCAGGAGAATTATGTGCCTTTTGCTGAAGTTAAAGGTAACATATTTCGTATTGGGGTTTTGTCAGATATTTAATTCTGTCCTGTTTTAAGAACACCATTATCTGTAAGCAAAAATCTATCTGAAATTAAAAAGAAAAATCCTGTATATCCTCCAAGATTCTCCAGGAAAAATAAAAGATATTGATTTTCTTGAAACACTAAACGTTAAATATGCGAAATTTTTTGCCTAACGAGCTCGCTTTTGGATACTTTAAATTTAAATTTCATCCCTAAGTACTGCAATTTGTTTTCAAAATAATTTTCCTTCTGCAATAGCTGTTCAGAGTTTTTAAGTATAATGTCTCTCCAATAAGAAAATTTAGGTATCTTTAAAACAGAAAGCATTTTGTGAACCTCCCTCCCCCTTCCCCGCCCGTCTACTCAATAATCTCTGCGTGGGTTACAAGGTGAAACCAGAAAATCAGAGGCAGCTAAGATTTTCTTGCAAATCAATACAAATTTCGCTAGTCATTTAAGAAGGTACCTTTTCGGCGGGCTTTTGTCTGGAGAGGGGGTTCTCTTTATCGCGATACCTTTTTTAAGACGTGACACAGAATAACGAGGGAATTTTATTTTTATTTTTTATTTTTTGGTTAAAAACTACCTAAAATCAGGTGTATATATGTAGAATAGGTGGGATGGTTAGATTAATTGGTTTTTTTTTTACTTCAAAATATATGAATTAGTATTAAATTTCTGTTAGCAATTTTGCTGTTCTTTCAATTTTCTTAATCCGCGGTCGGTGAATCATAAGGGGGTGGTTTCCAGACAGGTTCACCGATTTTCATGAGCTTAAAGCGAAATCGATGCTACGGCAGATAAACGCCCGAACAATGCCAGATGAGGGGGTGGTTGGGGTGCTTTTGTCTACACAAAACATGTGGGCTGTGTGGGCGTCTCGAGTGCATTTAATCCTCTTCGGTTGAATTTAATTGCTCTTGGTTACCCGATTATTACTTGCCGATTAGAGCTCTGCTTACAGATCTAAAACTCGCTATTGTTGTTTTGAATAAATTGGAAATCATTATCATTTAGAAAAATATTTCATAATAGGAGATAAAATACAGGGTGTTTTACTAAGGTCAGATAGCTAAAATTTGACTTTCGTCCTCTGTTCTGCCGTTTTTTTTTGCATGGGAAGATAAAATGTTTTTCTGAGAAAAAGCTTACCTGTCTTGTTGCGGCCTTTCTCAGAAAAACAAAACCGTACTCTAATTTGACTACGCGTTCTAAAGTTATTCGTGTTAGTGCACCATGAACCAATGGAGCAGGTTAAATAAAAAATTCCCAATTCACACGAAATTTCCAAAACCAACCTCACGCACCGAACTTCAAAATAATCATTAAAAATGTATGTTAGTTATGTTCTTAGTAGGTTTTATGTTCAAGTTCAACGCAGAAAGGTAGAGGCTGCGAAGATCCACCTGGTCTCAAGTTCGAATAACTTCAGAACGCGTCGTCGGACTCGAGTGTGGTTTTTTTGTTTTAGAAAGGCCATAAAACAGCGAAGCCTTTTCCCAGAAAAAATGTCAATCTTCCTATTCAATAAATCGCCAAATTTTCATTTTGGGTATTAAAATTGCAATTTTCCCAGTTTGACACTCAAGGACTTATAAAGCATTTTCTAGGTTCACTACCTTCATATTTTGAATTGCAATTTTGGGGGTGAAGAACCGATTAAAAGGAGGATCACCGATCAAACGTGATCAGGAAACCATGTTGAATCGATTGGCAAACCCTACTCAGACTCATTGATTACAAAAATCCAGTACAACAGTATACATTTAACATACAATAAATTCTTTTAAATGTTCATGTCGTAATAATGCATCACAAAATTTACGATACTATTCTTAAACTTTAAACAATTTTCGTAAATATGTGTTACGATAATATACGTATATTTTTTTCTGAGTGTACTAAAATTAAAAAGCGAACAGCCGATAATGCGACATTATTTTATTTAATTCTCTGGATTAACAATACCAAGGAACTTGTTTTGCTCTCAAGAAAATCCGAGGTATAGTGGTCACAGAATTCGTTTATTTTTTCCTCATCTTATCAGCATCCAGCTGACCTCTAATGGTTAGCTGAAAAAGCGAAAATAGCACAAGTTGATGCCGTCGACGCTCAATTCAATTACGCGGTCTCCGTAAATATGAAATGCCTTTCGAAATTATGTAAATTATCTTATCAGCTTTATGGATTTCCACAATTGTGCAGTTTTTCTGATGAAGCACCAGAAAATTTACACACACGAAAGACCACGACACAACACAGGTACAGAACAAATAAGTTCTGTTTTTTATTATTGTCCGATTGCTTTTGAATTTCTTGAGATTTTGATTTTTATTTAATTTAATCTAAAATCCTGCTTGCAAGTACATATTTACTTACATAAATTTTATACAAAAAGCTGAAAAGAATTTTTTTTAAAAATAATAATAGAATAAAGACGCACTTCTTCGCATATTGCTGGAAACATTCACCTAATTCTATACCTCACAGGCGTTAGAATTTAGGCTCTGTGAATCCTTCTCTGAAATTCCAAAATCAACATTAATAAATATATTTCTTAACATGTTTGATTTAAAATTCGAAATTAATGGCATGGCTCCTACACTTGGTTATTTAATGTATTTTAAATGTACGATAAAGAAAAACGATCAGTTCTGCTTACTTTCGAAATTAAAGAGGTCGTGCAAAGAGCCATTCACTTGTAGAGTCGCGGATTTTGCAAAGAAATATTTAAACGAAGAGAAATAATCAAAATATAATAATTGTATTTTTTATTCCAGATGAAAGCCACAGATAGGAGAATGGGTGCTCCAGCGAATATAAAAAGAGAGTGATTCAAAAAGTCCACCAAACGATTTCGCAATGTGTGAATAACAATTAATTTTGTTAACCAAAAAAAGAGGATAATACTAAGTAATAATAATAATAAAAAATAAATAGTAAAATCACTTACCGAACGGTGGCCAAAAATCTGAAAATAAATGGAAGAAGAACGTGTTAAATAGAGGTCATGTCAGAAAATTTATTAAATAAATTGACTCTAATTTAATAACTAGAAACAAAAGCGAAAAACAAAATATAATAATAAACTTTTAATCATTCTTTTACACTTAATTTAATTTTATCTTTATTTTCTTTCAGTTCCATTATTAGAAAAAAAAAACAATCTAAGTAAACAACCTTCACTTTCGTTAGTAGTAAATATTTTTTGTGTTTTAGTTTTTATTTTATAATTTTATTAATTTTCGTTTTATATTAATTTAATTTAAATAAAAGTGAAATTATTACAAATAAAAATATATAAAATAAATAAAGGTTTATCGTGAAACATTGAAATAAAAAAACCACCACGTTAAAAAAAATACTTTTAAATATGCCACTTTTTGGCAAAAAGGATTCGGGTAAAAAATCTAAAAAAGACCCCAAGGATCCAGACAAACAAATTTCAATAGAAGAAAAATATCATCTTAAGGAATTACTTGGAACGTAAGTAAAATTTTTGTGATTAATTAATTAGCCTCCTTTAATGCATTCTAGTGTTTAACTAGAACACTCTGAAAAATTCTAGGAAATAGAGAGTAGTTTCGAGTTTTTAATGAGTTTCGAATATAATTCACAACTTTATCAACAAATTTTATGAGCGCGGTTTATTTAGTGGTTGTTTTAAATGTGAATTCCTTCTGTTAACCGCTAAAAGCTGCAATTTCCCTCAAGACCGCATTTTAACCTAGTCTTACAATTACGTCGCATTATTTCCCTCTAATAAAAGCCACCTGCAAATGCAATTTAAAACAATATTTGCGAAACTATTTGCCGAGAAAAGTTTTAATTATTAATGTACCACGGTGGGAATATTTTGATACCGGTGTTTCCGAGAACTGGGATGGGAGTAGGTTTATGAATTTTCCAACGAATATTTCTGACGTTGAGGGTTATTAGAGCACCTTGCCTCTCGTTTCTTTTTATTTAAATTAGTGTAACATTGCTGTGGGAAATGTCCGAGCGTATAAAAACCACTCGTAGGAAATAAATTTGAATATGAAGTAAGTTTTCTCCTCGCTTTCTGATAATGAAGTTGGAGGAGGTGAAAATGTTCAGGTCAGAGCACAGCCACCGACTGAACCCTGTGGCACTTCGGTGAAATTTTTTAAAAGGGAAGCTGAGAGGGAGACGTGGACGCATTTCCTCCTGAATATATTATTTTATTTATTTTCTAATTAAAGCTTCAACTTTAATTTATTTTCTACATTCAAAATTTTAGGATAAATGAAGAAGAAGGAAATGTAAAAGTTAATAAAATAAAGTTTTTCTAATTTACAACAAGATGTGGTTATAATGAAATTGCGTCAATGATTTTTCATCACGTCTACCACAAGTAATTTGATTTAAATGAACAGTAGAAAAATGCGTGGACACTTGCGAAAGGATGCTAAGATAAACTCGTAAAGGAATTGCAATAAAATTTGTAGCTCTCCATAGAGTTCTACTTCTACTCCCGCAAATTCTCCACCCCCCGTAGGGAAAATAAATTGCCCTACATAGCGCACTGTCGCTGTGTGTCCTCTCTGCAGGGGTTTCTAGTAACATGAATTGTTGCAATTTAATCTGGCTAATTTGTGATTTATGAACGCAAAAACACCCCTCACCCTTATTACTTTAGCTTAATTTTTTTTCTCCCTGTAACTTACAGCGGTGCCTTTTCTGAAGTTCGTTTAGCAGAAAGCAAAGAAAATCCTGGACAACATTTTGCTGTGAAAATAATCGATAAAAAGGCTCTAAAGGGGAAGGAAGACTCGCTAGAGAATGAAATAAAAGTTTTACGTAGGTAAGTTGATTTCTTTCAATTATTTTCCGGTGGGTTTTTTCCTCATATATATATATATAATATAATTTATTTAATTAATTTATAAGAGGACAAAATTTGCTTCTTAGGTTTAAAAGTAACAACTAACTCGAAAGGTGTATGTAAAAGTTGCCTGTTTGTAGGATAAACTATAATAAAAAATAAATGAAGAAATACAGGAAAACTAAGCGTCTGCATGTTGAAAACTTACAGCATTTTTTTTAGTTAGATTAGTTAGCGCTGCTTTCACCATTATTTCGGTGGTGAATTTTCATTTAACGTGTAGCTTTAGACGTTTATTTCGCCAAGAATCGTAATTTTTTTAGCCAGACTGGTGAAATTTTTACCTAATTAACAAATCAGAGTCGTTAATTTCACCAGAGGTGGAAATTCAAGGTTTACATAATGTACTTGAAAAGGTGCCGACATTTTAGGAATTCTTTCAAGGTAGCGGACAATTATTTTGCACTTATAGGAAATACTATCCCGAGTGGTGAATTTTACCCGTAGACGTAAAAGGTAAATTTTGAATATTTTTACTACAAGAATAAAAATTCCCTGTTTCTGTTTTTTTTTTTTTTGGTAAAACAATAAAATTGCTAAGGATTTTAAGTTATTTAAATGTGTACTGCACCAAGTATCCCCCGATTACAATAAAAATAAAATTAATATAATAGTAGTAGTGAAGTCTTTGTCTCATTATAAATATTCACCTTAATGTCTCCCTTACTCCCACAGCTTTGTCATGTTGCTGGATTTAATCCCAGTTAATAAATTTGATATATGTAAAAACAATAACTGTATATCAAAACCACTAATTAAAAAAAAATGTTCTTTTTACTGTTTTATAGTGACAATACCTGCGTAGAATCGCTTTCGGTGTTAGTTTTTAGCATTTAAATAAGTGATTGTGTTGATAATTATGATTTTTTTTTGTATAATATTACTAAGATTTATAAGTTTTGTTTTTTAATAATTCAACTATTTTTTCAGTTACATTTTAAAAATTAATGAACAAAAAAACAATATACCTAGTATCAGTTGGAATATATTGAAGGCAGGAGTTGTGCACACAAATAACAATCCTAATGGACGTAAGGATACAAAAATATATTAAAAAAACAAACATAATTTATGTCTCGAAAATATATACAAAATATAACTAATGCTTAAAAGCTGCTTTTGGATGCTTCATTTATTCATAAATATATTTTGTTTTCTGATTGCTTTTTGTGTTGGTTTTGTGTAAATAATATTCGCATTTCCCGCAAGGGAAAATAATCGCATTTTACTTTATAAATTAAATATTTAGGCTTTGGCTTTTATGTTTTAACTGCATATTTTAATCAGTAGTTTGTTCGTCTTTTTTTTAATCACAAAATAAAGATGTATTTATAAGATTCTCACAAAATGAATTCATGTAATCACAATTTTCATGATATGGTGACATGGAACATATTTCTTGTGCTTGTTGTTTTTTTTTCAAATTACAAAACCCTATCTTGCAAAATAGTTACTTATTTTAAATTGTCTTAAAATTTCCCACATTATGATTTTTAATAGATTTCTAAAAATAAAAAAAAATTAATGAAATTTCATTCATACATTTTACGCAACTTTGAACTTATTTTTTACGTTACTTTTTGCATTTCGACAAAGACAAATTCGAATTTTTTTGATATACAAAAGAACAGAGTTAAAAATATACAAAAAAATACTATACAAAATCACTTAAAGAAAAAAAAAATACAAAAATACAAACTGCTTTAAAGTTTATTCCTTTTATTTCCATTTTTTCTTCTTTCTCTTCTGTAGGTTCAGTGCTAATCAAAATGATGGTGACGGGCAATCTAGTGGACCGCGGTGAGTTTTATTTAATTTCGATTTTTGTTTCATTTTATTTTTCTCTATCCCTATCTTTTTGTATTTTCTCCCAACTTGTGTTTGCCTATTTCAATTATATAACTAATCAAGGAAATGTTTTTTTCATTTTTAACGTTTTAATTAATCTACTTTCCAAATGAGAGACACATGCACAAAAGCCACACTCCTAAAAACCAAATGGAAAAAATTAAACAAGTAGAAGTAGTAATACAAAATGCACCTATTACACATAATTTCACACAATTTATCATTTTTTAACCTAATATTAAAAATTTCCATTAACTCTTTTGTATTTTGTCTATGAGTCAATGCTTTTGCTACCTCTTCCTATCTTGCACCAGCTGTATAAAATCAAAAAATTATTTGTACATTCAATCGCTACTTTCGCACTAAACATAATAAAGAATTATATTAAAAAAAAAGCCTTTTAATAAAAACATATGAATGTCGTTTTATTTAATATGCCTTCAATATATTCCGTTCTGCAGTTCGTCGGTGTTACGTCCGGAAAAAAAACTAATGCAAGAAACAGAACGTTTTTAACTTTATTTAATCAAAAAGAAAAAATTTATGTATGAAGAAAAATTATAATAAAACAAAAAAAAAATGAGCACAATTTTATTCCATGATTATTGTCATTTAGTACTTTTGTTAATTATTTTTAAATACTTTTAAGTGTAATAAAGTAAAATTTGTCATGTCATTTTGGAGAAATGTATTTTAAATTAACTATTCAATTATTTTTATGTTAGATTAACGCATCCAAATATCGTCCAGCTATTAGAGACCTATGAGGATAAGTCGAAAGTTTATCTTGTAATGGAACTGTAAGTACATACTTATAAAATTAAACAGTTTCGAAATAATAATCATTTATTTTTTTTAGAGTAACTGGCGGTGAGCTGTTCGATCGAATCGTAGAAAAAGGCTCATATACAGAAAAGGATGCATCAGATCTTATACGACAAGTCCTAGAAGCTGTTGATTATATGCATGAGCAAGGTGTTGTACATAGAGATTTGAAGGTAATATATCTTCTTATTATTATCTTATTATAATTATAATTATTAAAAAAATAATATAGAAAGTATAAATGAACAAAAAACCCTTTACAGCCTGAAAACTTACTGTATTATAGTGCTGACGAAGATAGTAAAATAATGATAAGTGATTTTGGTTTATCAAAAATGGAAGATTCTGGCATAATGGCAACCGCATGCGGTACACCTGGTTACGTTGCACCTGAGGTGCTCGCGCAGAAACCCTACGGCAAGGCCGTCGACGTGTGGAGTATAGGTGTCATATCATATATCTTACTTTGCGGTTATCCGCCGTTCTACGATGAAAATGATGCGAATTTATTTGCTCAAATATTAAAAGGTTTGTATAAATTACATATAATTTATAAAAATTACTAAGGTTGCATTTTATCCCGAGTAAAAATTTAATAGGCCCAAACATAGCCCAAATGAGGCACGGGATACTATTTTATTTTAAACAATTCATCTTTTAATTTAACAGGAGAATTTGAGTTTGATTCACCTTACTGGGATGAGATTAGTGATTCAGCAAAGGATTTTATTCAAAATTTAATGTGTGTCAATGTCGAAAAGAGATATACGTGTAAACAAGCTCTTGCCCATCCTTGGTATGTATTTTATTATTGATATATATTTGTATATATTTATATAATATTTTGACGAGAATGATATTTTGCTTATTTCTTCATTAAAAAAAGGATATCCGGTAACGCAGCAAGTAACAAGAACATTCACGGAACTGTATCCGAACAACTTAAGAAGAATTTTGCAAAATCACGGTGGAAGGTGCATACTTTGTGAATAAATAAATAATTAATATTTATAATAAAATATTTTTTAACAGCAAGCATATCATGCGGCAACGGTAATACGACAAATGCAACGGATGGCATTAAGTAGCAGTAGTGCTAGTAATAGTGGTCGAAGTCCTGTTGGCAATCGCTGTGAGAATACGACATCAGCTACAACCACAACCAGCACTTCAAGCCAGTCATGCATCAATGGTGGTCCAGCAAAATAAAAACTTAATGATAGTAGAAAAAGCTAAATTAAAATATACCACAACATTGCATGCAAATGGAACTGAAGTGCTGTTTCTCATGGAACTGCGTCGATATTCATTGTAATAATAAATTGATTAAAAAAGAAAAAATAAATAATAAAAAAAACATTAAACAGCAAAATAAAAAAAAAATACACGCAACATATAAAATTACACATAAACATCAAGAAAACAATGAATCTTTATATAAGAAACTAGTTTAATTGACAAGTTAAAAAAAAAAAAAAAACGTTAAGCATAAATCTAGTGATTAAGTTGAGAAGATAGCTGCTTTTAAAAACAAACTTGTAAAATAAAAATAAAAAGTTAAAAAAAACAACTTAAAGTAATTAATGTACTGTTTAACTATCCGTAAAGGGATAGCGTAAATTTTAAAACAGTTTTTAAATAGTTCACTTGTTTTAGCTAATGCCAATATGATTTTGTAAAAAAAAGAGGGTAACAGCTAGATTTTATAAGAAGTAAAAGAAAAACAACATGGTTTATATAAAAATTTCTGTGCAGATAATTTCAACTAAAACAGAGCAATTCCTGTATGTTTCCGTTTGAGAAAAGTTAAAAAATAATATACATTACTTTATATGAAATAAATAAATTAAAAATATTTGAACGCGCAACAGCTTTGCAAGTTGTTAACATTAACATTGCTAACAAAACAATTGGTGCCATTAGATGTAGCCAAATAACGTTTATTTATTGTTTGTTTTACTTTTCGTTTTGTTTTTATTCATTATTTAAAAGAGCAATATACGTTTTGAATACTTTTTATAAAACTATTTAATTGTGTACGAATTTTATTAATTTTTTCCCATATATTTTCCTTTTTTCTCTTTTTCCTGGTAATTTATTTTTGAGACTATCTACCTATTTGCAATTGAGGCCGAATTTGTTAAAAAATATATCGATTTTATCATCCAGAAAATAAATAAATTCTTACACTCGGCCTTCTTTGCGTCGTTTCGGAGATTCACCCATTTCGAAATTTAAAAAAATTAAAAGGACAATCTAGGTAAAGAGAAATGCGAAGTCAAGCGTTATTTAGGCTTGAAAGTGATACAACTAGTTTACTAAGCCTTTGAATATTTACAACAAAACTATTAAGGATTTTTATTTCGAATTATAAACCAGTCGATTGATTGGAGACGTCACAGCAATTTTTCAAATCATTTTAATTATGTTTTAAAGGCTTTATCTCCGTCAAGAATAGCCTGAGAGTACTTATCCGAAAAATATGTTTTTAAAATATAGTTTTTGTACTTGTAATCTTTTAAATTGTTCTGCGACTATTTTTGGCCGAGAAATAGCCTTAAATAAAGTCCAAAAACGTAAAGAATATTATTTTCTTGACTAGCTTATTACGGCAAATTTTGAATGCTATGTGGTGGCGCTAGTGTTTTTTACAGCACATCTGGAATCCCCAAAAATGTAGCAAGCAAATAAATGTAGCCAAAAATAATTATATGTAATTCAGGGGAATGTTACGGATACTGCTTCAATTAAAAACTTAGAAATGTCGTTTGTCTCACCCGCAAAATAATGTTGAAATTAACAGAAGCTCATAATACATAAATAAATTTAGTAAAGGAATTGCTCTTAAGACACATTGAACAAAATATCAAAAAAACGTGTTTCCAAAAGAAATTGACTAGTACAAGAAATATAAATGAATTTTTTAAGGTCTAGCTGGATAGCAAGAAATAAGTACATCAATAAGTCTTCCGTTCTAATTGTCGAAGAAAGCGAAAATACATAGGTAAAATATTAACTTGGCCAGGATTTTATTTTAAACATCTATAATAAGCTTTTTATTGAAAATTCATTTTATAAAATCGATTTGTTCTTTGAATGATAGTTCAACAAAATTAAAAAATAATTATCTAAACAAACATGTATGTTCTTAAATCGAATTTATTTAAATTATAACATACATTTCGGTTTAGGGAAGTGAACTTTCAAATCGATAAGTTACAAATTAAAATTTTGTTATATACATATTTTGTAAATATTTACGTGTACTTAATTTGGAATTCAGTTTTTTTTTCTGCCTCAATATGCACAAGAAATTAATTGAATTTGATTTTGATCGAAACTAAAAATTACACGAGTATTCATTTAATTTTTAATAACAACTATTGTCTCTTCTCCACATCTTCGAATCGCTCATTTTTAAAATTAAATCCAATATTTTCGTCCTGGTTCGATATTACATTTATTGAGTGAATTTAAATTTAATAGAGAAATATGACGACAATCGGAATAATGGATAAATGTGTAAAGATAACTATAAAAACTTTCGTTAGTTTTGTCTTATTGTTGTGCCTAAATGTCTGATTATACTTTAAAATTGTTCACAGGAATTAATTACCTTAGATTCGAAGACAATTATATCAGGGAAGACAGAAATACTCGAAAATCGGTGTTATTTTGTCAATACTTACATACATACGAGTATATGTTAAAATTAGATAATGCAACGATAGTGTTTCTCAAAATATTGCGTGCTCGTTTTTAAAACGATTCTCCGATCTAAAATTTTAAATATTTTGTTTTATCGATAGACTTTCAATGTTTCAGCTTTTTAATATGTTCAATATTTCGATCATTTTGATAATTTTAAATGTGCTTTTTTCAGTACGATTACCCAAAAAAGTAAAAGATAATAATAATTGTAAATAAAACCGGCTGTCCCGAAAGCTTTAACATTTTAGATTTTTTGAAGAGTTTTAAGAATATTTTCTCACAAAATAACCTATATCATGTTTTGTCTGCATAGAATCTCATCACATCGAAAACTGTTCATCTTAGCGTAGATACGAAAAAACATTGTATTTAGCTTTATGACGAAGATCCAATTGAAAAGCAAAGAACTAGTGCCGTATTTACACTACATTTAATTAAAAATGAAAGTGCTTACAACAGAACCTATAAAGGACGTACGAAAGACGACAAATATTGCTGGTGTTCACTAAATATTCGCGTAATAATAAAGTTAATAAAATCGCAGCTCGACCAAAAAGCCACGTTACTTTACTAAAAATACGAGAAAAAAAAGAACGCGATTAACCTCAACTAAACTTTTCAAGAGAAAAAGAAAGCAATAAAATTTAAATCATATTGAACATTTTCTGAAAATGCTTAATTGTATGTTATAACTAATAAAAAAATAAAATAAAAATAGGAAATAGTTCTTTTGTAGCTTTTATAATTCATAACGTCCGGAAGATTGCGAGAGGGGGTGAGGCTAAATAATAAAATACTTCTCAAACTCCGAAACCATAAGAAAAATAGATTTTAAACAAAGTGTAAAGTTTAAAATAGAACAATTGAAGAGTGAGTCTTTTGGGGATTTTAGTCCTAATCAAAGCTAAAGTATACCAGGGGTTTTTATCCTTTTAAACAAACAAAAAAAGAAAAAAAATGGATTATAGGACTTTAAAGTGTTTCAAGGATTTTCATATAAGAATTTTCTAGTTAATATCTCAAAACTACTTTATTGCAGTACAATAACCAAACAACAAATTAAATATTTATTAAAAAAAACCTTATCACAAGAAGAGCTTCTTCTTATTAGTAAAATAAAAGGGCTTTTAAGGCATATCTCCTAAATAGTTAAAGCTTCCCAAGGGCAGACAACAAATTGCTAAAATAAAAATAATAATTAGAAAAAAAGCTTTTCAAAACAAAGTGTAGGTGTCGGTTTGCAAAAACAATTATTGCAGGACTAATGGAAAAAATACAGAAGATGTAAAAATTCGTATTTCTTCGAATGTTTTTAATATTGTAATAAAAAGTTAGAGATTCTTGAAATATATACTTAACCATACATTTCACTGTTTTATAAGCAAAGAAAAAAAGAAAACCTACTTAATATCTCTAATTAAAATCTTCTAGGATTTTTTTTAAAAAAAGACAGAAAAACTCTTCAAACAATATTGACAAAGTACCTACATTTCTGAAAAGCAGTAATACTAAAACAAAAATTACAAACATTTACTGTAAATATTATATCTAAAATAAAATCAATATTTTAACCACACATATCTCTCCTCAAACATATTTCTTTGTAATTATGCTACGTACTTTAAAAAGCTCTACATCATTTTTAATTCTTCTCGGCAAAATTCATAACTCATTAAACAGCCGGATAAAAAAATTATGACTATACATATTAATCAGATCATAACCATGTATAGACAAAATTTACTCATTACGCAAAAAAAAAAATCCCTCCACAGGGTGTTTAAAAAAATATTCTCTACTGAAAAAATACAGCCACAACAAAATATTTGAAATAAACGATTAATGTCTACAATTTCGTACTTAATAAATACACTATAGAAAAATAAATAAAAACCAAATTATCATACTCCTTGCTAGATATTTAAAAATAGTATCAATTTAGTATACGATCAACCTAAAATACACGAGATAAAGGAAAAATACGTACATACAATAAAGACCTCAAAAATTTTAAGAATAAATTAAAAAAAACAATTAGATTAATAATATCACATTTTTACAGTATTCCATTGCCAATAAATACAATCGAGTTATGAGTTTTGAGGGTTTAACAAAAATAAACAAATAACATTTATTTCCCCAGTAATTATGTTGCACTTTTCGACTATTTAAAATAATAATGACAAAAAAACTCAAAATTGATACCTACTGTTTACCGTAATCAAAAAAATATTTATGTATCGAAAACTGTACTAAAATAATATGCCTTCGCTAAAATACATATATTATACATAATATGTACACATAAACTAAGATTTTTGTAACTTAAAGCATTGAGAAATTGAAAACAGTGCGAGGTGTTAGAAAGTACATATGTAAAATAGTACTTTAAACGGGTAAGGAGTGAGTCATACTATTGGCTATTGTTAAAACTATAACAAATGAAACTAAAAAAAGAGAACAAACTCCACGGAGAGAACATAAGCAGTAACCTAAAATAAAGAAAAATATTCAAAGAAAAGCCTGAATTGTGTTTCACTTATAATTAAAAATAGAAATGTAGGCCACCTTTTTATCCTACCAAAACCCCTCCACAGCGCTTCCTCAAGAATAAAAAAACAAAAAGAAAAGGAAGAATTGGTAAATCATTACGTAAAAAAATAGTGTAACTAACAATAAGTCCTTCCTTCATCTGATTTTTATGTAGTGAACATAGAAATTATGTCGAATTGAAGGATCTAGAAAGCTTAACAAAAAAGGATATATAGTGGCAACTTCTTGATTGTCTTGTCTATGGAGCTTCCGCAGGGCACAGGAGCCCTTAGCTTCTTTTGTCAACCATCTGTTGTTCGTTTGTCAGTTTTCTTGCATAATCGATGCAGAACATAAAATAACATACTTTATACATAAATTCCTTCTGTTTATATAAATCATATGATGTCCTTTCCCCATTTTCTAAAGGAGCGCATGATCAGCGTCTGGGTTATGGCGCCAGAGTTATGTTGTAATGCGCGATGAACCCGTGTCCTTTTCATTTTTCAGGACATATGCATGCGGATGTATGCGCCCTGCACCCGGAGGGACTATAGCCAAAGAGGCGGGAAGGAGGGAATTTTTTTTATTACTGATTTGCATAAACCCCCACACTTCCTTGCCAATCACTCGAGAAACTCTTAAAGAATAATAAGGTTATTGTCTTATGACGTGACCAAGGACCTGAAATAAGTTCTAAATATGTGAACCCGTTCAGTCCAGCAGAGCTCCTCACCAGTTTTAATACAAATTTGCTTAACTAAAGAAGCTCGTTTCCATATTTTAATGAAGCATAAAAACAGGATAAGTCTAGAGGAAATTTCTTGATACACATGATACAGAAAATGGAGCATTTAAAGAACCAGAAAGGCGCCCAATTCTTGTGCCAATTATATACCTACATATGTCTGTCTGTCTGTTAAAAATAAGGACTTGAATCGCACACATAATTTGTATTACAAAGATTAACAAATGATTGAAAGATCCAAAATTGAATGAATGCAAATGATTTCCCATAGTGCCCTAGTCCGACCGACTCGCACTTAACCAGCTTTTTTTTCTTAATTTCCCAAAGCAGCAACGAATTTAGTAAAATTAAAATATAGGCATTTAGGAGCTTCGTTTTAGTGATGATAAATATAATATTGAAATCTAAGTAGTCCTCATTACAAATGAAAGAACAAAAATTCTTACATTTTTACCCATTATAATTCTACAAAAAAAAACAAAAATCAATACAAAAACGCTTTTCCAATTTCGATAAACGGTGATCCAATTCGAGGCGGAAGGACTCTTGTCCTTATTCAAAATCCGACTTACGTACGAACTTTTAGCAAGTTCAAAAAAGCAGTATACATAGACATATGTATGTTTGCCAAGAAGGAAATAACATAGAGGAAAATTTCAAAAAAAAGGAATAAATAAAAATAGAATCAAAAAATGTAGAAGACAAAGAAGTGGGTTAAATCGGGGTAAAAAGCTAATGGAAAGCTTTTTAGGGTAGCTTATGGTGAAGATAATGCGCCCCTATTTTGGAATAGAGATCTATAGAAAAGCTGGGTTGCGGCGCACCGGCGCATCGAAAGAGTGGGGGTAATTCCGAAGAAGAAAAACGCAACTTTCTGACGGTGATGACGACACTATAGAGAGTGAGTATAGAGAGTACTATACACGTATATATATATATATTTCTTGGGAATATGTAGAATAAGCAGACGAGCACAGCCCGCAGCTCTGCAAATTTTGCAATTATTTCAGTTTGAATTTGTATGCTGAAATGAGAGTTGGATGCGAGTAACAAATAAAAATTTTTTGGTGTGGGGCGGGCATCTGAAAATATTAAGTAAAAAATAATTCTTTTGAACAGGAAAACAGTACAATAAAAAGAAAATTTAATAATTGTTATAAAAGAAAAGTGTTGTTAAAAAAAGCATTGTGTTTTCCAGTGATATAACTTTTAACATTTTTGAAAATCAGTTTAAAGAACTTAACATAATTTTGTTTTTCGGTTTATATTTGGGTTTCAAAATATATATAACATAAAATTCAAATTTTGTGTGAAAATTATCCAAAAAAGGCACGCTTTCTAATAACCGTCGAGATGTTTAATTTTGATTTTTTGTAAGTGATATAATCAAAACTTGGTAGACTATAGAAATAAATCCTACTAAGAAATTAACATGACATAAATATATTAATAAAAAAAAATAAACAAGAAAATATTTCTCTCAGGTCAGAGCGGAAAATTGATTTTTCATTACCCCAAAAATTGATTTAATTCACCAGTTAGCGACCAGTAGTTGCACTTTTAGTTTCTCTGGTCACATAACCTTCTCTCTAACTAATTGGATTAAAAGTGAAAAGAAAAGTTAGAAACAACTAACAAAAACAATTTAAGAAATATTACGAGGGCTGACTCATTTAAAACAGTTCAATAAAATTTACTATAAAAAAGGAAATTTTAAGAGTAGGTAAGTCCTTCAGCAAAGAACTGAACAAGAGACTGTTCGAAAAAAAGAATATGTTTTTAAGAAAGGAGGTCAAAAACGATGAAAAGAAGTAGTTCAGTTGGAAATTAATTATTAAAAGAACCTTCAAAAATTGTGTCATTACCGCATGACTTGTCCTGATTTTAATATTTTTCTATTAATTGCAATCTAAATGTTCATAAAGATAACTTTATTATTCTTGAAATTGTTAAATTTATTAGTTAAAAAATAAAAAAATAAAACCACAATGACATTGTAAGATTTTGCATCCTTGGAACTCTTACATAAAACTGAAGGGAGCACGGGTGACCGATGCAAGTCCCTGCAAAATACAGGGGTAAGCTGCGCCATCCCTGGGTAGGGGTGGTAACACATAGCCGGAACCTTTCTCTGAATAAAGTGACTTTCGGTAAGGTTATTATAAAAAAGGATTCAGGTGTATTCGAATAATCGACCCGTAATTGTACGATTTCTTTCAAAACTCGAGTGTTTCTGCTCTTTTAGTAAGTGCTTCCGATTTGCAGTGGAAACCAGAGGCAACCAATTTAATAGGACTTCAATTTAATTTCTGATTCCTGCTTTTATATATCTGCACCTTTATAAAAGTTCACATACACACAATTAAATAGTTCAACCTGAGAACTCATATTTTCTTCCTTTGTGCTCTCTCACGTATTCCTTGAACGTACTCGAGACATTGCAGTCGCATCGGTGCATCTCTATGCAATTCTTAAAGACACAATACAAAAACACTCTTTAAGTGCTTAAAACATAATTAAGAGTTATGTATTAATTAAATTCAGTTATATCTACAACAAATTAGAAACCCATGCGTAAACATTTTTATTAAAATTATAAACAAAATTACTAAAATCTGTTTCTCTTTAAATTTCAGTTGAATAAGTGACGAAAAGAAGATCCAGTTCTAAAGCAAAAACGCATATAAAAAAAATCAGTATATGAAGTGGTGCTACTAAAAAATTACCTAATTCGTTATTTAACAATAAATTAGAAAAGTATAGAGAAAAAAAATTGTTTGGTGCTCTGAGGTTATTTATAATAGTAAAAAGAAAAAAAGGAACTATAAAAATTTACAAAAACAATAAAATAAAATATATATATATATAGATATATATAAAACTGTTATCTAATAAAAATTAGAAATACAATCACAGTAGGTAATAAAATTTGAACAAATATAAAATGTGTTAAAAGGAAAAGTTGATTAAAATATATCTCTTCTATTTAATAAATTAATAAGTAACGAAAACAGAACAAAAAGTTTGAATATTTTATAATTATAAAATAAAAGATCCTGCACTTTGCCATAAAATAAGCAACAAAAATGTCACCACTAATCCAAAGGATTTCTGTTTTGGCTGGGTTTTTAATATTTCTAAATCTTCAAGGTAAGTTCTTTTTAAATAAAACTACATATAAAACTTTTTCGAAATTATGGAAATAATCTTGGATGTACTTTTAATCCGTTAAGTTAATAGAGGCTGAAAAACAAAAATTTTAAAGCTTTAATTATGAAACGAAATAATCAATAAAAGTTTTTTTTTTAAATTAAAACGGAAATTTTTCATAATTAAAAACACTTGTTCAACTAAATTTGTTTTCGAGATTAAAGTCGGTTATTAATAAAGTAAGAAGAGTGTATAATTTCGGACAATTCAACTCGAATACATTCATCTCATATTTTGTTCGTCTAAAATTAGAAATAATTTGTTGAGCTCATAGTTTGAATTTCCTTGTTGTCAACAATTAATTTTATGTTCAATTTTATCTCAAGAAATGAAATGAATAGCATTTATGTATATTTATCGGTTTGACAATTAGGACTATTTTGAATACCGACTATTTTGAAAATAAATTGATAAATTAGTCACAGTAGCGTATTCGTAATATATGGAACTTTTCTGGGACTAATTATGTGGAGTTTTTGCAATTTCCAGGTACAGTCGGTTTAATCTGCTACGACTGTAATAGTGAATATGACCCAAGGTGCGGTGATCCCTTCGAACCTTATACAATAGGCGAAGTAAACTGCAGCAAACAGGAGCCCCTGGAGCATCTCAAGGATAAATATAAACCTACCCTCTGCCGAAAGACAACCCAAAAAGGTACTTAAGTTTTTATTAAATTCTTCAAATTTGAAACTTTAGTATGTGTACTTTAAAAAAGTTAAATACAACTCGTCTTGGACTTAAACAAATTCATGCTGGAGAATTATTTCAAGGACCAGTATATTTTTAACGCTAAACATTTTTGAACATAATTTTTGGGAATTTTGCATGAGGATATTTAAATTTATTCTTGTTGCAGTTTATGGAAAGGTCCGAGTCGTCCGAGGCTGTGGCTACATCCCCGACGAAAGGGACGACAAGGAGTGCATGAAACGTTTGGGTACCCACGACGTTCAAGCCATTTACTGTGCCTGTACAACCGATCGATGCAATGGTGCCCCAAAAAAGCTTATGATAGATAGTAACAATTTACTAAGAGCACTGCCTTTAGCTTTTAGTCTAATGTTTGTAATTTTAACGTATTTCAATTCGGTCGCAATTCGAAATTTATAAATAATTATTTCGTTGTTGTCTACCTTTTTATGTAACTATCATTTCAAAAAAAAAAAAAGACAAAATTAACGTATCCATTCCTCTCCCAATTTTATTTTGTATAGAGCATATTTACACATTATAAATAAATATATATACATACATATATAATGTATGTACCTATAATATATTAGAACAAATTTTATAGTTTCTTTTCGTTGTTAGTTCTTTTCACTAAAAAAATTTTACAAATTTTATGTTTTCATCTGAAGCTCCAGCGAAAAAAAAATATGATTAATAAAAATATGATACAGTGAAATTAACATGTTATAGACTTAATTGGTGAGTGAATTATAAAGCAGAAAAAAAAGTATTTTTGAATTTAGGACAAAATAAATAAATAAAATAATAGTTATAATAAAAGATTATGAAAAATATAACAGAGTATTTAAAAAAAAAATTATTTTACGAGGAAAGGAAATAAATACAGAAATATTTTGTTAGAAGTGTAAAAAAAAAGGAAAAAAACTTTTCTTCGGTTGACAAAAAAAACACTATCGATTAAAAACATGTTAAATAATTATAAGCAGCGGAAAAAAGCATTTAATCAAAGAAAGCAAGCAAGCAAAAATTAAGAGAATAGGAGGAATATTAGATATATAAAAAAATTAAAGAGTTCTAACTAAAAAACAAACAAGCAAGCTACTATAACTCTTTTTATCCCTGATGAAAGTGTTATTTATTTTCCAGATGCATTTCATATTTATTAAGAAAACAGTGGCAAAAACATTTCGAAGAAGCACAGATATAATGAAGGTTTTAATATACAGAACGTTTGATTCTTTTTAAAAAAACACATACTGCCTTCAGCATTTAGACAAAAACACAATTAAAAAATATAACTTGCGTTCTTTTCCAATGTCTAATGTCTGAAAAAAAAACAATTTAAATATAAACAAATTTCTATCAGGCTCTTAATAAAAATTTGATAATTTTAAATTAAGGATAGTAAATCAACAAAACGTCTGATGGAAAATTCTACATACATTCAAAAATATAAAAATTGCTTATTAAAAAGGCGAACATTCTGTATATGCGAAAAATATGCACTAATGTGTGAAACACATTAAAACCGAAAAAAACCTTAAAATATGTATACCTGCCTTTTTTAGAATTATTATAGAAAAAAAATATCAGAAAATCATACAATATATCCTGGAGTGCGTAAGATTTAAGGAAAAGAAAATTAACTTACGAAAATTTTGGTAGATGTTTAAAAGCGATGCAAAGAAAAATCAAAAAAAAAACACAAAAAACATATTAACTTCATATCATCAGCCACACATATTTAATATTCAGTTTCTGCAGTGTTTGTTTACGCACCTGAGACTCTAGAAAAGTATAGCTTTTATTTGAATATTTTTTAGTTTTTTTTACACTAAATATCACAAGTTTGGCTTGATAATATTTTTTTCTATTTTAGGAATAAAAAAAATGAGATTTCAAATGAAGTATTAAGTAGAAGAAAGGGAAGAAACAGCATATAAAAAAAGAAATCTTATTCTATAGGTATTGCTACTTTTTCATATCAGTCGTAAAACGAATTATTATTAATACTATAAAAAAAAACTACAGGTTAAATATAAAGAAGGATCTATATAAACATAAACTATATATATTTGTTAACATTTCCGTAGAGAAACTTATCGTACTTAGGGGGAGATTATATCTTTTCGTTTTCACTTAAATTTAAAAGTTATTTTAATTATCAACTGCTAGACGATGAAGTGAGAGTTGAAAATAATTAAAATATATATATTTTGCAATTGATAGGCTAGTTAAAATGTATATTATTTCTGAAAATACTATTCATTTTAGATTTAAGTAGACAAAGTGTTTGAACAGAAAAATAGATATTTAATCGATAAATGGAGGTCTAATGCAAAGTACAATATTAGTTTTAGTTTTATATAGCGAAGAAATCTTCTCAGTGTGGCATAGCGATGATTTTTCTGTTCATTAAAAATTTAAAATCGAACTTTCTAGACTGCTAGATTATGTAAAAATTAAAGAAAAGTATATTTATTCTTATTTCTTATAAAGCAATAATATTCGGGAAAGACCACTTAATATTTTGTATTTTTTAGTTTTTATTTCTGAAAACCTGAAAATGCGAATGGATGTGTTTTTTAAATGCAGCTTCATTTTATTCTTGACTTTCATTGCTTACTAATTAGGGCTCTTATTTCTATAATTTCAATTAAGAAAAAACGAAAATTGAACGAATTAGATCAAAACCATTATACTGGTTTTTAAAACATGAAAAATCGTAGAGGAACTTAAACAATAAATAAATTATTCTTCCGTCCTTTAGCTTAAATGTATAAAAAATATGAATATCTTACATTAAAGACATGTTGATTGGCTTAAAACAACAAAATTATCTATGCCATACTGAAAATCTTTTTAAAAACAATTTTATTCAAATTGTGTCGGTCTTTATTTTTTAACCTAGTAAAAACGTTAGGGAATTTTTGCGCTGATAATTTTAAGAAGAAAAAAAAATAAATAAAGACTATAAATTGTTGATACTTAATTTCAATTTGTAAAAATTCAAATATGAATATTAAAAGACAAAAACAGAATACCTCTTGTGAAATATACATATGTATAATTGTTTAAATATTGTACAATTTTTGAGTTTTCTTAACGATATTACCAAAAACTGTTATTTTGTAATTTAATTTAATATTCTCCTTTAAGTTAATTTGTTTTGAAAACCAAAAACGAGATAAATGTGCGATTTTAAAAGGATAAAAATTATTATAAAATGTACCATAAATCAGCACTGTAAATACCTTTAAGATGTGTTCAAATTAAATAATTAGGAATATTAAAAAAGAAAAAATAAGTAAAACGATGCAATACTGCTTCATCGTGATTTACGTCTGTTTTCCATTTATTTAATTTTTAAGTATGAGAACTTAAGAAGCCGACATTTAGATATGACCATCCGCACTTTAAATAAAAATTTTTGTTTTGTTTGAGAAATTAGCGCCTTTTAGAGCACATTTCTTATCAAAAACAGAAATAAAATATACAGAGACCCTACACTGAAGAAGTCTTAATAAGACAAAATCATTATGTATTTTATACGGAAATTAATTAATTCATGCTACAATTTTCAGTTATAAAACTGAAAACGTTAATAAAAACCAGATAATTTTTTAAAAAAACAAAAAGTTCTGACATTTTTCTAACTAAATTGTAAAGAAATATAGTTTATTGCATTGCAATACTGCACTTACAAAAAAATTATTTATACTTAAATCTGGTACAGATATGGAAAAAATTATGATTGTCAACCAACACCAAGCCAGACAAGAGTTTAATCTATGTCAACTGGGTTTCTAACGCATAATAGAAAATGATAATAAAAGTGTAGTCTAAAATGTAAAAAAAAATAAATAAAAATGTAAAATCTTTCAAAGAAAGTTGTGTTTACTAAGTCACAAAAAAAAAGATATTCAAGATAATAACGATAAAATTGCTTGCAAAAAACATTATATAATTTAAATTTAAAAAATATATCAAAACATGTGTTTGAAAGATTGTGATAAGTTTAGAGGTTATGCAATGTAGGTAAAAAGAATCACAACCCAAAAATTAATAAAGCTGAATTAAAGAAATGATAAAATTTAAAAAAAAAAATATATATATATAAAAAGGGGGTAATTGTTACTAATAGATCGTGCTAGAGTAATTTTCTAGTTCACTCTTTTACCACACAGCCTAAAGTACGACGATTAAAACCTAGTAAACAGAAGTTTCACAGTATTTTTTATAATTACACAAAAAAGCAACATTAAACTGAAAAATATAAGAGGTTTTGCCCTAAAATCCCTTTTCAATTAAAAATCGCTTATCGCAAATTTTAAAAATGAAAAAATTTATAAGGCAAGCAAAAATCGATTAATAAATCTAGACAGTCTTTAAAATCGACAAGAAAAAGTATTTTGAGTTGAATTATTAAAAAAAAAAATATGTGTATGTACATATACATAATATTTTTGTATACGTATATATATATATATATACATTTATTTCAAGAGATATAGTGCCTATTTAAATTACCTTGAAGAGATGAACACAAAAGGAAGTCTAGTAAAAAGAACAACTAATTAGAGGCGTGAGATTTCGCTTAGTTGAACTCAGAAAAGAAATTATATATTATTTATATATATATATATATATAAAACACGCAAAAACCTATAACGTTTTCAAAATCTTAGAGGAGATCAAACAAATTGTAGGTGTTACCTATGCGGTGCACGCAATCAAAAAATAATAAAAGTAATAAAAAAAAGTTTAAAGAGCGTTCATATATATGTGTCGCGACAAAATTACGTTAATTTTATTTTAGGGTTTTACCATTTATTTTTAGGAACTCATAGTATTTACAGTAATTATAGAAAATAAAAAAAAAATACAACATCAGAACGGCGAGACATGCATTTAGAATTACGACGGGCTTGTAGTTTAAACACAAAAATTATAACAAAAATGAAAATAAAAAAATTTAAAAAATGGGAATTGCATTTACTTTTAATTTTATGTTAAATAAATATACATATATGTATATTATTTAACAGCCGACCACTAAAATATATTTAATAACAAATAATTAATTAGAACAGATTCAAATTCTATTGCTATAGCCCGGTTCGGACAATTGTGGCTAACTTCAGGTAGACATATTCAAAATTTATATTTTTAGCTTTGGATATTGGGAAAATAACTATCCGAATCGGCTTAATAGTTTCCAAGATTAGCTTTTACATATAAACAAATATTCTCAAATTTAAGTATAAAAGTATATAGATGTGCAAAAAGTTTAGAAGGCGGTGAATAGTTTTATTATTTTTAATTTTTTACGTAAACTCCCCAGAGTCCCAAAAAGATTTCCAGACATGCGCTGGAACGTGCATCATCCCAGCCACTTTTGTAATCTTCTTAAATTTCATTACGAAAGATACCACAGTCAAGCGGGTTGTTGGACTTTTTATTTTTTTATATTTTATTTTATCATCATTTTGGTCCACGAAGCTTATTCGCAGCATCTGATCATGAATCCATCGGATCATTACATGACTGCGGAGTTAGATACACGTTTTGGAACCGATTAATATGCAAAAGTGCTTAAGACTTTAAGGCAAAGGTTAATAAAAAAACAAAAAAAATCGATCTTGAGAGGTGAGGAGACCTTCTCGTAACCTGTCTCAACTCTCGATCAGTAATAAAAATTATAATGATGAAGAGCACGATGATCGTGGTGATATAGGTGAGATGAGCCCGCGAGATGATAGCGATCCGCGACACAGAGTAGAAAAAAATTATATCCCCTCTTAGCGTGTTTGCTGTAATCAAAATCAGTTTTCCACAGTCGTCGCTGCGAGATTCATTTATTTATTTGTCCCCAGCATAAAGATACAAATATACAACATAGTATGTATACATTTTTTCGTTCGTGACTATTTTATGTAGGTTCTTTTCCGGTTCAGGGGAATTTTTGGTGAATGCCACATAACTATAGAAGATCGGCAACATCACCTCTATGCGGATTATTTAATTGATTGCCATTTGACTAATTAACCTGTGATTTAAACATGACTTTAGGTGGCATTTAAATTATTGTTATTTAACCTTTTTTTTACTATTATTTCTTGGCTGCTCGCCCCCGAAGTGTTAATCGCGTCGCATCGATTGGTGCAAAAGTAATAAATAATAAGAAAGTGAACCCGTTCATGTGTCTGTTTTTTTTTTTTTAATATCTTGTTTTGTAATCAAGTTCGTTGTTTTTCGATGACCAATGATTAAGTTTTATTACTTTATATATTTTATAAAATAAATTACTAGTCGTGTAAATATATTTTTATAAATCTTGATCTGTGTATCCCCCTTCTTCGTTCTCTCACGACACATTTAAAGATAGTAAAGTGCTGAGAGATACAAAGATACAAAACCGAAGTTATGTGTGTGAGGCTTTAGGTCTAACAGCCGAGTGATCGTCGCATTATGCTAAAGTGGTGAACAAAATTCGATAGAAAGCACTGCCGCCCGCATTGAGTAAAAATTATGCTTGGCTGCTTATGCTTTCGTATGATCAAGTGGTAAAGACCATTCCTCAGAATCCCCTGACACCCGGATCGTATATTTATGATCTTTATGATTGCTGATTGCGGAGAGACTAAAGAGAGGCATAAGCCACATGAAGACAGCCCCTAAGATTGATGGTGTAGAAGACGACGACGTAGAAGACGAAGACGCCCGGGGGGAGTAAACGTTGTGTAGTAACTTCTACAGCGCCACTCGAATCACTGTACTGTGACATACATTCCACTGTGTATGACGTATATTTTCCGGTTTTTTTTTATTATTATTATTTTCCGTCTTACATCCAATCAGATATATTGTTTAAAAAAAAAAAAATTGAATAAGGTAAAAAAAACATACAATTATAAGTGACAAAAATTCCAGTGAACTTTACTGAGTAAGGGGATTTGCGAGATCGACAATATTTCGTAGAAAAACAGCGCAGATCAAGTGTGGAACGGATTTAAGAAAATTAGTTATGTAGATCGCAAAATAAATATAAAACTCGATTAAAAAAAAAAGTTTTTTTTAACACAGCTCCACGAAATTAAACAATAGTGATGGTAAAAAACTAAATAATTACATCAAATATTATAAATACGAAAAAAGGGGTTGTTTCTCATACATTGTTTTTTTTTGTTTTTTTGTCGTTGTTTCGTTTTATGTTACTTTTTATGTTTATTGCTCTATTTTGTTGATAAAATATGTGCTGCCAAAATGATAAACACAAATGGATATGGATTTCCTAACTGATACAATATTTCCTGAATACGGTAAGATTTTATTTTCTATTTATATTTGTTGCAATTTTTACTAATTCCTTTTCTTACATAATTTTAAGTCAAAAAAAAGTTATCTTTTTATCAATACTAAAACAACTGTACAATAATTTTTAACAATTGTCGAATTTTGTATCACACATTGTGAAATGATGCAGCTTATTATCTCTTTGAAAAAAATCAAACGTATAGACCACGGAAATCCCAATTTATCTCAAATGATGTGATGCATTATAAAAATTAATATGTAATATACTGAATAGTTAAAACAAAAACCGGTCAATTCTATACACTGTGTATATGCAAATTAAGAACTTCTTAATATATATGTATATACATACATATATTCATGTAAAATTTAAATTCCAATTCATTTTTAATAGTTTGGTAGTCTGGTAACAAAATGTGCCAACAGCAATTTTGATAGGGCATTAAAAATGTCTTTTAAGTCAGACATTAAAAATAAAAACACATTCGTATCTGCTCAAAAGGCCCTTTTTAACGATACCCCACAACAATAGGTGCCTCTGTTTACATTTATGGGCATTGCTTTCAATCAATTTTTATAATTTTTTAATCCTTTGTTACCCTCTCCCTCTTTGGGCCGCGGTAATACAAATTATGGATGAAATTCAATTACCTATTTGTGACAGACAGACAGACGGACATATACTATACATATAATTTGCATAAGAAGTGAGCGCCTTTCTTGAAGAGGAATGCTAAAAGAAATGGTAAAAGTCTTGTAGTAAACACAAGATAAGTGGACAATAAGGTCACAATAGTAAGAAAATGATTTGAGCTTACGTCCTCAGCATAAACATGATAGGGGTAGAAAAAAATCAACGCGAAAAGTAACTATCTATGATTGTATATATATAGATAGATAGATAAAAGTAAAAAAGGGAAAATTTGTGAAAGAGGAAAAACAACAAAACAAAAGCAGCGCGTTTTCTGTCTCTTCCCCAATTGTTTGGTCAATAAAAATTGATAAAATCCCGAAACGGGCAAATTTGAACGTCGTAACCAACCCCTAAGAAGGACAGTGGTTGTGTTTTCAATTCGGATTACCTTTGTCTCTCATTAAATAAAACTAAAAAGATACAAAATAATAAAATATCGAACAAATCAAACGGTCGATATAAGGTTTTAGAAAAATAAGTTTTTTGGAATAATCAAAATTGAGGTGTAAATCGCAGTTAACTACGTTTGGCATTTAACGAGGGAAAGCAAATTTGGTGTGCAGTGTACTGAGAGTGAACTTTCCTCGGAGCATAGGAAAAAAAAGTATAAAAATTGTTGTTTTGGTTTTAATTATAAATGATGTCATTTCGAGAATTGTAAAAAATTCCGACTTTTAACAATTTAAATTATGAAAATAAAATATTTGGAAATTGTCAACGAAAAGTATATTGAAGAATAGCAAGACATTTTCAAAGTATAGTATCAAAAATATATATTTTAAATGCACGAAAATCGAAAATCGGTTCTTATTAAAAATAAATGTTCCCAGTTTTTCAAGCAAATTTAACCTACCTTCACTACTCAATCCCTTCCCCCACCTTCCTTCAGTCCCACCAAAAGGGGAAAAATATTAAAAATTTAATAATTACTAAAAAAAAAAGTTCAACCATCCGAAGCAAAATTGCATTCATTTGGCGGGTGTAATATCGTCTCAATTTTTACCATTTTTTCTTCTCTAACTAATTTCCAAATTCCACTAGTTCTTTCGCTCTATAAACAGCAACAAATCAAATCAACTGCACTGCATTTTGCACAGTTTCGTGCATTTAACAATTTACTTAAGCTGCTGCGGCTGCATCTTAAAAACGAACAGCGAAACAATTAAAAGCTAATAAGGGAAAAAAGGAAAATTCATATTTTTTTCGCGCGTTTATTTTCCTCAAGATCTTACGTGCGATCAGGTGAAATTAAAATCCTACTGCGAAAAACGAATGTTTTGCTTTTTCTTCAAATATTATATTTTCGGTTTTAAAGAAAAATTAAAATAAAAAAAATTAAATAAAACGATTCCTTTGAACGTAAGAGTGTTGATTCAATTTTTAAAAAAATAATAATTAAAATTAAGAGTGTCATTAAAAAGTTAAAAATAATATTTATATAATAACACAAAAATAACAGTTTTCCCTTAAGCAAAAATTTAAATAAAATAATACAGAACATTAGAAAAAATGTTTAAAAAATTCCGAGGAATGTACTACTTATTGTTCACTCTCAGTTGAGTTATGGATTTATAAAATATAAGTGCTCTTGCAAGAAATCTTGGAAAAACCAAAAAGAAAAACACATCAATTATTCTTAAAAAATAGTGTTTTTGTGCACTACTTCTACTCTAAATAATCGACATGGAATATGCCAGAACTATAACAGGTATTCAAAAAAAAAACTATTCTCTTCTAGCAAAAATCGAAAAAGAGAGTAATGTTATTAATGGTCGATATTTTGATTTTTGCACTTTTAAAATTGAAAAATGAAATCGTTTAATCAAAATCACATCAGGTAATACGAAACAAGGAAAATAACAAAACCAAAAACCGTATTTTAAAAAGGGAAAATTGCTTTCATTATTACACTTTCTCGTGCAAATATTCAACAATGAAAAAAAGCTATACCTACAAAAAATGTCTTAAGATAAAAAATTTACGCTTCTCTTCATCCCCTATATGTGAATAAATGCTTTAATTATCACATCTGAAGAAACAGAAGATGTTCATCATCATTAAAAATCATGCAAACATCTTCAACGGAGCAAAAAGGCCTTTTCCTCTCGTATTGCATGCCTTGTTTTTAATATCTGTTGTTATTTTTTCTTTCTTTCTTAAGAGTCAAACTGCTGTATAACAGCCAATCATAAGTTCATCAAATTCATTAGATCATGATTAATCGTAACTTTCGTTTCAAATTTTGAAAAAAAAACAAAACAAAATTCTTATCACAACTTTCGCGTCAATTATCAGCACGACAATGCTCCCTCCCGCTTCACATGTATAAATTTTTTTCAGGGACCGAAAATAATATGATTATTTCTAAAATTTAAGAGGGAAACCACATTTGGAGGCTAAAATTAATAAATTCATTTGTAGCCTGACTCAATAATACTTTATATAAAAGTTTTAATTTGTTTCGGCTAAATAAAAATTATAAATTGGATAATAACGTTTATGAGGTAATTTTTCCTTTTCGATCGCTCGATAATGATTAAGAATTAATTTTTATTTAGAAGAATAGTCAGTAAAAAATCGTTTCTTGATATTATCTAGATTGTTTGATACTCGAAAACAATCGAAAAAAATTAGTTGGTTAATTTATAGTTTTCTTTTTTTATATTACCAATCATTACAATTCCTGATTTTTTTAAAAGTTTCTTAATGGTCAAATTGTTGAATTTAATTATTCAATTGATTTCGACGCAAGGTGAATTTATAGTAAAATTTTTTGATGGTGGACTATGGTAAGGGGATTGGTTTTAAACGATTTCGAATAACAAAAAGGAAAAAAAGAGGATATCTAAAAGTATCGAAGTCAACAAGCAAAAAGTTGTTTAATCAATAGGACATAGCTCTTATTATGCGTCGTATAGCTTCACGGATTTGTGGATGCATTAAGCAAACAATCATAAGTCGTAAAAAAAAGGTTGCCGAAATAACATCGACCCAAACCTAAAGGTCATGCATGACATGTCCTCTCATCATAAATAGCTTTTTTTATTTTCAACATTCACGAAGATAGCTAAGAAAATATTCCCTTTTATATAAACAATCGTTTAAGGAGCATTTTTCGTATAATTTTTGTTTGTTTGCAGATTTTAATATTTTTTTTAATTAAAAAACAAATTGCAATTAGCACGCCATTAAGTACTTGTTTCTGTTATCTCTTTGTATTAAGGACGATCAGACTTCATAGGTGGGATTGATAATGAGGCGCTCGATTTTAGTCACTTGGAGCAATACATCCACGTTGCAGCGGGCACAGGTACTGGAAGTGGTGGACCAGGTGGCCCAACAACAACAACACCAACAAACCAATCATCGTCTGGTCCATCCGGAGGCTGTGGATCAATTGTGACACAGTCCCATCTCCCAGAAAGTCCCCCAGATTCAGGGTCCGAGCCACCCTACAGTCCAGCGGATTTGCAAGGTTTAACACTTGCGAGCAACCCAAATAATGTGACACCATCGGTTGCACCTGGGGGTGGTGGATCAGGTAATGGAAGTAACAACAATCCTGGTGGGGGTGGAAATGGCAGCGGAGGTGGGGCCGGCAATTCAACTGAACCAGTTACTACAAATAGTGGTGGTCAAACGCTTGCGATAAATCACAGTATTACTACAGTCCCTCAAAATCATGGGGGTACAACTCCTCAACAGCCAGATTTACCGAATGATATTACACTAACTGATATTTCTCAAACGACAATTGGTCTTAATGGGGTTGGTGATATCCACCATCATCACCATCATTCAGGCCATCATCAACTTTTGGCAAATCACAGCCATCAGCCTCAACCGCCCCCGCAGCAGCTCTATTTGCGACCGGATCAAGGACCCGAGCAACAATCCACAGGGAACACTATCACATTACGAAAACATGGAGACATATTGCTTGGAGTCCACCAGCCTGATCCCCAATTGATTTTATCCCAAGCAACTGTAAGTTTATTCCTATAAAAGTCGTTAAACAAATATTTAAAAATACCTGTTACTTACATAAAAATATAATTTTAATATTTGAGTAACTAAAACCAAATTGTTCATTTTCGATTTAGGGGGTTACTACAATGCTAGATCTTGAGCGAAGCTATCATAATCCACAGAATCTCTTGGCTGTTGGGCCTGGACAAATAAATACAGAAGATTTGTCACGTTTAATGCCAGAAGTTTATAGTGCAACTCAAGCAACAACACCCCCAATAAACATTCCAACAGTCAGAAATAATCTCACGCCGGTACACTGCCGGAAAAGGAAACTTTCCCAGCCAGATAATGGCCCACCGATTGTAAAACCAGAACCTGGTAAATACATACATGTATTTTCATTTTAGATTTAAATATGTTTTATTTTTCTGATTTATACTTAAAATAAATGTGAATAAAATTAATTTTTAATCAGGTTCCTCCCTAAGTCCTATATGCCAGCAGCACCTTGATCCGGATTCGCCTGTTAGTACAAACCTTTCAAACATAAATTCGGCTCTAACTATACCGGAAAATAGCCTTGACAGCAATGTTCAAAATTCAGACGGTACCGATCCTTGCTCGTTGCAGTGCATAAGGTTTACACCCTTCCAGCAGCAAAATTGGCATGTTCTTTGCGATCAGAACCTTCAGGAGCTTCCTGTGCCCCACTATCGTGTGGATGCTGATAAAGGATTCAATTTTTCTAATTCGGATGATGCTTTTGTATGCCAGAAAAAAAATCATTTCCAGATAACATGCCACGCCCAATTGCAAGGAGCGGCAACATTTGTAAGGACATCATCGGGATTGGAAAAGATCAAATCATTCCATTTACATTTTTACGGGGTTAAACTGGAGGCTCCAAATCAGACTATAAGGGTCGAACAGAGTCAGTCTGATCGATCTAAAAAGCCCTTTCATCCTGTTCCGTGAGTGTTCTATTTTTTTTTTAAATATAAAATTATATTTTGATTTTAGTATTTTACCTTATATAAATGTATATTACTTTTTAAGGATCGACCTCCAAAATCGACTAGTCAGCAAAGTGACTGTGGGGAGATTGCACTTCTCCGAAACGACCAGCAACAATATGCGAAAAAAGGGTAGACCAAATCCGGAACAGAGATACTTTCAGCTGGTTGTCGGATTGCATGCCCATACCCATTCGGGTCACTTTCCTGTGGTTAGTCAGGGAAGTGAAAGAATCATAGTGCGTGCTTCAAATCCAGGACAATTTGAGAGTGACGTCGAACTCTGCTGGCAACGAGGTGTGACCCAGGACTCAATTTATCATGCAGGTCGAGTGGGAATTAACACAGACCGGCCTGATGAGAGCCTTGTGGTACACGGGAACCTTAAGGTTTCTGGTCATATTGTCCAGCCGAGCGATAGTAGGGCTAAGCAGGAGATTAGTGAATTAGACACCTCCGAGCAGCTTAAAAACTTGCAAAAGATACGTGTGGTTAAGTACAGATATGAGCCTGAATTTGCCGTTCATAGTGGATTAAAGGCGAAAAATGACGGTGGTGATATAATTGATACGGGCGTAATAGCGCAAGAGGTGCGGGAGGTACTCCCTGATGCTGTACAAGAGGCTGGAAGTATTGTCCTGCCAAATGGTCAGGTCATTGAAAATTTTTTGCTTGTGAATAAAGTGAGTTAAAATATTTAAAAAAAAAATTTATTTAATTAAATTATGCTCCTTTATCCTCAAGGATCGTATCCTAATGGAAAATATTGGAGCAGTTAAGGAGCTATGTAAAGTGACTGGATCTCTTGAAACTAGGATCGAACAGCTTGAAAAGATTAATTCCCGCCTGATGAGGATACAGCAATTGGATAAAAATCATAATTGTTCTACTAAAAAATGCAAACATATCATCGATGACTACGATGAAACGGAGGAGATATGTTCAAATAAAACAATCCAAATGGTCATAATTGTTCTCGTTATCATAATGGCAGTCTGGTAAATAAATCCTTAATCTTAAGAAAAATAAAACACCATCCGAGTTAATCCTTTTCTATCAACAGCCTTGCGGCAATATCAACATTATATTTTGTTGAACATTCCAAACAGCGTATTTATACGCGATACGATCGTTATGATCGTTATGACGTCAGTCAGTATATATCCGAAGATGTGAACGTTTTTAATAACAATCATAATCGAAATGATCATCGAACAGATAGACGACACAACCAGCAGACGACTCTTAAAAATAATGCAATATTTGGACCATTTACAAGCCGACCTCATCAGAGTCCGATAGACCCGGGTCCGGTTGGAGCGACAGTGGACGATAATCAAAAAGAGCATATCCATCAGCAACAACAGCAGCAACAGCAGCAACAACAGCAACAATCCCAACAAAGAGAAGTAATGACATACAAAGTCATAGATAAAGTCAGTAATTCAAAATTGAAGAGTAATCTCAAATGGAGTCCGACTACTGATGAGGACAGTCCGAGTAGTGAGACCTCCTCAGAGAAGGTTCCAGATGCTCTACTACCCCCGCAGGATGTTGAAAATAACTCAATTGATGGGGAAACACAGAAATCGACAACAAACAGTCGAAACAAGAGTTCAACATTAAAAAACATAGTTGCCCTGCACAAGCAATTAAACGATAGTACTCAAATTGAATCGAACAAAGAGATACAGCAAATAACGAACAAAAGTCGAGCAGACACAGAAGATGCAGATCTTCAAAATCTTAGTAATACAAGTGACCCTGAAGATCAGCCTCTCTATGAGGTAGGCTCAATTTCGATAGTGTCGAAGGCATTTACTATCCCCCCAGTTGGACTCCCAGAGCACTGTATAAATTCGAACAAGGAGATTACCGAATGCCAGGTTAGATTTACATATTTTTTCGATTTACTTTTGGTAAAACGTTTCCTAATCAATTTATATACTTTATAGTCAGTATGCTGTGAAGAAACAAACAACCTCTCGATACAAATCGCAGAAAGTGAGCCGACAATTAATAATAGTTTTGAAACTGATTCAACACAGAATGGATCAAATAGGGGCCATCCCCTTTCGAGTCCCCCCCACGTCTCAAACCCTTCTGATCAGGCTGTGAAGGCCATTGTAAAATCTATTACTAACGATGAACAACCGGTTGAGGTAAAAGAAATTGAACATATATCAGAAATTGACAAAATTCGACAGCATAAGCTAAATGAGGCTAAACGTAAGGGAACTCCTGGAAGTAGGGGCGATAAGCAGTCACGTGACTGTGTCACAGTCATACCATGGATACGATCCGACACGTTTAACGTGTCACTTGGCAGTGAAACATTCTGCATAAATAGTGGACACAACACAAATGTGACCTATTCCATTCCAGTCTCGAAATTTATGAGAGAAACTAAAATTGAATTACATTTTGGGTAAGTGAGAATTACTTCATTTTTTTTTGTGCTACTAGAGAAAACCCTTTTATAATTTAGAGAATCAAATTTATTCCATTGGATCCTCTGCATAAGCAAACAACGTACATCACATGGTTATATCGCCAAGGACTTAGACGGTGCAACCAATAGTGGAAAAATCTATTTAAAAAATCCTAGTAAATCAACATTTTATCTTCACTTGCCGAGTTATGGTTTTTTCGAACATTACTCAGAATTTAAGGGGTCATTGGATCCAGTTAAAGTAAAACGCTTTTATTTATAACAATTAATATTTTGATATTAAGGAAATAAAATAATTTACAGAATGTCTGTCAGGAACAACCGGACGAAACAAGCAATCTACTCCAGTACAACATTAGAATTTTTAGAGATTGTGATTAGTATTTTTTTAGTACTATATATAAAAGTAAATGTTTAAAGAAAACGAACATGTTGCAAAAAGAAAATAAAGTAAAAATTGATAAAATATTAAAGAAAAACATAGAGCAGATACTAGGGAAGGAAGAGAAGGAAATAATATTTATTGATCATCCCAAAATTATTAAAATTCAATTCAAATTTTTCTGTTTTGTTTTAATTTCTCTTGAATTTTTTTTTATAAATGCACATTTGATTTTGCGAAATAAATTTAAAATTAAATTAAAAAATAACGGAGCTCCTATATAGACATAAATGAAATATCCCTAAGTACGTTTGCAGGTTACGAAAATTAAAACTTGCCCCTCTAAGAATAAAAAATCATCCGAGTGCTCTCGACTTCCTCTCCTTCCTAATTGGCTTTACACAACGAAAATTTCGATAATTAAATTAAATTCATTGAATTTAAATGCCCTTTTAAAATTTTAATGTAAACTTCTTGTGCAATAAAAGTTTTATTTAAAGTAAATGAAGAGAGTCATAATTTATGAACTATCCAGTCACCGCATAAATTGTTTTGATCATTGACAACAAATTAAAATATTAATTATGTTTCCATCAATTTCTACAGGCTATAATTAAAATATGAAAACTTGGAAAGAATGAGAATGCTGTTATATGCGGTAAGACTAATAACTCTAAATTTGGGACATGTAATTTTTTCGGGAAGTGTTTTTATTTTTTCTTGAAAGGATCTTTTTTTTAAGTAAAACTCTAAACAAATGTTGCGAAACAATTCAGCTTCGCTTACTTCCAGTTCCCGCAACATGTTTTAGTTTCAACGACTTTTTATTACCTTACGCGCTAGCTGATGACAGTAGAATTTTTTTTTGGTTAATTGGGAGGATATTTTAAATTAATTAAAAATCAATAAATATTAATAGTAAGTTGCTTATTACTTTCACTTTTGACGATAATAAAGCAGTTTAATTAAAAAGGGATTGAATCAATTAATAAATTGTAAACGAATTTTATTTTGAAAATTTATGTACAATACAACCTATTCTAGTTTAACAATATAATTACATTTAACATTATTATTTAACAGTCAAACAAGAAAACTTGTTTTTCTATAATTTGCTTGAGGCGCTCGTCAATTCTGGAATCGCTTGAAAATAAATCTCTAACAAAAAATATTCTGATATGAGATCGATGGGAGAGAAGGATTGTTACAATTATAAATATATTTGCAATATCAAAGCCCACAAATTCGAGAGAATAGCAATGTTTTCTTAAATCATCATATTTACAGGAGCTTAAAAAATTTATTAAAAATTTTTGAATGCTTGTTGCGAATGTTTTGTTTACTTTTAGACACCTTAAGAGAAGCCAGGTGCTTTCTTCGTCCGTGGAGCACTCTTCTGCAATTGAATTGATAAACCGTGGACCGATTTTACCATCGGCTAGACTTGTTGAAATTTGTTTCCTGAAAATGAGCGATTTTTTATAAGTAATACTATTTGGGGAGTCCATCAAAATGTGGGCGATGTGACCGAATTTTATTCCGCGGCACTGGAAGTCGGCCAGTCTTTTAATTGCTTCTGGAATGTGATCATTTCGGAGGCGGAAGATTTTGTTGAGTAGGGCTGCAGTTTCCCGGTTTGTTTCACTGTCGGCCTGGAGCTGGGGCTCATCCGCCGGATCAAATTGGTAAAAGTTTGTAGTTTTCTCAATAGTTTCCTCGAGTCGGCGGAGGGTGAGGATGGATGAATACGCCTCCCTTACGGCGGGAAGGTGCTCCTCGCACCGACTCAACTGGAGGACTTTTTGGGCAATGTAGATGACAGGATTCGACCTCGACAGGGTTTGGTAGAATATCTTGAGTAAAGTGTCGGATTCGTCCCATCTTTGGAGGAGCTCCTGGGTGAGATGAGCTCCAAAAGCGATGATGTTCAAGTGAAGGATGCTTGCCGCCTTCAGGAGCAGGACGACGTCAGCATGATTGAGGCTTTTTTGAGAAAGATCTAAGTTAGCTAGCCACCGAATTAATCTATCACATACTCCAGCAGCCCTCTGGGGGCTCTGCCCCGGCTGGGGCTCCACTGAGCGAAGGTATTGAGTGATTTTTGACATACACCACACAACTTAAAAGGGTCTGAACGTCTGAACCAAAACTTGTCCTATTGCATGTGTACATTAGGTTTGCTCAATGATAGTGTTGCACAAATTTTATGTGCGGAAGTGTTCTCGTTTTCTGACAGCTCTAAACCACTCAAACAAAAACATCTATTCTGTAACGATTTTAGAGTTTCTCACACAAGTTTTCTAACTAGAGAACAGCTTCGAATGCACTAAACCACTTAGAGCGATGTAGTCGATTTATCGGATAAAATATTAAATTTTTATATAAAATATAAAACTTCGAACATATATTCAATTTCTACTGAATGCAAAAATTGTCTGCATTAACACTAGTTGAAATTTAGGTACTACACTTGAAAGAAGATTCATGGTATAATACAAAAATGAAAAGTACCAGAAGCTGAATCTTTGAAATGACACTGCAGTATGCACAACAAGCATTCAATGAAACAAGTTTTCGTAAAGAAACTATACATTTAATTCATAAAATAATAATACCAAATGATGGTTTTTTGAGATGAAAGGGATGAAATCGATGTCACTAACAATAAGTATCTGTCAAAGAAACGTCAAACATACATTTTCCTGTGTAGTGAATAAAGGGTTGGCCAATCGGGTCTTTTTTTTATATATTAGGGACATACAAGTTTTAACTAAATCAAAACCACACGGGCTATTACTCCATTTAAGCCAGAAAAATGTCAGTTATATACATATGTACATAGGTACTTTCGCTAAAAGTATTTATTTTCATATACAAAAGTCGATTAAGCAATGACGTTTCTCAAGTGTCATTTAAACCATATACAATATTAAGAAATTCGTGCCCTTGAACATTTGTATGAATTATGTTCGAAAATAATAATTAAAAATATGAGCTCAATGTTTCGTGGACTTAGCATTTTTGCGTATAATCGGGAAAATGCGATTAAAGAAGGATTAATCGCTTCCCTCAGCGAAAATGCGAAAGAAATACAATTTGAGTATAAAGAAAGTGGAAAAGGTGAAACGATATATATTTTTAATTAACCCGATTAAAACTAATTTAAATAACATTTTTAAGATTACATTGAATTAGATGAGACCACAAGTTCCCTCTGCACAACGCTCGAGGCGATGTTTCTACACGGCCTTAAAGATTCGCTCCTCTGGCAGACGATCACCGTGATAACAAACGACGTCGACAGGAGGCCAGAGCCCAGTTTTTGGCCTCCTCTTCTCGTTTTTATGCATAAACAAGTGATAGAACAGGTAGGCGTTTTTATATAAAATTAAATAATAGTAAAACTAATCCCCTTGATGCAAAAAGATTCA
Source organism: Machimus atricapillus (assembly GCA_933228815.1). NCBI lineage: Eukaryota > Metazoa > Arthropoda > Insecta > Diptera > Asilidae > Machimus > Machimus atricapillus. The sequence goes on from OW121785.1 coordinate 53,506,019, forward strand.
AAATCTTACACAAATCACAACTGAAATCGGCTGCTGCAGAAGCTGGATACGGATGAGTTTAAACGAATCTCTTCTTTCCTCCTATTTGGAGAATATCCGTAAAAATTCCTCAGATCTTAGCCCGTATTACAAAAAACATGCATTTTTAAAAGACGGCGACAATTTAGAAATGGCATCTAGAATTTTATCTGGAATTGAATCCGTTGTACGAATTAATATACCAATTAATTCAAGCTTATTAAATAGTTGGCCAAATAGTTCTTTACAATTATGTGGCATTTGGTCACCACCCCTCCGATCGTGTCCGGTAAGATTATTTAAAATAAATTAAAATTTTTATATATGTATTTAAAATAATACTAAAGATTGCAAGTGGAATTGATGTTGCCAGCTCAATGACGGATAATGTTCCAATTCCAACACCAAAACCCCTACAAACAAATGAAATATTTTCGGAATCAATATCAAATTCTCCATTTAATCAAAACCTTTTCCCGGCTCCTCCAGTGTCTGATCTAACCGAAAGCGAACATTTACAAATACTTTTACAAAAAGTTGATGAAATGGAAAAAATTCCTGAAGATGTAATAAATAATGATGATATTGAAAATATTCAAAAATTATCAAAACAAAAATCTTCTACTGCTGGTGTACAAGTTGAAATTGAAGAGCCGGTCCAAATAAAAGATGGAATTATTGGAAATTCAGTTACCCTCTTGAGCGGTTGGTCAAATCTAGTCGATGAGAATGCAACAAATAATAATTTTCCCGGTAATAATAATACGACTGTAACGACTCCAATCGATGGTAGGGTCTCGTTTAGCCGATCGAACAGCATGACGAGCTCGATCAAATCACCTGTTGATCGGCACAGCTACAATACGCTTTTGGTTAGACATGAAAGGACCCGGGAACAGGACTGGACCGATGTTTGGGCAAAATTTGAGAGCAGCCTCAAACTGGGCGGAGGAGACTCTTCTGTAGCTGGATCAAATGATCCAGGGAGTCCGACAGCAGCTGAAGATGGACCAGAAGTATTTAATCATGTTTATATTTATATGATAAACAATTAATATATATATATATTTTTTTTTTTGGTTTTTTAAAAGTGTCACGACTTTGAAATGATCTCCGAATCGATGAGCGAAAAATTTTCATTGCAAGAACTTCAACAAATGGTCGAACAATTATGTAAATTAGCTAGAGAACCTGGACTAGATTCTCAGGGTTTTGTTTGTAAATCCTGCGCTTACCCACTTGGAATTGGTTTTGCTCCAGCACAGTAAGATTTTTTTGTTTATTATATTTCAACGATTTTAAACAGACCCTATAAGAATAATTCTACAACAACAAAAATTATAACAAGGGTTTGCGCATTTAGCGGAAATTACTTTTGTGACACCTGCATGAATGTTGCCCATTTCATGATACCAGCTAAAATTATCTACAACTGGGACTTTCGGAAATATTCAGTATCAAAAAGAGCGGCTACATTTCTAATGGAGTTCCAATGGCAGCCCTTCATCGATTTAAAAGTAGGAAAGTTTTTAAAAAATAATATCTATTACTCGATTTGTAGATTCAAACAAATATATATTGTATATATTGTTTCCTCTTTAGCTACTTAACCCAGATATTTACATGGCATCCGAAGATATGGCTGCGTTACAATCGCTTCGTATTCGGTTAAATTTCATTCGAGCGTACCTTTTTACTTGTCGTGAATCGATTATTGAGGATCTTCAAAAAGAGGTCCTTTACAAGGACTACCTTTACGAGCACATTCACCAGTACTCAATCGCTGATCTTCAGATGATTCAAAAGGGTAACCTAGCCCAGCTACTTCAGAAGACGGTTATTTTTGGGGAGGAGCACATTTTAAAATGTCGTCTTTGCAAAGTTAAAGGATTTATTTGTGAAATTTGTGGCAGTCCGAAGGTTCTGTACCCTTTTCATTTGGATACAACATATAGGGTAAACATTTTATTGTTATCTATATTAATTTATTTTTATTTGTTTTTTTATTACTAATCCTTTAGTGCCATCTTTGTGGTGCTGTTTTTCACGCACATTGTCTCGATGATTCACAGCCCTGCCCAAAATGTGAGAGAAAGAGGAAACGTGAAGATTTACCACTCTTCGAGGCTGTTCATCTGCTTTAAAAAATCAAAAAAATATACTTGTTACTGTAATGTGCAAATAAGAATAAAAATATTATGTTTATGTAAAATTCATTGTTTTTATTTTTTCCTACAAATCCCAACAATGTGGAAATTAGTATTTGGGTGGGGGTTTTGGAATTACCGATACACTTTAAATTAAAGCGCTCAGAGCCCTGAGCCCCTTTTTCAAGGTCGATTCCCGTCCACTGAATTTATAAAAAATTAATAAAATCGAACTTCCCGAGCAGAAAGATGGGTGGTCCTTCATCCGGGAGAGGCTTAAAATTATTCCCAAATGTAGTCCCTCTCCCGTTTGTCTCTTTTCCCTATAAGCCCAGAAGAACATGTTTTTTTTCGTGCCTACTGCCGAAGACGACGAAGTCGCACATGTGCCCCCCTCCGAGAGATGTGAAAGAAGAAACAAGTAAATTCCTAAAATAAAAAGAGAAAGGAATAGGATAAAATGAGACAGCAGCAATTGCAGCAGGGCCCCATTGCGGGTGGTGGCCTATGGGTTTAACAAGGTAAAAATAAAATTGAGCGTGACCGCAGCATGGGCTCTTTTTCTTTCTCGTTCCTTTCCTGTAGGCCCCATTTTTTCCCCTGAGACGTGCGTTGATGACTTAAATCCAGTCAAACGCTCGTTTTTTTTCTGCATTAAATGGTAATTCGCTCTCCGGCATAAAAAAAAGAAACGATGAATAAAATAAAAGAAAAAATTCCAGAAGAGCGTCCCAGACGGCCCCGGCGGCGGCGGTGGCGGCGCGACGGTGACTCACAGCCCCCGTCTTAATTAAGGTCTTAATCGGACTGGCGCAGTTCTGGCGCGCCGCTGCCTCGAAAGCGGTTCGAAAAATTTCTTTTAAGAATTATCATATTTTGTTTTCTGTGATCTCTTTCTTTTCCTCTTAAAATCATATTCGATTTTAAAGAAAACGTAAAAATAAAAATTCATTCACCGCTCAGGAAATAAAGAAAAAGCAAATTTCCACCCCACAGGACTCCTGGAGACTTCGTTCTCGCGGATCATAACGGGATCGTCGCGCTTTTGTCTAACAGGAGGAATGTTGGGGCACACATTTTTTCGGCGACTTTTCGACCTCAACTTTTCCGGCTTTTCTCAGTAAATGAAAAAAAAAAAAAAAAAACCACAAGTGCATCGTAATCGAAATTTCAACTTTTGTGAAAAAACTGTGTAAAAAACTAACCGTTGGTGGCTATTACAATTTCTAAAGTATCGAAAAATAAATTAAAAAAATCTCCTCGCGAAATGGAACCGCTTTGGAGGCTGGACGAATTGCGAAAATTGCTTTGTGGTAAAAAAAACAAAAACACCGGAAAAGTACAAGAACCATTAATAAAAACAAATTCCACCACTTCCCCGCAGATGTCACCATGTACCTAAAAAATGAGCTCAACGCGCATGACTACGAAAATTCGACCAAAGATAATTTTGGGGGCCACCGCCAAATTGAGTGCAGGTGCCTCCTTGAACGGTGCGAGGGGGCCTTGACCCGCCTCGAGGAGGCCTCCGGCTGCCTCGGCGACCCCCCGGAACCGGAAGCTCAGGGAAACTGCGCTCCTGGGGACCACGAGTCCTCCTACTTGGACATGACCGCGAAAGGTGAGTGCGCCCTCTTTTTGGGACTCCCCGGGAGCTCCGCTGGTCCACATCTTAAGCAGATCTCAAGAAAACAAGCAAACTCGAACCCTTTCTGATTAAAAATTCGTGGGACCCCACCGGGGGCTCCGCTAACTGAAATTTTAAGGAGACCTCAAGCAAACAAATAAATATTAATATATGGTAATTTTTTTTTTAAATATTAGTAGGGCCCAGCGACTACGTGGACGTGAACGCCCCATTCGAGAGCGACTCCGAAGACTGCGACCTGAAGAAGAGTACCAAAGATGACTACCGGGAGATTTACGACGTGTGCAGGGTGTCCTTGCAGCGGACGACGAGGTCCCTGGAAGAGGCTGTCGAGGTCCTGGACTGTCCTTACGCGGGACTCCCGGCATCCCACCTGACGAGCATTGAAAAGTCCCCAAAAAAGGGGTACCTTTTTCGGCTGGAGAGGCGGCTATTTTTTGACCAAAGCAAGAAATTTTACTGCGGCATCGTCGCCGATTGGATGCTGTGCTACAGCGACGGGTTGACTGGAATTCGGCCAACGTTTTGCATGAGCCTGAACGGGGTGGAAGTCGAGCACCATGGGGAGGGCAAGAGGCGGGACGTCTGTTTCCAAATTACAGACTTTGAGGGGGGTAAAAAGATCATTTTTGAGGCGAAAAGCGAAATTGATGCGAAGGAGTGGATCCATGCGATCGAGGCAGCCATCCGGGGGGACACGGGGGATGTGGTGAAGAAGATGGGCGGAATCGGGAACGCCTCCCGGAAATTGCCGACGCCCCCGGTGCAGAATAAAATTTACAGGAGGCCCGATTGCCTCAACGACGGCATCTACGAGGAGCCTTGCTCACTCTACGTTCAGCTTAAAGAGGGGGAGGAGGAGCTTGAGAAAGGGGAGGAGGAACAGGAGAGGGACGGGGATGGGCCAGAAGAGTTGCAGCCCATCGGCGACTTCGATGAGATCTCCAAAAGGCCGCCCACCCTGCCGGCGAAGGGGCGGGCCAAAACCATGGTGGGCGGGACTTCACCGGTCGAATATGACGTGCCAAAGATTACGGAACGAACTCCGAGCAGAAGGTCCTGCCCGGTGGCGGGGCCAACAATCGAAAGCCCTGAGGAGTTGCTAGCTCGCACAAAATCTGAGTTTCAAACTAGAGTCAAGGATGTTCACATTAAGCTAACAAATCAACTGAGCCCAGGGGGAAAAATTTTGAATAAGAAATCGCCCCAACGTGGGACTGGACAATCACTAAAAACGGTCAAAATTCAATTGTTCAAGGACAAGGTGACGCCTCAACAATCGAGCGAAGCCCCTTCGTCCCCAGCTACAACAACACCAATGAAAAAATGGTTTTTGAATCGTCTGAACAAGTCGACATCACCGGATAAAAAGAGATTTGGTCACGGCGAGAAAGAGAAGGAGAATCTTCTTAATTCGGATAATGCAGAATCCACCGCCCTCCAGGACCTGAAGAACCCCAAAAGGGGTAAGGTCAACATGATTATTAATCAGCTCGAGGCTAATGGGCATTTGCCAATATTCACTAAAAATCTGGAAAGATTTGCTGATTCTGGGGATGATTGCAACTATGAGCCAATAGTAACCATGGGAAAATATTAATTTAATTGTGCTTCCGACTCTTCCATAAAATGTTTCGTTTTTATATATTATAATTTTTAGAATTAATTTGTTTTTTATGCAATGTATAAAAAAAAAGCTTAATTTTATAACTGTTGTTTTAATTTAATCACTTACCTATCCCAAAAACTTATCTTAAGTCTGCGGGTTTTGTCTTCTTCTGTGATTTCGAAAATGTTTTAGAAAAGAAAGTAATTTAGGAAAATTGAAAGATATTAGTTAACTTTCACAAATTTTTATTGCAAATTAAACAGATTCTTTTTTGTTCATTTTATATCGAGGGGGCAATCAAGCTGCTTGAAAATCACGAAGCAGGATATATAGCATTCACAAATTGATTTAACCCAAAAGCAAATCAATTTGATCCTTTGGCAAATGAGTTTAAACTAAACACAAATATATTTAACCCATTCGCAAATTAATTTAATCTGAACGCAAATATATTTAACCCATACGCAAATAGATTTAACCTCTTCACAAATATATTTAAACCATTCACATATAGATTTAACCAAAACGCAAATAAATTTAACTTTTTCACAAATTTATTTAAACTTTTAAAACTCAAGGATGAATTCACAAATTTACCAGTATGTAAAAGAAACAAAATCTCTTTTAAATATCGTAAAAGAAGTTGAAAAGGAATCAAATCAAAATAATATACGAAATGAAAATCAGAAATCCGGTGTAATCGTAGCTAAATTTGAAATTTTACAAAACAACAATAAAAGTGACTTCTTCTAATGAAAACTTACCTAACTGCCCCACACCGTCTTCAGACCCTATAGTTACTTTTAAGTAGAAGGCACAAAGCACAAATCCAGAGGATAATTCCAAATTTTATGTTCAAGACAAAGAATCTCCGAACGAGGTTATTATTGAAATAACTCAGACTGTCGAAACTGAAGAAATAGTTGAAGAAACAGAGTCCTTAGATCCGGAATTGACTATTACTACCGAAATCAGTCAGTTGCTAGACGAGGAATTATCCAAACTTACAGTGACTGAGGATACTAAGCTTTAAAATACTTGAGATTAAATGTAGTGATCGTTATTTATGAAAATCTTACATGTTCTTGAGTCAAAATGTTGTTAGTGTCATAGAGTCGCTGTTTATAGTCTAGTCCCTTAATTCGAAAATTTCAGATGACTGTAGAGTTTTCAAATCCATTTATATCTACCGGCATTAACATTGAAAATCGTTGAACTAACAAGATAATGTTCGTAATACAAAATTCAAAACAGACATCCTATTTACTACATGAGGATTTTCGAAATCGCTGATTTTAAATTAATCAAGTTATAAGTTGCATATGGCGGAATATCAAAAACGTATTCTTTTTTAAATTATACTTCAACGATATTGAAGAAATAGGACATGAAACTTTAAAACTCTTCAAAAATTAAAGGCTGCTTTCTATTGGAACTTGTTGATTAAAATTAGTGAGAGATGATAAATTATTATTATCAATTCTAGTATCGCTCGTTACGACTAAAAATGTGTAATCTATTGCACACTGCTATAAACTTTGGCTCAACGGTAAATTGGAATGAAGTTCCTTAGTCACGACACTTTTTGCTATTGATAGGCAGCTTGCTTGGATTGTATCGAAATAATTTTAAGTAAAATTTTTAAGTGTTTATTTTATTTAAAAAAAAAAGGATTTTATTCGGTTCCATATTTTAGTTTTAAAAGTTTAAATCAATTTGCGAAAAATTTAAATTTATTTGCGTTTTGGTTAAATCTATATGTGAATGGTTTAAATATATTTGTGAAGAGGTTAAATCTATTTGCGTATGGGTTAAATATATTTGCGTTCAGATTAAATTTAATTGCGAATGGGTTAAATATATTTGTTTAGTTTAAACTCATTTGGCAAAGGATCAAATTGATTTGCTTTTGGGCTAAATCAATGTGCGAATGAAAATCAATGGATCATGAAAATAAAGTTGAGTTGTTTTAATTGAAATTACTTCGAGATTTTTGTTTAAAATAAATTATGATTTTGCCCCCCTTCCCCGTATTATTTTCCAAATATTTTTTACGTTGGGATTTAACTTCTCCTGGGTATCAGGAATTATGCATTTTTAATTTCGATTCTTTCATAATTTTGATTCTTTCATAGTTTTTTTCATTTTCATTTTCTAATCCTAAGGTTATTGAAGTGGCCGATATTGGACATAACGTCTTCAGCAGGATTTGGCATGTAGGTGTCCTTTAAATCGGCAACACCAATCTCATTAATAAAAACGGCCTTAATGGCCTCTAGAAATTGATCACAGATCGCTTTGTTGACGACTCGTCCATGCTTAAAGAATTCGGTCATGAAAGTGTTCATTCTCTCCTTAAGATTTTCAATTAAGATTTTGTCATCCTTACAGATGTAAAACTCGATCCAGTCGTCAATGATAAGCTTCCATTGACAGACGGGTACTACACCTTCTACAATTTTATCAATTAATTTATTTGTTGAGGTAGTTGCCACTGATGCTGATGCTAAGATATCAGAAATTTCTTCCTCATCGTCCTTATCGAAAATAATATCAGAATCTTGTGGCTTCTGCATGGATTCATTATTTTGCCGGAGAGGTGCTCCACAAAATAGGGCTATTATCACTGGTGAGACGATGGTGTTATATCGAATATTTGTTAATGTTCCACTGCGGGTTTTCTCATAAAACGCGATCCAATCGCTATTGAATTGATTTATGTACTGTCGTAGCTCCCTGCACCCGGCCGGCTTAAGAGCTGAACTTGGATGAATTACGACAGTTGACTCAAGGCGTGATGTGATTTTATTTCGAGCCCGATCAATAAAGCAAATATTTGGATACATTCCAGCCACAAGACACGCCTGAACGATGCTCCAGTTGTCTGAATTTTCGTTAACTTCATTCGATCCGTTTATGTGATAGGTGCGTCTTATATGATCAAAAATTTGTTGTCGTGTTGCATGCATCATATCTAAAGTTGCTTTCGTTAAATAATTTTCCGTGCAGAACCGTCTCTCGTAGCTGGATCCCATCGATTTGTGTGCCCTCCATTGGCGGTACATGTTTACGATTCCCATATGATCACTGAACGATTCCCCGGAAAAGAGTTTTCTTCTAAAAGATGCCTTTCCGCGCTCCGCCCGATCTGATGGAAGGATAAATGGATCCTTAACCGAATGAAATGCGGCGACTGTAAGAACTGGATCCAGGCATTTCATCATAATCGAATATAACAAAGATTTCCCCAGCTGAACTTCAAGGGGCATATCAACTAAATGCAGCCCCAAATTGGTCATATTCTCGTTATCATCGAGAGCTCCAATTATTTTAAGTTTATTCACTGCTGTAAAAATCGCCATACTCGACGGTGGCTGCAGAGCATTCGCTAAATAAGAAGAAATCGGTGATGATCGGCTAATCGCCTTCGCGTAGAGACAAATCTCAGTTAATGGTATCCTTAAAAATTCTGGTATTGCAAATTTTGATAAAGATTCGTACTTATCCTTTGAGTACATCCGATAACAAATTCCAGTTTGTGTTCGTCCAGCCCTTCCAGCCCTTTGTTGAGCACACGCTTGTGATACCCAAATTGATTTAAGGTAGCTAGTCCCAGTAATCGAATCATAAGTATTCATTTTAACTTTACCCGAATCAATCACATAGGTAACATCAGGAAATGTGATCGATGTCTCTCCAATATTAGTTGATAAAATTATTTTTCTAACCGTACACGGTGCTAGGACCTGCTGTTGATCTTGAACTTTCATATTGCTATGAAGGAGAAAAAGTTTATATGAATTGGTGGGCAAATTCTCAGCTATCATATCTTTTTGTATAATTATATCATTATATCCGGGAAGAAAGACTAGAATACTTCCTGGATATTTGGTGGCCGCAATTGATTTAATCAATCTTAATAGAAGATTATGATCAATTTCCTCGTCATCATTAAATTGATTCTGATACGCCCTGAGGAGATTCTCCCGTTCGGATGATTCCTCTATCACACTGGGCGGTCTATGAGATTTAAGAAAATCAAAACATTTCCTGTCCATAAAGCATCGAGCATAATCCATTGCATTCATTCCACTTTTATCCTCCATATAAATATCAGCTCCTAAATTAGCAAACTTAACTAAATACTCCATAGTATTTATTTGGGCAGCCGCAATTAGCGGAGTCTTAAAAGTTACTGAGTGGGCAACATTCACTGGGATTCCCTCGCTTTGTATTAAATAAGTTAATTGGGCGAAACTTTCCTCAAGTGCCCCCGGAGCAAAGCATCCTTCTATCACACCGTCAACATAAATTTGTGTATCCTGATCCAAAATCGTTACATAGGCGCTCCTTCGCTCCTCTTCCATTTCCTCGATCCGCTTAATTTCAGCCAGGTAAACCGCCATTCTATCCGTTTTGTACTCGATGTTTAAAAGTATGTCCTCCAGGTAGAAGGTCCTTGTCTCAAAGCATCTTCCCGGAACATTTATAATCGGCACCCCATCAAAATATTGACTCAAAAGTCCAATGTCCATTGTTGCTGACATTAAAATAACTTTTAATTGTTTATTATGCTTTAAGTGATCCCTCAGTGTGATCAGGATAAAATCAGTGTTCTTATCACGTTCATGAATTTCATCAATTATTATGTGAGTTAGCCCAAGAAAGGTGTCATTCACGTTATTCATCAAGGATCGTAAGACGCAACCGCTCGTCGTGTATATTAAGTTTGTATTTTTCGTCAGACAATCTTTAAGAAAAATATATATGTATGTATATAGAAATAACAATAATTTTTTCTCTTTTATAGGTTCTTAGTAAAACCATAGACTAATAAATAACATAAAGACTGGCATCCCATAGAAGGAACCGTGAACGCTTTTCCCTCAGCCCGAAATTCGCGATGCCTCGAAATATCCCAGCTTTAAAAGAAAATCTGGGAATTCTGTGAGGTTGTTGAATTTTTCTATGAATCTTCTGAGTTGCGTGATCTGCTCAATGAAAAAATGACACTGCTTCATGAGATTTGAACTTACATATCTAGTTGTGGCGGTGGCAGCAAAGCAAGCTGTGAAATAAAAGTGGAAATCGTAGCAGGCCACGAGATGAAGTTTTTGTTTTATAAAATTGAAAATATCAGTTTGGTAATTGATTCCGGCCGGTAAAGATTTAAATTAAAAATTAATAATAAAATAAGCCCAAAAATTAATAAACACTTAAAATAAACAAATTGTAAATAATAATAAAAGTGGAAATAAAATATAAAATAAAAATAATAAATTATTCTAATTTAAAGGAAATTTAAATGGGGGCTAGTCCCCCATATAGTGAAACTCAAATTTTTTGTTTGAGGTGATTTTCATTGTTTTAAAGAATTATTTAAAACAGAATTTAGATTGTGATGCATCGGCCCTTACACTTGAGGGATCAAATGGAGGCAAATTGTAGGAGCTGCGAAATTGACAGCTTTTTATATAATGTTAGTTTTTCATATCTACTTTATATTTTGTACTCCTTTTTCGCATAATATTAAGGATTTCTGTACTTCTAGCTTGTAAATTCCTTTTAATCAATCCAAAATGTATCCTTAGTAGATTGAAATTAAAAAAAAAAACATTTGTACAAACTATTGTTTTAAAAGAATTTTTTAAGTCAATGAAAAACACCTAAAAAACAAATAATCGGAATTTCATTAGATAATTCAAACGTCATGAATATCTCCGTGTGTGAAGATTTCATTCATTGATTGAGCAGATCACGCAACTCAGAAGATTCCTAGAAAAATTCAACAACCTCACAGAATTCCCAATTCTCTTTTAGAGCTGGATATTGCTGGGATATTTCGAGGCATCGAGAATATCCGGCTGAGGCAGTTTCTTCTATGGGATGCACAGTCTTAATGTTATTTATTAGTCTATGGTAAAACTTAGCTGGGTTAAAATATTGCTACAGCTATAGGCAAAATAAAAAGAGGTCATTGGTCAGAAAAGGATTCCACACAAAACTCACTTTCGAGCCGAATTTGAAAACCAACAGTCGTTCCGAGTTTTTCTCCTCGTTCTTGAGCAACGCGCTCCGCAATTGCGACCGCAGCCATCCTCCTTGGCTGAGTGCAAACGATTCTACAACCGAGGCCTTTCTCATGAGCGTTTTCCAGGATGTACTGAGGCACCTGCGTCGTCTTCCCTGATCCTGTGTTCCCGTTTATAATAATTACCTGGGAAGAACAGGGTTTTTTTTCTCTTTTGCTTTCTTTATTTTATTCTAAAATTTTGGTAATTTTAAAACGAAAAATTTACGAGTATTACTCGTCATATATCTTGTTTTTAATAAACGGACGCAAAATTAGGTATTTTTAAATTAAACTCCACCGTTAAGAGTTTTGAGGAAGGTATAAAAAGATTTAGGGAATTTTGTGTGGAGGAAAGCGTCTGGGAAACCAAGGTAATTTTTAGGTGGGGCTCTGTAAAATTTGCGGAGCACCCATATTACTTAAAAAAGCGGGAGGGAGACGTGTTAATTAACAAAAACTAAAGAGTGACATCAATAGGAATAATTTGTGACATGCGTAGAACGATTTTAAATCTAATAAAACCTGTTGAAATCGATTTGTTTACATACCTTATTGCTGCCAATGGTTTCCAAAATCTCAATTTTATGTTCTGTAATGGGAAGATCTAGGCGTTCCTGTGTAAGATATCGGGGTCCATTCCCCTTGAGCGGTATCAATTTGTTTGATGTATTCGGAAGCAAAAATATACCATTTCTTGACCTTTTATTATCGGTACACTTTAATGTTGTCTCAGTTGATGTTAATAATCCTGTACACCGTCCCAGAAGTCGTCTAGACTCTGGGGTTAGGGCGATCCACTGGGTAAGATTATTTTTCATTACACGCTTATAAACCATAAGGCGGCGATTTTTGCCGGTCCCATTGCTCCTTGACACCAGACCCATCGGCCGGACATACTCATGAAGGTAGGCCCTTTCCTCTTTAGTTAGGGTTGCCGGAAATTCCATGTATTCGTCCAAAGTGTTTAGGAACTCTTCAACCCTTCGCTGCAGCCCCAGGCGCACCTCCTCCGCAATAACGAACTTCTGTTTGACTTTGTTCCGGGCCATAGTTATTTTTTTTTCTTTTTATATATCTCTTGTCACAAGCACCGTCTAAGTCTCAACTCCGAGTAATTTTATGGGTAATGCGCACAAATCACCAAATAAAAAAAACAAAATTTTATATATGTATATCTACAACGAGCCTACTTGATCCACTACTCACGATACTTGTCGTCGGCTCGGGCTCCCCGCAAGGGCCACCCTTACATTCGAGTAAAGGTCTATTCACACTAACCATTCGGCAATCAACATCACATCAAAATAATTCTTTTTTTGAGTTTTAATGGCGTAATTCACACTATTCGCCACCGACACATGATGGCACCCTCCATCATCATGAGAAAAGTTCAGGAGAATATTGACGCCGGCAGATTGTCAGATTCAGATTCAGATTGTTTTATTCGACAGGAGCTTTGAGGAGGTTACGAAAGGAGATGACGCCTCAAAGGACAGGAGTAACATATACAGAATCCGTTAACAAAGTCAGAAAACTTATTATTATACAGTGACGGGCTATACCGGCAGATTGTCGGTCAAGCTGAAAATAAAATCGGGATGGTTTAGTAAACCAAACCAGAAAATTGTCGGGCGGTTGTCGGACGACTGATTGTCGAAATCTTGATGGATAGTGTGAATAGGCCTAAACTATGGGTAAAAAGAACAAAATACAATTACAGAAACCACTCTGTCCGGAAAACACCGGCGGAGCGCCAAACCCCCTAGAAGTCCCCAAAACCAAACACACAACAAAATCTGTCTTTTCTCCAACGACAACAAAAAATATCGTTTCTCTCCTCTAATTCCACAAACTCAACCGAATTTCCCACGGTATACACAAAGGTATGCCTTGCCTCACGGTATACAGAATACAAGGTATAGTAAAGAAAATTTTGACATATGGCTGTGACGTCACGCCGACCTATTTTGTATGAGAGAGAGAGAGAAGCGCACACTTTTATTTCACTTAAAAAACTTCTAAAAATCGCACAATAACAAGTAAACAGGTCGGCTTGACGCGCAAGATGGCCGACAGCACTTCATCTTTACTATACCGTGGCCTTGCCTTATCTGCTAGATTTTGACATTTCTTTTTCACGTACTCTGGCAGCATTTATTTGGCAGACCGGAAAAAGTTGTTTTAATAATTATTATTACTTAGCACGATAAATTAGTATCAAAATAATCAATAAAAGTAATGAGAATTTGAAATTTTTAGGGTTCCGTACCTCAAAAGGAAAAAACGGAACCCTAGGATCACTTTGTTGTCCGTCTGTCTGTCTGTCAAGACCCTTTATCTCGGGAACGCATGGAGGTATCGAGTTGAAATTAAAACCATCAGGTCTATAGTCCCTTGAAGCTGTGAATCAAACTTCTAAATTAACGTAAAAAAAAGATACGGCCGTTTATGCCGCAAAAAACGTATATTTCGACACTCTCAAGGGAATCAAAATTTATAGGGTAGTTTCCGTTGACCTAGAACTATGAAATTTGGCAAGAAGTAAGGTCTCACAGCACAAGTAAAGGAAAAAATCCGAAAATCTTTAATTTGTAGTTAAATCTCATAAAAAAATATATTTTACGGAACCCTCGGTGCGCGAGTCAGACTCGCACTTGCCCGCTTTTTTTAAAATATTCATCTAGACTTCGTGCGGTTAATGTTTTTAAAGCAAAGAAAGATTTTTTCCATGGGGAAAATGTATTATAAACAGTTTCCCCATATTACCCCATATTAAATGGAATAAAATAAAATATAGAGTTTTAACAACTAGTACGCTAAGTTTTGATTCTCCACAAGACTATGAAGAATATTTTAAAACGGTTGTGCATCTTTTCAGAATCGAAGAAGATAATTAAAAATAAGCAGATTATTCTGTATATAAAAAAACTTAAAACCCCAACTGCTGGAGGAAAGCTACCAAAAGTCAGAAAATGTGCTTCATTTTCCCAAAACGAAAATGCAACAAAAACCATGGAATATAAAATAAGTAAGAACGGTTACGGCCTGTAAAAACCTTGTACATGAGCGACCACTTTCTTTCCTGAGGAACAAGACAAGAGGGGTATACCCGGTATACCCTTATTTTGGAAATAATTATAATAGTGTAGGTGTGCAGGAGCTTAACTGGTCTTTAAATTTTCTTGAATAACACATTTTTCATTGCAAAATTCTCAGCAAATCGTCAAAATGCTCACTTCAAGAAATGGGGTTTACATCGCTAAACAACTGTTTGAAGAACTAAATTATCAACTCATACATAATCCCCACTTAATTTTAGACACAAGTTTCTTTGTGGTTTTTGTGCCATTTTAACCAGTAAATTAAGCATAAAATAAGAATAATTTGCAATATGGGATACTAAAAGACCAATTATAATAATTTAAGAACACACTTTCGCCCAAAACTTAGAAATTCTGTGAAATTCAATTGCACTATATATCAAAATAGATTGCATTCCTTTGAAGTAGTTTAAGATATAAAACTAAATATTTAATAATTTTCGGTGCTAATACTTGATGGATTTATGCCATTAAAACAGAGTAATGCTCCTAAAATACATTTGGCAATAATTCAAACCCACAGCTGACTGCTCAAAATCCGTTGATGCTGCGAGCAAGAAGGAACGAAAAGTGTAGCATTTTGATGTAGGCACCTTGCAGGAACGAATGAATATGGAGTGGTAGAACCATGCAAAATGGCTTCACTTCGGCTCGTTTCCACTTCATATTCATTCGTTCCTCCAAGGATCATAGAAATATAGGGTGTGTTTCTTTATTCATTCCGAATATTCGGAACACTCAGGGTGTGTTTCTTTATTCATTCCATGCAAAGAAGAGAACGAATGGAATTTTCACGGAATATATGGTATGGAATGAATAAAGAAACGACTTGGAAAACTTGGAATAACATTTTGACATTTATATTTGTTGTGACAGTTAAAATGGATTGACAGCAGCGTATTCCCTTAATTCCACCTTTTGAGACGGGACAAAAAGAATACGTCCGGAATATTCCGCAGGAGTAAAGAAACGCTGAACGGAATGTTCGGAATACCGTAAACGAATAAAGAAACGCTTATTGAGTGTTCCGAATATTCCGAATGAATAAAGAAACACACCCTATATTTCTATGCCAAGGATACAAATTTATTTGACCGTAAATTCGCCAGAAGCTCACTTTTGTATTTACTCCCAACCTTTCCGCCAGATGGCGAAAAGTGCCCCGTCTTCCTTTCCTTTTTCCCTAAAGATTTCGTTACAGATAGCGCTGAAATCGCGACAATTTCAAATATAACTGCCCTGCATATTTCAAACAATTGCTCAAATAACTTTCTCTTAAAATTTGGGTTAAGCGAGCCTCTGGTGGGGCCCAACGAATTTTTAATCGGACAAGGTTCGAACAGGGACTTACCCTATTTTTTTTTTCTTGACGCCTGCTCAAAATTTGGGTCAGCGGAGCCCTCAGTGGGGCTCAACGAATAACGGTGAATGTTGTGAATCTTGATGAAATATACTTTTTGATGAACGGTGGTGGGTTTTGAGTAAAAAGCAAAAAAATTTATCCTTTCTACAGTTTCTCACAAATAGTTTTTATTTCCGTTTCATTTTTCGTTTTTTTTCGTCATTTTGTGCCACTTTTTTTTTTTGATAACAAGAAAATTTTCTAGGTTTTTCGGGTGGTGTTATGTTTTGTGAGATGATTGTTTACTCTGAATTTTTAAAATCTGCCTTAAAATGTTGGTTTTTTGGTTTTATTTGGTTTTTTTTAGAAGATACAGTGACAAGATTTTCGATTTTTATTTTATTTTGTTGTTGTTGTTCATTGTTGTTCTTCTATTTTTACATTTTATTAAAACTGGATAATATTTAGCATTTTTCTTTTGTTTTTTTTTTATGAACTAATTTCCATTTTCAAGTATTTATTTACTTTTTATTATTATTTATTTTTTCTTTGAAGATAACTGCGATGGTTTTTTTGTTGTTCTTGGTTTTCTTGCTTTTTATACAGGTGAGAATTAATTTCTCTTAATTAATGATATTCAAATTCGTCGTAATTTTTTTTCGCTGAGAAATTCGTTAAAATGAAAGAAAATTAGTCTTCAGTTTTACAAACATTCAAGCACCAAACGATTTCTCTCGTTTATTTTTAAAAAAATAAATTAAATTTAAGAAAGAAAATGATTTTTTTATACATTTTTCCCCCTTTCATTTTAATTATTAATATATATATTAAATTTTTTGGTGTTTATACATTCAAATTTTTAAGATATTTAGCCCTAATTTTCGCTCATCTCTTCCCGTCCTCTTGCTACCCTCACCTCGAGCAACTTGAAACTACATGTGAAACATTTTACAAAAAATCTCCTCAAGCACTCAAAATTTCACGCCTGAATCTTCAAGTTGTTCTTAATTTTGCTCGTTTTTTTCTCAAAAGTGCAAAAATAAGCTCATTAAAACTTAATTGTCCCTAAATAAATTCGTTGAAGGATAAATAAGAAACTCTCGTTTTCTCAATGATTGGTTCAGATCTGTTATTTTTTTCATACTTTAGTGTATACATAATCTTTTTAAATTTTTTAATTTTTATTTATGTTTCATGTGTTTTACTCGTTAATTACTTCATTTTTTTCCTAAGTGTCTTCGTGTAAAAGTCTCCTCAAAAAATTTAGATCCACTAAATAAGTCTTAAAACGGCTATACACGTTCTAAATCTAGACCTTTTCTCCCCGCCCCCGCACTTAATCTAGTCTCTAGCCTCTAGAGTTTCTCAACTCAAAAGTGAACCAAAATCAGATTTCTCCTCTCATTACAATTTTGATATAATTTTTAGTTATTTTTAATTATTAATTTGACCGCCCGCCCTCAGTTCTCCAGTGACGTCGTTGACAAGTCCTCGGGGGTCGCCTTCATCTCCCCACTGCCGTCGACGTCGCTGTTGATCGCATTTTGATCACCCAAATCATTTCCGGGATCACGCGACTTCCGTTCAAAATTAGCCAGCATCAATTTATCGGTTGGCGACAAAAACTGGGTGCAGTGCGCCGAAATGCCACCATTTGTTGTAAGTATTCTGCATATAAAAATCAATCAACATTTTGTTTTTTGATAGTTTTCTTAAAGTGGAATCTACGAACCGCTACTTGGGCTCAATCGGCTCGAAATTAAGTGAACTAATTTTAAACTTTCATTTTCCTTACAATGGGCATGCAAACTTAAGTGTAATTTTAATTTTAATAGGAAGGAAACCCTTCAGATTTTAGTTGATTTTCTAGAAACTATCCGGAAATTACGAAACAATAAAACTTATTCAAAGTTTAGTTTAGTTGCATGTCACAAAAGGTCCACTAACATTTCGATTGGTTTGATGCTTGTTCGTCGAACAAAACTGAAAACTTGCTCCTTGCAATTTTAAGAAAAGTTATAAAAGGTCCGACTCTCCTCTCATTGAAACGGCCGGTGGAATTTCGAAATTGAATACCTCAGGAATTTCTCATTATGAATTGCTGACGTATTTCCGTTGCATAACAACACATGCAAAGGAAAATGCTGTTGTGTGATTGGCTGGTTGTCGTTCGCGCATTCGAGGGGGCGTTACGGAAGTACAAAACTTGACCGTTGATTTCAAAACTTTTTGAATGTTAAAAGCAAAAGAAAAAATAAATGAATTGAGTTGACTTAAAATTGTATTGACCTCTTTTCATGGAAATTGCATTACTGGCTCCAAACCTGTTAACCTTTTCCGAAAAATATAAAATTATGGCCTAGATTAAACGTTACTTTTAAAATTTACAATTTAATAGAAAGAAAGTCGCTCAGTGATTTAAGGGAAAATATAAAAACGTATATAAGAAAAAAGCAACACCGTAAACAGGTTGGTAGTCTAAAAAGCAACTAGTAATCACAATTTAATAAAAAGCGAACCCTTTAAGGGTTTAAGGTCTAATATAAAAACAAGCAAACTTTTTAAACGCCGGCACCCTAAACCGGAGACTAAGGGCCTGTCCGAATCGAAGTCTATGTCTACGTCTTCGTCTCGTTATAACAGTACATGACGACAAACCGAGCTCAGCTCTGTTCAAATTCATGTCTATGATGTGAGTTTAGCTACGTAGTATAACAGTTTAGATTGCTTAGCTTGATGAGCGAGTCAAGGCTTGCGTTGACTACGTGAGACGGAATGAAAACTGTTATAACGAGACGAAGACATAGACTTGGATTCGGACAGGCCCTAAGTCTTAAAATCAGCTAGAAATCACCAAGAAATTGGCTTAGGTTCTGTTTGAAAGGACACAGAAACCTAAATTAAACGCGAATTTTCAATTTTTAATTTGAATAGACAGACAACCCGGGGGTTATACCTCTACCGCTAATTAATTAACATACAATTTGATTTTTTCGACTCGATACTGATTGGCCCTTTCGGGGGTTAATGTGGGTAACAATTACCGGGGCTCGCTGTCCGGCGACCGGTCGATCCCTGGGATCCGGTAGCCCTCGTGGGTCTGTCGCAGGAACGCTACGCCCGACGACAAGGTTGACTCATCCAAGGACACTGAAGGACATGACCAAATATTCTGAAATAGGCGAAATTCTGTGCGTTTTCAAAAAACCAACAATGCTCCGATTTTCAAAGAAATTCCAAAAAATACCTGCAGACTGGGTGAAAAATTATCGTTCCCATACGTTGGAGAGTTCGACATTGACCCATGCGTTGCATTTCTATTTTTTGATTTTTAATTTTTTCGGAAATAAAATTTTTGAGTTAGTTCACTGGGAAACGTCTTAAAAAAATTTTATTTTGTTCACTATTTTACACTTAAAAAACTAGAAATTTAGCTTTTAAATATCAAAAAAGGAATCAAATTACATTAAAAAATTTTTGAAATATTTAAAGAGAAGAAAAAGATTTCAAAACAATGTAAGAAAAGTTTCAATTATGTTTAAAAAGATTGAAAAAATATTTAAAAACGTGCAGAGAGAAATTGTAAGAAAATTTAAATTTAAGAGTTTGTAAAAAACATTCAAACTACTTGAGAAAATTTAAGTAAAAAAGATTTTCAAAAGGATTTTGAAAAAGATTTTATTATAAAAGATTGATTATTAAAAAATGAACGGATTTAAAAAGAGGCCTTTCTCTGCGTACTTACTCTGAAAATATTTCGGAAGATGGATTTACAACAATTACGCAAAAGCACATCAAAATGACTGATATACAAATAAAATGAAAAAGTAAGACAACAAAATTTACACAAAATAAAAAACATGCCGTTTTTAGTTTCATTAAATGCGAAAAAGATTTCTAGAAAATGAGCCTAGCTTTAAGAAAAACGTAAAATTGACCAACTCTAAAGGAAATATTTTGAGCCCCGAGCGCTAAAACCCGCCGGCTAGTGAAAATCTCTAGAACATTTTAAGAGAAAAATCAACCCCTTTCGGGCCCATTGGCACCCTGGCAACAAAAACAATCTTTCGGGGCTCAAATTCTCCAGAAATTAAGAAAATATGCCTAGCTTTAAGTACAGAGTGAAATCAAAGCAAGTTTAGAGGGAAAATAACATTTTGTCCCGCGAGGCTCACAACCCGCCGGGAATGAAAACTCTTAGAATATGTTAGGGGAAAAATGAACTCTTTCCGCACAAATTGGCACCCTGTACAAGAAAACAATTTTTCGATACTCCAATTTTGCAAAAATGAAGAAATCAAACCTAGCTTTATACTCAAACTAAAATACGCCAGTTCTGGAGGAAAAATTTTGAGCCGCGAGTTCTAGAACCCGCCGGCCAGTGAAAATTTATAGAAACTGTTAACGAAAAAACGAACTCTTTCCGCACAAATTGATACCCTGAACAAGAAAATTTTTTGGGGCTCAAATTTTGTGAAAATGAAGAAAACAAACCTAACTTTATAATCAAACTAAAGTCAGTCAACTCCGGAGTAAAAATTTTGAGCCGCGAACCCTAGAGCCCGCCGGTTAGTGAAAACTCCTATATAGTATGTAGAAAATGTTAAGGGAAAAACGGAGGCTGGTTTTTGAGGAAACATTTTGAGGCAAGCATGCAAAATTTTGAGGCTGGTTAGGGCATGCTTTTAAGCGTTAGAGCAGCAAACAAAAAGAGAGGGCCAAATGAAGACTCTACGACTAATTGTAAGAAGCAGACCAGGAGAGGGTGCTGTTGTTTGGTTTCTTGCTTTTTTCTATCTTACTGTGACTGGAAGTTGCACGAGAGAAATCCGCTCTGATTTCCCACATCATTGCTACCTCCGGCCCCGTTCAATCCTTGACTACCACTTCCGTTTCCGCCGTTAGCGGGAGCACTCCCACCGGGGCCAGTTCCGCCGCCACTGCCGCAATTCGTGGCCCCTCCGTTATTATTTCCATCTTTTCCACCAGCCGAATTTTGTTGGCTGCTCATTTGCGAGTTTGGCGACGTGGAGGGCTCGTACTTTCTTGGCCTGCCCCGCGACAAATGGCGCCTCTTTACAAACTCATTATCGTCGACCATCCAAAATGATCCGAAGTCGTCTTCGTACCTCACGAAGCATTTGTGCAGCGAAAGATTCGTTCGAATTGCGTTCTAATAAAAGTACGATAAATGTTCGACAATAGTTCAATATAAATTCGATGAAACAACATCCGAGTACGATCGACATAAGTTCGAAAAATTTTCGAGAAAAGTTCGAAAACCGATTTTTTTGAGTACACGTTGCACAAGTATTGTTTTAAAATGAATTTAAACCAGAGTCAGAAAAGCGCGGTAGGTTTTTTTTTTAAATATATATTTATATTTAATTTTGGAAATTGTACACATTGAGTAAAACATAGAGAGCGATAAAAGAGAATAAAAAGAGAAAAAATGTAGATAAAAAGTAGATTTATAAAAATTTATTTTATTAATATTTTATTTTATTTTGACAAAAAAAGAAAGACAAATAAATATTTTGAGCAAAATAGTAAAAGGAGAGTATGTAGAGGCCTAACAAATAACTTTAGGCCACAAGTCTTGAATAAAAATATTATTTAATAGTAAAATTTATTAATTCGAGGAAAATTTGATATAAATCCAAGGGTTTCTTTTGTGTTTTATTGTAGCGAGAAGGATGACAGTAGTCACCTGGAAAAAATTAGTACGAAAAGGGAGAAAAGTGCAAAAACCACACAAAAATATACAAATATAAAAAAATCTAAAAATTATATATTTGAGATTAGATATAATAATAAATAATTGGGGTATATTCGGAAAATTTAAAATCATGCAAATATGTAGGTATCAAAGATTATAACATTTAAGTTTTAAGAGTAATATCAAAATAGATTTAAAAAGAGAGTTTAAAATTAAAGTATTAACTTTTGTATATTAAAATGAAAAGAATTTTGTAAATATAAAAAGAGTATCAAAAACACTTTCACACAGCAAACCCCCAAGAAGTCATTTTCATAGACCTATACTACATTTTCTAAAAACCTTTGCAATTTGAACCGATCCTCCTTTGAAATTTACCCTTCTACTATTAGATTTCATAGAAATAAGTTGACTTGCTCTGGTTTTTTTGTATTTATTTGAATCTTAAGCCCTCATCCGCTGAAATCCGCTGAGTTCAAAGAAAGGCAATTTTCGAGTAACTATTAAAATTTATAAAAACTAGTTTGCTAGCTCTGGTCTTTTGCATTTATTACTAATTTTGAATAGTACGAAGGCTTTTTTTAAAACGATTTCAATTCTAAACCGCACCTTCGCTGAAATCTGCAATATCTGCTGCGGTAGAAGAATGCCAATTTTCGAGTTGTTAAGGAAAGTTCTCGCGGTTATTCTTGGGAGTTCTTTAAAATCAATCGGATCGAGTTTAGAAACATACGACTCACTCTCACTTTCAGACATTCAAGAAATTGTTTTAAAAATGTTAAAGTTAAGAGTTAAAAGTTAAAAATGAGTTAAAAGTTAAGTGTCGTAAAATAAAAGTCGAAATTTTATTATTATTTGATAGCGCTACTTAATTTATTTAAGCTTATATTTTTTGTTTTATTTTTTTAAATTTTTTTTATAGTTTTTGGACGTACCCAAATGTTGGACTCCCAGACACTGAGAGTGCAGCGGCTGCCGTTGACCTCTGAGGGCGTCTCTTATAAAATTCTACCTCATCGACAGTCCAAACCGCGCCTTTTACATTTTCAACTCGCATAAAACACTTATGAAGGGACAAATTATGACGTACTGCATTCTGAACAATTGGTTTTTTATTTTTATATTATAATTTGGCTTGTATTCTTTGAATTTTATAAATAATAATGGTATTTTTGTAAAATATTTTACTTCAAAATTAACGTCGTTTATACTTTATCATTTATTTTACCTTTGTTGTTTGTGCACTTAATATGGTAACACAAATGTTCAGCAAATTTTCCTCTATGTATAGTTGTACTGAATTTAATTTTATTAAATAATACTTTTCATATTCCACTTGTTTTTAATTTATCAACAAAAATTGAACGAAAGTTGGGTATAAAATAACTATAAAAATAAGGAATTGATATAAATTTTATTCATTTTTCTTTTTTTTAAAAAATAATTATTAGGAAATTGGAGGTAAGGATAAAGTTTAAACAAGCTTTTACACCCACCTTCCAAGTCGCCGCATTTCGACGAAAGTAGCAGAAAGTATTTTGGAACCAATTGTAGATTTCATTTAGAGTCAGCTGCTTATCGGGTGATTCTATAATGGACTAATAAAGGAATTTTCCTTAAATATTTACTATAAAAATGTTCGAAATTTACGGGCAAGCACACTTATATAGTCCGATAATTTCGTGAGAAGTAACTTTATTATAAAAAAAAATTACTAACTTGTCTTATAAGAGACGCATATGTAAAAGGTGGTCGGACATCGGCATTTTTGTAAAATTCCCGATTTCGCTGAATTTCTGTGATATAAGTAAAATTAAAATTTGTTTATCTTATCCCAAAAAGGTATTTAATTAAACGAAAAATTGATGATTAATTACAACACAAAGTAGAATACCTTTCCCCTAGCTTTTTCTCAATCAATCAATCGATTTTTCCTTTTTAATAAAGCTTGGAAGTTAATTTAATTCATTTTCTTCCTTTAATCTTGGGAGAATTTAAAGTAAAAAAGTCAATTCCGAGGGTTAGATGAAAAATAATTAAAGCGATGTTTACCTTCCCCCCCGCCCAATCCCTCCAGGTCCTCACAGGAACTGGGTGAAAAATAATTTTAAGTTTCAAAATACAAACAATAAAAAGTTTTCAAAATAAGCAGACAAAATTTTCAATTTTAGTTTAGGGAGATGATGTCTTGCGACTTTATTAAATAAGGTAATAAAAGAGAAACTCAAATTAAAATGTTATAACAATGGTTTATTTACCTTCAGATTCCCTGCCCCATTATGTAAAACAAAAGGCAATACAAAAAAAAAAAAAAAACAATTGTCTGTTTGATACGTGAAAACGATTACGATTTTGGAGTTTCATTTTTGCCCCAAAAATTCTTAATCGACGAAATTTAAAACTTCCGTGCCAAAGCGAGCAAATTGTGCACACATTTTTCATGGTATAACACCAGAGATAAATACGAGAAATATTTGGACAAATGTTTATTTGAATTTTAAAAGAAACAAACACAACTATAAACAAGAAAATGGTTCTTTACAGCAGACTTAAGCCGTTTGCTGTATCTTTTGTGGTCGCAATTAGATTTTAAAAATAAAAGGAAGAATTTGATAGTGTCTTACGGTGTTGGCTTTTTTCTTTTCCTCAGCCGTTTGTCTCCAGTTCGATTGTTTATTTAGAGAACGTTTTTCGATACTATCTAAATTTATTAATAATTTCTTATTTATTTATTTATTCTTCTCATTAAAATACCTCTATATATCTTTTGGATTTTAATTTTCTGATAGATGTTTCTCGTTTTAAGTGCGGAGGAATAAAAATAAAATGAAAACAATTAGAAATTAAAAAGGTAACAAAAATTATAAAAATAAATTCTGAGGGCGGAATAATTATCGCTGGAACATCGCTCAACATGTTGTTTACATAATTTTTCGGTATGCTGTGTGTTACTGCGGCCGGAAAATATGTTTATATTTAAATGCGAATGGGGAGAAAAGATAAATTGTTTATGCGAACCAATCTCTCACAAGAATTAAATTCCATTTACATTTCCAGAAATTGTTTCTGTTTGATTAAATTGATGATACAAGAAACGGGCATCGAAGGAAAAATTGATTGTGTTTTAGATTTTAAGAGGAGGGAAGGTAAAATAATAAAAATTAAAAATAATTAAAATCTGTACTTTACCCTGCTGTACATCTAGGCCGGCACGTTCTAACATGTAGGGTAAGCCTTTTCAAATTAGAATTAAAACGATATCTTAAAACCCTTTTCTAAAGACCCAAATTTTGATGGTTTTTACTTACCCCCAGCAAGAGAAAGTGGTGTTTTATCGCTGATACGCTTCCTAATCGATGATATGTTTGGATTACTCATAATTGGGGAACGAATCGATACAGGCATAACGGGATTTGTTAAACTTAGGGTCGGTGGACATGGGATGTAGGGGCTATCATTGTCCTAAAAAAAAAATTCTATCAACTTAGTGTAAAAGCCACAAAATTAAGCTAGTTTTCAGCAAGGCCATGCCCCAGTACACACAGCTGATGCTGTTTGAATGGATTTTCGCCTCCCCTCACCTTACAGTCCTTTTTTTCGGAAGAAAACTGTTTGCTCAAGTACAAATGATGCATCATCGCCTGAAGTCTGTCCCTCTCCTTTTGCAAGTGAATTTCTAGCTGAGAAACAACTTGCATTTGAACCCTCGCCTGAGCCGTTGACCTGTCGTCTAAACTGTGCTCAGTGTTAAGATGCCTATTGCAAAAATTATAAAAAAATATAAAGCTTTAAAAATAATAAATTATATATCTTCAAAAAAAAGAACTATAATTTTATTTCATTTCCGAGCTTTCGGGGTTCGCCTAATGTTTGACAAACACTGGTAAAAAGTCTATATTATCAAATTTTTATACCAAAACCTTTTCAGATGATGAAACTTTAATCGATTTTTTCATTTTGTTTACCTACATTTTACAGAAGGACGTGAATTCAGGAAATTTTGTTCCAATTTTATCTGTAGGTACCTAATCAACAAAAAATGCGGGAAAATCCGTAAATAATAAAAAATTTAATTTTGAAGATAACGATGGAAAAATCCATAAATTTGCATAAATCCAACATTTGTACAAACGATTTCACCTAGGCACTTTTGTGTTGCCAGATCAACGAAAAATTCAACTCCCTTCTTCGCAAACAAAATCAATTATTACCTAAATGTTGCTCAAAATTGTAAAACATGAATAGCTTTATAAAAGATATTCAAGGTACCGTCGGAAGAAAACATTTGTGCCACAAGCTCCAGAATCCGCCGGTGGATGAAAATATCCTCTTAATGCTTATAGAAAAATAGGCCTTTCCCCTTCCACTAAAATTACGTGTTGTTGTTGAAATTATGCTTAGAATTGCAAAACAAAAGTAGCTTATATAGAAAAATTAAAATCAGGGTACCGACGAAATAAACCTTTTGAGTCACAAACTCCAAAACCCGGCGGTAGATGAAAATTTCCTCGAAATGTTTAGAAAAAAATGGCCTCTGTTTCCCTTAACATTCCTTGACTCGAAAAATCTCGCCTGGTATTTCAAATTTTGCTCAAAATTACAAAACATAAGTAGCTTTATATAGAAGTTCAAATCAGGTACCCCCGAAGGAACAATTTTGAGCCACGGATTTCACAACCCACCGGTGGATGAAAATTTCCGCGAAATGCTTAGAGAAAAATACACCCTTTCTCTTTCAATTCCCTCGCTTGTCACTAAAAATTACGTCTCGTTGTTGAAATGTTGCTCAAAATTACAAAACATACAAAACATAAATAGCTTTATATAAATGTTAAAATCAGGAAAACTACCGTCGGAAGAAAAATATTGAGCCCGGGCTCCAGAAATCGCCAGTAATATGAAAATTGCCTCGAAATGCTTAGAGCAAAATGGAGACTTTCTCTTCAAATTATTATAAAATTCTTTAATTTCATTTTAATTTTAATACTGAAGTTCATTAACATATTAATTTTTATTTTTCAATTTACTTACCATTTGAGATACCGTTGGTAGGTGCGCCGATCTCATTTAATTTCTATCTAAAAGGTAATTTTTATTTTGTCAATAAATTACCTGATTACCTGTTCATAGGTTTGTGACTTCTTCTGCGGAGATTTGTAAATAAGTATTTTACTTGGTCTTCTTGTAAAGAGGGTACCCCTTGATTGTTTGGTCCCTAAAGGGCAAAGTCGTCTCAGCCTAGATAAATTTACTTACGGTGGTAATTTACCTAAGCCGAGTTCACAATTCCCGCGTTTTTATTTCTAATTTGAGGCCAAACAATTAAGTGGTACCTTAAAGGGGGGTTCAAGAAATGTTTTTAGTATTTTAATCATTTTTTTCAAAGTAAAATTTTATTAGTCTTTTGTTAGTAAAATAAATAAATAAAATTAATTACATTTTATTTTGAAAACTCGAATATTTGATGCTGAGCCTCGGTTTGTGGATGAAGATGGGGTTTTCATTAGTTCCGGATTGAAACCTAAAGTTAGTTTAAAAATTCTTACTTAAAGGTACCCCTCCTCAGTTTGTTGTTTGATGCATTTCGGTTGATCTTTATCTGCAAAAGATCGTTAGTGTGCAACAAAAGTGGGCGAAATTCACCCCGAAAGCTCGTTTTTATTAAATCTAGATTAATTTAAAAAAATAGTAATGAAGAAAAGAGTGGTTATTTTTGGTGGTTAGGGGTTGATACTTACTTAACAAAAGATGAAACATCATCGAAAACGAGTTCGCATCCGGGCCATCGGCAAATTCCGTGGGCGAAAAGTGGATGATAATATTTTTCAGAGCTGCAATCGTCAAGATGATTGACCCCATGGAGACCCAAGGAAGGCTCATTTGAGCCAAGGATAATTTTTCTGTCCTGGCTCAAATTGTCAGGGTACCCGTCCCCCATTCCGATTTGATTCTGGTGGCTGTTCCCGCCCATTTGTTGGGTACCACCGCCATTCCCAACATCGCCACCCCCGCTCGAGTGTCCCTCATTTGAGCCAGGTGTGGCACTGTGATCCTTAGCATCGGGTCCAGTAACGTTGTTATTGTTATTATTGTTGCTACTGCTGCCGCTAGAGGTGCTACTGTTCGACGTGGCACCTTGCGGGTGCCCCTTTATGGTACCATTACTTGGGGTGCTGCAGCTTGTGCTATTTACGTGGGTTCCGTGCAGGGGATGATCCTCCCCCGCTAGGGAAAGATTCATTTCACCTGCACTAACTTGATGAATTATCGATGGTGGGGGCGAATTTTGTTGGGATTGTTGAGATTGCTGTTGATGACTGTGGTGGCTGTGGTGATTTTGGTGATGATTTTGCGTCGAACCCTGCTGATGCAGCGGGGACATAACTCTATGCATTTGCGATTGAAAATCTAGCTGCAGCGGCTTCATAAAACCTGGTTTTTTTTCGATTTTTTTTATTTATTTCAAACAAGGTATAGTTAATATAATTAAAACGATAATAGTACACTCAGAAAAACTCATACTTTAATTTGGTATTTTGATTTTGCATTGTATGAGGGGATTTTGTAAAAGTATTAAAAATTTTAACCGCTCCTCCAGTGAAATTTTCATCTTCCGCTACGATAAAAGAGAGCCCATTATCGGATACTATCAGAATTGATAGAAATTAGTTAGCTTGCTCTGGCTTTTTGCATTTATTATTGAGCCTTGATAGTATGAAGGCGTTTTAAAAAAAAAAAATTAAATCTTAACTGCTGCTCCACTGAAATCTGCACTATTTGTTTCGATAGAAGAAAGCCGATTTTCGGGTACTATCAGAAATGATATTCATCGAAATTAAAATTGAGTACCTTTTTTTCTGAGTGTATAATGTAAACAAAAAAATATTTGTTTATTAAGTAAATTCATATTTATATATAATATGTTTTCATATTATTATAACTACCTGGTTGTGAGGTTAGAGGCTGCTGTAGAGCGATGCCCTGATGCATTAAATACTGCCTCTGAACCAACTGAAGTTGTTGAATCAACTCCTGTTGTTGAATGCTAAGCTGATGTTGCAGCTGCATTGTGGGAAAATGAAATTCCTCTTTTTGAAAATATGTATTCGAATAATCTTTCCCTTTTTGGATTTTTATATTTCTACTATTTAGTGGATGGTATCGGCTCGTATTGCTCAATTTATTGGTGCGATATTTTCGATCATTTGAAATAATTTGCTGTTGGATGGGATCATTCGTTTCGACATCATCGCCCTTTTCCTGGTACTTATAGAGTGCCGTAAGGGCATCAAAGGGGCCCTCGTTTCCCAGCTTATCAGAGATATTGCTAAATATTTCGCTTGAATTATCTTTATCACTTAATTTATCCTCTTCACCAAATAATCGTTGACCAGATGTACCTGGAGTTGAATTTGATCTTTTTAATCTAATATAATTTTTTTCACATTCATAATTTTCAGTATCCTCTTGATCAGTTCGTTCGCTTTTAATTGTATGAAGGTGAAATTTATTTTGATTTCTATATTCGTCAAAATTTGATTGATTTTCAATTGTATCACTGCCAAATTCGTCGTTATCTTCTTCTTCGTGCTCGGAGGTAGGCTCCTCTTTTCGGATCCTGCACTCGAGCACCTGCTTAATTTGGAGCTCCAATTTTTGTTGTTTTATGATATGTGCCTGCTGGAGCAAATTTAATTGAAGACGCTCCTGAATTTGTTGTAGGCTTATCTCTAGCTGTTTTGTTGTTAAATCCAAATAAAACGGATTATGCTGGGATTGATATGGTAGCTGAAAATTATTAATTTGCGTATTTTGACGATAATGCTGCTGATTTTGATGATGATGATGATGATGATGTTGCTGTTGATGAGTCTGTTGATGAAATTGTTGATGCTTTTGCTGTTGTTGGAGAAGAATTTGTTGCTCAATATGCATGTATGGACGTTTCATTCCGTGGTCTATAAATTCATGTACAGCCGGAAAAATTACATCACTATGAAAATTTCGGCTGAAACGTATTTCGTCATTTAGGGGAATAAATTTAAATAGACATACAAAGCCTTTTTATCTTTGTTTGGCCATAATTTAGACTTACTTAGGGCTTGGGGGTCTAGAGTCTTTCAATTAATAAATTACAAGTTTTTTCGTTATTTTCACGCTAAATCCAGCCTGCATACTAAATTTTAGCTTTCTAAGGCTTTGGGAGTGTACTCTAAAATTTTGGTGATCGTCATATCTAATCCAATTAAACCCTCTTCTTAAAAAGTACTCGATACTGAATAAAATCGATACTTTTGATCAATTTGAGCTCTCACGTATCATTCAGACCGAAAATTATCACTAGTAAGTATATTAAAATCAAATCAATAAATATACCTAAATAATGTAATGATTAAATTAAACTCGCACTTGACCGATTTTTACACTATAAGTATTTCAAAATAGAAAAATTACAGTTTGAGATTCATGGGCTTATTTTATAGGGACAACATAAAATATTTTGGGGTGGCTTCAGAAAATTCTCTCCCTATCGTTGGCCGGGGTTAAGGGTGAGTTCGTTGAGCGGTAACAAGGAGGAGGGAGGGATTGCAATTTATCCAGAAAAAGCTCTCCTTGTTGTATTTGTTCACGTGCTTATTTTATCGATTTATTTTTGGGGAGGGAAAGCAGACATCGCAGACAGTGTCAATCGGGATTTTGTTAGTCCCTCAGACAAAACATACAAAAGATAAAAAAATTAATTCGATAGACGAATTTTTAGATATTACTTACCGGTCTTTTTTATTTATAATTTTTTTTATAGTTTTGTCACGGATCAGTGGAGGGCATTTTATTTTTATTTTTAAAAAAGTTACCCTTACACAAAAATTGTTCACACTATTTTATTTTTCGTTTTTATTTTTATTTTTAAAAAAAGCAGTCTCCATTTCTCGATAATATCACAGTTTAAATTAGCACCGTTTTTCTAATTCGATAAAACAAATCTGAATATTACCGGCGGAATGAATTTATACGGATAAAAATTTAATTTTTATAGTTACTCATATATTTTTTTATGTAAAAAAAATATATATAATACCGAAATATCCCCGTCGAATTAAGTTATTTATGTAATCATTTGTTATATTCTTTATTTATTACGATTATTTGAAAAGAATAAGACCGGATTTAAACAAACTTAAGGAAAAATACGTAGCGGCGGTTTCTTTCGAGAGACAGAAGACGGGGCCCCCGGCTGTGGCTGGGCTGTCTGTCGGCTTTGTATCGACTGGACCCGGGCTCCGGTTCTTAAGCAAAACAAAAATCATCCTCGAAATAAAATTTTTGTGTGGGGGCCGGGTTCGGATTCGTGCTACGGAAAAACCGAAACAGACCCAAAACTAGAACCAGAACCACATACAAAACAACCTCCGAATGATGACGACAAAAACAACGACGACAAACAACAACGACGACAACGAAAGTTTCAAGCAAAATTTACGAGATAAATTTCTCCCCACGGGTGGAGATCGAGCGGGGGGGATAGACACCCGCCAAAATATCCTGGTTTGTGGAGGGAAGGGGGGTGGGGTTTTATGTTTCGTTAACTTGACAAAGATGAAGAAAACAATAACGAAATAATTTAAAACACAAATAAAACAGCAATATTAATAAAACAACCCGAGGAAATTTTAAGAATATCCAAATATTATACTTATTTTATGTGAAGGGTGGGAGAGGGTGTTGATTGGATTTTAAACAAGAATCATTCAGTGTCTATAAACCCCGCTTTTCTCCTCTCCCTTCTCCACATCCATCAGTTTTTAGGTAAATTTGCTTTGAAAGGATCCAAGAAAAGGAGTTTTATGCATACATATGAAATAAGCTCAATTTCAATTGAAATTCAGATTTTATAAAATTACATATTAAGTTTAAATTCAGGAAACAATTGAATTAAAAGGAAACTAATTGTGAATTTATGTAGCAGCCTGGACAAGGTTAGAATTTTCCGACTTTCCAAAGAATATTGCAAATTTTTCAAGATTTAGTATGCAGGTTAAGTAGATTTTTCATCTCAGGAAATTAAAAATTAGATTAAAAATAAAAACCGATCATGTGCGAATTGGGCTAAATCCTTAATAAAACAAGTTGCACAATTTATTTGGGAAGGATAAAGAGGTTCACAAGATGCATTAAATTTTATATTGCATTATGGTTACTAAAAAACGTTTTTACTTACAATGTATTGTTTGGGATAAATTTCCGGAAAATTTGCATAATTATGTTTATGCGATGGAAACACAAAACACAGGCTCAATTAAAAACAATTTAAAACTCACTTTGTTTTTTTATGTATTTATCAATTTTAGAAAGTCTTTAATAGGATTTATTATTTCTTTTTTATTATTATATTTTATATCGAAGAGGACGGAGGAGCTTCTTTTAAAAACACAATCACACTATTCAAGATTACTTTTTTTTAAAAAAAGGAGCAAAACTTTAACAGAATTGTAAGTTTTGTTGAATAAAAGTACGAGATATGTTCTTGAAAAATCTGATAAAATTGCTTAAAATGTTTTATTTATTCATACCACCACATTTTGTTACAGTTTTGCTCCTCACTTTTTATAATATAATATATAATATTAAATTTATTTTTTTCCCGCTTTCACTGTTTGCGAATTAAGACTTAACAAAGTATTCACAAAAATAAAAACAAGTTTTTGGCGGTAATTTCGCTTGTGTTATTTTTAAATTTTATAATAAGCACAAAACTTTTAGTACACTATCTCAAATGTTTATTATTTTTGTTTTTATGTTGTTTTATTTATTTATGTATATATATATATTTTTTATAATATTATCACCAAGTAAAATAAATGCAATTTAATTTCGAACTAAGAATTTCATTATTATTATTTTATTTTTTTGTTGTGTTACCAATCAAACGACCAGCGATGAACTAGCAAAACAGTTGCAAAAATATTTTGAAGACCGAACAATATCTTTTTAGCGTTTATACCTATCTATAAAATACCACCGAGAAGGGAAAATATATTTTGTATGCAACTATACACTCCCTACTTCTCTGCAGTTCTCGCATTCGGAAAATTGTGCAATTTCAAAAACTTCTTGCTCACCCTGTGTATAGCATAGTTTACCATTTACTACCCCCATTGCCCTCCCACCCCGCTTTACCCCCCCCCCCCACCTTCCCCCCGCCAACCACCCCCTCAACACAAGTGTGCTCGAGGATTCTAGTCCTACTATGCACAATTTTAACACATTTATATTTCAAACACTATACACACAACAACACAATATTTACAAGTTTTAAATAGCAAATGTTTGAAATAACTGCAGTTTTTCGGATGTACTATAAAAATCCACATATCTAACACAAAAAAAAAAAAATAATAATAATAATAATAATAACAAAAATAACAATAATAAAATTAAAGAAATAAAATGAAAAGGAGAGGAAGATTTTGGTAAGGTAAAGGTTTTCTAGGGTATAGTTTCAACATCACTACGAAAATTTGCCCGTACAATTCCCCCCCCCCCACTATCACTGTACTATACACCTCCCCTCCTACCCCTCTCTATCCCCACCTTATCCCTTCTCTTATCTGAAGAGATTGGCCCTTCCTTTTTATTTTTCTGTTTGAATTGTTGAAAACTTAAAGGAAAAGGCAGAGGCGGCGAAGACGACGAAGACGGTTAGGAAAAAACAGCGCCAAAGCGATTCTAGTATTAAAATTTTTAAGTTTTGAGCATTATCCAAAATTATAGCTAGTGGATAACACGGAGACTATGAAATTTAAAAACCACCCGTAATTTAAATAGATATTTAGAATTGTTCATGTGATAAAAAATCAAAATAAAATAAATAAAAATATAATATAAACCTATATACCCTGGAGTACGTAGTCTAGATGCATACTGTCTTCTATCTCAGCCTCTAGAATCTAGTCTTGGATATTTCTTCTGGTCATGATAATGATGATGATGATTGTGATACAAAAGGTTTCCGGAATGCATGTTGCTACTTTCTTGTCCTGGTATATGGACGATAATTCCCCCTCCCCCACTCCTTTCGCTTTCTTTTTTTATTCACCATCAACTATATAGAGGATATCCCACAGGAATTTTCCAAAAAAGGGATAAAGCAGAAAAGGTGCAACATATCCGACGGAGAAGAAGAAGAATTTGTAAGAAGAGGAGGTATAAAATTTATCTCCATTGCGCCGCCACTGCACTCGTTTACGTCGAAGTTGTGTCGACGTTGTCGTCATTGTCTAGAAGGAGGGCGTTTAAAAAAAAAATAAATAAATAAAAAAGCAAAAATATAAATGAAAAGAAGAACAGAGAACGATAACTATTTTGTGTACATAAACTTCCTACCCCCTGTCCTTCTCTAACAAAAATCCAGTGGCTGGGCGATAGTGCGAAAGGGGGCGGGTTGGGTACTTACCATACAACAGCACAACCAATGCAACTGCATTTTGAAAGGGTGTTTCGGGGGTGGTGATGCGATCTGATGATATTTTCTATTTCCCTTCTTGGGTATAGGGAAAACTAAAACGACTATACAAAAACGATGAATGCCTCTGTACAAAAGAGCCCGAGCCTTGTGCGGGGGCCAAATGATGCTGCTGCTGCTGGTGGTGCTGAGAAGGAAAATTGCTTTTCCCTGCTTTTTCCTTTGTGTATAAACGCACCAATTGCACTTTCAGAAGATATTTACGATATGCAATTTTCTACATATACTATCAAAAAAAGGTCTGCATACAGCAGCAAAACTAAGGGGGGGAGATTACCCGGATTTTGCCATTGCATACCCATAAAATTTGTGTGGCTACCACACAGCGAAAGACGGCTCCAACAGCGGCCAGGAAAAGTTTTCACCCTTAATCCCTCCACGAGGACATCTCAAGCCCTTTAATAAAAACGAAAAGACGTAGAAATTAAGGCCCACACCCACCTAACACCCCCCAGTGCAATGTGCACTTACAAACTACAGCAGCCCCCTCCGCCCACCCCGTTTTGCCTACACCCTTCTGCAGAAAATCCATGCACCACAAAACCCCCGACGATGTGCACGAGCACTTTGACTCCAATATTTACACCCCCCTTCCCTTTCACTCTTCATCCGTCGATGGTTTGTCCGAAAAACGCCCAATTTCAATTCAGCGAATGGGCTCTAGTTTCGATTTATTATTTTTTATTTATTTTATTTACCCATTTATTTATCGATTTATTATCACATCTCCAAGAGAAGTTACATTATCATCATGACCAAATAGTTTTAATTTGTCAATTTCTAGACAAAATTCTGGGTGCCAAATATTATTTTAAACAAAAATTCTGGGTGCCAAATATTATTTTAAACAAACGAAGAAGACCAAAGCAATTTCTAAGAATTTTCATATTTGAATTTACCTTACAATTGAATTGTCAGACTAAGCTATTTTTCCTTAAAAAAAGGTTTATCGGGGCTATTTTGTAGGCCTAAATAATTTCAATAATAAAAACGGATTGTTTGCTATATCCCAATCATTGGTTAATTTTAAGTTGGTTTTTTAAGTGTGCCACTGATTCTTTCGACAGTATGCGGACTTTTTCTAAAATTATTTGAACTCTGAACAGCTCGTCCGTCGAAATCTGCAGTATCCGCTGCGGTAGAAGGGTACCAATTTTCAGGCATTATCTAAATTTATATAATTAGCTGGCTACGGTTTTTAACGTATTTCACCGATTTGGAATAGTATTTGGGAATTTTCTAAAAAAAAAACTAAATCTTACCCCTCGCCCGCTAAAGTCTGCGGTAGAAGAAAGCCTATTTTCAGATACTATCAAACTTCATAGAAATTAGTTAGCTAGTACAGAGTTTTTGCATTCATTACTGAATTTGGATAGTATGAGGGCATTTTCTAAAAAGATTTTAAATCTAAACTACTCCTGAAACCTGCAATATCCGATGTGGTAAAAGAAAGCCGATTTTTGGGTACTATCAGCATTGATAGAAGTTAATTAGGTCGCTCCATTTTTTGCATATTTCACCGATTTTGGATAGTATGAGGGAATTTTCTAAAAGAAATTTAAATCTTACCCCTCGCCCGCTAAAACCTGAATTACCCGCTGCGGTAGAAGAAAGCTGATTTTTAGGTTACTATATCAGACTTGAAAGAAAAGGTTTTTTGCATATTTCATCGATTTTGGATAGTATGAGGGAATTTTTTAAAAACAATTTAAATCTTACCCCTCGCCCGGTAAAATCTGAATTATCCACTGCGGTAGAAGAAAGCGTATTTTCAGACACTATAATAACATAATAACATGTGTTCGCTTTCGTTTGCTCAGTGTGGACCCACCTTAATATTGCACATGTATTAAATTTTCCAAATGACGTACAAAATTCCATAAAGAGAGATTAATTAGAATTTGTAAGTTAAATGTAAAATTCAATCTTACTGTATTTAATACATTCATTTTAATATTGAAAGTTTAATTTTTAACCCCAAATTTATTTAATTTCTTAGTAATATTTATGAAAAATTTAAATTTAATTTACAACAGTATACAAAATTGCTTTAATCCGTAATAAAGATTAAAAAGTATCCCCATATTTTCAACCGTGCAGACTTCATAGAAATTAAAGAAAAAAAACCCGATTTTCGGGTTCTATCACCATTGATAGAAATTAATTAGTTCGCTCCATTTTTACATATTTCACCGTTTTTAGATTGTAAATATTAGACCAAAAATTTAAATCTAAACTACTATTCCGCTGAAATCTGTAATATCCGCTGTGGTAGGAGAACGCCGATTTTCACGTCCTATCAGGTTTGAAAGAAATTAGTTATAGCTAGTTCAGAGTTTTTGCATTCATCACTGATTTAGGAAAATATAAAACTTTTAAATCAAAATCCCTCCCGCGATAAATCTGAATTATCCGCCGAGGAAGAAGAAAGCCGACTTTCGGGTATCATCAGAATTCATAGAAATTAGTTAGCTATTGTCCGGCTTTTTGCATCTTTTACCGAGTTTGGATAGTATGAAGGCAGTTTCCAAAAACCATTTTTAACTAATCACCTCGTCCCCCTAAAATCCTTATTATTCGCTGCAGTAGAAGAAAGCCGATTTTCGGGTACTATCAGAAGCAGTAGAAATTAGTTAACTAACTCAGAGGTTTTGCATTTATTACATAGAGTTTGGATAGTTTAAGTATATTTTATAACAAAAACTTTAAGTCTAAATTGCTCCTTTCCTTTTAATTTGGTTTTTTAAGGTGATTCTCTTGTAATTTTCAGGAATCCAATAACGATTTTGCCAAATTCTTAATAATTTCTAGTTGATTTTTAGGTTTAGGGTACTGGAATTTAAAATCTTTGCTCTAACGGTATTTTTTATCCATGTTTTCTTCAATCCCTGAAGGGTTTCCTTTCTATTAAAGTTAAAATCTTTAAAATCGGGCTGTGAAGTTTAATTTTGATTTGGTCCAGTGTACTTGGTTGACTTCAAATTAACAAAATTAATTTGCTTTTTACTGTATGTCTAACCAATATTTCTCAAAATCAATCTAAGTAATAAGCAGAAAATGAATTAACTAGAAACTTCTAATCAGAACGAAGGGGAAGCCCGAAGGAATTAAATTTATTTAAATTTTCCTTACATCGGTCAGTAAGTTTTTTGAAAGAAATTATAAGTTTGGGTTATTTGGACTCGCTATTGACAGATTTATAATTTAAGGAATGACTTATTAGTACGATGTAATTATTACAAATCATCTTGGAATTTAGACATCTCTAATTTAAGATGCTAGAATAATATTTCTTAATTGGAGAATGTTTCTTTTAAATTTTCTTGAGCCTTGAAAATAAAATCCAAGGATTGGTGCGATGGTGGTGCACTCTTGCGAAGCTCTTTCCGCCCCGGCACCCTCCCATTCACCCCTTTTCTTCGAGAATTGTTTGCATCTGTTTTTTGGACCCTATGCTATATACCAAAACAAGGCTGAAAACTGGGGTGCGTCTGCAGCCCTCTGTCCTATCGGCGGGCTCGCTTCGTTGTTGACTTCCCCTTTATTTTGCATGTATATAAATAAATACATATTTATGTATGTGTACATATATATATCTAGCACAGGGTGATTACGATATAAAACCGCCCAATGGCAGCAGAAGGTGCCTCTTCGCGCGGGGAGTCGAGGGTTCTGTGCAACTTTCATACAAAGTGCATTTTCATTGCGCGCCCTGAATGCTAAATAAATACCCTTCCAGACAAAGTGCCTTCCTTCGCCTGAAAGAGGAGTGGGAAAGGCTTGGGAGAGGGTGGGGTATTGTGTTTTCCGGTTTTGTTTCCTTTTTTGTTATGGTTCAGAAAATGGTATCGGAGATTGTTTTTTGCTGTTAGTTTCTTCCCTTACGAGCAGTAACACAGGTTGTAAAATATCATAGAAAGGTGGGGGTGGTTTGGACGTGGTATGTAACCGCTTCACCACCTACTTGTTTTATATAAATTCTCAACATTAATAAAAAAAAAATAGTAGAGTACAAAGAGGAATCCTCTGTAGGGAAATATGCTGCTAAAAAGGGAGCAGAGGGGAGGTCGCATTTTACCGCCCTATGTAGTTAGCATAAACGACAAAAAGGTAGAGTGCAAAAGAAAGCACTCTATGAAACACACCCACAATTGTTATCAATATAAACAAAAGCGTGGATGGGTAGGGTGGTGGGTTGGATAGAGCATAGTAGAAAGGGGTGGCCGTAATGGAGAGGGAAGAATTCTATCCTCTCCTACAAATTGCATCTTCCGATTCACATAAAAAGTATTGCAGCTGCAAGTTCCGATAGAAATTAACTACCCTTATGGCCCCTTCTCATCCTCTCCTCTTTCTTCCCCTTCTACCCCCGAAAAAGGAAACCCTTAGTCCATCTATGCAACATATAAAACATAAGTAAACCTTGGTCCAGGGGATTGAGGGGGTTTTTATCTTTTATTTATGATACAATGCAGCTGTAGGATTGGATAAATTGCAACAGCATAAAACACTATTTCATCCCCTCCCCCACCCTCGAAACCTTCCCCAGCATCGGAGCATCGGATGAAAACAAATAAAACACTATTAATATAGGAGCGCTTAAGACAAAATGTTACCCCAAGAAGTGGTGGGGGATTTTTCATGCGCGCAAAAGTATTTTTCGCCGATTTAAGATTGGTAGAAGGGGAGTTGGTCCTTTCTATTATTATTTTATTTTTTATTTTTTTGTATTGTCAGTTGCGCAGTTGCAATAAAAACAAATATAAAGAAAATGCAAATTCCAGCAATTTGCATGGGTGTTTTACCTAAGCAGAAACGTAAAGTATATTTCCTATTTCTGTATTTAAGAGACACCCTGTACCGTTTATTTATTTATTCGTTTATCTTTATTTATTTTTATTTTTTGCAATGCAAAAGCTCAGCACATTTTATGGCTTTTAAAACCCCTCCCTTCTTCCCGCCAAATATTCTTCAGTTTCTAGAATTTCTAATTTTTAGTTTGTAAACAAATAAGAAATAGGCATATACATATGTATTAAATGCATTTTCTAAGTGCATTTTCATCATAATCGCATACAAGAAGGCTAAAGTTAATCCTGTCCCTTCAGAAAATTTTCCTATAACGTTTCTCCTGCATAGTCTAAGAAAAAAGGGGTGCATTGCAATTTAGCCCTTATGCAAGGAAGCGGGAGAGTTGCAATGGAACAAAAAACCCTACTTCCCCTTCAATCCCCCACTTTTGTAATATCCCAGCCTATAAAATGGACGCGTTAATCGGAAAATGCCCCCGCCCCCGCAAATCACTGTACGTGAAGAAGGCGGTGTCATTGCACACAATTTTCGTATTCCATATCCCCACCCAATTACCACAATACCGTCTCTAGAAAAGTGGGCGGGAGCTTTACTTGTTCCCCGCTCCTCCCCCATGCTGATCCCCTTCTCCTACCAGCTAACTCTAGAATTGTGTAAAGCGCATCCTGGGTGTAGTTGGCTAGTTTCCTTGAAATTTTTGTTTTATTTTTTTATGTTTCCAGGATTTCACACCCCCAGAAAGGTTTTCCCTGCTTTATTTGTGTGTGCTTCACAGGGGAGGGGTATGAGGAGAGGAACTTAATGCACACGAAAATTCCCTTCTCCTTTCATCCAATTGGTGGGAGGGATGTGTCCATTTGTTGCGGTGAATTTAAAGAAAGCAATTTCTTTGGGTTTTATTTTTGTTTTTAACATTTTGTTTTGCATGACGAGGATAAGGAAAGAGGGGTGTTGGCGTTACCCTATTATAGAAAACAAAAATAAATTTAAATCATAAAAGATGTAAAATAATAAAATGAAAATAGAATGTTTAAAATATAAAAGACATATTTTGACAAAACAATGGAAAAATTGAAGTAATTTTCATTAAACCTAGAAAATTTATGCAATAAAAATAAGAAATAAAATAGAGAAATTAATGCCCTCATAAATGACATCTTAAAAATTAATAAAAAGTTTAAGATTTACTCTGTGTAGTTATATCCAAGAATAATCGTAGGAATATGATGTGAAATTTAATACTTTCGAAAGGAGTATGTTTCGAAAATATATTTATAAGTAAGCATGCATGAAAATATAATATAATTAGGTGTTGGGATATATCCAAAATGTTAATAACACTTAAATGCCTACCTAACAAAGGAGTCTTTTTCATAAAAAGGTTTTATATAAAAGTTAAATTAATATCGGTTAGGCTTAATCCTTTTAGAACTACGGTTTTTATGCAATTCAACTTATATAATTCAACTTATATTTGCGATTTAATATCCTAAATCCTGATTAAAATAGCCACTTAACAATGCATTTAATTTTACAAATATATCTCTACTTAGTGGCTTTTAAAAAGTAATCTCAAATAAAGACGTGAAAATAAATGTAATGATATATCTTAGAATTAATTCGTAAATTTCTTATAAAACTAGGCTCTTTTATAAGTATTCATTTTAGTAGATATATATCCATATCTAAAAATTTAAAATTTTTATATTTTTAAATTTCATTAATTTGTTGGGATATATCTTAAATAACCTTTGAATAATATCTGCAATAATTCAACGAATAAAAAATTTATACTAAATCAGATATATCCTAAAACGAGAGTAAATACAAAAATTAAAGGATTAAAATAAACGCCTTAATAATAACGTACTCAAATCAAAATCTATATGCAGTATTTAAAGTGCATCCTAATCTAAAAACTTTTTATCAAAATCGAGATATACATATCTTCGATCTATAATAAACACTTTTCTAATTATTAAAACAATTTGCTAAACTCAAAAGTCATTTTTACATAATACGTACATATGTATGTATATCCACTTAAATAATTGTAAATCGATATTTATCATATGTAATGCATAATAATTAACAAATTTAGGATATAGCACTAAAAAAGCTGCATATAATAACAACATTAAAATTCAACTCACAAATAAATTGAATTATATCTTTTAGAACGACTTAAAATTATCATATAAAGAAGAC
This sequence comes from Machimus atricapillus, assembly GCA_933228815.1. Taxonomy (NCBI): domain Eukaryota; kingdom Metazoa; phylum Arthropoda; class Insecta; order Diptera; family Asilidae; genus Machimus; species Machimus atricapillus. Next base: position 53,547,219 of record OW121785.1, read on the forward strand.
TTTTGATAACCGTAACATTCTGGAAGATATATCTAATTATTTTAAACAATTTCAATTGTTGCAAAAGTGTTAAATCAAATATTTAAAAAACAGAATAATCTAAATAAAACTTCTTTCAATTGGCTACCAAAAAGGTGGTTTAATACAATCAAAATTAGGTAGTAGCAATCAAAACTACAAGTTACTTAAAAAAAAAAATCTGAAAATTGATTGTTTGCTACAACCAAAATGAATCTGCTAATTTTAGCTCGGTTTTTTTAAGTTGATTATAGTATGAATGAAGAATTGTTCTAGAACGATTTTAAATCTGAACAGCTCCTCTGCCGGAATCTGCACTATCCGCTGCGGTAGAAAAAAACAGATTTTCGAGTATAGCCATCGTAGGGTAATTGTTTCCAATTTTCTACTAACATCCCTCGAAAATAAGACCGCTTTGTCTTTTAAATCAAAATAATCATTATTCTCGTTTGTTAGACTCTTAAAAACATTAACAAAATGTAAAATCAAACTTCTATGATTAATTCTTTTTAGTAAATTACTTTTTTCAGGAGCTGTGGGGTAACACAACTGATCGAAATTAGTTAGCCATCTCACAAATTTTGCATTCATTAGGGTAAGGGTGCCTAATATGAGATAGTCGCCAAATATGAGATAGTTAGGTTTTGGCGAAACTAATCGCCGCAGCCATTTGGGGCTACTGTCGCTAGAAGCCACGTGGCAAAAGATCGAAACGTGTGTTAGTGCTTCCCAGTCCGAGGCGAAGTTAGGTTATGTACGCGCAGATTTTCACGAAACCCCAAAACCAAATTTTTGTCATCAAATTTTGCAAGGTATTTTACAAACGTATTAATTACACTAAATGATTTTAATTTACAGTCATTGTGTCAATTAAAACATGAATTTTACGATACATTTGCAGTTTTGTTGCATTTTCTTTACTAAGAAATAATAGGCAGCCATTTTGTTGAATATAGATGTTTCCCTAATATGAGACACACGGGGGCTCCTAAAATGAGAGGAGAAAAATGGGCTAAATGTCAAGGCTGTTTCAAGTGGGAGTCATGAGGATTGTGGAGAAGTAACGACAGATCGATTTTTGTATTATTGTGTTTAAATATCTAAGATTTCGAATAAAAGTTTGATTATGATGAGTCTAATATAAATTATACCTATGTACGTTACATAAATATATTAAGTCGTACTTAATCCTATTTATTTAGGAGTGCGATATTGTTAATTAGAGAATATAGCCAATAAAAAGTTTAATTTAAATTGATTTCTTTCTTTTTCTCTAAATCTCATATTAGCCACCCACACCCTCAGTATCTCATAATAGGAGACCATTTGCCTGAGACGTAATTTCTGAACTTTTTAATATTTTTTGATATAATAAAAAATGTATTATACTTAGAACTAAACGGTCTCTCATATATGTATAAACTTCATTAAATACCCTATCGAATATTGCAATTTTCATAGTGATTAGTGCAATAATTTATGTTTTATGGCCAAAAATAAAAATGGTATCTCATATTAGGCACCCTTACCCTACTGATTTTGGATAGTATAGGAAGGGCATTTTCTAAATAGAATTTAAATCCAAACCACGCCTCCGCTGAAATCTGCACTATCCGCTGCGGTAGAAGAATGCCGATTTTCGGGTATTATCAAAGTTGATAGAAATTTTTTAGCCATCTCAGAATTTTTGCATTTATTACTGATTTTGGATAGCATGAGGGCATTTTTCAAAAGGGTTTAAAATCTAATCACCTAGCTCCTTCGCTGAAATCGGCTTTTCCCGTGCTGCGGTGGAAGAAAACCGATATTCAACTACTTACTATCAGAAGTGATAGAAATTAGTTAACTAGAGTTAGAGAGAGTTTTTGCATTAATTGCAGAGTTTAGATAGCTTGAGGATATCTTATAAAAAACATTGTGTGGTTTTATGAAACCACGATGCAAGTGAAACTTTTTTTCGGATCGTATAGGCATTTAACTGAAAATTTTCGGAAAATTATTCGATTTAGGGTATTAAAATCGCGTTTTTCATCTTAACTTAATAATTGGAAAATGGGAATGATAATGGGAAATCAATAGTAGACAAGATATCCAACTATAAATTTTAATTTCAATCTGCGTATTAGAGTACGGAATACATAATAAATACAATCATTCAGATGATAGATGCTTTCAACGCTGCATCGTTGTCCATCACGATCAAGTGAACAACAACATTTACATCAATCACTGATCAAAACATTGGCGCTGTCATATTGGCCTTGGCTGCTCTGCGACATGCGATAAATGAACGAAAAAAATTGTGGCGATGATAATAAAGTTTCACTTTAAAAAAATCTTAAATCTAAACCGCTCCTTTAATTTTAACTTGGTTTTTTAAGATGGTTAAAACAGTGCTACTGGCTATTCTTTATGATATTTTTATGAATTCAACAAAAAGTCTGCCAATTTCGTGGTAATTTCGAGCTGATTTGTAGGTTTAGAGTAACGGCGATTACAATTTCTGCTTTAACGTTATTTGTTTCATTTGCTTCCTAAAATTCCTGAAGGATAGATATCCTTTCTCTTAAAGTTAAAATTTTAAAAGTAGGGCCGAATTTGGGGTTTCTGTGGACTTTAAACCAGGGACCGATTATAACAGTTATTATTCAAATTTTATATAAAAAAATCATTTAGAAGGAGTGGTCCGATTTATAAAACACGTAGCAATATATGATCCGTTGGAAATGTACTTTCCATTAACATGCAAATTTTGAGATTTATAATTTTAACTGTAAAAAATTAAAAGTTAATCGTTATTTTTACTTTTTTTTTATAATCACAGCTTTATAACAATTATCGGCTAACTTTTAATAGCCAGATCAGGAATAAAGGTTATCAGATGATTTTTATTGTTTTAGATCGACAATAAAAGTTATCAGATGATTTTTATTTTTTCAATCAAGAATAAAAGTTATCAAGCGATATTAATTTTTTTAGATCAGAAATAACAGTTATCACGTGATTTTAATTTTTTTGATCACGAATAAAAGTAATGATGTGATTTTTATTTTTTAAGATCAAGAATAAAAGGTATCGAATGATTTATATTTATTCAGATTAGGAATAAAAGTTATGAGATGATTTTTATTTTTTTCGATCAGGAATAAAAGTTATTGGATGATTTTTATGTTTTAGGTCAGGAATATAAGTTATCATGCTATATACATTAATTCAAATGATTTTCAAACATTGTTATTTACCTAGTCCTCTATTCAGATTCAGAGCCGTTGATAGGTCTAGTTAAAGGTTACCAAGAAAATGTTCTCTAATAACGGGAAAATAACTCAAATAGATAATACTATATAGGATGATAACTTATATTCCTGACCTAAAACATAAAAATCATCCAATAACTTTTATTCCTGATCGAAAAAAATAAAAATCATCTCATAACTTTTATTCTTAGTCTGAATAAATAAAAATCATTCGATACCTTTTATTCTTAACCTTAAAAAATAAAAATCACATCATAATTTTTATTCGTGATAAAAAAAAATTAAAATCACTTGATAACTGTTATTTCTGATCTAAAACAATTAAAATCACTTGATAACTTTTATTCTTGATTGAAAAAATAAAAATCATCTGATAACTTTTATTGTCGATCTAAAACAATAAAAATCATCTGATAACTTTTATTCCTGATCTGAATATTAAAAGTTATCCGATAATTGTTATTCCTGATCGAAAAAAATAAATGTCAATTGTTAACTTTTATTAGAATATCGTAACAAAAGAAATCGTCATTATAACAGTTAAATTGTAATTTTTTTTTGTTTTACTTATAACCGTTTCGTCCCTGCTTTAAACAAAACCTTGTTGATTTGTCCAGTGAATTTAGTTGAGTTTCATGTAAAAAAAATTAACTTGTTTATTATAACCAAAAGCACAAGGTATGCTGAAAAAAACCCGCCAGGGATTTGGTAAATGTAAACTTAATTTTTGTTTTTTTTTACCCAGTTTGTTTTCTCAGTGTAGGCCAAAAAAATCGCAAGGGAAAATCCAATTAGGACAAATTTCAGAAATTTCTTCTTTTTCTTCGATTTCTTCGTTTTGTTCGTTTTCTTCTTTTTATTCTTTTCTTCTTTTCATTTTCTTTTTCTTATTTTTTTCTTTTTCTTTTTGCTCAAGATTTTCTATTTATTTATTTTTATTCGACAGATTTTACAAACCCGATTTTAACCTAATGATCGTTACAAAAATTCAAAATATTCCAAGCATTTTTTGTTGTCGTACGATATTTAGGGGATTTTAAAAGCAACGTGAAATTAATCTCGTAAAAGTGTTCTTATTTGAATTTTTTGGACTACTTTACAGGATAGTTAGTTTTGGAATCGGGAGATGGCGCTTTACACTTAGTTGGTCAAAACACAGTCAAAAAATAGGTAGCAAAATTTTATTTTTGTTAGTTTCTATTGCATTTTATAGGAAATTAATAAGTTGAAATCGTTTTTTAAGACCTAATTTTGACGCGTTTATTTTAGGTTGTAATGTGGCAGTACTAAAGCTTCCGGTATTTTCTACGGGATTTCTCATATTTACCGTAAGAGGTAACATCTGGGGTGCTTTGTCGCACATGGCAAACACGTCGTCTCACTTTGCATTCGACTGAGGTTAGGTAAGCATTGAAAAGAGCGTTTTAAATTTCATGAAGTGGCCTGGTGTAGTTTTTATTTCATAGAGTGAAGTTGTTTAGAAATTTTCTTTTCTTTTTAATCAAAAATATACTTTGAAATTCTACAGTGTGCGGGATATTGAAATAAATTTAATTTGGTGAAGCTTTTCTTTTAATTCGTTGAACGAAATTTTATATTTCGTACATTGTGGAATTTCAATATCGAGAATAGAAATAAAAGCTACAACTATGATTAGCCTTTTGTCGAGAAATGTGATTAATTTGTGTAATCGTGCATCACCCGTAATAATTTACAGCAGTTTTCGCAACCCAGTCAGGAGCCTTCATATTACTGAATCTAATTTCATTCGAAGATCACAAATTTTTCGTAGTTTAATACGATTCGATTCAGAAGAAGAAGACATGTAAGTAAAAAAAAATTCTTTTCATTTTTATTTAATTGAATATCCGAAAAAAATCAAACTTAAACCCATGAGTCATGATTTTCGCATTAAAAATGTTTAAAATTTCGCTTGAATTTCATGAAAAACTCGTGTAAATTTCTTTTAATTTAGAATTTTTTATTTAATTTCAATATTTGGTTTGTATAAAACACGGCGGCCATTTTGAGAATTTCCGTTTTATTGTTCTCCAGCCGCAGGTAACTTGGACACTTAATGGTGTTGGTATCTTTTCCTCTCATCGGCTGGGAGAAACACGTGTAAAATTTATTGGACCTTGAACCGATGAATAAAATTATTTCATCATAATCGCGAGCGGGGCACGTGTTTTCTTAAAGATAAAAGTGAAATAAAAAAAAATTGTGATTTTGAACTGAAACGCGAGGCTGATCCACGTGAATTTTGGTCTTTGTTGCGTGGGTGGTTCTCGTGATAGCATGCGCGTGCCTATCGATTTTTTTTAAATTATGTATGTGTATTTATGAATTTCTCCCTACCTTCGACGAAATGGTTAAAAATCGATTAAGCTGAGAATCTCATATTGCGGATTCTCGAAATTTCTTATTTGGGTTACTTCTAAGAGTTTTAATAATTTGGGAAGGACTATTAGAATTGATAGAAATTAGTTAACTAGCTCAGAGTTTAATTCACCTTATGTTGAGGCGCCATTTTTTAGGCCTGATCAGACAGAAGTAAAATAATCAATCAATCAAAGGGAATAAAAAGTCTGAAGAAATCCATACGTTTTTTAAAATTTTGATTATGATGATACTATGTCGTGTTATCTGTGACTTTGGGGCACTTTTTTCCTTTACTAACGATAGACAACAAATTTTTTCAAAGTTATGGGTATTTACAAAGAAATTATTTTGTATAAAAACCCATTGATAATTAATTAATTTGTTTTTTATTTCGATATATTCTGAAGAAATATATAGTTTTAGAAATAATATTAAGTTGGTTTTTTTAATTTTTATAGTTTTTTTTTTTATTGGCCCTGATATAAAGTAATTAAAAACAAAAACAATTTCTAGGGCACCACACGATAGATTTACCAAAGACAGACGTGGAAGTGGTCGATCAAGCAGTGGTGGTGGCGGCGGTGGTGGAGGCGGTGGGGCTGGCGGTGGCGGTGCTGGGGGCATGCGAAACACTCGTCCAGGGGGCGGTGGCGGAGGCTTTGGAGGTGGCGGTGGCGGCATTCGAACTGGTCGAATTCAAAAAGGTGGCCGCGACGGTATCCGAGGCAATGGTGGACGCGGTGGCGACCAGAATGGTACAAATTTGTACGACGTTGACTGGTCGTCGGTGCGCCTCCATCCGTTCAAAAAGGACTTTTACAAGCAGCACCCGAAGGTCGAGAATCGCTCCCCGTACGATGTTGAAAAATATCGGGAGGAAAAGGAGATAATGGTCCGCGGACCAGCCCCAAATCCGATCCAAAATTTCGACGAAGTCTGCTTCCCTGACTACTGCATGAATGAAATTAGACGGCAGGGGTATGAGGCTCCAACCCCGATCCAGGCCCAGGGGTGGCCTATCGCCCTAAGCGGCCACAACATGGTGGGGATCGCTCGGACGGGCTCCGGAAAGACCCTGGGCTACATTTTGCCCGCGATTGTCCACATCAACAATCAGCCCCCCCTCCAGCGGGGCGATGGCCCAATTGCCCTAGTTTTGGCTCCAACTCGGGAGCTAGCCCAACAAATTCAGCAGGTCGCAACTGATTTTGGTTCGGCGTCATACGTCCGGAACACTTGCGTTTTTGGGGGTGCCTCAAAAATGGGACAGGCCAAAGATTTGTCGAGGGGCTGCGAAATCGTTATAGCAACCCCCGGTCGATTAATCGACTTTTTATCATCCGGAACGACAAATTTACAGAGGTGCACATACGTTGTCCTCGACGAGGCCGATCGGATGCTGGACATGGGTTTCGAGCCCCAAATTCGAAAAATCCTAGGACAAATCCGACCAGACAGACAAATTCTTATGTGGAGCGCCACATGGCCTCGCGAGGTCCAACAGTTGGCCGAGGATTTCCTCGGGGACTACATTCAAATTAACATCGGCTCTATGGAACTAACCGCGAATCACAACATCCAACAGATAATAGAAATTTGCTCCGAAACAGAAAAGGAAGAATTGTAAGTATTTGTTTTTTTTTATATCGCACTATACCGTTTTTATAAATACAATTTTCCATTCTTGCCAATTGCAGATTAAAGAAAATTCTGACAAAAATTTACGATGATGATGATAAACCAGGAAAAATAATAATTTTTGTTGAAACAAAACGCCGTGTCGATTATCTAACACGATTTATTCGAAGTTTTGGAGTTCGTGTTGGAGCTATTCATGGAGATAAATCACAAGCTGAACGCGATTTCGTTTTACGTGAATTCCGCTCTGGAAAAACAAATATTCTCGTTGCTACAGATGTCGCTGCCCGTGGATTAGGTGAGTTAATCGTTTTCTAATTTTATACATTAAAATGTTCATCATTTTCTAATTAAAAAAATAATAATAATGCGAACATTTGAAACATAACATAACTACAAAAAGCATGGCGAAATTTGAGTTTAGTAATTAATTTAAAAGAAAGTATTTAATTACCAAAAAATTACCGAAGTAAGTAAGAATTAGTATTTGATATTACTGAACTGAAGAAATATAAGCTCAACTTTCAGCCTTAAATGAGAAGGAAATTCAAAAAAGCAAGAAAACAATTTTGTTTATATAATTTATTTTATTTATTTATTTATTTTTTTTTTTTTTGAACTTGCTTGCTCCAAAGCGGCATAGTAGCAAAATTTGTCTTTTGCCGTGGCATCACATCGTCCAGACTGACAAAAATAATTTTCAAAGTTTAGGGATACAAAGATTTTAATTTAGTATATTCCGAGAGGAAAATTTGAAGATGTTAGAATCAAAATTCACATATTTTTGGTTATTTATTTTTTTTTTACATTTATCTGGTAAGTTTTAAAAACACTCTGGCACGATAATTTTAACATTTGTTTTATAAAGCCAGATTTATTTCGTTGGGGCTGGGCAAAATTTCAGCAATTAAGATTTTTTTTTCCTGTGGACAATGTGTGGCTCTATCCGCATGGAAATTGTCAATATTTTTTGACAGAAATATAGTTTTCTTTTTTGACCTCAAAAAAAAAAAATTTATATATATATATATATAATAAAATGAAGGTAGTATACATTTCAAGAGGTAAAAAATAAAATTATAATTTTTTTTTTTTTTATAAAATTTCATTTTTCTTTAAAATAATTAACTCAAAATATATATTAAAAAATATACTAAGTGAACAAACAATATAATCAGTCTGGAATCTTTTTGTTTCTTGTTTCCCCTTTGTTTCAGAGGCCGATTATGATGTGATGGGGATAATTTGACGCAAATTAAATAAAGAGCGAAATGAAATGAAGAATATCAGATTAAAAAGTCTCTGAAAAAAAGCCTTGATAATGATCAAGAGATCTCTAATCAAGGCTTTGGCATTGTTACAAAGTAAAAAAAAATTTTAATAATTTTTAACGTAGTAACAGAAAGAGAAATTAATCACGTCTTTAAGAAATATGAAAATTGAAAAAAATATAAATTACATTTTCATTGGTGAGGAGGAGCATCCTGGAAGACGTGAGAGATTTTTTTGAAGATGTAAAAGTAAATGAAAAAAAATATATCTAGAATAATGCTGAAGAGCTGTGACGGACATACTCATTATATCCCTACTATCATCAAAGTGGCCTCTGCTTTCTGCTGTATGTAAAAAAAAAAACATATATATATAATAAAATATATATAAAAATGCGATTTCAAAAATGCTGTTCCATAATAGTATGAAAACAGCATCGCGTCTTCGTCTCCTTTCTATGGATCATTGTCTCGTCTGTTGGTCGTCTGCATTATTTTGTTTAAAGAAAAGAGAACCAAAGAGATAGTAAAATATTAAAAAAAAAAAATTGCGAGACGAAAGGACCTTATCAGATGTTTGATGACTATGAAGGAAACCGAACACGAGGACGTTTATGATGAACAATTGAAACGTTTATTTCGCAAAACAAAGGGGCAGCAGTTGTAATCTTTTGCTTAGTGTGTTCCTTCGATATTCTTTTGCAATGCCTCTTTTTATTTTATTTCAAAATGACATCAACATATATAAACATATAGTCAAAACCTCTTTAACATGGACATAAAATATTTTGGTATAATTTAGAAATAAAATCGTCAAAATGTCATCAAAATATTGTAAAAATTGCGTAAAGGTATTCGCCGAAACTCGATGACTGAATTCTAATAGACAATTACCTCAAAAAATCGTCAAAAATTTTTTATATTTAAAAATAAGGGTAAAACGATAGAGGCAAAGAAAGGAACGCACTATTTCGAAAGTGTTAAAAATATTTATGTCGTGAATTTTTCCACAAACTGCTACTATAGCTGCTTGAAGGCACACGGTGTACTGGATATCAACTGCGATATAAAACTGCTATTTGCGTTTTTCTATATAACGGTTGGTATCAAAAAAAAAAAAAGAAAACGAATTTAACTTCTTATGCTTTTTCCTAATAACTCTTGTTTTCTCTTGAAACCAACATAGATATAAAAAGAAAATATTTGTTATTTGTTTCTTTTATTTTTTTAAAAATATTTTAATGACAAAAAAATAATATGAAATCAATCACCCCCTCCAAATATATTACAACTATCGTCGCGGTAAACAAAATCGAATAAAATCATCAAAATCGAAAAATATATAAAAACAAACACGATATCAAAATCGAAAAATCGGATTTCGATAAAATGTTATACATCAGATGTGGATGGAATTAAGTTCGTCATCAATTTCGACTATCCGCAATCTTCGGAGGACTACATCCATCGAATTGGAAGGACCGGGAGATCGCACGCGACTGGAACTTCATACGCATTTTTCACAAGGAACAACGCCAAGCAATCGAGGGCACTTTTGCAAGTACTTAAAGAGGCTAACCAGGTGAGATTGAAACGTTAAAAAAGAATAAGAGAGTAAGGAAATTAACGATCTTAATTAATTGTCTTTTCAGGATATCAATCCAAAATTAGAAGAGCTCGCCAGAACGGTTCGTGGAGGTGATTTTGGCGGTAATCGACGGTACGGTGGTGGAGGTGGAAATTCAAGATTTGGGGGCGGCACATTCAAAAAGGGAGCAATAAGCATCGGAGGCAGTGGCGGAGGACCAAGAAAATTTGGTGGGGGCGGCTTTCGAAGAGATTTCAACAGTAATCCAACAGATGGTGGACAGAAGCACACACGGTTCGATTAATTTTAAAAACAAAGAAAAAAGATACACTACAAAATAAAACAAGCAACAAAACTTTAAGAATTATTTAATTTAGATAAAAGAAAAATGTTTTTTTAATAAAGAGATTAAATCAAAGTCTCTTGTTCCAAGAAGCTGTCTCAATTTTTACTAAGAATCTTTTCTTTTTTGTAAGAGAAAAAACATAAAACAATGAATATTTTTTTTTTTAAGTATTTCTGATTCAATAGAACGAAAATATATATAAAAAAAACATCTTTTTTTCTTTTTGCTCTCCATGTCCAACTTCAGTATTCAAAAAAAAGAATAAATAATATATTATAAAATTAAATATGGACAGGGGTAACATCCACAACAAAATAATAACAATTTAAAATTAATCAAAAAGTCTAATAATTAATCAAAAACTAAATTCAAGAGACAGGAAACATAGGCGAATATGCACAAAAATGATTTAAAACAAAAAATATGACATTCCATTTAAATGAAAAAATAACTGAAATATTTTCGTTATTGTCAAAACGAAAATGAATATACCAAAAAATGTAAAACACAAGGAACATGAAAACAAACAGCAGCCCTTAAAAAGAATTTGGTGTCTTTGGTCTCTCCATAAAACTTACAAATTGTTTAAAAGAATTCTACACCCGAATTAAAAATGCAACAGCAAGTATGTCAAAGTAGAATTCTATGGAAATATTAAAAAAAAAAACAGAAAACAATTTAGCAAAATAAACGTGAAGTAAATTGTGTCAGAGATGTTTTATTTATTGTGGTTGGTTTTTACTTTTGATTAAATTTAATCATAACTCGTTAACATGGGTATCAAATATAAGAGAGAAGAGACGAATCCAACTATTAAATCATTCTGAAAGTATTTATGGAAGGGTTGAGGGGAAAGGGAATGTACTTTAAAAAAAAAAATCGGACAAGTCAGTTTCTGTAACTTCAAATCTTAGAATATAAAATGTTCTAAGCTTCAAATAGAGAATATCTCTACTGGCATTCTCCATTTGACGTCATTTTGTCGTCATTTTCCACAGAAACCTATCAACTCAACTGATAAAGCTAGGCATGGTGAATTCGCTTCACGTCACCAGAATAGAGAAGTTTCTCAACTGACTTACAGAAACGGAGCTGCAGATATCATGAGAGTTCCCTTTTGCGTCACTGTGCATGTAAATGAACCTCGGCTCAGCCGAGGCATTCCAAAAATGGAAATTATTTCGGAATTAAATTCAACAATGAATCACTTCATGCCATCGTAACTGAAATTTATTTATCCTATTTTAATTTATAAAAAGTAATCATACCACTGTCATAGAGGTGGGCATATGACGATACCGACAACGGCGCGGCGGCGGCCGGCACAAACCCAGACGAAGAATCACCCTGTGAATTTAAATTAACTGCACAATCGTAACATGGGTTTTGAACTTTTGCGATGACATAATAATCGCGATTCACTTGCCGATCGCAATAAATTAAAACTCGGAATCGTTAGGCCAGAAATGGACTAGCCGTTGCTTGTGTAAGGTGCATACCAAAAATCATACCCGCTTGGAAAAAAAATAACTAATGCTAATTTCCATATAAAAAATTATGAGCATCACGAAGTTCTCGTCTGCGCCATCGACGGCAAAATTTGCATAATTTTATTTATTGCGTCCACGAAATTTTACGGGGAAAATTTTGATCGCATCACGTTCTGCTTTTAGGCGCACATCGATCGAAAAAGGGTCCAAAACTTAATGTGGGAATTACTAAAAAAAGGGCTTTATTTTATATTTTTTATACGTTTTTTCAGATCAAAAATTCGACACATTTATTTTTGAGGGTTCTGCGGTAGAACCTGAGTAAATTTCTTGGTGATTTCTAGCTGATTTTAAAATTTAAAATATTTCCTTAAAGCTTTAAAGGGCTTCCCTTCTATTAAAGTTAAATGCAAAAAATTGAGTTTTATTTGCTCTGCAGCCCTCAAATTGAATTAAGCCGATTTTTGGTTAATTAGTAGTTAACTTTAAATCAACCCGTCGAATTAGGGAACTAGCGCTTAAAATGCTTCGGTATGGTTTGATTATAGTCATGGATTACCTTTATAATTTTAAGGTCAATTGTTTAAATTCCGATTACAGTTGTTGAGATAAAGAATATTTAATCGGCGATAAAAGAACGGAAACCCAATCGCTGAGTAGGGGTTGTTTTCCGGTTTCAACAAAAATATTTGGTAACTGGTTATTAAAGAATATTAAAACGCACTCACCTTTAAGGGACTCACCTGTAATTAAAAAAGAAACACACGATTAGTAAGAAATATATAAAAAATATTCAAATTAATTGTTTAAAATAATCAATAAAAATGATAAATTAACTTAGAGAGATTAGAATGGAAGTGGCTTAGAAATTATTTTGACCTTTACTAAAAAACAAAAATTATATGGCTATTATAATTTTAAATGAAATTCATTAAAACACTTCTAAAAAGCGGAAGTAGTACATCCAGAGAAATAAAAATCCGTACTAAAGAATGCGCATTTAGTCGAAGGCTATTCGTGAGCTAAAAAAAGACGAATAAGATGCAAACCATTAAAATTCAGCCTCTGGAATGATTGCGGACAGTTAACACCTTGACGGAAAGGTGTAAATTCAGAGATAATTCGCAATAAAAAAAGGCACAGAAGTAGATGAATATTTGCAATTCTCCTTACGAAAACAAAACGTCGATTGTATTGCAATAAATCCCATTAAAAATTTAAGCTGAATTGAATCGATAATTTTTATAGATTTTACTGTTCGTACATACAGAATAGCATGTAATTTTGTTTACAAACATCCGCATAAATATTTCATTGTTCTTTTTGTCTATTTATGTTTTCAAAATAAATTGAATTAATTTTTTTTCCCGGATTTGCTGCTCGCATAACATATAACGATAATTTTAACTTTTAAAAAACTTCTCGGAAAAATTTAATCATTTCTGATATGGAGTTCTACAATTAGAAAAGAAAAATGAAAATAGATTTTATAGTGGTACCTTTAACGTTCAAAACCCTTTGGCTGTTTTAAATTTAGGGTTAATTTTTGTTGAAGGGTACCCGTCCTTTCCCTTTTTTTGTAGTTTTCCGACAACATAAAATCCGTACCTGACCAGGTTTTGAAAATTTTACTTTTCGGTGCAAATTGTCGTCGCGTAAAATCATTTGTTACCCTGATTCATGACTGAAACTGACAATTAAAAAAAATCAAATAAAATAAATTGAGCTGTCGGTACCCTCGGCCACGTTCCATTGATTATGCTAGACGCACCGTCTCCACTTGAGGCATGTAAATTGAATTTAAAGCGAGCACCCCGCAGACCCTGCTGTACGAATTTTCTTGATACTGAACTTGACGATGATATAACAATTATCAAGTTGCAGTTACATTCATTTTAAAATTTTTACTCTATTCGTTTTATGTGTAATATGCCCTATTTTTAGAGTAATTTAGGGCAAAGAACCCTTTTCTAAGACTACTTTCTAGCGGGCTTTTTAAGGCACCTTCTTTTATATCAAAAATTAACGAAAAAGATTTATGTCATTCCTTTAGCGTTATGCTCTAAAACGTTTTTACCTAGCCGACAGTACGGGAGCACTTTCTTGAGGAGAATTCTCATTTAAAATTCTGTCCATGGAACAGGATCCGTACATTTAGGTAATTTATTAAAATGTACGGGCGCACATTTCTTTTATTCGCTTTATATTTTTTATTTTTTCCAGCTTTTTCTATTTGTTTCTAAGTCAGAGGACGATAGTTAAAAAATAAGACCATGAAGAAATTCACATTTGATTCATAAAATTGAACCTGATTAGAATTTAATTTTATACTTTTCAGCAATTTTAGGATATCACTTGGGGAGTATAGGGTAGAAAAATATCTTAACCGTTAGGGTTATTCGCCGGATAATAATATTATTATTTTTTTAGGTCGTTCGATAACCTTTTTAAGTTTTTTACGATAATCTAAAAATTTGTGACAACTAGAGGCGTCGAGTTTATATAACTAGCTTATTTTTATGGAGTTCCAAACCGATTGAGTTTAGGACATCTTTTATATCGAGAATTAAAATCCTACTCTTAAATTTTAATAAGATTTTCTTATATAAAAATCAAATTAACAGAACATTGAACCCATTTTATTTTGAAAAATTCTAAGAAAACTAAAGAAAAAAGGTATAAAATACAAGTGACGAAACACATTACTTTTGGCGGTAAATCGCTTTTTCGTGTAAAGTTTTATGTGTAAATTCTGCAAATTTCTTTGTGCCTTTATTTTGCTAGTTTTTGTTTTTCTTTTTTTATCTTCCTTTAATCAGATTGTCCAAAAGGCGTTAACCTTTTGAGAGAATGGATCCAGTTGTTTTATTCGTCATAAGATTTTAATATTATGAATCATCTGCTTTTTTGAGACTGAGACGGTTACTGACATTACTATTTAAAAATTTGGAATAATTATTTCTAAACATTAAATAGATTTTCGATAAAAACTACATCCTACTCCTACTTTTTAGGGTGCAAATTTTGGAAATGTACTTGCTTAAACCGCCTTAACTTCAAGGTCATTGCAAAGTTATATACATAATAAAATTTGTTCAATAATACACCCTTTGACGCTTCTAACAATACCTCGATTAACTCAATCCGTCTACAACCGTAAAAACTAACTTGAAGTTCAAATTTTCGAAAATTTTGTATTAAATATTCATAGTCTTTCTACTTACGAAAAAGGTTTCGAAATTCTCCCGGATATAATTAAATAAGAACTTAAAAAAAACTATAGTTTAAAATTTAATGCACATCACGAGGAACCTGTCGAAGGTGTGAATCAATAAATCGATCAAATTGATCGATAAAATTCGTCATAACAGCCGACTCTTGAAAATAATTTATGACTATGCCAAAATTATTAATGAGGGCTTAATTTAAGACAAATTGAATTTTTTTTTTCTTAATTACGCATTCAGTTGACATCGTCATTGTTTAATGACAAAACTTGAGGTAAATTTTTATGAAAAGATTTGCGCGCGCTATTTTAATGGGATTTTGGGGCGGATTTAATTTTTTATTTTTTTTTTATGTTGTAAGCCCCATGCGCATGCGCGGTGCAGCTCAAATTTTTATTTATTTTATTTTTTTATTGTTGGAGGCCGAGAAGAGAAAGAAGTTTTAAATTCTGAAGAAGAGTGAAGAGGTAAAAACCAGACGAAACGAAAACGTACCGAAATGGTCAGATAGGGTGTAAGCATAGAATATCAAAAAAGAAAATGAATAAAAGTAAAAAAATATGAATTTTCTCGGCGGATAGGAGGACACTCGGTGAATTTAAAGCAGCCTCTAGAAGAAATCGTATATAAAGTGTAATGGCTAGAGCAAATTTTGCAGTCAACTCACCGTTGAGAGAAGCAGAACAATCCTAAGCATAGTGTTCTGGGATCATTTTTGTGAATGGACGGAATTGTTACGCTGATACAAATAAAATAAAAAAAAGGACTTGTTCGAGAAAATTCAACAATCCGAAGACGATTTAAATAATTTTTTTAAAAAACATGATGTCTTTTACTGGATTTTTACTAGCCATTGGGGCGCTGCTCTCCAGCAGCACCACTACAGCTATGCCCCTTTGTAATGGTAAAGGACATTTTTTTTTGTAAATTATATTTTAATATATTTCACATATTTTATTTAAAAGGGTTTTATCAAGCACTTCCTTGCTACTATCGCGCCGACCCGAGCCCCCTTGGTCAGAGGCTGATGTACGTCCAGTACATGGCCCCTGCTCAGGGAAGGGTCCGGGCTGCGAACGATGGAGTCTCAACTTTTGTCGCAGCAGACGCAATTGGACCAAATTCTGGAGTTGGAGCTGGAGCCTTTGTAAAAGGTAAGAAAATAATAGCAATCGAAACAAATTTTATGCACCAATTTCCATGAAAATTTTACTAATTATACAGAGCCTCCATTAAAAAGTGAAGGTCAAGGGTATGAACCGAGTATCGAAAATCAATCAATTGAATCGGATCAATCCGGTGGGTTTAAGGGGGCAGTTTCAGTAGCTGAAAGTTATCCTGCTGGAAATTCTGGAGAGGAACATCCATCCCAAGGGAATTTTTATCCAGCCCCTGTCCCAGAGGACCAGCCAACCTACGTCGAAGCGAACACGATCCCCGGGGAATATGAGACCGACCGAAAGGGAAAAGGTCCTACGAATTTTAATGATGATACTACAAATTCTGGATACGATTCCGGGGAGCACCAGGACCAGACCCAGCCACCCTATGGAATAACAAGCCAAACAGTGGCCCCTTTGGCTGCTTCATCCCCCGTTCCCGTCGGAGTTAGCGCCACCTACATCCCCCCGAGGAAGAAGATTCGCGTCGAACTTGAGACCCCCAGCGAGGAGGAATCCGACGAGGAGCACCCCTACGAGGAGCCCCTTAACACGAAAATCGCTTCCCGTCGGCCTCCACCCCAGCAGCAACGGCCCCCGGCAAATAGACCCCAGCAGAAACCCCCGCAGCAACTTCCCTCCGGCAGCTACTTTGCCACCCATTTCGGGAGCACCTCCGGTGGGGCTATCGCGATCGCAAACAGCTTCAGCACTGGCGAGGGAGGCTCCGCCACCAGCCATGCAACCGCCTACGGGAGCCCCGCCAACGGGCGGACCTACTCCCGGAAAAGGGTGTAAAATTTTATAAAAAATAAATCGAAATTTTCTGCATTCCTCCACACAATCAGAGTGTTTTATTTGTTGAGTTCTTCAGAGTTTTTTGGGTCACTGATTTAACTTCTTACTAATTTTTAAAATTATTTAGTTCAGCAAAAGCAAGGGAAAATCAAATATAAAAAATCAGACATTTTGTTGAATTTGTTATTTCTTTAATTGTTTTTATGATTTATTACAAGAGCAAATAATTCAACGATTATAAAAACGAGTCATCGTTGTTTACAGCTTCCTTCCGGATGAAATAAAAGACGATAGGGTTTTAAGAAATTGATATTAAGAAAAATAAAATGAAATAAAAATTCTTAGCGCCTGCACCACATGAACAAGCAGCGATTTATCGCAAAAGTTGTGGACTCTTTTCCGCTTAATTTTATCTTAAACGCTATGACATATGCATTTTTTTTCCCTCAAAAAATTAGCTTAATATTTGGGGATCAGTGCAAAAATGCGATAACGTCTTCAACTTCCAGTCGGAAAAGGTTGCAATATGAAAATGAGTTAAACGATAAAAGAAAAATTCTTTTCTTATCCCAATTTTCTGGTAGCATAGAACACATGTGGTTTTAATATCTTTAAGGGTTTCTTTGATTAGCTAGTTTTAAAATGTACCTAGAAAATAAAAAAACCGGAAGTGGTTTCGTTTTTTACAAAAAACCGCAAGTATTACCCCTTGCTTATTTCCACGATACTTTAAAAATTGGTTCTGATATTTTCTTTTATTTTTTTCTTGTATATCGTAAGGTCAAAAACAGCCAAGATGACAAATTCTGTGATAAGGTCTTACTTTTTTTTCTTTTCTTATTTTAACCACTGAGACTTAGTTCACAGAGATTTTGAACAGTGGCAGTTTCTCTCAAATCTTAGTCCTAAGTGCAGGGATCTTAGAAAATCTTTATGAGTGAAATAGTGAAGTAGTTTAAATCACAGTATATAAAATATGAATTTTTGTATGTTATCGATTATTTTGTATAGTTTAATAATTTTGTATCGCGGGTACCTATCCACAGCAGGGCCGACTTCGCGAAAAGCCTATATAAAGCAGTGCGATATGCCGACATTAAAAAATGGCGTAATTCGACTTCGTCAAAAAGGAAGACTGATTAAATTTCATTGTTATAAATCTTACACCCTCATTGGAAATACTTATGCTGGATGTTTTGGCGGAAAATGGGATACACAATTTCCAGTTTGTGCAAGTAATACGTAAATTACTAATTAAATAAGAGATACTTAAATTAGTAATTGTTTCTATGATTTAGAGGCTGGCTGCGAAAATTTAGAATCTCGCGAAAACGGATTCATTTTGATTCAACGTCGTGGTCTAATGGCAACTTTATTTTGTGATGAAGAACACAAAGTTGCTGGGGTGCAGACTGCTTATTGCGACGGATCTCGATGGGATCGACCTATAGGAAGTTGCCGAGGTACGTCCTTTTTGTTTTACTGATTTTGGAAAGAATTGCGACATTTTCTAAAAAAATTAAAATTTAAATTGCTACTGCCTCAAATTTACACTAGTTGATAAAAATTGCATCCAATTTTTCTTTTCTTTTTTTTTTTGACAAAATGAAACATATCATAAAAATATTTTAAATTTAAGCCGCTTGTTCATTTTTAACATGATTTTTTAAGGTGAATAGAACAGTAGTACTGATTATATGCAGTCTTCAGCAATTCAACAAAAAGTTTACAAATTTCTTGGTAATTTTTAGCTCGTTTTTAGAGTAACCTCCGGTTTAGAGTACCGAGGTTTAAAATTTGTTTTGCTCAAGTTGTATTTATTTTATTTGTTTCGTTAAATCGCTAAAGGGTTTTTCTTCTATTAAAATGATTTAATGATTTAATTAGCAAGTACAACAAATTCGAAATCGTGTGATTTTGAGGTTGACGACTTATGCGGATGGATTCATGATAATACCCATGATTTTGAATGGAAACGTGTCGTTGGAGCGAATAACTTAAAGCGATACCGTACCGGACCGCAGCATGATCATACCACGATGATATCAAATGCTGGACACTATATGCTTGTGGAATCCATCAGTCAACTACCAGACGACAGGGCACGTCTTATTTCTCCCATATTTTCACCAAAAGCAGTCAGATGTTTGAGATTTTATTATCACATGTATGGAGCAACAGTTGGCACTTTGCGGGTTTACATAAAACCGAATTCAATTGGATTTGATTCAATGCTCAAAGATGACAGGTATGAATTTAACTATAATAGAAATAAATTTAAAATATACCAATTCTATCAAAAAATAAAAATAAAAAACAGTTTTATATTATTTGAAATATCTGGAAATCGGGGAAATCACTGGCATGAAAAAGTCGTACAATTAGTAGAAATGGCGGATAATTTTCAAATAATATTTGAAGGGACCGCTGGTAATGGTCATTTAAGCGATATTGCAATTGATGATGTTAGTCTTCTCAATGAAGAAGAATGTCGTCAATATAAAAATGAAGATCAACAAGAGAATGATGAGGATGGAATTACGTCAACCGAACAAGGTCTAGACTTTGTTTTAAATTTATAGAATTTATAATAAAGTTTTTTTTTCTTTTATTGTAATATCTCAGGTCAAATAATTTTTGATGTGCAATCATGCAAAAATCGATGCAATGAAAAGTTTCCAGCAAATGAAAGTGTTTTTTCATCACAACAAGGTTTAATTAAAACCTGTGACTGCCATCCGGATTGTGAAATTATGCAAACGTGTTGTAACGATTTTCGTACATTGTGCGTTTTTGGTAGGTTTTTAAATTTAAAAAAAATATATTTTTAATGAATTATTCAATAATTTTAAAGGTATCAATTACTCAGAGGGTGATGATGATGATATTGAGTATTCAACAAAATCACAATTGAAAACTCAAAGTACAATAGAGATGAAATCGAGTACTATTCCATTAATTAAAACAACATTTCAACTAGAAACGTCTACAAAACAACCCGATTTAATTGAATTTACTTCAACTTTAAATAAGAAAATAGTTGAATTTACAACTGCGGTTGAAACATTAAAAACAACAACTAGTAGAATTGTTGAAAATGTTACAATATCCCAAAATTTAGTGACAACACCTAAATTTTTATCAACTTCATGGTACGATGATGACATATCTTACGCTATATTATCGACAACTAATGGTTCTGTAGAAACATTTGAAAATAATTCTTGGGATACTTATGAAGTTATACCTTCATGTAAGTTAATTTAAATTACTTCAATTAAATTACATATTTGAAGTTCGTCAAAATATTTTCCAGGGAAAGAATGGCAAATTAAGGCTTCTATGACAAAACATCGTGTCTGGATTCCAGCCTGGCTAATTATACTTCTAGGAGTTTTGACGACAGGGGCAATTTTATCGCTTCTTGTATTTTTTATTTTATACTATCGAAAGCACTACGGCCCGGAAAATTATAAAAAGAATGGACAAAATGCAACAAGCAACGTAAACGAAGAATTTAGCGAAGTTCGATTTTTAACATGTGACGAACACTTGGATTTTACTTTGCAAACCCCAGAGACTGTAGGTGTTAGAAGAGGTTAATAATATTTAAAACAAAATCAGTGGTAATATCAATAAACTGTAGTTTTTCTTAAATTCGAAAAAAAAAATTCAAAGCGTTTCATTTCATTTTAACGTACTTAAAGAAAATTAAAATCCAAAAGGAATTACGTTCCACAAAAATATTTTGGCCTGTATTACATACACAAACCCGATAAAATTGAAGATATAATTCTAGTTTTACTCATCGCCCGCTTGGTGGCTCTAGTTGTACCACTTTATAAATTATTTCCATTATTTTACGTTAAAATTTAACCGTGAACGCTGTTTGAAAATGTTTCACTACAGTTTAGCTATGGATTAGTAAAATTACTTGTTATATTAAAATTTTAAAATATTAACATTTTCTTTTATTGGTGTAAGTTTGATTAAACTATATACATATATTATTGAAATTAGAGACTTTTTTACAGATATTCCCTTATAAATTGCTCTAATTTTTCGATGGAAAAGAAATGAAACGAAGAATAGCAGCACCACCAGGTAAAGACTCTAGAGATAGCGTAACATAAAAACAACGAAAGAAGGTAACGAAAGCATAAAAAAATTAGCTGTAAGAAGACGATGAAGAAAAAAACAATTACGAAGAAGCCAGTAAAAAAAGGTGGTCTAAGCCGTGATTAAATTCACGATCTGCTTAAGTTCGAAATGAAGAGCGGCTTAGTGAAGAGTGGCACATCACCGGGTGAACGTGAATGGGAGGCTGCGTTTTATGAATAAACCCCTCTCTTTAAGGTCCAGCGAAGAACGCAAAAAAAATAAAAATATTATATGTCGAAGGTGGCGCCTCCTCGCGAGTGGATGCTGTGACGATTTTTTGGCGCGTTTTTCGTTTCTTTTCTATCGCTTTTATGCTAACTAAATTGAAGTGGTTATTGAAGCATTGTATGTTTTCTTCGTTTTGATCAACGAGAACAATGGTAAGATTCGGTTAAAGTATTTCTAATTTTATCTGGATTTATTTTATGGCCCAGAATACTTTAGAAATAATTCAAATTTAAAAATAATTTAATCTATTTAAAATCGGTTTGAATTGGTTCAAATCGGTTCACATCAAAATGGAATTTTCAAATCATTTTGAACGGATATCGGTTGTAAGAAAAATGGCGGGAACAATTTTATTTCCATTTTACGGGGCACTCCAAATATCAATCTAGGTATCTTAACGTTCTATTCTTCATTTTCATCTTCTAAGACGAAATAGAAAATTAAAAATTCCGTTTAAAGTGGACTTAATGTGGTGAACGGTACTCCGCTGACCAATTCCGCGACTTTTACTCTTTTCATTTTCTCAAGAGATGCCCGTTGGTATAGTTAACTAAGACTAGTTTTTTGTTATTATTGCATTTATAAATTTTTTTACACTTCTTCGTCCAGTGCTCTTTAATTCAGCCTTTTGATTTTTTAATAACTGAACTAATTTCAATTAAAATGCACACACACACTTTTGTGAGATAGTCTAAAGCCTAGACTTAAAAGCTAATCTTCAGCCATTTTCATCTCTTCATCTACTTCTTCGTCAAAAAAAATGCGATTATACCTCACGGATGTTATTTGTCTCAATTATGAAATAGTCTAAGATGCTGAAAGAAAAGAAAAAAAATGTTTTTTTTCGATACGAAACTGAACATGCGAAATGAATAATTGTAATATTAATTTGTAAAATATGCAGCATTTTTCGCATATCCGCATCTTTTTGGCCAACCAACTCATTTCTTGTATTGGGGAGCCAACATCTAAACCATAATAATAATAAAAAAATAAAAAAACAATATCGTCAACCGTGCAAAAAGCAAACAAATCCCCCTATTGACGCGGTTAACTTAAAGAAAACTCCTAAGACTCTCCAAAACAGCGGAGAAAGTAATCCGGCCGGTCTCTGTCTTCACCTTTCAGGCGGCTCTTTTTCATCAAGGCAACGACTCTTTGGACCCTGGGCAGTTGTAAGTTTTTTAACTTGGCGTCATATGTGTTTACTCATATATATATATAGATATAATACAGATATTTGTACATATGTACAGGAATAGTTATGACAAAAATAAACCTGCGCACGCACGGTCAAATGAAAGTGAGAGTGGCGCTTATAAAAAACAAAATAATTTTTAACTTGCGCGCATTTCTCAATTGTTGTTTTTTAGTGTATCTTTTTATATATTTTTTTTTCTATTTGTACATTGGATCATTTTGCCAGGGAAGAAAGTCGATAAGGTCAAAATTTATGAAATATGAAATGCGTTAGAATTAGAAACGTGTCGCGAAAAATTATTAAAAATTTATTCGATTGTTTTAAATCAAATAATTAATCGGTTCAAATTGGTTACGATCGGTTCAAACTTCACATCGGTTCAACCATTCTATGTTCAGTTTGACTAAGTTCATTTGAAATTGAATCGAAATTTAATTAAAACTGGTATCGTTAACCTCTCGCATATTTCAACTGCCGCATTTTTAACGATTGCAAGAGCATTAGCAGCAGAAAAAAAATCATAATCATTTTTTTTATGGGGCCAGGAAGGGTAACGTGCAAAACAACAATTTTCATTGCATGCCGGCGCGCCGCGGCTCTTTAATAATTTTATTACATCATAAATGAGCATGAGAAGTGCGGCCGCATAACGAAAATTAAAAAAAAAACATGTACACATTCTTCGCACCAATTATTTATGAAAATTAAATTGCATACCATTTTTTTGAATATGAACATCGATCGCAGAAATTTGCAATTCGATTTTTATGAATGGGTGTGATAGAAATGAATGTTTTGAACGGATAATTGTAGCATAATAATCATAATTAATAATTATAGAGTTTATTACAATTTTAGTGCTATTCATATCTTCCACGTTACGTTTATTTAAAATTAGTAAATTAGTTTAATTACATAAGAAAGATTTTTTGAGAAGTCTTAAAATAGCCCCGCCGACGTTATGGTCGATAAAATCAGGCAATTGTGGGAACAAATTTATTACGTTTTATATTTTTATTTTTTGGGAGAGTTAACAAAAGTTAGCATAAAACGCCTACATCCCATCTTTTCATCACGTGGACCTTAGAAAAGATTTTTTTATTAGTCTAATTTGCCTTTTATTTCGTTGAATTAATGACCGGATAAGGGGCAATAATAAATTTTATGTTTGCGAATATTTTGGTCATGAGTAGGAAATGCTTTTGGCAACATTTGAATAGATTTATGACCCGAATTTGTGAATAGAAGCGGAAATATTGTTCCTTGAGATTGAGAAATTGAAGATTTTGATTAATTTTCATGAATCAACTGACAATTAAATTGATATTTCTTATCATGGAATCGCCTAGTTGAGCAGGTGTAACAGAGCCTAAAATTAAAATGGTCAAAGAGGCGACACGCCGCCGTGGTCATCGCTCAGCCCCTCTGCTGCTGGCGGCTTGAAGAACGTGCTCAAGAAAAATTAAAGAAGGAAATTTTACCAGCTGTGTGCATTTCACACTGCGGCTTCTTCTGCGGTCGCGCGCGGCGAGGAGCCCCAGGGAGTTTTGAAGTCTTGTTGGTCTTGGCCTCACTCTTCGCGATCAGTTTTATAGAGGTTCACCTTCTTTCCGGGGGTACTGCGGGTTTGTGAGGACGGCGACATCGCAAAAAAAAAAAACAAATAATTTAAAAAAAAATAGTGCATTTTAGTGCATCGGTGCATCAGTCTAACTTAAGTTTCCAGAAAGGGAAAGCGATATGAAAAAGTAAAGAAAACCAGATGAAACATATTTTTAAACGGATCTCTCGGTCACAGTGAAATTGTTGACTGATTGTGCATGATCATGTTTACCTATTTTCAACCAATCAAATCATTTTGAAATGTCTGAATGCGGGAAATTGTTCGCTATTTCATTTATCCGCGACTATTGATCGAAGGTCGTCGTCGGTGCTTGGCGGTTAATTTTCATATTGTTGTGCTTCCGCGAAACAAAAATAAAATAAATAAAATTAGAAAATGATTTAAAAAAATGTCCGGGCTATTCGCGGTGAATATCCGGTGATAAATCGATCGATTGATCACAATTCAATTGATCAATTTGAATCATTTTTATTTACGCAACAAAAAAAAAACTACAATCTGTTTATTTTGGTTATTTTTTCTTAATTTAAAGAAATTAATATTATGAGAATTTTATTATTTTTATATTATTTCCCATATTTAATTTCTTCTAGACCGTCTTTGAAGCAGACAACTTTCGATTTTACTTTCATTTCCGATGCAACTTTACAGGAACAAGTGATTCAAGTGTAAAAAAAACGACTTGTGAAATAAAGAAAAAATGAATATTAAATTTAATTAATAAAACAAGTAACGAAATTTAAACAAAAAAACAGTTTCAACATGTCTGCATACCTGCTGATCGCGGTAGTGTGACACAACTTTTAGGATTTTAATATTATAGCAATGTGAAGTGACTTGAATTTAAAAATTTCTTATCTCATCCGCTTAAAGTGCATTTCGAAAGCAATGGTTTAAGAGGGTAAGCATTATTATTATACTTAAAAACTTATTTAAATTTTTAATTTTTTCTAATCGGTTTTAAGAAGTGCCCTGAACAACAAATTTAAAAAAGAAGGTTTATTTATTGATACATAGCTTTTAAATTTGTTATGGTTATTACCCAAGAAAAAGAAAATTGTTACCTATGCGACTAAGAGGGCAATATATTGAAAATTATTATTTTTCGCTCTCTGATTTTTCTTTCACAATTTCCTCAAAAACTTAAAAAGAAAAATTTCTTTTACTACCAAAGTAACATTACGACCGAGAAAAAAGCGTTCAAGTGCGAAGAACAGCCCGTTGTTATCGTTTCTACTTTAAAAAGCAAATTTTTAATTTAATTACATATGACATAATTTTTGTAATTATTCTCTTTCTTCAATATTGTTTTCGTGAAATTTTTACATGCATTTTCCCACAATCCGGCCAAAGGCTTGGATTTAATTCAAGTTCAACGTAATTGCTCATTTGCACCTTGTCTTGATTCATTATTTTTTATTCTTCTATTTTTAATCTTAAGTCGCCTTAACAATGAACCTGTGCAATTTCGAAGAAAAATAAATGAAAGGAAAAATTAAATTTTAAGAGGTATTAGAGACCAAGTTATTTATTGAATGTAAATATTTTGGTTGTAAGACACATTTTAAAACCAGGAAATATCTTGCAATTTTTGCAATTTTACTCCTTTCCAACTTCTGGTTCTTAAAACTTCTTCATCTTCTACTGTTTCTTCACCTCTTGGAATTGTTCTTCATCTTGAAAATCAACCGCTATTCTTAGCATCTTTAGAAAATGACCCATCCATTATCTCGGGTGAGCCACTTACCTATAGTAAGACGAGCCTATTTCCTTTTTTCTTTTTTTATTTCTGTTTCCATTGTCTTCAAGACGCGCATGTTTAGAATTCTTAAGCCGAAAAAAGAATAAGAAGAAAAGTAGTTAAGATAAAAAAAAACGAGCTCACTAAAGAAGACCCAATGAAGCGTGAAGATCTTGAAAAAGAGAAGATCGGCTGTAATTTTTCCGCATCTTCTAGAGAACTCTGCAAAAATATCCAAACGCACTATAGGTTAAAAGATTTAGAAGCAGTTTCAACTTTTCAAGAAATTGTCACGAACGCATTAAAATAAAACAAAAGATGTAAATTAAAGAAAATGCATTAACGGTTTTGTGCATCTTATTCATTTTCTTCTATGCCTCTGAAGAATTACGCATTTTTCTCCCACAATTTTCTTTTTCCACATCTCTGGATGGAAAGATTTTTATTTAAGATTAGTGAAGATGAAGAGACGATATTATTTTTATTTTACCTATTTCACGGTTTGTCTTAAATTTAATTGTTAAAGTTTTTTATGATTTCCAAATATGTACTTTGAAAATAACTCTAATACTAAGAAAAAATGAGTTTTCGACAATCAATTTTTTAATTTTAGTATAGTTTAGCAGATTGCTTGCTCAGTAAGAAAATTACCAAAAATGCCCTATTTTTTAGAATTATTAGTATTATTACTTTTTTAAATAGGAAAATGCCCTATGAGTCCAATCGAGAGGCCCTCCGAAACATCAGTGGACTACCGTGAAAATTTGCATCATATCAGAAATCAGCTAAAAGATCATGTGATTTGCTTGAATGGTACAGATGAGATAAACAATAATAACAATGATGATGATATCAAAAATCATCAAAATTGCAATCATAATCAAAATCATCTCCACGGTTGTAATGAGCTAAAAAGACAGTCGAGCAGCAGCAGCAGCGGTAGCAGTAACATCGATAATTATGCGAATAAATTATGCGACGACTTTCCAAAATCAAATCGAAATCGACAGCTATTCGGAATTCAGCTGGAGGTAAATGACTTCCTTATATAAATTAAGACATTTTTTTGTTTTTGAATTCAAAAGATAGTACATTCAAAATCAGTCCTATAAGTTCTAATTTGATTAAAAGTTAGCTTATATCTTAAGTTAGAATATTTCGTATCTTCAATCATAACGAACAAACAAATGGAAAAGAGTTACGAACAAATAAATAAAAATTATTAAAATTAGGTAACGAGTTTACTTCTGGAGGCTGAAAGACGCAAGCTTCATGTTCTCCAGCGTGAACTACAGGTGGCGCTAGAGGATAGTGGTTCGATTAAAAAGGCGAAGGAACAATTGAAGCAGGAATTGATTTTAGCTATTTCGTAAGTTTGTTTTTAGGGACAGATCTATGAAAATAAAATAAAATTTTCAATTTTGGTAAAACTAATAATTATTTAGCCGGATACAATTGCAATATGATCTCCTTGAGAAAGAATACAAGCAGCATGCGATTGGTCGATTACGGAGCTCAAACACGCGAGGGACCGGTAAGGTAAGTGAAAAATTATTTTCTTTAAATAACGACGCCTTATATATTCAATTTTAAGTAATAACTTAGCTAAATTTACTGAATTTTTTCCTTTCCAAGAAAATTTACTTGAAATTGCTTATTTAGGGACTTTTTTCATTAAGACACGTTCGCTTTAGAAGTGCTCGAGAAATAATCGACGTTTATAAACTCTATTTGGATCCTTTATTTCTTGATTTTGAAATAAAATATTGAATATTTGAGGAGGGATTACCCTATCCTCCTTCCTTCCCGTCTCTTCTCCTGTTCGGTACACCGATACATGCAAAATAAATGACACTTAAATCTTTACATGTGAATTATATTGAATGAAAATTCAAGGTACTTCTTTCTATTAAGCGTTTTCAGGCAATAATACATTTCGAGGATCATGGAAAAATTTAAAATAAAATTTCGACTCTATAGGTTTTTGATTTGATGATGAATACTTGTACAACTTCAGATATTAAAGGGGTGTCTCACCTATACTATGGAAAATTTTGACGCCGGCGCTTTAGAAAAGTTACCTCACACAAGGGAAAGGATATCTTTTCACATTTTGCTTAGGATAATAAAACACATGAATAATATGTTTTATTACCAAACTTTTTCGCTTGTATTAAAGGAAAGGTTTCAACTAAATTGAAAAAAAAGGGATATTGGTAAAAAAATAAATAAATAAATAATAAAATACATCCTTCGGGAGGAGAGTTCCTCAAGTTTATTCAACCCTCGTACTAGAAGAAGCCACAAGGGGGTGGGGAAGGCGCAAAGGGCAGTGTTGTTCGCTTTGTTTCGCTAAAGTCCTTCACAAATTAGTTCTTATATTCGAGTGTAGGAACGCGGGATTACAAAATAAAAAAAATAAATAAATAAAGGGATATACCGTGAAATAAAAATATACAGGCGCGTATATTTAATACCATCCTGTGATAAATATCCTGGGAAAAATGTAAACAAAAATAAATTAAAAATAAAGTTTTAACCAAAACCCTATAATACAAAATAAAGGAGAGACATCAAAAAGGCAATTTTCTTCTGAAATATAATCAACAAACACCTTGTATTTTAATAAATAAATATAATAAGGAAGTGTGCAAAGGAATTTTGTGCTTGTTGTGTGTCCTTTTTTATTCCGATGTCATTTTTTCGTCCTTCAAACGTGTCTGAAGCGAAATATTTTAATCAAATAAAATAAATTTTATAAATAAGTAACAAAT
The DNA here is from genome assembly GCA_933228815.1 of Machimus atricapillus. Classification (NCBI taxonomy): domain Eukaryota; kingdom Metazoa; phylum Arthropoda; class Insecta; order Diptera; family Asilidae; genus Machimus; species Machimus atricapillus. The sequence goes on from OW121785.1 coordinate 53,576,123, forward strand.
GTGTCCTAGCAGTAAACAAGTTCAGAAATCTAAAAATTAGAATTATGAAATCGCCTAATTATCTTTTCATAGTTATTGGTTTGTTGGCTTATTTAATAAATAAGTAGTGCTATTTAACAATAAAAGAGAAAATAAAAACAAATATCTACTCCAACATATGTTCAGAAACTTCTTAAGAAAAATGAATCTGAAGGAATAAAAAAATAATCCACTACCCCAGTGAATGTGACGACGTTTAGTTTGATATTATCAAAAGAAAAGTCCTTCTGTGATATATTTATTTTAAAGGGTGTGGCCGTTTCCATCAATCGACCCTAAAATCGTTAATAATGGCATTAAATTGATACATAAACAATGTTAAATTTTGATCAAGCTAACTATCAACGCGTATATAAAAATTCTCATCAAATTCTACCACAGCCGCAAACCTGTTGATTGATACATCGACGTCAATTCTATTCAACAACAAAAAATCAAGTGAATTATTCTAAAACTTATCAAAAAATAAAAAAATTAGTGTGTTTATTATTTAATTTAAAGATATCTAAACATTTTCAGTGTTTGGCAACAATATCCCCAGAGAGTGTTTTATTTTTTATTATTTTAAACAAGAAATGTTGCAGAGGGAAAATTATACACATGAAAATGCCTCCGATATATGTGGAAAAATTTCAACAAGACCACAGCAGCAGCAACATCAACAACAACAGCATCAAAATCGATCAAAACCAGCTGTACCAGCAAAACCAACGAATATACCACCGGTTCCAGTCCAACAATTTTATAAAGATCCATCAACAACTTCAGTACCACCGTCAACAAATGTAAAATACATCAACAAATTTATAAACACACCTGTTGAGATGCAGAGAAACACCGGATGTGAGTATTCCTCAGTTGGGCCAGCAACAAAATCAACAAAATGCGACACAAGTGTCCCTACGTCACCGAACATGGGTTTTGGTAACGATTGTTGCGGCATGTTGCTATCAGGCAGTTCAAAAGGTCATCAAAATGATGCTAGCAATAATGGTGGATGCCACCATAATCATCATAATAACAATAACAATAATAACAGCAGCAGTAACAATGAATGTGGTGGGGGGGAAACAAGTTGCATTGGCACAGCCAGCAACAAATTGGTGCATAGCCTCAATTGTGGCATTAAGCACTCATCAACAGATTCAGTTGATGGCTGCTCAAGCGTATCATCAAATTCTGGAGGATTTCGAGATCCTGAATATATTTTGCGTCAGCAAAACGCTTACACATTATCAAACATAACGGGAAATATAACAAGTTCAGAAAATAGCGGAAAATTAGTTGTATCACCAGCAAAAAAATCGGCAATGCAAAAATTGCAATTTAATCAAACAACGAAACAAATTGAGCAGATTTTAGCACAACGATTAGCAACTTCATCATCATCTTCAACTTCAACATCATCATCAACGTCAATTGTATCAGCAACATCAGCAGCGGTAACAGTTGCGACTGGAGCGACACCTTCGCCAGCAACAAATATAATCAATCAAGGAACAATTGTAACGGCATCAGTACTACCAACAGTTATTAATTCGAGCACACAATCCTTGATTGGTGGTGGTGGGAGTGGTGTGGGTAGTGTATCATTAAGTAAAAAACGTATGTTCAGTAGCTGCTACTCAAGTACAGATAGCGCTAGTGGAGCAACAAATCAGGGAATAGATTCCGCAACTAATCTTAGTATGTCGCTAAATATTTCTAGACAATTACAAAATAAATTACAGGAGGAAATGAAACAACAGTGTAAAATAATTCAAGAGAAGCATTTAGTTGAGAAACGAGCACCACAGCAGCACTATAAACCATTAACTACCGAGGATTTGATGGTAAACGATTAAACAAATTTATTTTATATAATAAAAAACCGTCAAAATTAGACCAAAAAATATCATTTAAGGGAAGTTTTTCTACAAAAAAACAATAGAAATTTATAATATTGGAAAGGAAAGAATTATATGCAATACAATGTTTATCAAAATTCATCAAAACTACAATAAAAATAGTTATTTATTACCATTAAATACATATCTACCTTTTTTAAATCTTATTTACAGAGCAACCGAAGTCAACCAGCAATTGGACTTAAACAAACACCTAAAGCTAGGGTAAGTGAAAATTTTATTAAATGTTTTTTGTGGTCGCATTCCTTAAAAGTATAGTTATAAAAAAATTTCCATCGAACAATTAATGGTATCGATGAAAGCGTTAAGGCGTGATTGAGCGACAAAAAACAAACAAGTCTGTCCGTTATTGCATTAAGGAGAATGATTATTAAACTAATTACTTTAGTAATTATTAATTACTTGGATAATTAAAATTATTTTAAGTTGCTACAAATGGTTATGTATGTCAACATTTTATGAGAGATTTGTAGGTAAAAATGCCGACCGATTTTCTACCTACCTCAAAAGGTGAAAGAGATGAAAAAGGTACAATAAAATAATAAAAATATGAAAAAAAAAGGATTTTGCCCCTCTAAATTCTAAAAACCCTAGAGTAACTACCAAAATCGCACAGTGGAGACCACTTTAAAAAATTTAGAGCAAGTTCCCTCAGCACAGCGGTCGGACACATGCTGCCGGGTTGAACGAATGAAACAACAAACAACTCGGGGAAAAAGCGCACAGTTTTGTGAAACTGTATATATGTAGTTGCTGTTGGGAAACCTACACATTGAAGCGGTATTTCTTTACATTTTTCATTTATGCTTGCTTTGTATTTATGCTGGATTTTTTTTCGTCATGTTTGTTTGTCTGAAGAGACCGAGCAAAACTTGGAAGACATCACAGTAACTGGCAGACATTGAACACGTTCAGGCGGGAAAGATACGTACTTTTTTTTTTGTTATTGTTGTCGTTGTAATAAATAATATTTCAATAATTATGTGATACTATGGCGTCACAGATTTTTCTAACAATTAAATAAAACATAAATATGTTTTATATACAAAAAATTTTGCACGAAAGGTGTGCTTTTATGTGATAAATAAAATGTACATATATATTATATACATATTTATCTATATTATCTTTTCCAACCCTCTGATTATCGAAAAAAAAATAATAAATTTACGGAAATGCGCAGGTCTCAATTGTGTACAAAAATTTTTGTGATCCAGACAACAATTTTCAATTGTATCTTACAAAAATCCGGGAAATAAAATGATATTATTAAAAAAATAATAAGTTTTTAGTGACGAGTTACAAAGTAAATTAAAGTGTTTTCTTTAAAATTGTGTCGTGCTAAGTGTTTCTACACACATTTAAGGGAATAAAGTGCCACAAAATAATAAAGGGGGAAAATATATATATATTATATAAATATATATATATGTATATATATATATATGTTTGTGTTTTTTTTACCAAACAAAGTGAGTAATCTTAGAGATTGTCTTAAAAATTTTTAGTAGAAGGAGGGCAAATTGTCTAGACTGAGTTGAAGCAAAATTATGTAAAAATGCTCCAAGCAGCTGCAGTTACTGATGCAACGAAATATTACCCACTTTTATTTGACTTAAAAAGGTTAAAACAATTATAATAGTAAGATAGTAAGAAGTTTATCTTTTTTAAATATTACACAAGTTAAAGATTGTTCTCCAGACCGGTTACCTTAATTATCTCCTCAAAGATGAGAAATAAGAACGTATAAAATCCTGCTGGATCTTAATATTACGTTTTTAAAATTCTAAATGTGAATTATATTGAGTTGCAAAAATACATTACTAATTAAAATAACACTTAATACTGTAATTGTTATTGTTTCTCAAATCGAGCCTATGCTGAAATATTTTAAATAAACATTTCAATTTAGTTGTTTTCATTTAAAAGCACGTTTCGCTCGATGTTTTGAGATTATTATTTGTTTTATTTATTTATTTTTTTTTATCTTAAGTCCGACTTTCCATACCATCAGAAATAAAATCTTGTGCATACAATCGATTTTTAAACAACCAGTCCAACTGGTTTTATGCTGTGAAATATTTTCTTTTATTATTTTCTTAATATTTTCTGTATTGTTTTGAATACATTCAACAAAAATATTAGAACAATTCGAAGGAAATTAATAATGCTTGCGTTGCAGAAAAGCAAACATGCTTTTATCAGTTTTCCCCTTGATATGGTTACATTTTAATTTACAAGCGGAAATACCGATGCGATATTACTTAATCCCCCTCTTAAAAAGATAATAAAATTTATTTTTATTTCTCTTGGTGCACTGAAGAAATAGGACTATTAATCAAAATTCTTAAAATTATTATATTTAATCAGTATCAATAAGAGGCCATAGACATACTGATTTTGATAAAAATAAAACAAAACTATTAATACTAATCTACATTAAGATAAAATGCGATTTATTTAAAATTCTTAGAAGGAAAAATTATCGCAATATATCGCCTTAACATTGAAAGCACACATTCATTTGAAATGCTAATTTTAAGAGAAGTCGATTTCATCAAAATCTCATCTCGTGATGTTACATTTTGCAGTGTATACTTGCATACATTGAAAACCGGTTGATATTTTTCCACGGTATTATTATACAATTTCAATTACGTTATAAATCCCTGACTTGTGAACAATTTTCTTAATGTCATTAATTCTTGAGGGTTTATATCAAATATTGTTGCAATCAAGTCTTATATTAAAATGAGTGATTATCATGATTTAACTAAAAAAAAAATATAGTTTTTGAAATAACAGCGTTTAAAATTTGAACTTAGTTTAAACCAATTATGAGTTTCCTTACAGAAATATTTGTTTTAAAAGTGTATATCGATGCAAAATATCTGAAATAAATTCATTCAGATAGTTCCCTTAAGTAAATCGACGGAACCCTAACTTTTATGTTTGTTTTCGACACGTACTTGATCGATTTTTATTTTCTTGTCTTTCGTAGATGGAAAGATGAAATACGCCCTAGGGCTAAAAACTAAAGGGGGACAACCCCTGATTCTTCTGAACGGACCGGAATAGCATACAAAAATGCTAAAAACATGAAAATTCCATTACCACACAAATTTTTCTAGGGTCGTCCCCCAATAAATTTTATGAATCACAATTTTAGTTTTTCGCATGTGTTCTCGAAAATCAATCTTTTATTCGTTGAATTTTTGTTTTATTGGCGAAAACATTTTGTTTGGATTTTTGCTTGGATAAGAAATTGTCGATGGTAATTCTCATGCAATGCACCTTTTCTCAACTGTGCCCATTATTATTTTTTTTTTTGTTTTTTTTTTTTTATATTCTTGTATAACAACAAGCCTGGAGAGCCCGTCGTACATACAAAATTGCCTATTTTTAATCTGCTCAGCATTGTGCTTTTGGATTCTGGGGCAACGGATTACTCGAAGGTATTAATGTCGCTAATAAAATCAAGTCACAAAACCGGAGCAGTAGCTCTACAAAGGCCATCTGTTCCCATTAAACGCTTGATTTAACACGAAATTGATTATGCTGCCTGAGAGTCATATGTAGTTACTCCCTCGACCCGAAGAACCAGATTCAGATTATTCGAGTTGAAAAAATAAAAAAAAATATAAAATGAAACACATATGCCGGCCATCTGTGCATTTATGTATTGTCTTCCTATTTTGTACTCTGATCGAGATTTTTCATTTTTTTTAATTGGTTTTACGAGTACGCGAAAAACTTATCGATTTTCTTCGAACAATCAAAAAAAAAAAACTGCTAACTTACTTTTATTAAAAATTATCTAAATATAATCTAATGAGTAATATCTCAATTTAATAAAGACAAATTGCCTTTCTGCCTACATTATAAAGCGTATGATGGATATGTAATAAAATAAAAATTTAAAAACAAACAAAATTTTTATAGAAATATTCTGTCATCAAAAAGAAGCAATTGTTTAATGTCCGTTGCTCGTAGAAGCTCAAACGACTAATAACCGCCTTTTTCTCGAAAAAACAAAGAAACAAATACGAAAATTAAAATAAAATGCCTTAAAAAATTGCCATATAATTTATATAAAAAAAAAGAGGAAAATAAGAAAATAGTAATAAAACAAAATTTCGACAATGGATGAAGAGATCTTAAAGACAGTCGAATCGATGCTTGGTAAAAATGTTAAAATAGTCGATTGTGAAAAGACATCATCAGTCCGAGAGGAGGAGATACTTTTAATAAATGGAATACCAGTTACATTAGAAGGTAACGATGGTGATGCAATTAAAACAGCCTTAATGACTGGCCAGGTGCCACCATGTGACCTCCTCAATCAGCTACTTTATCAGGCGGGAATTCTTCGACAGCCGGTCCAACTTGAGACCTCGTTGTCGGTTAAATCGACAATGGTTACAAAGGAGGAGGTAACTGTAGCTAGAGACGGTAGAATCCTCGATGAACGTTCAAGTGAAACAAAAGAGGATAACTACTATACAAGCTCATGCAAAGAGATTTGGGAACCGGTCAATTCAGTGTCGAGCACAAAACAAAACATTCCAATTAAAACGGACAGCAATCCACCAAATGAGCTTCTATCACCTGTCGCTAGTGAGGAGGCTAAAAAATGTGCTATTAAGCAAATTTCCAACAACAGTATTATTAATAAATGTTCAAAAAATGCTCCATCGTCTTCGTCCCTCTCTTCACCACTGTCGAACTCATCGACAGCCGGGGGAGGACAAAATTCGTTGTATACGAACTCATCAAACACGACTGGCAGTGAGCCGGCCTCGAGCTACTCCTCGATTGGGACAAATTGTTCAGGGAAATTATCGACGACGGACCTCTTCATCCAGGAAGTCCCGAATCATCTCAACAATTTTATCGCCAACAACAATAACACCAACGGAAGTCGAACAGTCCTCGATTGCAAGAACTTCTTAAAAAATCCAAGTCTTAGCTACGATTCGGGTCACGATGACCTCTTCAACAGCCTCAGCCACGGGAATGTCCTTCAGACGACAAACACTGGCAACTCGATTTCATCCTGCTACGATTTTATAAGTTCAGACGAGGCAGATTTTGTTAATAAACAATCGGAAAATCCAACACATATACTTATGGTAAATTTCCTTAAAAACAAAAACATTATGGCCACAAAAAACTATTATATTTTTAAATTCTTACAAAATCTTAAAATCCTAAAGTAATCATTACTTTTTGAATTAGCTCCCAAACTAATTACCAATTTGTCAAATTTAAATTTTTTGGTTTTACCTAATTAATTTAATTTATATATTAATTTTTATTACAGCCAACGATATTCGGAACGGTCGCATCAGACCAATGCCCTAAGGACAGTGTAAATCGAAGGGTAAGACATTAAATTTAAACTAAAATTTTAATGTACAATTCTTAACTTTTTTTAATACAGAAAATTCCAAAATCCATTTTCTCGGTCTTCTCGATTTTATTTGTTCTTTTGATTCAAACAACAAATACTTAGACTAAAATTGAAATACCTAGAAACGATATTTCAAATATAATATTTTTAATTTTATATTTTTCTTTGCAGGGCCTCCCGCAGACGACAGTAAAGGGTGTAGGGGCAGAAAAGCAGACAACCACGCTTTCACCATCGCTCAGCGGGGACAGCTACAAAGAAATTTTAGACGCTGACGAGCACGCTCTAGTCTACCGTGATGGTAATTTAATATCTGGTCCGCTAGATGGCCTTATCCAGCACATGGTCCCGACTAGCGAATATTACCCGGATCGATCCTATCTTTTTGCATTCCTCCTTAGTGCGAGATTATTTATTCGGCCGCATGAGTTGCTAGCGAAAATATGTCAATTATGCGAAGATCAGCAAAATATTTCGCACCGTCCACCAGAGGGCGGGGATCATCTCGATCACAATCACCCTGATGATGGGATTGGGGCTGACGAGAACAGTCCGAGCACAACGACCTCAGAAAGTGGGGACTGTTGCAAAAATTTACGACAATTTGCTCAGCATTTTGTCCAGCTTTTAACTGAATGGATCGAAACATTTCCCTATGATTTTCGGGATGATCGCCTAATGCAGCACGTCAGGACGATGACTAAAAAATGCATCGCCATTGACAGTGGATTGAGAAAAAACGTTTCCGCGATGCTACAGAGCCTCATGCAAAGGCTAACTATTTTGGATAAATACGAGGAATTTCTTCAGTCACTCGCCAAAGGATCGGGGGACTGTCGATCCTCTGATTTATCGGGGCTGATCGGGATCCCCGGAAGTGGAGGGCACTGGAATAGTTCGAATCCGTCGACGGATCAACCGCAAAATAATCAGCATCCAACTGGACCACATCCAATGTCACAGTCGAATTCGACAAACACCTCATCGAGTTCCCTAATTAGCAGCACCCCGGGGAGCCCCTCGATTGATATTGGCGAATTATGCCCCAATCCCACCCTCCTCGCCCATCAGCTGACCCACATCGAGCTCGAGCGGCTATCCCACATCGGACCCGAGGAATTTGTCCAGGCGTTCGCCAAAGAAAATCCCCACTTGGAGCAATCTTTCAGTGACATGAAAAAGACCAGAAATTTAGAATCCTACGTCCAGTGGTTCAACAGACTAAGCTATTTAGTCGCAACTGAAATTGTTAAGGTATTTCATGTTTATCTAATAAAAATCATAGTTAAACTGAAAATATTTGTTTATTTTTTAATTTTCAAAACTACAAAAAAATTTAACGAAATAAATTATATAATTTTAGCATCCCAAGAAAAAGCAAAGGGTTCGAGTTGTTGAATATTGGATAGAAACAGCTAGGGAATGTTTTAATATTGGAAATTTTAACAGTCTAATGGCAATAATTGCTGGCCTAAATATGTCACCAATATCGAGGCTAAAAAAAACGGTTAGTTTATTATATAATAATTGATAATTAAATTAATAATTATGATAAAAATATATTATACATTTTCAGTGGGCCAAGGTGCAATCGGCTAAATTTGCAGTGCTTGAGCATCAAATGGATCCAAGTAGTAATTTTAACAGCTATAGATCAACACTAAAAGCAGCTATGTGGAGATCGGCGGGTGCAACAGACGAACGCGAAAGAATCGTGATACCCTTCTTCAGTCTACTTGTTAAGGACTTGTATTTTTTAAACGAAGGATGTTCTAACAAGTAAGTTAAGGTCTTTGAATTAAATAAGAAAAGAATATTTTCATTTTATATACATATATACATATATATAATATTTATATTTTAATATTACAGACTACCAAATGGCCATATTAATTTCGAAAAATTCTGGCAACTTGCAAAACAGGTAACTGAATTTATTGCCTGGAAACAAGTAACGTGTCCATTCGATAAAATACCAAAAGTTATTATGTTCCTACAAACGAATAATGTTCTTAATGAAAATACCCTCGCTATGGCATCATTTGAATGTGAACCACCAGAAAATCACGAGAAGGATCGCTACAAATGCTTAAAATCGGAACAGCATCATCATCATCATCATCACCATCATCATCAGTAGCATCACCAAGTGTAAGTTATATGTATTTATAAGAATTAAACAAGAAAAAAGGGGTTCTTAGTTAAGATTCTTTTATTCCCATTCCACTGTTAAAGGTGAGCATTTCGAAAAAAAAAAATAAAATTAATAAATAAGTAAAGAGAACTGAGCAAAATAAATAAAAAATTAAAAAAAAACAAAAAAAAACATTTGTATAAGATGGAAAAATAATATATTTATTAGAACGGCTAACTGTATTAACGTAGAAAAAGTATAAGACGCTAGATTATAACTACGCAAGATTTTTGTTTTGTGTGTATAGTGAAAGAGAAAAAACACTGGTGATCCTAACTTTTAGAGTTTTGTACTTAAAATATATGAGCGAGAAAGAGATAAAGATAGGGATAGAAGAACGAAAAAAAATAAAAAATAATAATAATGATATGAATAATATATGAAAGAGGCAGATGCGTTCATTATTCTATTTATTATTATTTGTTTCTTATACATTTTCATTTATTCTTTTATTTCATCTTAAACGACTTAACTTCTTATACATCGTCTTACACAACATCTTCGAAAAATAACTGATAAGAGGTATAAAATTGTAAATAAGATGTAATATAAGATATTTTAAATTTCGTCTGGAACTGGTGCAAATTCTTAACAAAAACCAATAATCATATAAATTCAGAAAAATAAAGCCAAAAACTGCCAAATTCTACAAAAGTCTTATTTGTTATTTTGACAAAATTCATTTGATATCAAAAATTTGTGTAAAGAATCAAATTAATTAGGTTTTTCAAATTGATCACTATTTTATCCACAATTTAAAAAAAAACTGGCCTAATACTCGAAAGGTATCCGTTGTGCTATGCATTTTATTTAAATTTTTTGTAATTATTAATTTTGAATTTTATTATATACATAATATTTATTAAATTTTATTATTTTGCCCTTTTTGGCAAAGCAACAACCAATATACAAAGTAATTTTTGATCCCCAGAGAAATAGATAAATTTGTCGTAACGACAAAAGTCCAACTTTTATAATAAATTTTAAATTTTATTTTCTATCGTCATTATAAATTCTCCGAAAAGAAAAAAAAACATTTCTAATCATGAGGATGAAAAGAGAGTAAGAACGTTTTAAACAAATTTTTAATAAACATTCTGTGAATTTTAGGGTATAGGCGGAAAATATTGTTTTTAAAAATTTTTATAATTTTAAGATATAATTTTTAAGGAAATTTCTGTTATATATACAAAGTGCGATAGAACCGGGGAAGACTCTTTATTCTTTAAAAAATAAAATTCCGTTGTTTTTAATTTATCATTTTACTTTCTTTTATATATACATATATATTTTTTTCAGTAATAATCTACTTCATATATATATATTTTTTTTAAATTTATTTTCCCTCTTTTTTTGTTGAATAAATATTTTAAAAGTTTGCATTATCGTTTTATTTCAAATCTTTATTTTTACTTGAGACTGCCAAAGTTTTGCTCAACTATAAAATCTCTAGTATAAGTAAAAATTAAATAATTTTTTGTATGCACTGGTACGTATCATACGCTATGGTTTTGCAATTTGTAACGAGAACTTAAAAGATAACATTAATTACAACAAAATCCTTCGAAATTGTCTTCCCAAATAGAAATAGTTTTGTATTAGTAAATTCAAAATTCTGCCTTCAATGTCCGCATTTTTATTTTTAATTTATCCTACTTCTTATTAGTAAGTAATCTGTTAATCTGAAATTTAAGTTCTCTGTTTCAAATTGCAACAATCTGAGGACTTTTGTGACCCAGAATCAAAGCTTATTATAATTATTAATATTATTAAAAATGGTGATTATATGAAATTTTACTGCCGAATGAGATTTTTAAAAAAGTAAACCCATAACACCATCCAAAGTGGATAACGAAAATAAAAAATACAACAAAAAGCAATTCAACTTCTCACATTTACATTAAATATAGAAAAAACAAATTATACATATAAATAAAAATAAATATTATAAAAAAAAGCAGTAAGGAGATTAAAACAAATTGTATTAAAAGGTATGAAAAAATAAAGGAAATTTTTTCTGTAATTTTCTTTTTTATACTAAAAATTGAATAATATTAAGAAAATCCACAGTATTACAGTAAAAAAACTCAAACAAATTGAAGAATAAAATAAATAAAATATAAGAAACTTATCTACCCGATCTCAGAGAATATTTCACAGTCGACTGTAAGATCGTTCATTACACAAATTCGTAAGAAACTAGAAAAGGACCCAAAGACCATGTTAAAAAATATATATGCATTTAACATCCAACAACATCTGTTTTAAAAGAAGCGAAAACATTTTTTAATTCAAGAAAGAAAATTAGAAAAAGAAATGAATGAATCGGTAATAAATTTAATAAAAAAAAAAGTCATAACGTCGCAGAGAAATTAAACAAAAATCAAAAGTGGTTATCAATTTATTTCGAATCCCTGTCCCAATTCCATTTATATTTGAAATCTTCGTTGTTTTAACTCCTGAAATTCGGACTACCAAGAGTTCCTTTAAATTATCCACATTTTACGAACAAGAAAATTTAAAAGTTTAATTTTGAAAACTTGCCCCTTGCAACTTTTAGAAAAGTTTTTGCAACATGAAAACGGTGAAGGCACCGCCCCCCCGAAAGGTCCGAAACTTGAACCGGCTATTGAAATTTCGGGGAGTGGTGAAAATTTGAATTGAAGAATTGACTTCTTTTCTCGGAAAATGCTCTATTGGCTCTAAAATAAATTTCTAAGACGCTATATGAGTCTACAACCTCGGAGCGCATAGAATTTAGTAGGGTATAAATTTATTTTGTGCCTTATTACTATTACTATGAAATAAATAAATACATAACAAAATAAATGGGCTTTAAAATTTTGATTGGAATAGGGGTATAAGGAAACATATAAAACAAATACCGCCAGACCAAACAAATTAAAGGCATGTACCCTAACTGAGGAAGACTCCTTAAAAAATCAGGTAGAAATTTATTTAAGGGCACTCTACAAACCTTTGTATAGTTGGACAATTTTTTTAAAAATTTGAAATCAATCAAAATAGATATATGTAATTAAAATTCCGCTTACCCTTCGGTTGCCTCGTTCTTGCCCTTTTTTCGTCTTTCTTCTTTCTTCTTATGCACAAACACGAAACACTTTAAAAAAATTTTTACAGGCCCTTTTTTCTATGAGACACGTTTTCACTCACTTCACTTTTCTGATTCGAAAACTCACTAGAAATATGTATTTAAAAATACAAAAACACACTTTCACTTAATCGGCTCTTAATTTTTAATATTGACTTTAATTTTCACTAGCCGTTGCACACTCACACAACCACAAAATCACATTCGCTTTGTTTCCATTTTCATCCTGCAAAAGGGAGAAATAAAATAAAAAATTAGTTAATAAATTCATTCGATAATAAAAGCACAAAATGAAATCCCTAATCCTCTAAAAGGTGAAATTTACCTGAGAAACAGATTTTTGAATTATCCGAAACTGAAAACGTGTTCAAGGCAATTTACAGTTAACCCGAGATTTAATTCACGGATTTACTCAAATTTTCAATAATTTAATATTTCAGCCTACTTTCTCGAATAAAAGCCACGAATGTGTCACAATTTTAACGTTTTCCGACGTAATTTTAATAATAGGTCTGTTCCATGACAAAACCCAGGGCGACCCAGGGCGCCCCAGGTCGCCCCAGGGTGCACTGAAAGCGTTCCATGAGAATTTTGACAGCAAACCTGGGGCGCCCCAGGGCGCCCTGGGTTTTTTGCTCGCTGTTCCATGACTATTTGACAGCAAACCCAGGGCGACCTGGGGCGCCCCGACTAGCCCTGGGTTTTATGCTGGAGCGAAAGAGAGCTGTTAAGTTTGAAATTGAACGAACAGACACAGCGGCAACTTTGCGAATCGACGACGAGCGGATGAAGCCTGATGTTAAAACACTTCACTAATTGCCACAAAAAACACTTTAATTTCTTTAAAAACACTTCACTTCGACTAAACTCTGCGCAAAGTCACAAACGCAACTGACAACCACTCTTGTTCTTCTTTTTCGCTCTGAAGCTGTTCCATGAGAAACTAAAACCCAGGGCGCCCTGGGTCGCCCTGGGTTTTTTTGACAGTACTTGGTGCGCCCTGGGTCGCCCTGGGTCGCCCCAGGTTTTTTTTAACGACTTTGTCGTGGAACAGACCTAATAAGAGTCCCGAACAAAGGAAAACGCCAAGATTTGAAATGTCTGCCAGAGAAAATTTCAAAGTAAAAATTATCCAAGCACACCCGCAAACCGCCCGACCGCAGCAAAACCAATCCAAGAACTGAGAGAACGTTTCTAGGATAACGGTAACTTAGGCTGGAAATTTCGAAATTTGACCGACACTGGAATTTTGGAAATTTGACAGAACTGGAGGACTGAAGTCGATGAAAAAATTGAAATCATTGAAAGGTAAAATAAATTTTTTTTTAAAGATTTAAATGTGAGGTTTTAATGGTTTTTATTATAAAATGAAAAATCAAAAGGCCGTTTCCGGTAAGGAAACATATGAATACTTCCCCTTCCAGGCGTCGTGAGTGCCACCACCGGTGGTAAGTGTAAGCACAATTTTCTGCATTTCTACCCCTTGGTTTGGTGCAGGGTTGGATTTTGGGTTTGGTGTTATTTGATGCCGCCGAGATGTCGGTGGTGTCGCGTGAAAAAGTTGGAAATTTTGTTGTAGGGGAATGTGCCATTTGGCGTTGTGTGTGTTCTTTTTACGCGGATACATTTAGTGGTGTTGGTGTTAGAAGCTGGGGAAAGACTGCAGATTAATCGGAACGGGATGGCGGATGCGGTTTTAATGTGCAAGAGAAAATCGGCAGATGGCGTTGAATTACCCACGAGTGAGCCGGCTATACGTAAACTCTAGTGGTGATGGAGCGAGACGACCGGAGGTGTCTGCCGGTCCTCGACGTTTTGTGGGGGCCCGTGTGTTGGTGCGCGCCAGTTTCGCAGGCAACGTCTTTTTCGTAGGTTCGTTTCGTCGTCGAGTGGCGGAGCTCCAAAAAAATAAAATTAAAATAAAAACTGAAACCGGAGCATTTTAAGTGTGATAAATTTTTTTTGTTGGATATTTTGCAGTGGCCGGTTCGTGCGCTTGCGTTTGTATTGGTCAAAGAATATCGGAATTATAAAATTTTTTTTGTTGTTGTGTTGTCTCTGTGTTTGTGTATTTGGAAGGGGGGTCCTCATTCTTGGTTCACATTTTTTAAAAATACGTTCCCGTGTTTTATTGTCGTTTAAAAATCCGGAAAAATCACCATCCATCGGTAGTGTAAAATTGTTAATTAACCAACGATTAGAATAAAAATTATAAAATGGACGGCTCCGGGGGAAATCGGTACGAATTGCTTTACATGGACGACGATGCGAGTGATCCGCTAGATTCTCTCGTTAAGAAAAGTAAAACGAAGCAGCCCCAATCGACAAATCCAGGGAATAAACAGAAAAATTCTGGGAATGTTACGGCAGCGGCGGTACCCGGATCTGGGAAACAGATAAATCAGCAAATTAGTGGAAAAAAGGGTAGCAATTCAACGATCGTAGGCGGTGGAATCACCGGGGGCTCCGCTGTTGGTGGTGGTGGAGGCGGCGGTGGTGGCGGCGCCGAAAAAGAAAATAAATCAGCGGCTATGAATAAAAATGTTGAAAAAAAGACTGCAACTGGACATGGACAGGGGACGGGAAATTCTGGCGGCACTGGCGGCCAAAATTCAATGTCTGGGGGACCCGGCCAAAAGCAAAAGGGACTCTCTGGGCCCGCGGGGGGACAATTCAAGGATCAGACCAATTACCGAAATAGTCAGGATCAGCGGCAACCTCGTGAAGGTATTTTTTTTTTAAATATCCATATTCATTTTTATTCTATTTACTCAAAATCCGGTTAAAAATAAACTTAATTTTCGGTTATGCACCGACTTGCGGGGGTGTGTAGTGTTTAAAAATATGAAATAATTAAGCCGGGAAATTAAATTAATTCTTTCCCGGCGTTTTTCTTCCATTGGCGGGAGGCTTTAAGAACGCCCTAAAAAAATGTCGCAATTCCATAAATACTCCTTTTTCTCTTTATTTTTATATAAATGAACACTTTTACTTCTTTTTAAACCCTTCTAAATACCTAAAAATCTTCCTCTTTTTAACTAATAATTTTATTAAAATATATTAAATCTTGCATCAGAGTAAAATATTTGTTAATTTTCTAATTAAAAATTAAACACAATTTTTTTTTAGATCCTAGCTAAATATTTATAGTATAAAATTCATTACATTACTCTGGCATATTTTTAAAATTAAAAAAAATTATATTTTATTATAAATATCTCAGCAGCGCCCCATTCGAGCGCCATTTGTAACAAAAATTTTTCTTCACGTGCTTTTCTCACACTAACAAAAAATATTGAGCTTTTTATAAATCCGTGTATTAATTTTTGTAACTGTGTGTAAGAAGTTTTCATTCTTAATTTTTTTTCTTTTGTAATTAAATTAAATTCATATTGGATTTTAGGGGAGAAACGTTACAAATTAAAAAAAACAAATAACATATTTTGGAGGCTTTTTAAATACTTAATCAAATTCAATTAGACTGCAGTTAATTTTATGTGGTTGTGTGTGACAAAGCGTTTTACCGGCAAATTCAATTCAATTACTGATTGGCGCTTTTATTTTAATATTATAATTGATATTTCGTAAAAATATAAGTTTTTTTTTGTGTTTTTTTTCCCTCCGGAGGAAGACATCAATTTTCGATTGTGTATTTGTCCGTAATGTCAAAACTGCTGCTGTCAATGTCAAAATTGTTATTTTTCCTTTAAATTTACCTTAAAATCAAAAAGAAATTTAATTTATATATCTTTATTTGATTTTATTGTTTATTTCTTATTTTTGTTTTTTATTTTCATTTAGGCTACAAAAATGATAGGAATGTGAATTTTAAGCAACAACAAAATCAACAGCAACAACAACAGCAGCAACAGCAACAAAATGGTGAGACTCGTGAACAACGGAATAATCGACGTAATCGTGATGAGCAACGGCCCCAACAACAGCAGCAGCACCAGCAATTGCAACAGCAACAACAACAGCAGCAGCAACATCAACAATACACTTCCCAATTTCAGCAATCATCACAGCAACAAAACGGTTCCACTGCCCCCGGTGATTATCAACAAAACAACGAACGTCCACAGCGTCAACGTGGTCCACCCAGGCGTAATTTTGAAGGTGGTCGCGGCGGTAAACGTGAATTTGATCGTCAATCTGGTTCCGATAAAACAGGCGTTAAAGCGATCGATAAACGTGACGGCGCCGGGGCACACAATTGGGGCTCACCGAAACAGGACATTGAAGATTTGAATAAATCCCATGAAGATGGTAAGCTTTATTTTTGTTCTGGGATTGTAAAAAAAAAAAAAAATTTAAATTTTCTTATTAGTTTTAGCTGATAAAGATGATTCGACTGGCGAACAACAAATTGAACAACAAGTGGCAAATGTTGAAGAAGAAACCAAAGAGCTGACCCTCGACGAGTGGAAGGCACAACGTGCTGTCCGTGCTAAACCACAATTTAATATTAGGAAAGCTGGCGAAGGTGAGGATCTGTCGCAATGGAAAAAAATGATTGCCTTGAACAACAAGAAACGGGTTTGTACACATTTTTATGTAATATTTAAAAAAACAACAATATTTATAGAAAGTATATATATGTGTATACATTATTTAAATAAAGCCTACTCGTATTTTAAAGGATGAAGAAAGCGAAGAAGAACTGGAATATGATCCATCGATGTATCCTCAACGAGTTGGCCGACTACAGCGTGTTTTAGACATTGAATTTCACTTTAACGACGGACGACGAGGTGGCGGTGTTGGACGTGGACGTGGACGTTCACGTGGTCAAGGCGGGGCTGCCGGTGGTGGTGGTCCTGTAGGCGGGGGTGGCGGCAGACAGGGACGTGTGCCAAGAAATATTGAACCGAAGGTAAACAAAATTGCATATTAAAAAAAAAAAGAGAAAAAAATTCAAACATTTCGTTTACAGGATGGTATTGAAAGGCAACCGAGAGGTGGTGGACAAAATGCTCCAAAAGTCGATGATGAGCATGATTTTCCATCTTTGGGTTAAAAACAAAAAAAAATATAAAAATGAAATAAAACAAAAAGTAAAGCAAGCATTAAATAAAAAAGCAGCAGAGAAGATAAGGAAAGGTTATATATATATCGTATATGTATATATATATATGTATATGATATATATATATATTATATATATATAAAAACAAACAACGTAAACAGGCAGGAAGAAGAGTTTTAAATAAGGCGTGCTCATAATTATTCATTTATTATTTTGAAGAAAGATAAAAAACTAAGAATGAAATACAACAGAACGATCATACTCTGTTAATCATGTTTTAATAAAACAGAACGATCATACTCTGTTAATCATGTTTTCCGCTTTAAAAATGTTACAAAAAAACGAGATTTTAATTGTTTTTTTTTCTTTGTCATGTTTTAGGCTATTTAATGAAAGTTGAAACATTTATTCTTTAAAAATATTTAGCCACATTTTAGTAGCCGCGTTTTATCATGTAACCGGTACCATTTTAGTTAATTATTGTATTTTAAATTTTTTCATAAAAGCTGAAGTAAAGAAACAAAAATCAGTAAAAAACCCACTTTTTTAGGATAAAAAAAAAGAAATAAAAGCAAAAATGAAGTGTTCTTTTTAAGGGTATAAAACAAGTGTGTTTATAATAAAACATTATAGTCTACGAAAAAAAAAGAAAAAAAAATTAAACTTAAATCCAATCATTGCGATATTTATTCAATTTCACCCAATTTTTTTCCCGCCATTTCGTACATAATTTTTTTTTTTTACTTTTTATTTTTTACTTCTGTTTGCTTTCGAAATTTTAAATAATGGACAAAATGCTCGCAAAAACTGCAGCGTAAAGAATAATTATGTAAATCCTTTATGTAATAGTTCTCATAAACAAAAAGAAATAAATAAAAATAAGCCTATGCGAGAGAAACTTACAAGGTTACAGGGGATCTCGATTATTATTTCATAAAGAAATATAAAAGAAACTCGAAAATTGTTTTTCCAAAAATACGCTTTTAGACAACAAAAAAAAAAATAAATGAATCGAATCGGGGTGGGGAAAAAAGACAAAATGGAATAAATAGAATTGTTCGTTTTTATACATGAACGTAAGAAAAAAATATACAAAACACCCGCAAATAGGATTACAAAACAGAAAAAATCAAAAAACAAAAAAACAGATGTAGCTCGTTTACTATCATTATTAACTGTACAGAAAAAATTGATTGAATAAATAAAATCAGAATAATAAGAAAAGCTAAATGGCGTTTTTAATTGGTAAAATGGACAGTGAAATAAATGGTTTAGCAGTTCTCCGGCGTTTGGTAAAGCACACAAAGTAAGAGGATAACTCGTCACAGCTCTGTGGATATATTCAATAAATCGATTTATTATCATTCAGATTAAATTCGATATCAAAAAATTTGTAAAAAACACAAAAAGGAAAATTTTAGGGAAGAGGGAAAAACGAAAAGATACCCGTTAATTTAACAGTTCAATATATTATCAAAAAACGGATAATACCTCCTACTTTTGGTCGTTATAACGTTTAACTTACAATCAAAAAATAAAGTTAAAGTGTACTTACTTAAAGTCTAAGGCCTTACAAAAAAAAAAAATTGTATTAATTGTGTTGCTTTGCTTTTGTTTAAAAAAAAAATAAATTGGAGTATCATGACACACTGAAGCTGCGAAAAAAAATAATATTGTTTAATAAATACCGGTAGCCAAAGTTTAGGCGGGCGGGGCTTGTTTGATTGGTGCTACGATGCCTCCATATGTCGATGAACGGTAACTGGTGCAAGAATGTGATGGGGGGAGGAAGCGGTGGCAGAATGATCCGTTACCTGGATCATTGTTTGTCCGGGGATGTAGTCGGTGAGACACGCCCCCTTAAATCCGGGTTGCTGATGCTGAGCGATGGGCGTGGCTACGAGGGGATTTTGCTGCTGCTGGAGTTGTGCAGGGGGCGGTGGTCTATCGATCGGAATCGTTGCCTGATTGGTCGGACTCGAAACGGAAGTGTTAATCGACATTGAATCGGACATCGACAATCTTTTATTGTTGATTAACGGTTCGACGAGGGTGAAACACATGTGCTCAGAATCTTCGTGGGGTGTCATCGTTGAGTATCCATGATCGGATTCACCGTTAGGTCGACGATAGCCGCCCGAAGACATGTGATATGGGGAAATATCGGGAACGGCAATTGCGTTACCAACGACCGATTGGAGGAGGTTTCTATGCATGGGACCGCCCCCACTTAAATCACTGTCATCGTGCGGGGATATGTCGTCAAAATTAAACCTAGACAGTGGTAGGCCGTAATTGTCGTCTTGAATTGAATCAGCATAAAATTGTTCGGAGGTCGAATCTAAATTTTGTCGGTAGCAGTACATTGCGAAACCGACAACCAAACAGAGGGCGATTATAGCCCCACCCACCGGACCGATTGCTGAATATGCTGGGGGTACAGAGGGTTCAACAATAGCGGCCCCAACATCCCCATCCCCATAGGGCGTCACAGAGCCAAGTACCCCATTGAAGCAGGACCTTTGAGGGGCACAAAATGGGGTACCAAATTGATTCCCATCGATATCCAGTTGACACCATTCGCACCCCATCACCCCCAAACAGTCAATTTGTGTTGTATAAACATCACAACTTACAGTAACACAAGATTTAATACCTATACCAAAATCGTAATTAATCGAATTACCGATCGAAAACGTCTCAATCGGGGGCTCACAAAATTTATAAAAATTTTTACTATTATAATTATACCAAAATGGTATATTAAGGGGGCATTCACACGGGCATTCGCAATCAGTTTGATCCATTCTATTACAATTAAGGCATGTCCGATCGACGGTGCTGCAAGGACAAAATGCACCACCATCACAAGTTGAATTAATTAAACCTATAAAAATATTTGTACCCCGTATCACTGTTATTTGATATTTAATTCTATCCCCATGTGCGACATTTGTTAATACATCATTTAAATTTGTATTAAATCGATAGTAACGATTTAATGTACGATTCTGATAATTGGCACAAACATTTTTTCGTACTAAATTTTTATGATTTAAAATATCATTTGCAACAAATGACTCTTTATGGGTGATATGCTCTAGGGGTCTTCGATTATTTTTAGTTCCAGTCGATGGTTCCAAAATGCTCGGATGGGCTAAAATAAAACCCTCATCCTCAATTAAAATGCATTTTATATTCGTTTCCGAGCAGAGGGGGGACGCGTCCACGAGGAGTTTATAAAAAAATGCGTATGGCACATCTAGAGCAACAATTGCAATCGGAATATCGCGATCTGCGTTGTGTAAAGCGTTCGCCTTACCTTCGAAAATTGTGTGAGCAATAGTCACAATGTAGCCAGCGCCACCTGGAATCAAGAAAAGACAAGTATAGTACAACAAATTTTTTAAGGGATTTCATTCTACCCACTTAAAATTAAAATTGCAAAAATCGGATTTAATTTAGTGATCCTGCGACCTTTTGAAATTTTTCCATGGCTCCAAAATAAATTTCTAATTACTGGATTTATGCTTAGAAAATATACATTTTAATTTTTGTAGAAAAAAATAATATAAAGTGATCATGTTCCATTTCAATTCAATTCAATTTTTATAATCGCTCTCAGCTGTCAGATCTCAGTAATTCTGTCGGGCAATCACAAAGAGGCAACCATTTTGTTTTTGTGACGTCAACAGTTTTTCTGAGCCAATCTGGAAGAAGCTTCTCCTTCGACACTCAAATTCGGAATTTCCAATTTCGAATTTCTGTCAGTTTCACTCTGTTCTGCTTTTACACCCAGAGCAGTTTTTTTTTTGTTGACGAACAAAGATGCAAAACAAAAATAGCTGAACTGTTCTACAGAGCACCTTGTAAAATGCAACTAAATTGTGAAAAGTTTTCTTTTGGTTATATGAGGATAATTTTTAGAAAATGAAACTATACCTAATCGCTTTGGGGTTTGACTTTTTTTAATTTTTATTTTTTAGAGGACCTCTTGGTAGAAAAAAACCTTATTTAAGGAGTTCCGTTTCCTACTTGATTTCATTATATTTATATATCAATGAAAAAAAAAACGTTAGAGTACCAGCGTTTAAAAATTTTGTTCTGGAGATATTTGTATAACGTTTGTCCTGTATATTAATAACAAAATTACAAATAGAAATTCTAAAATTAATTTATTAATTAATCGACTTCCAAAAAAGCAACAGGTTCTATGTTGGTCTGTATGTATTTTTTTTGTGTGAATCAATTTAAAAAAATCGTTTTTTGATTGAAAGGATATACTCCTAAGGTGGTCCCATTCAAATTTTAAGAAAATAAAACCGACTCCGAAAAAAAAAAATGACTAAAAATTATTACACTAAAAAGAATGAATTAAAAAAAAATTAGAACCGATTCCAAGAAAAAAACTTTTTTAAAAAAATATAGAACTGACTCCAAAAAATCCCAAGCCCTAAAAGGTATAAAATAATTATAATCCAATAATAAATAATTAAGGCAATCAGCTTGTCTGGATTAATTGGATTAATATCAGTCAGGTTTTCACACCGACTTCAAAAATCTAGGAGTCATGCTTGGTATTTAATGTTGAAAGTAGTAGCAGAGGACTCTTAATATAATCATTTTATACTTTTTAGGGCTTGGGAGTTTTTTGAGTCGGTTCTATTTATTTAAAAAAAAAAAGTATTTTTTATCCGATACTCACCAACATCGAGATATGGTTCAGTTGCTATTATTTTACCCGGATGCTTCATGGCCTTTCGATACCAAGGTCGTCGGGATGGTTCAAGATCAGTTCCTAAAATGCATCCTGGATAAATGTGAACTACACCATTCGTTGTAGCCACATATCGCCGGATGATGTACTTCCGGAGTGCCCCACTATCCTGGTGCCTCTTTTTTAAGTAGGACATCACATGATAAAGGGCACTCACATCATTTCTAACTTGTGGCTGAAGTCCAGGATTTGCCAAAAGGTTCGTAATATCCTTAATATATGCCATAATACTTTGGGCATTATGAATTTTAGCCTCATCCCTCTCCATGTTATTTCTCATATAAACGAACGGTGACTGAAACGAGGAGGGGCTCAAAAAGATAGTTCCGCTATCTGTAAATTAATTAATTACTATTAAATGATTTTTATATTATTATCAAAATTTACCAAGTGTTGCTATTTGCCTGAAATGCCTGCATATTGGTGTTTGTGGCGGAATCAGATCAATCCGATGATAGAGGAGATCTGATGAAAATATTTCCATATTATGATAGTGTCGGATGCTAACCGGCACTCGAGAAAGTTCAACAGATTGACGACCAATCCCTCGAGATTTTGAAACAATTCCAACAATATATGCGTCTAAAATTCTCATCCACGTATACGTACACTTAATTAGAAAACCAAAATAAATATCTTTCTAAAACTAAACATGTTTTTAATTACCGAAATATTTCCACAATTTAAGGTCACATTACCACTGATATCGTTAATAATTTTTTCCCGTATTTCTTTAAAATCAGTACAATCTTCGAGAAAGAAAATATCAACAGGAAATTGACCCTGAAGTGTTGCAAATGGTCTAGAAAATGCTGGATGAACCAAAACTGTACCATTTGTATCGATTAAAAATGCATAGGTATCCTCAGAGCCTTTAAAATAAATAACATCCTCGGCTAAATCGGTTAAATACATGTTGACTCCAACAACCCCAAAACGATTGACTACTTCCGTAATTGAGACGATCACATCTAAAGATAGTAGAATTAATAAATTGAAATGACGACGTTTCGGAAGCCCGGTATTACAAAAATTTTTTTTTTATATTTTCTATTAAGAAATCAATGTATGAAAAATTCAAATAAAATATTTCGTTAAGTTTTCTTCAGTTTTTTGATTAGAACTTTTTGTCAATGGAATGTGTGGAAAAATTGAAATTTTAAACTCTGCACAATTTTCTACTATCGTATTCTTGTTTTTGGTCAAGATTTTGAAGTCTGCCAAGAAGGTTATATATGAAAAAATTTCGTGAAAAATTTTAAATTTGAGAAAAAATAACTTTGAAATTTTTTACTTGCCATTTGTGTTGTAGTCGACAACTGGAAGATGAAACTGAATACCCTTGGTGAGGTATTCGTCTTTAAAAAGGTTCTCAAAAACGGCTGTACTAGTTTTAATAATTCTCTCCAGGTGACGTTTTGTTACAACAAACAAATTTCCACGAATATCGTGAAAATCCTTTTGATACCAATTTGTTACATTAATCCCATATTTTGTATAATTTTGTTCCGCAACATCCCTCAGGAATTGTTTTTCGTACATCATCCTTCTTTCGTCTGTTCGAAATAAAATAGTTTATTTAAAAAAATATGAAAATTAAAATCACCAAAACTTGCCCAAAACAACAGCACATGTGTTAATTCGAACTGGTGAATTAAGACGACTCTGACCGCGAGAAATTGTTGTTAAAACGCTTAAGCCTTCCGTAAGATGAGAAAGTAATCCTCTAGTGATGTATAAAACCTGGACGGGTACCCCCACCGAAATATTTTGCTTCCGTAGCAGTTCAAAACTAAATTCAAAACCAAGCGTATGATTTGTAACGGCAGCAGAACGATTTAATTTATTAATAAAATCAAAAATTTTTGATTTAACGTCCATTGTTGCTGGATAAACGTAAGAAGTGTCCTGATTTTTATCCAGGTGCTCCATCGGAGCCACTTTATCCGACACAGTCACAACAGAGACTGAATCACTACTCGATAGCAAGTTTAGAATGTGCGTAACTAAAACAAAAATTTAATATGTTTATTAAATAAATACGCAAAGCTCTAAAACAAAAGGTCCTTACCGAACGTCTTAGAGAGCTCAATTTGTTCGGAGCTAAAGGCGTTTCCGTGGTCGATTAGTAAGAAAATGTGCTTCCCCTTGATCGCAGAAACGAATAAATATCGAAAATGGATATCATTAAAATAATACTGGCAATTATGATCACTCGCATGATCCGATTTCGATAAAAAATAAACATTTTTAAGGTAATAACGTGATACTGCGCTAACTTCACGCATCTCCTCCATGATTCGAGCGTTCGCCGTGAAGTTGGCGTCATCCGTTTCGTACTGATGGCCGCTGTTTCGTAAATAATTCAAAATTTGAATCTGCTTCGTGTTGTAAGTCTGCTCCAGGCTGAGATCCTCGAACGGCGGGCACGGGTGAATAATCGTATTTAAAAAGACCTCATCCTCCGTAACCGCGGTCATGTTATCCCTGAAGAACGCGCTCAGTTGCCCGATTGTCGCGATCGCCCGCTCCAACTTCAAGGCGATGCGTTTTGCGAATTTTGCTACAATTTGCGTGTTATTACGCACTATCGTACTGAAATTCATCGCGTCAAAGATCTCCTGCCGTTCAATAAATAAATTCACATGTATTTATTTGTTTATTTATTTACAAAAACTTATAAGGATTCAAAGGGGCAGGCTAAAAAGCAACCAGAAATCACCAAGAAATTGACTCAGGTTCTATTTTAAAGACCACAGAAGCCCTACCTTAAAAGCGATTTCTAAAATTTTCATTTTAATGGAAAGAAAACCTCTCAGGCCTTTAAGGAAACATAATTCAACAAATACCGTTAGTAAAATCAGGGAAGGTCCCGAGGGAATATTTTTAGTTAAACGGGTTCGAATTTGATTTTTTTAAAAAAAATTTCCTATGCCCCATAGAAGCTATACAAACTTTTATGAAGCTGGATATAAGATTTGGCCTATGCGTCCATACATTGAACAGAAAAATTGAATATAAAATCCTGAAAATCTAAAAAATTATTTTTTTTCATTGTGATTTTTACCTGTCTTCAAGCGAAAATGGAGTTTTTTTGCTGAAAAGTTAAAACCATTGTTGCGAAAAATGCTTTCCTGGTCGAAAAAAAATCCCTGATTTATGAAATTTGGAGTACACTAAGGAAACATGTCCTGCTTTCCAGGAAAAATAAAAACAGGGTACCTCCCAAATGAATATTTTGAAATACAGGGTGTCAAAGCCTACCCTGAGAAAATGTTCTTCTCTACCTCTAAAATGAACTTATAAATTCTAAAATGTTGCCAAGACGTTAAAATCCTAAAAAACAGGATAGGTCTCGAGGCAATTTTTTGAGGTACAGGGTGTCAACATTGAAATATGAGAAAAACCAATCTACAATTTGATGGAATAAGCTGCGGACTCGCAAAAAAAAAGAATCTCATAGCTCCAACATATTTTGGATACCCTCGTAACATTTCACTTTCCAGGAAAATTCAAATTTTGATAGCTCTAGAACAAAAATTTTAAACCCTAAACCGGGGGTAGGAGCTAACCAAGTCCTTAAAAAGAAAAGTAAAAACTGTTTCTTTTTTTTTAAATTTGGATATTAGGACATTTAAATTTGGATGTTGGGTCGATGATTCTAGTGGCGCTTACCTGAATAATCGTGACGCCAAGCTCCACGTTGCGGATGTTTTTCAATTGGGCATCGAAATTTTTCACTACGTCATAGATGCTGTAGGTGGCAGTGTGATCGGCATGTGTGGACCGATTGTTTGGAAGGCCTCCACCGCCGCCAGTTGCATTGGAAGTGGCGCTAGTGTTGTCTGAGGACGCAGACAGTAAAGGCACATGGATCCGATGCGTCGTTGCGGCCGGGGGCGACAGCGGCGGCGGTAAATTAGCCATGAAGTAGCTAACGTTTTCATTTGTGAAAATAGGAACAAAATTTCGTAGGTTAATTCTGCTAGTCCCCGCTACTGCAACTTTGTTAAAGATTGGGGGGCTGCTCGAAGGGATCGTTGCATTTTGGCTATTCCCAGTCACGCTCGAGTAAATTGTCGACTCCCCTGCTACTGGCAGTTTTATATTCGGCAGCATAAAACATAGCGCTAAGTAATACTGAAATATTTTTCTGGTATTCTGACGACACATTTCGTTTTCAATTGTGTATATTTTTTTATATTATATTTTAACGCTCGGTGGGACGCTTACGGAGCGATTATCAGCCAAACACAGTCGTCGCCATTTAGCAAGTTGATGCCAAAATTTCCGGAATGTGTGTAGACAACAGGTTTTTGAATTTCTGGAAATTGTTTTGAAAGTAATTATAGTTAATTATTTTTACTAGTCGGGAAGAGTTTAATCAAAGTGAGGGCGATTCGATTCGAATCGGTTTAACTACATATTTTGAAATTTTCTTATACTTCGTAAAATTTTACAATTTAGTAGCCATCTAAAATCGAATCAAACGAACCGATTAATAATAAAATTAAAATGTCTATTTCAGAATTACTCGTACTTTTCGATTATTTCTATCGTAATATGTTTTGTTTTTAGCACTTCTTTTTCAGCAAATTACATATTTATTTATTTTCACCGTTACGTATTTACGTTTCTCTATAATTAGAATTTTTTTAAGAGCACCATAAATATGTAAACAAATATAAACAATCAAAAAAACCGATTTGAGTCTAAGGCTATATTCATTTTGGAGGCATGTTTTGTGTCGTTGTCCTCACCTTTAATTCCCTCATTCTCTTTTCAGAACAGCATTTCACGTGTGGATGAAGAACAGGAAAGATTTTGTTCCTTTCGTTTTTTGATATATATTTAATTTATAATTACTTTATTTTTAAAACGCGCACAGTGTTTAGAATTTTACTTTTAATTTATATAAAATCCATTTAACTTTTTCACCGGGCCTTTTTAATAGAGTGGTTTTCTGTCAGCGCCGTGAAGAGTGTCTCTTTTGACGGCGAGGAATATTTGTCAACAAAAAATTAATTCATAAATTATGGCAGCATCTTGGACAGGATAGGAAACATTTAGGCATCTAAGAAAGAAAAATTATCTAACACATAACAGAACTAGTCCTAATCCAATCGGATTCCGAATTGTATGAAGCTGTTCGTTAGCACACAGTTAGAATTAAAAATGGCCGATCACTTGGTATAACATTTATCCGAAATAAGTGACTTTCATTAATTTACCGCTAGGTTTTTTCATTTAAAATGTCGGATTTACAGTTTTCTTTTGATTTTTATTAAATACGTTGATTTTATTGAGTGTTATTTGCTTAAATTGGAGATTTCAACATTTTTTTTATCATTATGATAGTACCAGATGTAATGTACTAGAATGTACTTAGTGTAAATTCGGGCTGCAATAATTCCGAATCGAACAGGCCTCATGGCTTCCTAGATGGCGCTGATAGTACATGACATATTTTTGATAGTTTAAGATATTGCGACTAATCGATGTTTTGAAGAATGTTTTGCATTAAAATCGCTCTTTTCGGCAGTAAGTTTTTATTTTTGATATTATACTATTATATAAAGTTGATTAGACTTGACACATTTGTTGCTTGATAAGCTAAATCTAAAATTTCAAGACTTTATTGATAGTGTATGATCATATGATTTACATTTAGTTAAGGGCTAGTTTTTAACACTATTTATCTAACTTCGTTGGAAATCAGTGGTGCCAACATCTAGCATACTATCTTGTAGTGAAGTGTAATAAAGAAAATATGTGTGTTAGGACGAGTACAAAAAAATGAAAAAAAGCAGTATCTTGTCGAGTGAAAGAGATAGCCAAAAATTAAAGTCTCTCTGGCATGCAAGATGGCACGCGCTTTTTCGTTCGATACCGAAACATTGAAATAAAACGCGCTAGTTAAAAACGATTCGAACGGGGGTAGTTTTTTTTTTGTTCTTGATTATCTTTTTCATATTGTGCGAATTGTGTTCGAAATGTAATATATAATAAAAAAATATATATAAAAAATTTTCCTACTATCGTAAAAGATAATATTTTTGGCATACCCCAAAGTTACTATCGGATAAATTAATAGCCGCCAAATAGAAGAAGAAAATAATAAATAAATATATAAATAAATAATAAAACTCATACAAATTTCATCTATATCTTAAGCTTCTCAAACAAAACTAATAATTAAAAGCAAAAACATAAAAATATAATGAAACCCGCTCAAAATATTCAAATGATGTTTACTTGAACATTTTTGTTATTATTTTAGATAGTACCAGTGTTATTTTTACATTCTTGCTGTTTTTATAAATCGTGGAAACCTAACTTTTATTTTATTTCCATTTTTAAATTGTTTTCAATTATTTTTCCTCTGGTGAAGTGTTGTGTGATTACGAAAAAAAAAAAATTATATTGAGTACATTACGTCGAAAATGTTCACAAACAAAATAATAAAATCAAAATTTTAATACTAATAGTGTGATAATTTGCAGTAAAACAACTGGTTTTGTGGCGAATATTAATTAAAATCTAATTATTCCGGTCCGGAAATAAATAATTTGAGTATAAAAATATAAATACAAAAAGAAAAACTAACCCGGAACAAATAAAATGTGAAAGTGTAAATAAAGTTGGAAAAATATATTTTTTGTTTGTTTTGTGTTTGCAACAAATTTTTAGTGGTGGTTATTTGATTTAAAAGCTGATGTTATAAAAAAAAGGTATACCCTTTTATTCCAAATCCTCTAAGATAGTCTAAAAATCCCCCGTTCTACCACCAATTTTTGTTTTGATATTAAAAAGCATCTCATACCCAAATTTTGATGGAAGTGGTACAAGTTTTATGTGACCCTCACTTTTTATTCAATTCAACTAAAATACTCGGGATAACAAATTTTTAAATCGATCAATTTCTGGCATGAAAAATTCTCTGCATGTGCATTATTCGGTGGCTCCGCTCAGCCTGACATTTTTCTTACCCATTTTAACAACTTCTAAGAAACCCTTCATCGTCCCTGGCTCTGTGCATGTGTGCATCTTTTCTGTATTTAAGTTTGTATTTCTTTTTCCTTTCACTAAAAGCCCTGGCGGTGAGTAGCTGCAATACAATTTCATTAGCTACCTGAAAATAATTTTACGTTTGAATGTTTAGTTACTTTGAGGAAAGGGCACAATTAATTTTATGTTTATTTATTTCACCAGAATGTAGAAAGGTTTGCGAAGATAATCTTATTCCTTTCACACATTTATAAAAAATAGTCAAAAACAAAAATTTAAATTATTTTTCGGCTGGTAGAAGTTATTTCTTTTTTAAAATATACTATAAAGAATTAGTTTTCAATTATTTATTTCATTTTTAAAATTACAGGCCCTAAACCTCTGGAAAAGAAAATGCAGGAACGAGAAGGTGTTATAACTGTTTTACAGTAAAAAAAAAATACAAAAACAAGGGGCCTGTAACGTGCCTGAAGAGGACAAAAGCAGCCCTTCGTGTGGTGGATGTTTTTCGCGCCAAAAACAAAGCCCCTATATTTTGAGTGGTTCACAATTGTCGAGGAGGATAATATTAAAAACAAAAATATAAAAAAAAAAAATATACATATATATATATATGTTTTATGTATGTATATATATTTCATATATATACATATATAAAATGGGCGAAGAAATAGATCATCTTCAGTCCCAATTTTCGTAATTCAACAATTTTTTTTGTTTTAATATATTATATAAAATATATTACATATATAATTTTGTTGTGGACTAGTTCGACTTATTATACGTAAAATTGTACATTGAAAATAACTTAAAAATATAAAAATATAAAAAAAGGAGGAAAAATTAAAAACCGTGGACGAGGGACATATATTCGCCTCTTTCCCACCTGAACAATTATGATAACGGACATAACGTGTGCGAACACGACTTGTGCAACATTGCCCGGGGCCCCAGCTATGACAACGTCATCAACATCGAATAGCAGCAATTCATCATCATCGTCATCGTCAACATCGTCGTCATCATCTTCATCGTCTTCGTCATCGTCATCATCTTCAACATCGTCATTGGTAACAACATCGGCGATTGGTGGATCATCCGGAGGGGTAATTGGTGGGGGCGGATCAATTGTTACCGGGGCTAGTTCAACAAGTTCAACACTTCAACAGCAGGGAGGAGTTTCCAGTGGCTTGGGGGCGGGGCAACAGAACGTTTCAACAATTGTCAACAATCAGGTAAATAATTGCCCAACAACGACTGGTGGAACTGGACCCATTGGTGGGGGTAATCAACAGAATTCAACACAGCAACAGCAGCTGTCGCCAGGAACGCAGCAACAACAGCCGTTGACGCCGCAGCAGGCGAACCCGAATGCTCCCCAGGGCACCTGCACAACAACGGTCAACAGTTGCTCAACGCCAGGTGGCGCCACCAGTTCTACCGCGAATGGGAGTGGCGCTGGTAATGTGACGACGACCAACGCAACTTCGTCTGGCACAAACAGCGGCATCAGCACAAGCAGCACCGTCTCTAGTCTCATGCATATTAAGGAGGAGCCGAGCCTTCTTGGTGAGTAATTATTTAATTTAAATAAAATACGTTATTTAATTCAAAACAAACAAAAAAATAATTCGATGGGCCTAATTTTACCTTGGTGGACCAAAGCTGCTGAATATCATTGAGCAAAAAAGTAGGTACTGATAAATTAAAAGGTAGAATTCATAGAAATTTGCTGGCACTACTTTTTTGCATTTATTACTGATTTTGATTAGCTTTAGGGCATTTCCAAAAAAAAAAAAAAAAGATTTCAAAGCTAAACCACTCTTCAATGATATTTGCACTATCCGTTGCAGTACCTAAACTTAATTTTTGATTCTTTTGACCAGTATTTCTCCTCAATGTGAAAACATTATTGAAATAATAAAATGAAAATTATTTGCGGTTTTTTTTTTTTAATTTTCAAGAGGTACTTAGTTTTGATGTTAATACCTTTAATTATAAGTATAATTACTTAATTTGCAGACTCCTCAAAGGAGGATGAGAGTGCAAACAACACCCCACCGAATATGTCGGTTGTGAATATAAAAAAGGAGCCGATGCAGCGCCTAAATTCGAATGGTTCGTCAAATTCATCTGGGATAATTGGTTCAACGAACACTGGCTCCTTGGGTCACGGGGAGAAGGTTGGCGATTCGGAGGATCGAAAATCGGTCCAACAGCAGCAGCAGCAGCAGCAACAGCGTGATTCTGGAAATGATCTGGGATCAGAATTTGATGCAAATTTCAGTTTGGGCGTTCTATCCGCAAAAGATGATCATCAACTTTTAACGGATAGTTCAGTTGGAATGGGGGGCGTGGCCTCGCTGGCCAATGTTAAGAAGGAGGAGCCTGGCCCAGATCTTGCCGGTGATAATTTTGGTTCGATTGGCTCAAATTTGAGTGGCGGTGGGGGAGGTAGTGGAGGTGGTAATGGTGGTGGTGGAAGTAGTGGTAACACCGGAAATGTTGGAGGGGGTGGAGTTAATATAACACCAGGGAATGTATCATGCTCAGGTGGTAGTGGTGGTAGTGGAGGACGAATGCAATCTGGCTCCTCCCCCTCAGAAGGTATACAGCCCCTTTCATCGAATATTCTTGGTGGTTCGAAACAGGGGGTTGGGGGCGGTGGTCTTGACTACATGCAGCAACAAAATCATATATTTGTTTTTTCAACATCCCTGGCAAATAAGGGGGCTGAATCGGTTTTAAGTGGACAATATCCGACAATTATCGCCTATCATTGTGCTCAGCCGACGACAAAAAAATTTTTAGAGGATTTTTTTTTAAAGAATCCTCTAAAATTGTCGAAGATTAATCGACAAAATCCGGCCCAATGGATGGCCGGTAATATGTCTTTAATGGGAAAAAATAGTAGCAAATCGGCAACTAATTCGGGAAATAGCGGCAGCAATAATACGAATAATAGCAATAATTCAAATCGTGTTGTACCAACTGTAAAACCTCCATCAGCGTCAAGCAATCCGCAATTTTCTGGTGACGATTTACCGGGAAACGATGCCGAACTTCTCGGATGGGAACAGTCCGGAAATCACATGAGTCTTGACTCAATTGCGAATGGGAGTGGTGGAGGTGGTCCAGGAACTGGATCTGCACCATCATCAGATCCATCTGGGATCGAAGTTGATAATTTGGTACCTGGGGGTTCCCCCTCTTTGGCCGGCGGAAGATCCTGCACCAATCACATGCCGATCAGCAGCTCATCGGCCCCATCTGGGGGGACAAATGTCCAGCAGAGTCCGACTGCGATGACAACAAGTGCGATCGGGCCGACCAGCCCTAGCCTGAGTGGGGGTCTTCAGCCCTCGTTGCAGGGGGTTAAGGTACCCGATGAGAATTTGACCCCTCAACAGCGGCAACATCGTGAGGAGCAATTGGCTAAATTGAAGAAAATGAATCAATTTTTATTCCCCGAACAGGGGGGCATGGGTCCAGAATTTGTTGGTAGTGGCGTATCACCGGACGGTGATCCAACTGGTGGGGTTTTGCCCGGTGGTAAAATGATGGGTACTGGACCTGGCCAGGGACCAGTTAACATGATGTCTGGATTGCCTGGAAATGCTCAAATGCAAATGGGGGGCGGAGCTATGGGCGGGGTTCCGACCTCACTGCGCGGTGCCGGCGGTATGCTTAATATGGGTCCAAGGGCGGGACTCTGCCGACCGATGGGACCAATGGGTCCCAATCAATTGCCGGATGGTGTTATGAGTGGCATCCCCCCGAATAGCGGAAATATGAACGATTTGGCTGGAATGTCGTGCGGCATGATGATGGGCGGATCCCAACCAGGTCCAACCGGACAGGGAATAATGGGCGGGGCAAGTGGGAGTGGGGGTGGACCACCTCTTGGTGGTGGTAATCTTATGCCCGGCTCCGGAATGTCCCAGCAGTCAATGGTTCAGGGGGGACCAATCGGACCGGGCGGACCCATGAACCCGTGCGCAATGGGACCCGGAATGATGGGACAAAGTAAGCACTTAATGGGCGGCCCCGGATTCGCTCAAATGGAATGGAACAAGCTACAGCATCAATTCTACGAGGAGAGGAAAGGGAAGAGTCTGGACGGAATGGGAATGGGAGGTATGTTTAATATTTGTTTTATATTTAGTTATATACATATGTAAGCCATAGTTATTTTCAAGAAAATCATAAAATGTATCCGATTTTCTTCTTAACGATATTTTCTCTTAAAACGTATACCCATAAAAATCTGTTAAACGGATAAAAATTTCTTAAAATAATTTTAATTTAGGTATGTGTCCGAACAGTGCTGCCAATATGACTGGCAGCAGGCAGATGTCCTCTGTGATGAGGACAAATAGCCAAGGTGGTCCTCGATCGCAAGGCCCTCCCCCACCATATCACCAGACGCAGAGGTCTGCATCTGTTCCTATAGCAACACAAAGTCCAAATCCAGGAAGTCCGAACAATCCTACATCGAATCTCTCGTTACCGTCACCGCGGGCGGGATCAACACTAAATTCGCCAGCTGGCGATCATGCGCCGCCCGTGAGTAGTGGCGGTTCTCAACAACAACAACAGCAGCAGCAACAGGGAACCTCTGGGGGTGGCGGGGGAGGGGTAAACGCTGGTAGAAATCAGCAGCAATCTTCACAATCACTGCCCTATAAACAGGACTCGCCCGTAACAAATTCAAATTCTGGTGGTGGAGGTCCTGGAGGAGGAGGAGGAGGGGGCGGCGGAAATGGAGGAAACGGGGGTGGACAAGGTAATGCTACATCTGGCGGCAATCCGGGAAGGGGCGGAACAAATTTAAGCCACAACAGCAATCCAAGCACCCCAATTTCGTCACATCTTTCGCCGAACGCTAGTCTTAAGGATCTTGAACTCGGCGGAAACTCAAACAACGGAGGGCAAGGTAAGCAATTAAATTTAGTTAGAATTTATTTAAAAAATATCAGAAAAGCCGCTCAATTGGGCGTGAATTTCTCTGAACTATAGCCCTCTTCCACTTCCCTATCAAATGTTTCCCTTTGCCATTTATTTTATTATTCTAAAACAAAAGACTTAACCGACGAACCTGGTTTTATGTCTTTTATTTTAGTTCTAATTACCATTTTAAGGTAATTTTAATCTTTTAAGGGGAAGAAGAATCTACTTAATTTTAATATTTATAAGATTCTCTACTTGAAAGAAATAATTCTAAAATTCCTTGATCGCTTTTAATTTTATTTTTATTCTTGTTTTTGCTCAATTTTATTTTAATTTAATTATATTTATTTTTATTTTATTTTTTCTTTTGCAATTTCCCTATAACTAAAAATTGGTTGGGTTTCCTGAACATCAAAAAAAAAAAAAAAAAAAAAAAAAAAACAATACTAAAAATAAAAAAGCAGGAAAGGAACCTAACTTGATGCCAGTGCCATCTCCCCAACAAATTCAATATCTTAACACATTTGAAGGGCAGGAATTGACGATCCAGAAGCAACCGAACACGACCCTCAAGGATGGAAACATAATTTCCCCACCGTAAGTATTTATTTCCCCTATCCTCCCACTCTTTTTTAACACCTTTTCTTATAAATATTTACTTAATTTTAATTTTTACTCATTATTTATTTTTTCAATACCCAAAAAACAGTGGGGGAAATAATGGACCGTCGAGTGGCGGGGGAAGTGTCCCAGGTGGTAATGGTGGAGGGGGTAATAATTCTGGAACCGATTCAAGGATATCGGGAACAAGTACCCCGCTAACACCTTCATCAATGGAGCCGAGATTTCCAACAACACCGGGAGCCGGTGGACAAGTTCCTGTTGTTGGAGGGGGCGGAGCCTCAGCTGGATCAACATTTCCTATTCCATCGAGTCCCCAGACACCAAACACAGGGTCAGGCGGCCAAGGTACAAGTAAGTAAATATTATTTTTCGTTTTACACCCTTTTAAAAACCTTACAATTTTATGACTCGCGGATTTTGACGATACTTTGTAAAATATTTTAGGAAATATGTGACCGTTAAATTTGTTTTTTTGGCCCTAAATCAAAATTTCTAAAAAGTTTTATCAAAATCCGTAAGGAGACTTTTACGACAAAATACAAAATACTCTATAAATTAATTTGGACAAAATTTCATAGATTATTATAAATGATTTTTAGGATCATGAGATAAATTTATGTAATATAATACTTTTTTTTGTTATAATTTTTAAAATAAAGGTGAAAAGAGTCAACGACTAAACACTTCCGGCCCCAGTCCGCAGGGATCACGAACCCCATCGATGAGCGGTGATCCAGTGATACAGGGTGGTTCTGGAATGTCACAGCAAACAGTTGAATCAGTCCGATTTTCATCAGCAAGTCCTGGAATGAATTTCTCCCCGGTACCTGGTTCAAATCAATCTAGCGGGGGTGGTGGTGGTAGTGGTGTTAATCAGGTGAATTCAATGAAATTGGGAAGTGGAAGTGGAGGTGGAGGAGGTCCCGGTGGTCAAAATTTCATGAATGTTTCACCGAATGGCAAGTGCACCGCATCATCGAACGATGTACGATCCGACAATGGCGTTAAGAAGATGCCCCATCCCATCTCATACGCTCTTTCTTCGTTTCAGACATCAGCCGCTGCCGGTAGTAATTTTTGTGTCCGTGCAGACAATCTACCCCTAAATCCGAACAGTAGCTGCCCGGCACCGGCTAAAACTTCACATTTTGATCCGATATCATCGTTGGCACAAATGTCCCAACAGCTAACGAGTAGCGTATCAAATTCAATAAATGGCCAACCTGGTGGTGGTGGTGGACCAGGTCCTGGGGGAGGTGGAGGTGGAGGGGGTGGTAATCCCGGTAATCCAGGTATTATGGGAAATTTTCAAAATCATACCGGAATGGGTATGGGAACCGATATTACAATGGGTGGTCATCATGTGGATGGTTTAATGACTGGACTCGATCCATGCGGAATGGGAGGAGTTATGCAAAACATGGGACAATATGG
Organism: Machimus atricapillus; assembly: GCA_933228815.1. Taxonomy (NCBI): domain Eukaryota; kingdom Metazoa; phylum Arthropoda; class Insecta; order Diptera; family Asilidae; genus Machimus; species Machimus atricapillus. The sequence goes on from OW121785.1 coordinate 53,612,610, forward strand.
TATGCATGGATCTGGAAATGCTGGAATACCTCTCGGTATGATGGGAGGTCCTGGAGGACCTCGATCCCTATCACCGAAACTAGGCGCTGGTATGGTTGGATTTCCCGGAGGTCCAGTTGGTATGCCGCATAGAATGTTGGGCCGACCACCGATGGGGGGAAGTCCCTACAATGGAGCCAATATTCAGGTTAAGGCGAGTACCCCAAACACAATTCAGTATCTTCCAGCGAGGCCACAGGTCGGCAATACGAACCCTAGAGCGCCCCCAAGTCTAGAATTTTTGCAACGTTTCGCGAATCCAATGTCTTCTATGGAGGGACCACCAAATAAAGTGCCATCTGGACAAGGTATGCCATTTTATCCAAATTGCAATCAAATGGGACAAGGAGGTCCCGGCACGATGGGTATGAGCCCTCATCTCGATGGTGGGAGTGGTCTCGGTGGAGACGGAGCTGGAATGCTCGGTATGGGCGGTATGGGTCCAGGTGGATCAATGATGGGACAAAATCTCATGATGAGAGGACTCCGTCCACCGGGACAGGGCGGTATGGTCCGAATGTCTGGTCCTCCTCATATGGGCGGAGGCGGTGGAGGACATCATCATCATCCGTTTAGCAATGGACCACCGAACGGCCCAAATGACCCGTCCATGTTTACCGGAAATCAAATTTATCCAGCTGGATCAAAGGGTGGACCCATGCAGCCGGGAGGTCCTGGCGGACAAGTTAATCCAAATCATCCGAGTCAAATGGGCGGCGGTGGGGGCGGTGGACCACCGGATGCAAGCCAACCACTCCCACCGACAATGGGCGGTGGTCAGCCACCTGGCGGTGGACCATTCAAATCATCACAATTTGTTGGACCATCAACCGCTGATCCAAATTATGCTCAACAGTATCACAATTTTCAACAGCAACTTTATGCGACATCAACACGGAGCCAAATGAGCAATCAGCCCGGCGGCGGTATTGCTGGCGGACCAGCTAATCCTAATCAGTCATTTTTTGTTCCGAAATAGAATGTAATTATTTCCTACAATCCTTAAAAAAAAACAAAATTTTGATTTTTTTTTAAAACTCTTGCCTTAATATCCTGACGTTAAGCCAGAAAACGAAGACCCTTCCACCTTCCCCTTCCTTATCCCTCATCAAACCTTTTAAAATCATAAATAATGAAAAACAAAATAAATAAAACTTAAGAACTGAAGGCAGCATCTACATACAAAATTTGCTCGGAAGGGTTATTAATTTTTTTTTGTTAATTTATCCAAAATATAAATAGCAGGACCCACATTCCTGCGATTGCCCTCCTCTCCCTCCCCTCCCCCTTTCCACTCCACTCACCACATTTATAAGGTGTGATCGAAAAGAAGAAAAAATACGCATATTACAAAAAAAGAAAATGCTGCGCTTAAGGATTTAAAATATAAAAACAAAACAACAACAAATGAAGTCATCGTGAAATTAATAATTTATTTTATTTTTGATAATTGTAACTAATTGTGCGTGCCGAGGAGAGTGAACGTAATAAAAATAAAAGTAAAAAAAGAAAAACAAATAAATAAATAAATGTGAAAAATGTGAACGAACACTACGACGAGCGGTAGCCGACATAATTCTAACTGAGGAAAATTCTCTTAAGGCCTTTTCTTACTGTAAATTATATACATAAAAAAAAACAAAAAAAAAAGGAAATCAATGTCCTCGACAAAGAGTACAGTTTTGAAGTTGAGAACTAAATAAATTATATATAGAACATTAAACTAATTGTTTTATTCAATTCCAAGATTCGGGGGGATGCGGATGCACACCTTTCACCCAGCTTTTCATGATTTTGAGTAAGTTTTGAAATCTAATTTTACGTTCAAGGGAATTCCTTTCGTCCAGCTTCTCATGATTTATAGTAAACGTTTTTAAATTTTACTATTCTTTGAAGGTAATTTCTTTGACTCAGCTCCCCATGATTTTAAGCAAGCGTTTTAAAACCTTATTTTAGTTATTAGTTAGTTATCAGGAAATTAAGGTAGAGGTATATAGTAAAATACGGTTAATATATTTTCATTGAATTTACTTAAAGCCTTTTAAAAAAAGTGATAACAAAAATTATTATAATAATATTGCAGATCAGTAACAACAGATTTGATGATATACTTCTTTTTTTTGTATTTTTTTTTTTAATTATTTTATTTTTAAATTCTGCACTGTTTCACATCATCTCGCCTTCGCTGACGTTGTCGTCCTGATTTACGTTTTCCAAACTTATTTTTTATGATAGATTTTATAAATTCAGTAATATACATATGCTCTTTTTTTAGAGGATTTAATGAATGTAATAATGCAGATAAATTTAATTTAACCACATTATTTTAAATCACGGGGCGTTTTGTTTTGTCTCTTATAATCTTTATATTATACCTTCTAAAATAAGTAAATTAAATTGAGCAGTTCAGCAATTTTAATAATAAATTCATTACAGGGCGACAATTGATGCAGTGCTTGAACATATCCATTCAGCAAATTCAAGATCACTATTCGTTTTTCTTTTTTTGAAAAAAAAAGGAAAAAATATTGAGTGTAATTTATAAACTGCAAGTATCCGAATATTTTCACATCTACATTATAATTTTTTTTTATATTGTTTTTCGTCTTTGAATATATTTTGTGTATATAATATATTTGTAGATGTCGTATTTTGTAGCTGAGTTTAAATTTAAAGAACAGTAATTGTATCTTATATAGGGGTTCTGATTTTTGTTTTGTTATAATTTTTAGAATTTGCCCCTACTGCTAAAATACATTTAATAATATATTCGCATTTTGTGTTGTTGTTGGTAGTCTCTTCTATGCTTACAAATTTGGCATTGCGATTGAGACGAATTTAGAAAATCTCAAAAGCTGGCAATTCTTGGAACAGTTTTTAAAAAATATACATATATTGTATATATATATTTTGAATATTTGTGAAACGTATTTATTTTTTATTTTATTTATTAATATAATATTATTACTTATTACTCTTGCATTTAAAGGTTCTGAAGAAGTAGTTTCATTTATTTTTTTTTGCTTGTTTTTTTTTGATTTTTAGTATTATTCTTTCCTGCGGTACACTACTACTAGACTCGGTCACACTTCCTTTCTTTCTCTTCCATTTTCCCTTCTCTATTTCTAGAGTACACAAAACACATACACAAGTTACCATAAACTTCTAGGGCTGCTAATTTTTCAAACTCATTTTCACCCACTCCTCACTAACAAGGTATTTTTTCAAGTTCTTATTTTTAAAACAAGCATATTCCCTTTTTGATTTTTCCCTCTCCTCGCGAGGCAACCCCAGATAAAATTTAATGCCTTAATGAATTAATTAATTATATTATTATTTATACTCGGTATGTGGATTAAAGAGGAATTTATTCGATCGCTTTATCCATAAAATCAATAAACCTCTTTGCATACTGCTCTGGATCACAAGTTGAAATACCATCAACATTACTTCCATATTTTACGGTTTTGGCCGCCTTTGCTGCCTGAAAATATACAAAATTAATCAAATTTAATAAAATGTAATATAAGTCAAAGAAAAGAAGAAAAAAAGCCGAAAAAGAATATATGGGATAAAAGTTCTAAACTCGTTTAAATTCCACTCATGTTAAAAGCACAAAATCACAATACCTAATTCTTTCCATATTGTTGGATTTTAGTTTAGAGGAAAAAATAAAAGCAAAACAAACAGGATATAAAATTTAGGCGGCATGTCTTGGACCTTAAACAACTGAGATACGATTTGGTTTTATATTTTTTGAACAGGTTTTAATGAAGTGTGAATATAAAGCCAACATTACAAATATTTTCTTTTCAAAAATAGTTTTTTTAATTGCGAAAACATATCAGCAATTTTTTTTTAATCACACAGTGGCTTACCATAATATCAATGGGGAACCACAGGGCGGCTGTTAAAGTTTTGCTTGTTCTCTCAGTCTCATGGTCCCCACCACAACTACTACTACTAAATTGATGGCCATAATATTCGAAAAAACTCTGCAACTAATAAATTGTAATAAAATAAAATTAAAAAACAAAAAACAAAAAAATATCATAGAAGAGCCACAAGGTAGGTATGGTATAAAATTGTAATTAATTGTGCGTTTTAATTTCATATTTGTGTTTATCCTTTCAGAAACCCCTGAATTTTGAGTGTATTTTGTGCGTTTAAGGAGGGCAGAATTTAAAATATATTAAGACTTAAAACTTATAGGTACCTGTTTCTTAACACCATACTGCGTCAGAACATCAATAATGGCAATAAAATATATTTCCCGACGATCTAAATTATATGTAATTTCAGCATAACAATTTTAGAAATAAATTAATAAATATTATACCTTCTATACTTGGAATCGCATAAATGTCGATCTCATGAATTATTTCATTGTATTGTCCAAGACATCTGGGCGAGTCCGGTGGGGTATTATATGTCCACCTTATAATTGTTGATTCAAAATAAAATATGTATAAAAGAATATTTTGATACCTTTCTCCACTATCACATTCTTCGCTTTCACTATTTTCACTCCGTCCGGCCGCATCTCGGGCATTTTCATTTTGTGCAGCCTCATCCTCTGCTTTAATACAATCATGAATGCCCAAAAGCAAGGAATAGTCCATAATATGTAATTTTGTCAGAAACTATAAGTATTATAGATTTTATAAGGGTTATAAATTATCAATAATAATATAATTTATATAATATATAATTTAAACAAACCTCAACGTCATTGTTGAGACTCTCAAATAGTTTCACTTTAGCAGCCTCACCTATATGAATTTTAACTTTTTGTTTCATAAAATCGTTATCTTTGTATGTCGGTAGATGTTTTTCAAGCTCTTTTTCTGAAGCCTCTCTATCGACAGTGCTTCCTTTTAAATCGAATTTTCTATTATAAAATAAAATTTATAACATTTAAAATAATTTCTGTATTAAAAATTTACTTATGAATGGTCAAGTGTGAACTAAAAACGTTACGCATAACAACAAAGTAGTACTGTACGCTTTCAACTGTTATTCTATACATTCCAAGATATTGCGGCAGGAGTGTTTTACCATGTCGTTCCACAACATACTAAAAATAAATTAAATTAATATTTAAAAATATATTCTATAAAAAAACAAAACACTTACTGGATGGTAGTGTTTCAAGAATGCATGCATTCTCTCAATCTCTTCAGATGTGAGGCTTTTTATAATAAAAAATCTATCATAACTTTGGTAGAATTGTGCACCGGATTTTCCAGATGAATCAATTTTAATTGGTTGTGATCGTGTCAATGATTCACGATAGTCAACATCATCGACACCAAAACGTTCACGTAAATTACGAAAAACTAGCGGACAGTATTCCTTCACTTTGAAATGTGATGGCATATTTTCCCTATTTTATAACAAATACAAAATATTGATTAACCTTATCATAAATTATTATTAAAAAAAAATAGTATAGCAGTTTGCTAAAAGCCATAGTATAACAGATTTTGTTGTATAATAGTTAAATGCACAATTACTTGTTAAACAGATGATTGTCCACTTTAATTTTTGAATATGCGCGAAAATCGTCGGGCAGCAGCATGACGGGTATGTTAACATGACTCAGTTCGTTTATCTGAAAATTAGCAATATTGATACAATCATAATAAAAAATAAAAACGGCAAGATAACAGCTGTATGCTATTTAATTTATGATTTCATTTTTATCACCAGGAAGAGGGTGATAAATTAATAAAATAATCAAATAAAGTAAACAAAGTACTCACGGTATGATTAATTCCCCACATAAAAACACTGAGAATTGGCTCATTCGCGCGAAATAATTTCACTTTTTGATGTTTTACCCGAAAATGTTTCTTTTTTAAAATTCGCGGTTGAGAATTGGCCTTTTTCTCCATGGTGGATTTTTGTTATTATTATTTTTTATTTTATTTTAAAGACTCTCTTTATTTTGTTTAATTTCTATAGAGTTTTTAAATTTTTTATAAATATAACACTTTTAATATCAATTACTGAACAATTAAAAACTAATAATTAAAAAATAAGTAAAACAAAAACCTAAAAGAATCGTTTTGCATAAAAGCGAAAACGATTAAAAGTAATTTATCGATATCTCGATGATATCATATTTGGAGCGCTGTTATACGTTATAAAAGAAAATGAATTAAATTTGTTATTATTATAACTTTTGTATTTTATTTTATTTGTTAAAAGCGGTAGAGTTCCAAAACTTTTATCGACCGGTGGTCAATCGCTCAATTATTGCGCTCGCTTTATTTCTTCAGCTCTGAAAAAAGTAAAGAAAAATTTATCGATATAAGTAATCTTACAAATTTTGATAGAGGGAGCGTGGGGAAAAGAGGAGGGGCTAGATAGAAATTATTATCAAAATTTTATAACACCTTTCGAGTCCACCGGGTCCGATTTACGGTGCAATAAGCTACAGATTTTAAGAAATTGTACTAATGGTGCGGATATAGCGAAGAGTGGAGAGGGGAGGGGACGCTTGATAGCTGAGCTCGAATTCCAAAACAGCAAATAAAAAGTTAAAAATGTGAAAGACATATATATTTATAACAAAAAAAAAAAAAACTAAATAAAATAACCTAAATATATCCCGCCCCCACACAAGTGAAAAATGCTTTATGAAATTTTGAGCAAAATAAGAAAACATGCCTTGCATTCCAGGGAAAAGAAAAAGAGGATAACTCCCGAGGGAATATTTTAAGGTACAGGGTGTCAAGGTTAACATATAAAAAAATCCTGCGGTCCCAGAAATTGGAACTCCTTGGAATATAGTACGGTTTTCAGTAAAATTAAAATCGGGGTAGGTTTCGGGAAACGGGAACCGAACTCCCGAAAAGAGTAAAATTTCATCTAAAAATTGCTCCAAAAAGGACTCTCTTGAGCTTAAAGAAACTGCAGTACTACGAAAATAATCGCAGTGCCCAAAATTTTAAGGAGGCCGCAAAACATATTACATATTTTCTTTTTTACCTGGGTTCGAAAGTTCCGCAAAAAGGTAAAATTGCGTTCTTAGTATTGCTCCACTCTGGGGAAAACAGGCTCTAGATTCTCAGAAAAAATTTAAGAGCCCTAAAATCTTAGAAGGCTCCAAGATCACGTCAAGCTCCCCAGAAAACCAAAAACCGGGATAAGTCTGGACTAAAAATTCGTGAGAACGGGGCGCCAAATCTATTTGGATTGTGACGCATACAAAAGAAAAAAAATCACATCGATGCATATATTTACTCTGCACAAATGTCAATTTGACAGCTCAATGTAGAAATTTATAACTTTATTGCCTTCACATAGCAGTAAAATATAATTTGTGACAAAATATATTGATTGATTGAAAAATAAAACGCATTTAAACTTTAAAGAAAAAAGTTTTTTGTTTTAGATGGGTAAAACGCAAAAATATTCTTTTTACATTTAGAGGGGAATGGAGAGGGGCATGAAGGGGAGTGGACACGATCAGATTTTTTTAATAATTTAGCGGTTTTTAAAAATGTACTACACATCCATATTCAGAAAAACAATTGCATTTTCACAGAAAGAAAACTACCAAAACGTAAAAACTTCATATCTACGAATTGAATGGATGACAAACACCAAAAAAATAAGTCTAATTCTATGAAAAGAAAAGTGGAAACAGGCTATAGAAAACAGGAATTAACCTTAATTTTTAAAAATTGCTTGTGCCGCTTTACTTTAATTTCGCTTTTTCTAAAAAAAAAAAAAAGAAGAGCAATCCCACGTTCAAGCCTTTGGCAAATTGCTGTCATTCGGGCGAACAGCCGATTTTTTGCGTTATTAAAAAAAAGTAGTAAAAACATTACAAAAAAGTAAAACAAATACTATAACACTTGAATTAAATAAAAAAATCTATGGTAAAAATCCGAATTATAAGCGAACTGTTTACCTTCGATAAACTTCAGTCACCACCAAAACGCACAAAAATTCACTTCTGCTGTGCGAAAAAAAAAACACAAATTGTGCAAGACACAAGGCAACAACACAAATCCCAGCGACAGCCGTCAACAAAACAAGAAAATACATAAAAAGAAAATATATATATTAGATATGTATATGTATATACATGCAGAGGGAAAAAAAATTTAAACGAAAACAATCCCCCGGGAACGTGGTGCAATACGCAGCCGCTTAACTTGGCGTGTATAACACTTTATACCATTTTATCGGCTTTTCTTAAGTGATTTATAAAATTAATTACATCCTAATTATAGTTAACTGTTGTAGATAATTTTTTGCAAACAAAAAAACCAATTATATTACCGCTGACTCTCAATAAAACTGTTATACGGGAACTCTGTCATCGATCATTCCGCTTTTCGAGAAGTAAATAAGTGAAACTGTCAGATTTTTACAAACTGTTACACAACTTCTTCGTAAATCATCGCATACCATCTAACGGTGTGTAGCCAAACTGAAACTGTTATATTCTAGACTATTTTTAAAATATTTTAAATGTTAACTTAATTGAATTAACCGTTTGCTTTTTAGAAATATATATCTTAATCACAGGAGGAGAAGGTAACATGATACTTCGTAGAAAATTGTAATATTGAAGCTTTAAAGTTTATTAAAATAAAATAAAATTCAAATTGGAACAATTCTTTCATTTATTCATACCCAAAGTCTTCTTTCGAAGGCGGAGAGGAAGAATTAAAATCAAAATTAATTCAGTTGGAACTTAAAAAACTTTAATTATCCGTACCAAGTAGTGGTACTGGCACTACAACCATTACCACACCTAAGCTATTTCGGCATTACATGGCATTTAGAAATAATCATTCTTAATTGGGTCACTGATGGTAACATATTTGTTAAAAATTAGTTAAAGTAATTCAATGTTTCAAGCTTACATTCGGAAGGAAGACTACTTTCGAATTACTTCCTAAGATCTACCATTTGAAGAATTTTCATTAATTTTGGTTAAAATTACCTTAAATTAAAAGCTTAAAGCTAAAAATCATCTTGAATGATTTTGTGGGGGTGGATTTGCTTTGTAAGGTTTTATTTTTTTGGTATTTCGCTTTATTGCATTTTGTTGTAAAGGTGTGCTTGATTCTAAATTTAGAACGAAAGCTGCGGTTCCTTCTTTATGCTTCCCACCAACACTTGGAAGATTGTGGCTACCCTTGAATTTTGTGGTGTTGCGCAGTTTCTGCTATTGGATTTTTAAGACATGACCGGAGGATGGTCGGGGAGGCGAGGCGTAATCGATGGAACGATTTGGGGGTGGTAAATGATTTTGAATAGAGCAGCTGATGACGTCAATGCTTAATGATTTTCCATTACAGTTTTATCGCAATCAGGCGAAAGTTTCAATTAATTTAATTTATAGTTGCGACTTGTAGTGAAGGTTTCTCTTTCGAACTTAATTGTGATTAGTTTTCTTAGATATCTTATTTTATAGTATATATATATATATATGCATATGGTATATAAGTCTAATAAATATATAGAAAAAAGCTTTTACCTTCAAACGATTAGATGATTTTAGGCCATATATATACATGTATATATATATGTATATATATATATATATATATTTCTTTTTTTTTGCATTCCACAACCAGGGGCTTGGGGGTTTCGTGCGGACTACGAAAATTCAGCGCATGGTTTGTCTCTTCCTCGCCATTTTCACGAGAATCCATCGCCTTTGCACCTCCCCCGGCCACCGTCGCACCCGAAAAACACCCCTGCACGGACTTTTATCGAAATTCTTAGGGCAATACGAAATATTCCTTTTTTCTGGACTTTTCTAAATGGGGTTGCTTTCTATTATTGTCCTGTTAAAACTTCAAAAAATAATTATGAAATTTTCAATTATTTTCTAATTGTTTCATCTTATTTTTTCCTGTGGTTAATTTAAATTTTTTCTCAAATTTAATATAATAATAATGAAATAATTAAGTCACAACTAATTTTAAACAAAACAATTTAACAAAAAGTGAATTTTTATATTTATTATAAGATTTTCGGTGTTTCAAATATTGGTTTTTTTTTTTATTTTTTATTATTACTTCTGTTTTGTCGAATAAAATCAAAAGTTAGTGGAGGGATGGTGTGTATAAGAAATTTGTGATGGTTAATTATAACACAAAAATATTTCGGGGGACGAGTGTGAAAAGTTCAGTGTATTTATTTTTTATACTTTAATTTGAATAATTTCATAAAATCAAAAAGAAAAGTTCAAATTTCTAATCCACAAAATCTAAAAGGTATGTACTAAAGAATAAAAAAATACGTGTAATATGAAAATAACTCAAAGCCATTTCTGCGAAATAAAAATCCTTAAAACTCTTCGCGACTTACGAAACCCTAGAAAAAGTAAAACTAAAGTAAAACAAAATGCAATCGGATCCGCTTTTCTATGTGCATTCTGTAAATATGCACACAATTCACAGGAATTACCCAGTTGGAGGTGGGGTGGGGGAGGGTGGACGATGTTGATGGTGGGGGATAAACCAAACCTCCGTCAACGATATCCGGAAAAAATCCTAGCAAAATTTTTCCAATTTAATATTAAAAATTCCAGGAATAGAGAAAATGTCGTTCTCCAGCCACTCACAAGTCCCTTTGAATTGCACCAAGTCCCCCCCTACCTTTTGTGAAGTGCACTGATAAGTGGGCCGGAAGTGGGAGTGGAATGCAACTGCAACTTTATAGATAAAATTATCCAACCTACGTACAAGGGACGAAATCAACTCTTTTCCTGAAAATCAGCAAGGATGCACCAGGTCTGTTGCACTTCTGAGATGCACGCTGAATGGAAGAATTATTACAAATGTTGGAAAAATGAAAATTCGATCGGGAGTTTTGCATATTTTTTCTCTTTTCAAATAAAACACGCTATTTAGAGCAAAACGACTAATTCGATAGGCCTAATAAAAAAAGAATTTTTTACCTTAAAATTACTTGACCTTTACTTAAAAGCATGAAAATAATAATTTCAGATATTCTTCGGTTTATTGAACTTCAAGATACACCCCCCCCTTGGCCCTTGCAATAAAAAGTTAACAACGAAAACGCGAAATATACAAAACAAAGCACAAAAAAAAATAAAATAAAAAAAAATGGCATTAATTTTAAATTGATGGATAAAATGCATTATGACGTCCTGCGTGGATGAGTGAAACTCGAAAAAGAATTGGTCCTGGAGGAGGAGGCGGCGGCGGTGGGAGCAGTGGTGGCGCCGGCAGTTGCGGAGCGAGCGGAGCTGGAACTAGTAGTTTTGTTGTTGTATCTAGTTCCGGTATTAATCCAGGTGGGGGCAGCAGCGGCAGCAGTATTGGGGGTGTTGGTGGTGGAGGTGGGGGTGGCGGAACAATTGTTACATGTACAACAACAGCAACAATTGTGGGTGAGAAAGAGATAGCAGGTGGTGGTGTTGTATCAGCTATTTCAGGTAATTTTTAGGTGTTAATTACAAGTAATTGAGAGTAATTATAGACTAATTTGATAGTAATTATGGCGTTATTTTAAATCTTAATCAAGAACAATAAATTAATTTAAATCTACTGCTTTATAAACAAATAAATTGTTATTGATTTTGACTATGATTTTAGTTCTATTACCTATGCTTAGTTCGATAGTAAAAATGAACTAATTTATAGTATCAAAATTGTATAAAATTATTCAATTTCACCTACTTTCTTTCTCTCAGAATAATAAAATAATGATTACTTTCTAGGCACCAGTGGCGGCGGTGTAGTGAACAACAATTGTGGGGGCTCTGGCAGCCATACAACAACACCACCAACAATATTAGCCACCACATCAGCAGCAATTGCTGGAATAGGAGGTCCAGGTGGCAGCACCGTCGTCACCGGTGGTGGTTTTGGTATAATTGGAGGAGCCGGGGGTGGGATACCTGGGAGTAGTACTGGAGGTACTTGTGGCGCTATTAGCGGTGGCATTTCGAGCGCCATGGGTCCGAGCAGTGCAATTACCGGTGTCCCACCAATCGGCATCGGGATTGCAACTGGCCTCGGTAACAAAATGCTCGGACGAAAACAGAGCTTAAAAGGTGAACCAATTTTGGCCGATTATGGTCCAGAGGAGTCCCTAAACGAGAGTGCCGACATTGAATGGGTTAATAAATTATGGGTACGTCGATTGATGCGATTTTGTGCCTTGGTATCGTTGACTTCAGTATCTTTGAATACGCCGAAAACCTTCGAACGACACCCGCCCTTACAATATTTCACTTTTGTCTGTGATACAGCCGTGACTCTGTTGTTCACGTCTGAAATGATTGCCAAAATGCACATACGTGGAGTGCTTAAGGTTTGTAACGGCCCTATCTAATTGATTTTAGGACGAAAAAAAAATATGGATCGGCTAATATCAAAAGAGGTACAGGAGATTTAAAGTCATTTTAGAAAATCCCCTGATACTATCCAAAATCAATAAAAAATGCAAAAGACCACAACTAGCTAACTAATTTCTATAAATTCTCATAATTCTCGAAAATCGGCTTTATTATACCACAGTGGATTGATTTCAGTAAAGTATTCATATTTTTGGTTCGCTCTGTACCAAACTAATATTTAGATATATGTATTTATAATTACTTTATTTTTAATTATTCTCATAAATTTCAGGGTGAGGTGCCGTATTTAAAAGATCATTGGTGCCAATTTGATGCATCAATGGTATTCTTTCTATGGGTTTCCATTATTCTACAAGTTTTCGAAATTCTCGAAATAGTACCTAAGTAAGTTTTAAAATATTATTATATACATATATTTGATTTATTAAAAAAGTAATAATTTTCTTTTAAGGTTTTCCTCATTGTCGATTATGAGAGCACCACGGCCGCTTATTATGATACGATTTTTGCGGGTATTTCTTAAATTTTCGATGCCAAAAAGTCGAATAAATCAAATATTCAAGTGAGTTAGAGTATAAAATCTGAATTTTGTTTTTAATTTTTGATATTACTTAAATATATCTTTATATTTAAACAGACGTTCAAGCCAACAAATCTACAACGTTACATTATTTTTTCTCTTCTTTATGTCCCTTTATGGGCTGTTAGGTGTACAATTTTTTGGTGAATTAACAAATCATTGCGTAACAAATACCACCGAAGATAGGTGAATATTAGCGTTTTTATTTTTATTTTTTTATATTTATATAAATATTTTATAATAAACTCTTTTTTGTTTTTTTGCCAGGTATTTAACGATCAACTCCCTGGCGATACCTGATACCTTTTGCTCAACCGATCCAGACTCTGGGTATCAGTGTCCGCCAGGTATGAAATGCATGAAAATTGATTTTCTCAGCAATTATGTAATGGGTTTTAATGGTTTTGAGGATATTGCGACAAGCATATTTACGGTATATCAAGCTGCTTCTCAGGAAGGTTGGGTATTCATCATGTATAGAGCAATTGATTCTCTTCCTGCTTGGCGAGCTGCCTTCTATTTCAGGTATAATATCAACAAACAAAAATTTATTACACTATTGGTTTATTTATACGAATATCACAAATTTATACGACTAGTAAATATTGTGTTATAAAATTTGAATACTACTTAAAATTGTTGAACAACTTATTTTTTGATTTGAATTTACTTCAATTTCAGCACGATGATATTTTTTCTGGCGTGGTTGGTGAAAAACGTTTTCATAGCTGTTATAACTGAAACATTTAACGAGATTCGAGTACAATTCCAGCAAATGTGGGGTGCCAGGGGGCACATACAGAAGACAGCAGCATCTCAAATTCTTTGCGGTGATGACACTGGATGGAAGTTAGTAACAATTGACGATAACAAGCATGGGGGGCTAGCTCCAGAAGCGTGCCATGCCATCCTCCGTTCACCATATTTTCGGATGCTCGTCATGACCGTCATCCTGGCGAATGGTATTGTCACGGCGACTATGAATTTTAAACATGACGGCCGGCCTCGACATATATTTTATGAAAATTATTACTACATTGAGATGGCGTTCACATTCTTCCTTGATCTTGAGACACTTTTCAAGATTTACTGCCTCGGATGGCGGGGATATTACAAGCATTCGATACACAAATTTGAACTACTATTATCGATCGGAACCACCCTGCATATAATTCCGGGACTCTATCTTTCTGGACTCACCTACTTCCAGGTGCTCCGGGTAGTGCGACTGATCAAGGCCTCACCCATGCTGGAGGGATTCGTCTATAAAATATTTGGTCCAGGAAAAAAACTCGGTTCGCTGATCATATTTACGATGTGTTTGCTAATTATTAGTTCAAGCATATCGATGCAACTTTTCTGCTTCCTCTGTGACTTTACCAAATTTGAATCGTTCCCCGAGGCGTTTATGTCCATGTTCCAGATCCTTACCCAGGAGGCCTGGGTCGAGGTCATGGATGAAACTATGATTCGAACTAGCAAAACTCTAACTCCCCTAGTCGCAGTATATTTCATCCTCTATCACTTGTTTGTCACACTAATCGTGCTCAGCTTGTTCGTTGCGGTCATTTTGGATAATCTTGAGCTCGATGAGGATATTAAGAAATTGAAACAGCTAAAATTTCGTGAACAGAGCGCCGAAATTAAGGAGACTCTACCATTTCGATTGAGGATATTTGAAAAATTTCCAGATTCGCCACAAATGACAATATTACATAAAATCCCAAACGATTTTACATTACCAAAAGTAAGGGAATCATTTATGAAGCAATTTGTAATTGAACTCGAATCAGATGATCCATCAGTTTCGGAGTGTAGCAAGAGGCCAATGTCTGAAACGTGGGAATCGAATGTCGTCTTTAGAAAACAGAAACCAGTTAGCATAATGAATAAAACACCAAAGGTCCGATCGGCTGGAAGTAGCTTGAGAAAACTCGCAATTACCCACATTATCAAGTACGTACTAAAAAGGCTCATTATAAAATTGGAAAATTGTTTATAATGGAATAGACAAAAATTTTTAATGCCTTACTATTATTATGTTTATTGGTTTTTTTTTTTTTACTAATTTTTAGTGACTCTAATAATCAGCGACTTATGCTGGGTGATTCTGCAATGCTTCCAGTGGTTGGAGCCAAAAGTGGTTTAAAACCCCAGGGTACGATAACACACACAAAACCTTGGAGAGTTGATCAAAAAAAGTATGAACAAATTTTAAATATATTATTATTTTATTATAAGTTTTGGAAAATGCTGGAATTTAAAAATAAAAAATTTATCTGCGTGTACCATTTTAAGTACACGGATTTAATTTGTTCAACCAATTAAAAAAATCGAAAGAGAAAATATTCTGGTAACTAATAGAATAAAACAGATTTTATTTTCCCCTCAAAAGGTTTGGCTCAAGATCGATACGTCGAAGTGTCCGATCGAGTTCAATTAAATTGAAACAAACTTATGAGCATCTTATGGAAAATGGTGATATTGGTGCTGCTTCTCGTGTAACATCTTCACGTGCCCGGCCTCATGATCTTGATATAAAATTGCTTCAGGCAAAGCGACAGCAAGCTGAAATGCGTCGTAATCAGAGAGAAGAGGATTTGCGTGAGAATCATCCGTTTTTTGATACTCCATTATTTTTGGTACCGCGTGAAAGTCGATTCAGAAAAATATGCCAAAAAATTGTTCATGGACGTTATGATGCTAGACTTAAAGATCCCCTAACTGGAAAGGAGCGGAAGGTCCAATATAAAAGCTTACAGTAAATAATTAATTTAATTTTATTTAAGCTCAATACGAAAATTTTGCTATCATTTAATTGTTAAGTAATAATTTTGTTTTATTTCAATTTTAGACTAGCACTAAAAACCATTTTAACAATTAAGTGAAAAAGAATTTAATGTAAAGTGACATTATACTATTTTTAATCAAACCTAAATTTAATTTTCTTCTAGTAATTTTTTGGGTCTGGTCACTTATCTTGACTGGGTGATGATTTGCGTGACAACACTCTCATGCATTTCGATGATGTTTGAAACGCCTGACTATCGAGTGATGGAACATCCAGCACTACAAATTGCTGAATATGCTTTCGTTATATTTATGAGCCTTGAGTTGGCACTAAAAATTTTGGCAGATGGCCTATTTTTTACACCAAAAGCATATATAAAAGATGTTGCATCGGCCCTAGATGTTTTCATTTATATCGTTTCAACATTATTCCTCTGTTGGATGCCACGACACGTTCAAACAAATTCGCCAGCCCAACTTTTAATGATTTTGCGATGTGTAAGACCACTTCGAATTTTTACGCTAGTGCCCCATATGAGAAAAGTCGTTTATGAATTGTGCAGAGGATTTAAAGAAATTCTTTTGGTATCAACATTACTTATATTGCTAATGTTCGTTTTTGCCAGCTATGGTGTCCAACTTTATGGTGGACGTTTGGCACGATGCAATGATCCAACAATTTTGAGACGTGAGGATTGTGTTGGAGTATTTATGAGAAGGGTTTTTGTAACAAAAATGAAATTAACACCGGGATTAAATGAATCATACCCGTCAATGTTGGTCCCAAGGGTCTGGGCGAATCCAAGACGATTTAATTTTGATAATATCGGAGACGCGATGCTAACACTTTTTGAAGTACTATCGTTTAAGGGCTGGTTGGATGTCAGAGATGTTCTAATAAAGGCTGTTGGACCGGTACAGATATTAATTAACACCATAAATATTAATTTTTATTTTTCTACTTTTATTAGATACACGCAATTTACATTCATATTTATATATTTCTTGGATGTATGATTGGATTAACTCTATTTGTTGGTGTCGTTATTGCAAATTATTCTGAGAACAAAGGAACTGCACTATTAACTGTTGATCAGAGACGATGGTGTGATCTTAAGAAGCGTCTTAAAATTGCTCAACCTCTGCATTTACCACCACGACCAGATGGAAGAAAATTTCGAGCTTTTACGTACGATATAACGCAACATATCGTTTTTAAAAGATGTATCGCCGTTGTTGTCCTCATCAATAGTATGCTACTATCGATAACGGTAAGGACTGGGTTTTTGAAAAAAATTTAAAATTTCGAAAAATTATAAATTAAGACCCCAAAAATTTGAAAATCAATAAATGTTTTATTGATATTATTTTTAATTTTAATAGTGGATCAAGGATGAGGTGCATACCGAACGGCTAGTTGTAGTTAGCACAATTTTAACATTCGTTTTCGTTATTGAAGTTGTTATGAAAAATATTGCCTTTACTCCGCGAGGTTACTGGCAGTCGAGAAGAAATCGTTATGATCTTCTTGTAACAGTAGCCGGTGTTGTATGGATTTTTTTGCAGACAATATTGAGGGTAAGAAAATTTATATGATCAATATAAAAAAAAATGAAAATAATGGTATCTTTTTCTTTCTTTTTCTCGATAATAAAAATTCCTTCGACAGAGCCATCTGTCGTATTTCATAGGCTTCATGGTCGTGATCCTTCGGTTTTTTACCATAACTGGAAAGCACACGACTTTGAAGATGCTTATGCTGACCGTTGGCGTCTCAGTCTGCAAATCATTTTTCATTATTTTTGGTATGTTTCTGCTGGTATTCTTTTATGCTCTAGCTGGAACGATACTTTTTGGAACGGTCAAATATGGTGAAGGTATTGGTCGTCGGGCTAATTTTGGTTCACCAGTAACCGGTGTTGCGATGCTATTTCGAATTGTAACCGGAGAGGATTGGAATAAAATAATGCATGATTGCATGGTTCAGCCACCTTATTGCACGATGGCAACAAATTATTGGGAAACAGATTGCGGTATGTTATGCACATACCTTGCAAATACCTAACAATTTATTTTTTCTATAGGAAATTTTACGGCGAGTCTTATTTACTTCTGCACATTTTACGTAATTATCACTTACATCGTTCTCAATCTTCTTGTGGGTCAGTGTGTATCATAGTTTAATGCGGGTGGTCGCATGTAATTAATTAAAAAAATAATAATTACAATTAACATATATACATTGAGGAAAAAACACTGAGTAAAAGAAACCAAAAGTTGACTTTATTTACATTGCAAAAACTTTGAGCTAGCTAACTAATTTCTATCAATTCTGATAGTATGCAATACTTACAAAACTAAATTAAAATTAAGCAGTTCAATATACCTACTAGTATTGTTTTTCTCAGTGTAAATGTACTATATGGAATATTAAATGCCAAATAAACAATCATCTTGACCAATTTTCAATTCACTTATTTTCTAATATCTGAAAACGATAGTTTTTAGATATTAAAAAAAAAATATGTAAAATAAAGGCTAATCAGATTAAATTTGGTGTGGAATAATCCATACACAAAAAAAAAAAAAAAAAATACATGCTCCGCCCCTTTAATTCAGAAATGTTATTCTATATTAAATTAAGGAAAATCCCTTCTAACGATTTTCAACTACTTTTAGCTATCATTATGGAGAACTTTTCGTTGTTTTACTCGAACGAGGAAGATGCCCTTTTATCTTATGCTGATATAAGAAATTTTCAGAATACCTGGAATGTCGTTGATATTCATCAGAGGGGCGTAATTCCGGTGAGACGTGTTAAATTTATACTGCGCCTCTTAAAGGGCCGTCTAGAATGTGACCCGCAAAAGGATCGGTTACTCTTTAAATACATGTGCTACGAGCTGGATAAACTTCACAATGGAGAAGATGTGACCTTCCACGATGTGATAAAGTGAGTATCAATTTTCACTATTCAGAAAACCCCTAGGTAACAATAATTTATAAAAATATTAATAATTTTAAAAGCATGCTCTCCTATCGTTCCGTTGACATTCGAAAAGCCCTGCAACTTGAAGAACTTTTAGCTAGAGAAGAATTTGAGTACATCATTGAGGAGGAGGTCGCAAAGCAAACTATTCGAACTTGGCTGGAAGGATGTCTTAAAAAAATTCGAGCACAAAATGCAAGTGTAAGTACAACGAAATTTTTCTAATTTATCGATCATAAAGTACATAATTTGGAAAAATATGTGTACTCTACATAATGTATAAATTTGCGATTTCTTTAGAAGCAACAAAATTCGCTGATTGCTGGATTAAGAGCAACTAATGAGATGCTCCTAAAGCCGGATCAGACCGAGGAGAAGGCGAAGGATCCCAAGGAGAAGCTTCTCGAGAAGGGCGTTGTTGAGCCCGAGGAGAAGGATTCGGAGCGGCAGAGAAAGACGAAACCAACGGTCCTAAATCGGTCCGATTCGACGGGCAGCTCGAGTGGTCGGAAATTTTTGGCCCCAACCCTTTCGGACCCACAGGCGCGAAATGAAAAGGAGCGATACACGAGCAAAAAAAAGACGACTGTGGCTCGTCAGCCGACCGCTAGTAAGAACAACCTGCCCCATCTAGCGGAGATAAATCACATATTTCACCACCCACATCACGAGCAGCAGACGTCGATTAAGACCCTCATGTTCAACAATCAGACAAATCTCGTCTACGAGGTCCACGACTGGTGGCAGGAGCAAGTCGTCTGTAGCCAGAGCAGCGACGAGGAGGGGTCCTAGCCCAGGAGCCCCGGCGGTGGCTCAAGAGTCCCTGTCCCATTCCATCTAGCAATTTTCTACGTTTTCAGGGGCTCTGGGCCAACATCACTGGCGGAAAAAAAATTGTTAACAATATTAAAGAAATTCAGAGTTCCCATAGAATTTAGCTCTATATTAAAAATAGATTATAAACTCGTAAAAAACTGTAGTTATTTAGGATAATGAGCAAGCGCACAGGTGTTGCAGCCCATCCGTGATGATGTTGCTCTTTTGAGCACAACTCTTGATCATAATCAAGTTTTACTCAAACCGACTGTAGTTAAGAAAATCAAATCAAGCTACAAACCCTAGCCGATGAAACAATTTAATTAACAAATGTGCTTTTCAAAAAAAATGATATAATCTAACTTACATAGGTATATTACATATATAATACATAAGATCGAAAAAAAACCATACAAACAAAGCTTTAGTTACTTAGCTCATTAAAATATAAGAATCGTTCACTTTTTGAAAGTAAAATAATATAAATAAAAATCAAACAGGATACGAACCAACGCCAGGAATTAACCAAAACTTGTAGTTATCATAGTTTTTAAGCGATCGCTTTAATATTATTAATTATTTAAACAACAACAAAAAAACACAACAAGAACGCTGCACAACTCTAGATCTAGTTAATAGTATTTTTAAATAAATAGAAAAACGTTATCGCGTTTGTTAATATATTTAAATTTATTGTTTTTATTTATTCACCACCTTTTCTCTCCAAAGACCCTGAATATTTTCCTATCTAATAAAATTAAAATTTTAAACATCACGTTAAAATTCAAAAAGTATGAAGCCAACGGTCAATTTTTGTACTTCCGTTCACAGAATCAGCGACCTACAGTCAGTCAATCACACAACAGCAGCCCTTTTGTTTTTCATGTGCCAATCACCGATTAGATTTTCAAACATCTTTCATTAACTCAGTTGCGAACTCCGGAAAAATTTCGGGAAAAAAAACCTTCAGGGCCCCAAAATTTTGAGGAGGTTCTCAGAACATGTTTAGCTTTTCAGAAGAATTACAATCCAGGAAGGTCCCGAGGGAATATTTTGAGTTACATGGTTTAGAAATTGATTTTTGTAAAACAATTTCCTATGCGCCATAGAAGCTATACAAACTTTTATGAAGCTGGATATAAGATTTCGCCTATGCGTCCATACATCGAATAGACAAATTGAATATAAAATCCTAAAAATCGAAAAAATGAGTTTTTTTCATTGTCATTTTTACCCGTCCTGAAAAATGTTACTCTTTCATAAAAGAGTAAGATCAGGGTAGATCCCGAAGGAATATTCTGAAATAGACGGATCATATGATTTTTCCTATGCGTCCATACATCAAACAGAAAAGTTGAATATAAAATCCTGAAAATCGAAAAAACCTATTTTACCTAAAAGAGCTTTACACCGTGTAAACCCTGATTTCGGAAATTTTGGCAAGACTAACTGAACATGGCCTTATTTTCAGGAAAAGTAAAAACAGAGTAGGGCCCATGAGAATTTTTTGAGGTACAGGGTGTCAAAGTGGAAATATGAGAAAAACGATTGCCACAAAAGGGGCCTATCGTACTTGAAGAACTGCTGATTTACGGGAAGCATTTTGTTGGCTCTATGGACCGGAAATAAAATATTTAGAAAATCTTGATTAAAAAGAATAAGATTGAAGACAATTCTTTGTAATTATTTTTTTAAATTTACCATCGGGTAATTTTGTGGAACTTAAGAACCCATGGGAGCGGATAGTGCAGTTGGTGGGCAGAGGCGGTGAGGCGCGGTTGATGCTGCTGCTCTAGATGCATTTGGTGCCTTGAGATGCATCTCTGCGATGTTTTTATGCTAATGCACCTACATCAGTGCCCCAGTCTGCTGCAGTTGACGTGGTGTGGTGTGTGTTCCACGGTTCTATTCTGATGCACTTTAAAAAGTTTCTTATTGTTTTTTGCGCCTGCATCTCGTACGCCACCCCCGCCTTGTGAAAGGTGCCTTCGTTTTCTTCCCTTTTTAATTCCTTCACACATTTTTACATTTTCCACTCATATGCCGTCAGGAAAATTATCTTTCCTTGTCCCTTTTTCTTTTATACTAACATTTCCCTTCGTCTTCGCTTAGTTTGTTGTCTGATTCCGGTAGCGGTTATGAAAAATGTCTCTCCAGTTGCACTCATTAATTTCCAGCATAATGAACGTACTTAAAATCGCAAAGTACACGCATTGGTTTACGAAAAATGCTCTTTAAAATAATTAAAATCATTAAGAATTCAGAAATTGCGAATTTTAGTCGAATGTGGGTTTCAAAAAATTGTAAGACAGTGCGAAAATTTATAAAGCGGGATTGAAATAAATTGTTGAAGAAATATTAAATAAAAAGTGATAGTAATAAAATTGGTGCAATTCATTAAATTTAGCTGTGATTTTATTTATTGTGTGAACATTTATTAATTAGTTTTTGTTTGCCATTTTCTTGAGAACATAATTTTTATGTCAATAATTTTATATATAGTGGCCTCAAAATATAATTAGTGCTTTTGAACATAAAACATTTTTAAGAAAATGTTCTGGATCTCAGATATTTACAGTGCTGACAATTTGCTCAGTTACAGAAGTGATAATAAGTATTTGGTTTTTGCTATTTTTACACTATTTCCCTTAATAGTATACTAAACAAATTTTATGATTTATTGTATATTTATTAAAGATTTTATTTAAATGCTAATACTATAAAAATTATGAATTTAAATATTCCCGGCTACTTTTCTGTTTACCTACCCCTGAAATCGAACAGCAAAATCAATTTCCTCAAAGCAAAACAAACTGATTTTTGTTTATTCCAGCGATTAAGCATGCCCCGAACATATTTTGGAAAATAAAAAGAAAATCTGTTTACGTTTTGTATAGTACAAGGGGATTTTCGCACATTTTCAGATGAGTTTCTTGGTTTCATTTTACTTCAATTACAAAAACGAAAATCAAGAAAAAGATTACATACCTAATTTTTATTGTTTTATTTTTGTCAAATCAGTCTGATGGAAAATGTTTTTTCGGGAAAATGAATTGAAATCTTTCTGGATGGATGCCACACTGCCGAGACGTGCTCCAGGCGGATATTTGGGCCTAAAATGTCTGTCGGTTTATTTTCATTTTCGGGATTTTCGTTTTTTTTTTGTCTTTTTTTCGTAAAATAACATTTTTCCAATTTTCTCCTTCACAATTGATTAGCACAGTTGCTGAACAGATTTTAACATCATGCCATAGATTTTTCGGATATAGGAAAACATTTTTAGTTTTTTGGTGTGAACATAAAGCAAAACGTGCTCAATTTTTCGTTTTTGATGTGAATTATTCGGTTTATTGTTGTTTTTATGCTTAATAGTGTAAGAAAAAAATCTTGTTCAAGCTTTTGTTTACAAGTAATATAAATTTTTAAAAAATATGCCATAAATTCAGTTTTCTACTTCGCTACTTAATCCTAATAAAAGGGGAAAAACAAATACAACATGTGAGAAAAGTGAGTAAAGGTATACAAGAAAAATCTTGTGAGTCCTTATTAGCCTCATTCCTTACTCCCTTTTTACGCCCTTCTGCCCTCAGCAATCTGCGCCAACTTCAGAGTCTAGTGGGCTGGTTTAACCTGTTAATTACACCCCCAACATAGTCCTTAAAGAATAGGAGCAAGAACCGAAAATATGGGGTATTTTACGCGAATGGTGTCACCAGCCACAATCTCACCCCCGACCCTTCTCTTCTACCTGATCCCTGATAATACTGATACCCATCATCCGATTATCTTTCAGAGAATTTATCAAAGTTGCATAACTTTTGTTGTTTAGAAATAGCAGCAGTTTTTTTTGTATACCAAGCCTTCTACCATGCACCCACACCTCCTTCACGCCATGATTCTCTTTATTAAACCTTCATATTCATGGAGATTTTTCAAAGCTGATCTAGCATTTTATAGGGTGCTATTTTGCGACTAATAAAAATCGATGGGTGGTCGTATGAATAAGTCCTTATATCTCCCATTTTTGCTGTAGCATCACCAAAGTACCCTCAATGCCCTTGCAAGTGCAATTATCTTTTTCCTTTATAAATTTTAGGTTATTTTCTCTTGCCTGCCCGCCCCCTGCCTTGAAAAATAAAAAAAAAAAACCTATGTTATACCTTTAAGATTTTTTCCGATGAAATCGGTTCCAAGGCGCGATCTTTTCATTAAGATGCTGTGGATCAAGGACAACTACGTTTTAATAGTTGTTTTGTTTTTTGATTTAAATTTGAAAATCGATTTTAATTCGAACGCAAAGGCATACAAAATTGAATTTACAATCAGAATAGTGGTATTGTAAAATCATGTCATACAATTTCACGAAATATGGTAAGCTGGGGATTCATCAAAAATATATATCGCATAGCCCCAACATTTTGCGGATGCCCTTGAAATATTTCCTACTTTTCAGGGAAATTGAATAGCTCTGGAATACAAATTTCTGGAAACGGGACGCAAAATTTCCAAAAATGCTCCTAAGACATATTCGAGCTTCAAGAGTCTGTAGAGTGTAGAGCTACAAAAAAAGAAAAAAGCCACAGGGCCCCAAAATTTTGAGGAGACTCTCAGAACATGCCGAAGGTTTATTTTGCGTTGTGATTTTACCCGTCTTGAAGGGAAAATGAAGTTTTTCCATAAAAAATAAAAATCTTTTTGACGAAAAATGCTCATAAAAAAATCCCTGATTTATGAAGTTTTGAGGAAATTGAAAAAACATATCCTGCTTTCCAGGAAAAATAAAAATAGCCCGAAGGAATATTTTGAATTACAGGGTGTTAATTAATTCTTAACTGGCCATTTTTACGCTCTAAACAAAATTTGTATGTGTCCAAACAATGCTCTGTTGCATTCAAGGATAGAAACTTGTTGCTGTTTGGAAAAATAAAATTAAAAATAAACAATTCTGCTTTTCTAAAAAGATTTCGTCGATTTTCCGCACGTGGGCTGATCGTTTTCCCCCAACACAATTTAAGAAAAACTACTTGGATTCTTTTCTTATGGTTTCGAATGTGTGCGAAAATATAAAATGTTCCACAATTTTCATGAAATACGTAACACAACATGGGAAAATGTTACCAGACTCTCGCTCAATCCAAATTTTATATGGAGCGTGTAATTGTAGCACTTGTGGGCAATAAACATAATCTAGGAATAGATTTTTTTTTTAATGAAATCATTGCATTTTTCTGGAGGGATTAGGGATTATGTTGGAATTTTATATGATATACAAATTTATGAATTTTAGCGTTTTCAGTAAGGGTAATTTAATTAACATTTATAAAATTGTTTTGTTTTTTGAATGCTTGACACCCTCATCGATTTATGCTGCAAATATGTATATATAAATTTTTGTATATTTTTATTTCATATGGAATAACAAAACTATGTTACGAGAGCGGAGACGTCATGCTAATTATAAACCAAACAGAAGGTATGAACATGTGTGAAATTGGATATGACAGTGAGTATATGTGTTTTTGAATAAAAAAAATGGTTTTTTTTTTATTTTTAATCACACCCTCAGTATTTAGTACTATGTAAACATTAGGCACAAATATAAACAAAGGAATTGAAAATAAACACTAATTTTTAGCATACTGAATACATTTTGAATTTTTGATTTTCTTTTCTTGCATTTTTTAAATAAAATTTTGAAAACCACTTGAAAGATTGAAACGTATAGAAAAAGCCCCTTAAGAGATATTTTTATAAGAACTTCTGTCGCTTCTTTTTACGTTGTATTTACTTGAAAGGGATCTTCGATTTTTTTGATTATAATTAGTTTGATGTGCGATGTGCTTCATTCAAGGGAGGATAACAAAAACTGAAAGTTGTATATCACTCTTAAAATAATAAAATTCAAAGCGTGCATATTTATTTTGAAATTGTTTTTTAAAATTATGAAAAATCTCCGACGTGATGGCTACTTTCAAAAGAAATATGGAAAATACACCGGTGATAAATGGAACTCTAGCAAGTGAATAATTTTCTTTTAATATATTTAAATTGCACTGTTTGATTTAATGATCTTGTTTGTTTTTTGCAAAAATTTAACACGTATTGGTTTTTTCAACAAAAGAAATTCCTTTTTTTTAACAGATTAGACAGAAAGTCCTCTCGTGGTATGATTTACGAGAATGAAGAGTTGAGGCTGCGTACGATAAATATAAACGCTGAAGTTGAACGAGGTAAAATAAAAATTACCAAATTTAAATTATTCAGAGATATATGCAAAAATACAACACACAGAATTTTAATTTCTTCAACGTTGTTTGAACAGGACAATCAGACATACGTAAACTGCGGCGAGAAAACGAGCAATTAAGGCGTGAAATTTGGTCATTACGTGACGAGTATGATCGTCTCAATAAATTGCTTAAAACACATAAAACAACTGAAAATGACGCGAATAACAGCGGTAGCAGTCATACTGAGGTTAGTGTGTAAATTTATAGAAATTTCTACTTTAAAAATATTTCATAGTTCATTTTTATTTTTATTCGTTTGGGTGGTGTGTGTGTGCATTTTATTCGAATTGTAAATTATTTTTAAAATTGCGAAAATTGTCCAGCTTCAACGAGGTGCTTTTTTATGTTTTTTTACACTTATAAAGATGTTTCCCATTAGTCAACATATTCCAAAAATATAACAGTGTGGCAGTAAAATGTAGAGAAACAACAGAAATTTTGTTTAATACAACGATTTTTTATTGATACAAAAAATACAATTTTATGTTGATATAAAAACAAGTGCTTTTTGAGAAAACTGTCGGTAGCCTTTAATGAGATTGATGCAATTCATCAAAAATTTTCTGGTCGTGCAAAAGTGAATATTTTTTTTAATTCTGTGTTTTTGTTCGTTTTGTGCAATTAATTTAAATTAAATTTCTTATAATTAAGTTTGTGGTGCAATAAGTTCTTTTTAAAAAATTATTAAATAAAAACCATTTTTAGGGTTCCTTATAACTAAAATAAATTTCTCCATAAACATTTTTTTTTCAGGAGTCTGACTCATGTGATACTTGCAGAGAGGAAGAAATTGATGAAGAGATTATAGAAAACGATGAATGTTTAGAAAATAAATTTAATAAAAAAAAGCAGAAACAAAAGAATATTGAATCAAATTTAAAAATTCAGGAAATTTCTGAAAATTATGAAAATTTACAAAAAACTGAACACAGTACAGATGAGATATTAGGACTAGAAACATATCCAGAAACATTTAGTGGTGGTAGTAGTAAACAAAAAGAAAATTTACATGTAAATTTTGATCACTTATCAATTGTATCTGAAGAGAATTTAACGAATAGCGATGGAAATTCAGTTCAACAGGGTGATATTGAACAAGTCACCATTGCAACAATGCCATTACATGGAATTAATAATAACGAACAGCAGAAATTTATTGAAATGCAATCACATAATCGATTAAGTGATATACAATCGGTAGCTCCACCGTTGTCGCATTTTGAAAATATTCCTTACGATAAGATGGGTCCAATTATGGGTAGGTATATTTTTTACTTTATTTTGTTAACATTCCTAAAATCTTATATTAACTACTCAAACACAGCAAACTAGACTTTTGTGAAACATTGTGGATTTTAAATAATATAAGCAATTTTCAGCAACCTCTCTTGAGGATGTCACGTGTAGCACGTCGACAACAACCACCGGTGAAACAGTGATTCCCGCAAATGGGTGGGATTTTGGGGTACCATCGTATGCGCTACATACAGCAAAATCATCAGATCCCTTAAAAATACCATCAAATGTGTCGCAGAAAAGTCTTAAACATTTCTTTTCACCAATTAAACCACGTAATCGAATTGAGCCACGCCAATCGATCGAATCGTCACGATGTGGTGCAATGCCAGCGCCATCTCAGTCGTCATCATCCTCATCTCCAGCTGCAACAAATTCAGCCGCAATTCGAATTGGACCAGACGTTTTCGTTTCAAATGCTTTGGCAAGTCCATATCATAGGCAAAATTTACCTCAAGGTCCAGGATTATCTTTGGCACCTTTTATACCCGGAGAGCCCGTTTATGCGACAGTCCAAAAAAGTTCCTCATCACGCACAATTAGTCCACTATCATTTCAGGTTTGTGGCTTAAAGCTAAAATAGTTTTTTTTTTCACGAATATCTTTTATTTTATAGAAGGGCGGGAATTTAGAAGAACTTCTATCCGATATAGAGACACTATCGAATGACATACTCCAAATGCAGTTGGAAAAACAAAAATCATTTTCCCAGGAGAAGCTGTTCTCTGGTGATAATCTTACACCGAATCGAAAACCTTATCGATCCGAAATGAATTTGATACTTTCATATAATGGAAGTAATCCGGTAATAACACCAATTACAAAAGGTAGCATAAGTAGCTCAACAACGGCGTTGGATAAATCAAATCCATATAATATAGAGGGTACCCCCCCAGCTAAATTACCTGAACCGATGATACTTTTTCCACAAAATTTAACGTATTTAGGTTTTGAAAATTACAGTCAACTACCATGTGGTAGCACCCAGTCTCAAGATTCTACTTATAGTACGACGATATCGAAATACTCAAAAGATTATGAACAAATTCATGTTGTTCAGGATGGTGCTCCACCACCATTCCATTCACTCGGTTATTTACCCGCCGAAAAAGAACGTGCCAAGGGTGAAATCGAACAAGAAGAGGTACCTCTTCAAGCTACAACAATTTCATCATCATCGTCAGCACCACCAACTCCAGCTACAACAACGATATCAACAACACCGGGAAGAAATTTAATGCGGCGAAAATTTTTTACAAAACATCTAGAAGACCAACAAGGACCGAGTAGAGCATCTTGTGATTCAAACCAACATTTGGCAGTACCATCGACGACAGCAACCGCAGTACCCCAACAGGGAATATTTGAAAGAATGAAAATGACCCGGACGGAGAGCAGCACGTCCGAAAACGCCAATTGTGATGTACAAGTATATTGCTTTTTACAAATTATTTATACCTTAAATAGTTTTTCAATTTTAAAATTCGTTATTTAAGGAAACTAATTTTCTTTTAGACGTATCGTGAATTTTATTTCGCTCAATTTTTAATGCTGAGCCCAATTAAATACCCTTCTTGAATCAATTTTATCATTTGTAGTTATAGCTACGGAATCCTACGCTAAGCATGACCCCCTCTTATTTTGTCTAAAACGCAAGCTTTATCTTTTAGAGCAATTCAAAATATTATAAAGATAAGTACAACTAAATAAAATTTTTAAATAAATAAGGGATAACTTACAGAGTTCATCTGGTTCGGAGACAATTAAGCGAAAATCTCGTCGTGTTTCGATACTATTCAAGCGTCCAGATGATAAAATTAACGAAAAGAGTAGAGATAAAAGGACAACTGAAGAAAATACAATTGCTAATAAGACGATTGCTCTTCTATCAGAATCAGCGGCTAATTTACCAATAGCTCTCGATAGTGAAACTTTGATGACCAAAAAGGCTGCAGCAGCGGTCAATGTAACCCACAGTACCCCAAATTCTCCACATTCCGGTGGCCGTCGTCTGAATCATTCAGGGAGTAGTGGCCATCATCATCATCACAGTCATCATCATCACCATCATCATCTTCAGCAGCAGCATCATCAGAATGAGCGAAAATCCAGTCAAGATTCTGGATCCAAGGAGCCACTATTAGGTGGCTCCTCAGGGGGCTCAGGTGGCGGGGGAGGAACACAACTGCAGCACCATCAGCAGAGGACAAAATGTTCAAGGCGACATTCCGATGGAACCGTCGGCCCTCCAGCCAGTGGCGTCTTGCATGCCAGCAGTAGCAACCATGGGCTAAATGAGAACTACCACGAGCCCGGGACGTCCATGTCCGAGCGGAACAGCAACAGCTTGGCATCATCCAGGGAATCCTCAACCAGCCTCAGCATGAGATCCCAACGGAGAAAAATCTCTGTTAGCTCACACAACGGGGGTAAGATTCCTTGGTGCGGATGCTGGGGGAATGGATGTGTCTAGCCATAAAATAAAAAAAATTCGAAAAAAAATATCACTGCATTTTTTATAATTTCTATCAATTTTGATAGTACCTGATCATCGAGAGATAGTGCAGATTTTAGCGGGCGAGCGGTTACAATTTAAAATGTATTTAGAAAATGTTTTCATATTATCCAAAATCAGTAATAAATGAAAAAAAAACAGAGCTAGATATGTAACTAATTTCTATCAATTCTGATAGTACCTGAAAATCGGTTTTTTCTACCACAGCGGATAGTGCAAATTTCAGCGGAGGAGAGGTTCAGATTTAAAATTATTTTGGGAAATTTTCTCATACTATCAAAACGACCAGAAGCACTTTTACTTTTTAAAATCATCTAACCGTCTCTTGAAGGTCATTATGGTACTTGGACCCAAATTATATTTTCGATAAATTTTCTTTAACAAAACAAAAAAAAACATCCCCGCTTAGTTCCGAAATACCCTCAAATCTGGAAAACCGGGAGAAAACAGGGAATTTTAAATTTGTGAAGCGACCGCTCCGTGTTCACCAAAGACGAATAAAAATGGCCGGGATTATTTCAGGGATGATTAAAACGAATTTTCGGCAATACAAATAGGTTATATTTATTTGCTATTTTAAATATATATATATATATATATATATATATAATTTTATATATTGTTTCAGTGTTCAAATTCTCCATTAATTGGATTTATTTTGTTTTTGCATTCATCGTTTTTTTTTTATACAGTAATTTTCCTTTAACATTAGAGATGTCTTTTACGCCATTTGGTTTTTTCTTGTTGTCTCTTTAAATATAATTTATATAATTTGTTTTTTTGTTTTAAATACGTTTTTCTAAATAAATATATTTAATTAGTACATTATGTAGTTGTTAAGTTTTTTTTTTTTTTTTGAGAATTGTGTAAAAGTGTACATACAGTAGGTCAGTACTGTTTTTTCTCATTTTTTTCCGTTATATATCCGTTGCATATACACCTTTTTCGTAATTTTTTTTTTGCTTTTCAATGTTTTTTTTATAATAAAGATTAGACATAATTTAGGTTTTTTTTTACGAGTGAGTCTGCTGAATATATAAAATATAAATAGCTTACGGTGAGTATGTACAATTTCCCACTCTCTTTTTTATATATGTATATACTTTATGAATCTCTCTTTGCTTTCTTATTTTTCACTCAAATTTCACATTATTTTTATTATTTTTTAATAATTTTTTTCCTTTGAGATAAAAACGGCTGGATTTTATATTTTTATAAATACATATGTAGTCTCTCGCTTGTTTTTTTATTTTTGTTTAATATTCAGACTTTATCTATGCTTTTCTTTTTTTGGGTATTTCATCTTTAAATTAAATAACAAAGAAATATTTAAATACTTTTTTCTAACAATTAATTTAATTATGTGCCAATAGCAACTAATTTAAAGACTTAAGTTTGAAGTTAAGTCGATTAATTTTTGAATTTCCACACGTAACCGATTTTTATTCATCAAACAAAAATTTTGTATATGTCTCCCCCTTAAAATATACATCTGTAAATATACACATGTATATACATAATACATATAAAATGTAACATTTTGATTTTTTAATTTAATTTATTTCTTAAAGAAAAGCAAAACATTATTTTTTGTCATTTTGGATCTTGAATTTTTAAAATGTTTCTTAAATTTTTAAGTGGACCACTTTTTATTGCTTCGGACATTAACTACTGAATATTTTTTTAATTTCTTATTTATATTTAATTAGTGTGCGTAGATTTTGTTTTGTGAACTGAAGAATTATTTTAAAAAAATAAATAAAAAAATAAAAAAAAGAACCCACAGCATATTTGTTGTTTTTGAAAGTCTCATCTTTTGATATATTTGTTCGCTAAGTCAGTTATTCTTTTTTTAATTCATTGGTTTTAATATTATTAATATTTCTTCATTTCTTAAGAGCATTTATATTTATTCTTAAGAGCATTTAGTTTCCCTCCTTTCAAATTTTTAATTGTAGTACTACAAATTTCAAAATTAACGGCCGCGTACCGCCACCGCACCAAACTCAAATTTCAGTGAAATTTTTTTAGTATAATAATTAAAAATTCCGCCAGGTGGAAACTTGTTGATTGCGTTTCAAGCTAGGGTTAACTAAACCAAATAAAGGAACACAATAAAAATAAACCATATTCGAGTTGCCATGAGTTTTCAGTTTTCGTAATTTTTAATTTAAAATGTTTTATTGCTTTTCATAAAATTCGTTGTTTTATATATTTTTATAAAAGATTTATTGCACTTTTCGGATTCGATGAAACTTTTCTCCTCTTCTTCGTCAATATATTTTGTTTGATTTCAAACATTTTTGACAATTTTATTGTAGGGGACTTTCAAAAGAGAAAACAGTCGTAAAGCAATAAAATTAATTAAGTACTTAATTATTACATTTTTTATTTTTATTTTATTAATTCTCTCTTATATTCAAGTTCAAATTTTTTTATATCAGTCTTGTGAATCACAGAAAGCTTTGATATGATGGTTGGAATTTTTTTTCTCTCTTTATATTTTATATAAGTTATTATTTTAATTCTTTTAAATCTTCGTCTTTCTTTTTTTTACATCTTAACCTCAATGTTTTTTTTGTTTTGTTACTTTATTTTTATATTATTTCATTTGTTTTTACATTATTTTTAAAAATGCAAAGTAATCGAAGAAAAACTTCGGCTGGATGAGATTTGGAAAAGGAAGAAAAGTTTAATCGAAATTCCTTAAAGTTGGCAACTTTAAATTTTAGTTCACTCGATTGCCGCAAATGTCGCTCTATTAACGAAACTGCTGCTAATAAGGGCCTTAAAAAAAATAGAGAAATGGCGGCTTCTGGCAAATGTTTAAATTACTTCTCAAATGATAATCAAAAAATTAAAGAGAATTGTGTGCTCTTTCTTTTTGGTTAATTTTATTTTATTTATTTATTTACTTTTATTTTCATTATTATTATTGTTCTAATCCGAACTGTAAAAGACAATTATGTTTTAGTGTCAAACAACCTTTGAGTCATATTTTTTTATTTTACTAAAATAAAAATTGAAAGAAAACTAAATAAAATAAAATTTAGAATTGTGCAAAATGATCGTATTATTGTGTTTTTTTCTTCTTTTATTGCTTGGAAAGTTTTTAAGTTTTTATTTAATTTTTGTTTTAGCTTATTTAATTCATACACATACATATATATTTAAATATAAATAAAAAGAATATCCTTTAGGTACCGCAGGGCTCCAGTTTCGAGCAATTCTTGTTTATTTTTATATTAACGATGTTTTTAAATCGATATATATGTATGTATATGTGTAATTTCTTTCGAATTCCTCAATTTTCACTATCTGGCTTATATAATCCGTCCCGGTTGCTTTATATAAATTTTTATAAATATATAAATACAATTCTCTTTTCCTCTGTCATTTAATATAAATATATAATATATATATATGTTACTGTATATAATTCTTCAATATAATCCTCTTTCATTAAATAAATTTTGATATCTGTTTTTTTTTATATTCTTTTTTATTTATCTCCCTTTCGCTTGCTTTTAAATCTACGAATTTAGTCTAAAAAACTGTTTACCGCTCTCGAATCATTGAAAAATATTTTTATATATATACTTTTTAAATAATTCATATACATACATATATATGGAACATACATATGTATATAGTATATATTAAAAATGGCGGTTTTGTGTATAAATGTTTTATTTTTTATATCCGTACCTCGTCGACTTCCATTGAGAAAAATAATTTTTTGTATATTCTATAATATGACTTTACCGTTTCCATTTATTTATTATATAATATATAGTTAGAGAAATGCTTCGAATCTGGTTACATAACGGTTTTTAGAAATTAAAACATCATGTTTTTTATATATAGTTTACATAAACATATGTATAAACAAGGTGTCGGAATCTATGTAGGTAACGCTACTCCTGAGTAAACTTTTTTCTTGATCCCCTCCTAAAATCATTTCTTCTCCTCCCCCGAGCAACGACTCATTTTAAAGGGACTAGAAGAACCTCTCCAACGACACCTCACCAGCAAGGATCCGTTTCCATATGCAAGAGTTGTGAGGGTTCAAATTCAAAATTAAGCGAAAGTTTCGTTGAGCAAGTGCTCAGGACACCCTAAGAAATAGATTGGTAGAACGTTTTCCACCTAGAATCCGAACACCCTGCAAATACATACTTATATACTTTTGTTTTCGACTTAAATTTATAATTTTCTTTTTTTCAGTTAATATAAAAATATGGAAAAATATGACTGCAAATTTTTTCACTTTATTTTAATTTTTTTTTTTTGCCTTTTTTCATATTATATATATATACATATATATAAGTTATGAAAACAATTAAAATAACAACAATTTAAAATAACAACAGAGAGTTGTCAACACATCCGTTTTTCTCGAATCGATTTTCATCTACAATAAGAATTGATAGCAATTAGTTAGCTATTCAATTAGGTGATGTGCCTTATTTTTGTTAGGCACGCCCGAACTATTTCTGGGATGGAAATAAAAGCGCATAGTCATACTGAAAATGCTGCGGGTTCGGACTTTAAGTTCAAGCAAGACAACACAGCTGCACACACTGCCAAAATAGTTCACCACAATTCAATGAAAAATTAACTATTCAAATAAAATAAATATATATATATATATATATAAATCTATAGACATATATGTACATATACATAATATATATATATATATATATATGTATATATATACATTTGTTTTGTTTTGTTTTATTCACGCTTTTAAGCAAAAAGATGTACAAAACACTTTTATTTCATTTGAAAGGTATTGATATTAGTTTTGTTTTGTTTTTAACTTATGTTGTTAAAGAGTCATTAAAGTTTTATTTATTTATTTCTTTTGTATATAATACTTTAGTGGTTCTCGATTGTTTGCATAATTTGCTCAGATAAAGGACGAAGATTTTGTTTCTCAATTCGAAGTTTATTACTTATTTATTCATTTTTAGCACACATAAAGAGAAATTAAAACCTGTAAATAAAATTTTTAAAGTAAGGTGATAAAAAGAAAAAACCAAACGATGGATTATTGAGGAACATAATTAAAAAAATGTGTTTTTTTATTTTTTTTAAAATCAAACTGCGAAACTTAATACTTAAATTATATTTAATTATTTATTGAAATTAAAATATTAAAATAAAAAAAATTAAGAGAAACATTTGATAGACTTTCAAAGATTTTGAAAAACAAGCTTCTTCTAACGTTAACTTTATAATAACTAAATTTAATTATTTAATAAATTAATTGCTACAAGATCGTTGGGATAAACCGACAATTATTTATTTAATGATTTATATTTATATATATATATATATGTATATATATATATATTTGCAATAATCTCGTTAATTAAAAATAATACAATTTCTTCAAATATACAAAAATTCTTTATTTCTTGCTGGTGTTTTTTATTTTTATTACAGTGATTAATTCAAGTATTTTGAACCAAAACTCGTTAAATCTCCTTTTAATGATTAAAAATTGTTTTCCGACAATCTTACATTGTGAATGAAAAATTTTAAATTTTGGTATTACATCATCTGAAGGAGACTTATGCGGTTTTATTAAAAAATTGGAAAAAGATACAAAAAGAGAAAAGTTGACTAATAAAATACTATATATATATATATATAGATATGTAATACATATATATATATATATATAAACATATATCTTCTCCTTCACTAATTTACTTTTTTATTTAAAATCTCTATTTGTTTATTTATTTTTCTTGTTTAGCGTTTTAAGTCTTTTCATATTGAGATCTTAGAAGCCATAAAAAGAGAGACAAAGCAATTACTTTCTTTTAAAAATTAACAAAAATATTTCATTTTTATTTCTCTAGGTTTTACTTTTATTTTTAAACGTTTTTGTCTACGTGGTATAAGTTTTATTACTTTCTGAGTATCCTTGATGGCAGCATAAAAGTGGGAAAAAAATATCCTACTATTGCTTTGTAGTTTCACAATTATTTATATTGTAATTAATATAAAACTGATGTTTGATTTTATAACCTTTAAAAAAAGAAAACGTAACATAGTTTTTACTTCTTCGTCTTTTTAATGTAAAAATATAAAATATGTTTTTTTTTACTACAGAACTACTATTATTTGTTTACCTTCCTTATATATAATATAATATATATTATTATCAATAACATTCTCAGAGATCAAATATTTTCCTTATTTCTTCATTTTCACAATGCTTTTTTCTTATTTATTTAAATTCAGGGGGCGTTTAGTTATTTTTATATATTACATATGTAAGAAAAAAACCTATACACAGATATGTTGCGCAATTTTTTATTTAATGTTTTTCATCTTCTTTCTCTTCGGTTTTATTTATTTTATCGTTTTTATTTAGAGATAATACTTTTTAAATTAAATAAATCCTTTAACACCCAAAAATGCTCAATATTCCACTTAGATTTTCTGAACCTCGTACTATTTGAAGGAGAAATGAGGTCAGGGGTAAAAAAAGCAATTTTCTACAATCTTCTTTCGCACTTTCTGCGCTTTTGGATACTATCAGAATTAACATAAAATCGAAAGAGTGACCTTGAAAATCAAAAAGAGTGACTTTATCAACGCTTGATCACTTCCTTCCTTCCTTCAAAAAATGAGAAGTCCAAAACAAAGTGGAAATTCAGCACATTTGGGAGTTAACGAGTTAAGCAAACAATTAAGAAAAAGAAAAGAGAAAATTTCCTTTTTGTTTTTCACGGGTGTTTTTAGAGTGTGTCTTAAATCCTGGATTTTTATTTTTCATTATTAAATATTTAGTTTTCTTAAACTTACACTTCTCAGCACATTGATTGAAGGAAGATTTTTATTTGTTATTAATTATATTTATTATTGTATTTATGTGAATAAATTAAATGAGATGAACCCAAAAAATTATTGTGCAATATAAATTCATATATATAGTTATTTTTCCGTTTTTTTGGGTACGCCTAATTATGAAGTATTTTATTTTCTTTATATACTTTTATATAAGAGTCAAATATATAAAAAATGGATATATAATATTTTTAAACCGTTTTACTTTCTAGAGAGAATACTTTAAATATTATTAATTATTATTTGTTAAAGTTTACAAATTATGAATTCTTTTTTATTATATATACATAATTTGCCATAATTAATTAAAATATCTTTTCGGTTTCAATAACTTCATGTGTTTTTTATTTTTTTATTTATTTTTTATATTTTTTTTTGTCTATAGTTATATATCGGTAAATGGCAGTAAAATTCACAGCCAATTCAAATATATTGTATATTTTTTTTCCTTTTTAAATATTTATTTTTTATTCATTTTCTTAAAATTTACTTCCGGTTGCATTTGCTGATTTTCGTATAATAAATTTTTCTCCCCTCAATTTATTTATTAAATTTATTTAATTTATGTTATATGATGCGATTGATTTCTCTTTTTTATTTTCAGACTGTTTTGGAAGCAATTTTCTTTTTTGTAAACTCAAGAACTTTTTGAAATAGTTGAAATTTTTGCATTCTAGAATTTATGATTTTATGATTTCATATCGAATCCTCGCTGGATGAAAGGGTTGTGTGGTGGGGACTCGGGGGAACGTTGGCAATACCTAAGACAATTATATTAATTATTATTATTTTTTTTCTTTTATTTCTAAAGGAAGTTATTTTTTAAGCATAAAATTCAGTGTAATTATTACAAGAAAGTGATTTTCTGTAAAACGTTTTCTTTTATATATTTTATATCTTAATATATGTGATGTTTTCGCGTTTTATGGCACACGACTCTGTAAAAAAAAAAAATAAAAAAAAAAATAAAAAAATACTTTCGATGTTTCGTCACTATCTTCTGTTGTATGTATATATATATATTTTCTTCTTTTTTACAGTTTTACCGCAAGAATTTAAGACCACCACTTTTTTTACACTTTAAAACGTCTATTTGTAAAGATTAGAATTTTTTCCTGTAAAAGAAAGCCGATTTTCTGGTACTATTAGAATTAAAAGAAATTAGTTAGCAATCTCTGGATTTTTGCAATTTTTACCGATTTTGGATAACATGAGGACATTTTCTGGAAAAATTTTAATTCTAAACCGCTTTCCCGTTGAAATCTGTATTATTGCTGCAGTAAAAGAAAACCGATTTTCGGGAAAAATTAGTTAGCTAGCTCCGGATTTAGCATTTATTATAAAAGTTTAAACTTTGCAAGAATCAATGGTGGTCCTATACATTTGCACCACATTTGTAAATAACATAAATTCACTTATTCAAGATTAAGTTCGTAAAATGTTTTTTTTTAAGACAGAAAAAGATAAGATTTTACAACGGTATTTGTATGTTGGTGTTTCGAGTTTTATGGGTAGGTATGTCTAACCTCAATATCTCTAAACCTGATATTATCATTTATTTAATTATTTATTACTTTTTTTGAAAATAAAAAACATTTTCATAGTCGTTCAACCTCTGTTACTATTTTAATTAATTATTATTAATATTACTAATATTTCTGCTAGTAAATTGTGTTGTTATATATATATTTATATATATATATATATACATATATATATATGTTTAAATATATATAAATTAGAATATGAAAAAATCCGTAGAACAGTACACTTGCTGCATCTTCTTTTAAATATATATATATAATATTTTTACAAGTATAATCAGTCTTCAAATTCATCGATAAAACTATTCTACGTCTCAAAAATATTAAGAGAATTATTACGTGTTTCTTTCTTCTTCTTCTTTCAGCATCTATATATATATATATTTTTTAATAGTTTTACATTTAATTCTGCTTGATTTTTTACCAATAATGCCAAGATACAAATATATCTGACGTTAATTAACAGTTATTGTAACTGTTTCTATTTAATTTGTTGAGGTTAAAAACAACAAAGCACACCAAGCTGTTCGAAAAATATAATTGTTTAGTTGTTGGAACGCAATTATTTAAAAGAGTTATAATAATAATAAAAATAAAAGGAAGTAACGGCATGTTTTATATATATATATATTATATGAACTGTTATACAAAGTGTTATACACAACGAAACGATTGTCTTATAGTTTACCGTCCTATTTAATAACTCTCGATTTTTTTCTTTGCTTCTTTTTAAAATACTCAATCTTTGGCATTATTGGCTATAAAAAAAATGAACTATCACTAATTGAGCTTATTTACTGTCTCGACATACCATATTTAAAAATATCTTCTCTAGTCGCGTTCGAAAATTTAATTATAGATTATTTATTAAATTCATCTTCTCTTTTCTCGTTTTTTATTTTCGTTTTTCTTGTGAAAAATGTTCAAACATAAAATAAAAAAAAAGTGGTTAATTTTGATTGATCTCTAAAGAAAAGTAAAAAAAATAGTTCAATTCGGAATGCAATTTTTTAAATCATTCCGTTATATATTTTGGAATGTCTTTTATTTGAGATCCCACATGAAGAGAAAAACAAAATTCAACAAACCTAAAGCCTGTAAGTACCTGTTTTCAAATGAGTTTTTAAAAATTTGAGCTAAATTAAAATAACATTTTCTTCTTTTTCTAACAATTATTTTATTGTGTACCTGCAAACTGCAATTAAACAGAAATTTTATTTATTGCACTTGCGCGTAACAAAACAAAAAACCAACAAAAATTTTACTATTTAAATTATATTAATTAAACAAATTATGCAAGGTTTTCTGAAAGGAATTTTTGAAAATTCTCTTTTATCCGATTTACATTTGCAAATGTTGGCCTTTGACCACTGTTGCGAAATCAAATTATTAATTTTTTTAGTTTTGCAATTGGACTAAATTTCTTTTTATGCCCCTAATTTCTAACTGTTGATTTAAAACCGCACGTTTTACAAATTTTCCTAATTATTATGCGATTACATTAATAATTATAATAATAATTAATGAATTATTCCTTAGCAAATCAATTCCAATTTGAAAGAATTCAAAATTCCAATTTTTTTTTTAAATTTTTTATTTTTTGGGGAAAGCATTTTCAAACTTAAGTAAATACGTGGAATTTTGGGATCTTATATTTAAATTTTTTTTTGTTCTTTTTACTTCTTTATAAATTTTATACAAAAAATTCACGCTATGATGAGTCACCTTTATTTTTTTTGTTTATTATCTATCGTAGATTTTCATATTATTTATATCTTTCTTCAAGCTAAGGAGACTGAGCCCATTTGAAGTAACTAAAATTTAGCTTTCCAATAAATTTGTTTATAGTTTCCCGAACAACCACATGATCAGCTTTGGAACAGCTGTTTCGTCAGCTGTTGTTGAGTGGGTTAATGCGCGTTTTCAATTTACTTTCTCTTGATGGCAGAAATTCCACGCCCCAGTCTCGTTTTAAAATTGAAAACAAAGGCTTAAAAGCTTCAAAATTATTAACCATAAATAGAATTTAATCGTGAGAACCATTCAATTGCTTTTGATTTATGTATGTAAATAAATTTCGTTCTGTTTCCTTATCTTCTACCAATTTAAAATCCTCTGGCGTATTTTTCGTAGTAATCAAAGTCCAAATTTTATGAATATATAATTTTTTAATTTAATTAATTATTAAATATATATCGTAGCGCTCTTTTTTACTTTTCTTTTATACTTTTGAAACAAGACAAACGAAAAATAGGTCTCTACAAAAACGTTTGCTTTTAATTTTCCGTTTCAATTTAAATTGTTTTCTTTTGGTTTTTATTTATTTATGAATGTGTATACGTGGAAAAAATATATTTCACGACCAATTTTGGGTTTTTTTTTTATTATTATTATTATTTATCTAATAGATTTTACTTTTCTTTATACCTTTTATTAAAAAATTTTTTGTTTAATTTACCTGCTTTTTTGGATAGAATTATTCCAAATATTTTTTTGTCTTTCATTTCTTACTTAAAAAAATTCGTTGTATAAATCTCTTAAATATTTATTTTTATTGTTTTTTTATTTTTTGAAAATAAATGTTTGTTCTTTTCTATTTTCCCAAATAAAATAATTTGTTAATTAGAAGCAAAATTGTGTGTTTGAGGAGGCAGGAAAACAAATTCTTATTTCTTTTTTCATTTTCAATTCAATTTTCAGTAGGAAGATGCCACTACCCTTTTGCGATTATTTTGAAAAATAATTAAAAAAATTAAAAATTATTCGCGCTATCTGGTACTACATCAAGAATTTAAATTTACTGAAACCATACATTTTACTCTAGTTTTATGTATTCATTTATAGTTTTATTTATACCTAAATATTTTACATTTACCTTTAGATGATCAGTGCTTTTTTTTCATTTTCGTTTTACCTTTCTCAGCTCGCCATAATTTAAGTCTATTGGATTTTCTTTTCATTATTATTAATTATTATACTTTTTATTCACACGTATTTTTATATGAAATTATAAATTTTAAGTACGATTCTTTTGCACTCCTTCCTTCAATCTTTTACCTCCTGCTGAACGGGATATGAAAAATTTGTTCTATAATTATTAATTTTAAATAAATAATTTAATTCATTTTATTTGTTTTGTTCACCTTTTCCAGGGGGTATTATGTCAAAAACAAAATGTCTTCACTTTTTTTTAACCAAGAAAGAAGCCTCGCGTTTTTTCGTTTCTTATTTATTTTATTTATTTTTAATTCATTCTCTAGCTTTAAAATAAAAACGAAGATGTCTTTTAATCTTATTTTCAGAGATAGTCTCAAGGTATGAGCCATAAATAAACTCAAGAAAAATTTATAAAAATTAACAAACATAGGCCCTAAGGTGGGTTCTTGCGATATACCGATTAAAAACAAAAATCTTCGTTACTTATGACTCATTCCGGTAAGAAAATAATAATTTTTGTACTGATAAACAAACAATGATTAGTATCTTTGAAACGACAATTAACAATGAAAAATAGAAATATAAAATAGATACAAAAATTAATAAATTAACATTATCGAGTACTTGATAATTTTGTGAACAAAATTTGAAATAAGCGTTTAATTCCTCGATAATAAAATTGATTTAAGAAAAATTAAATTGTATAAAAATAGATAAAAAGATACTTAATCACTTGCTTGACAGTAGTGCTGCAGTTTTTTCTCTCTCTTAATTTTATTTCAAGTTTGTACAATTACCCCGTTCGTTAAATTAATAATTATAATTCATAATAGGAATAAAACTAAATAATTTACTTGTGATTTTGCACGCTTGAGAGTAAAAGCCATCAGAGGGTTTTTTCTTATAAAATTATAATTATGTTCTTTAAATAATTTAAAAGATATATATATAAAATACAATAAATAATTTAAATATAAAATTGTGTTTCTGATGGCTTTTTCCCTGGTTCTCTCATTTATGTTTACTTACTTTATTTTACTGTTGTAATATAAATTTAATTAATAAGAATCGTAATAGCAAATCACATGTACTATAAGCGCCTATTATATATATATTTTTTTATTTATTTTTTTTTTGTAGTTACAATTTGGTCTAATTG
Organism: Machimus atricapillus; assembly: GCA_933228815.1. Classification (NCBI taxonomy): domain Eukaryota; kingdom Metazoa; phylum Arthropoda; class Insecta; order Diptera; family Asilidae; genus Machimus; species Machimus atricapillus. The sequence continues at coordinate 53,654,799 of OW121785.1, forward strand.
AAAATAAAAATACGAAATTTAATTTTTTTCTTCTTTAAAATAACGAATATAAATTTAAGCTTAAAAATAGAAAATTTATTGTTTGTCGCTTGATGCTTTTGTTTTATAAATAAATTCAAGTATCAACTAGAAAAATAATAAATCAGAAAATTAACACAAATATAATATTTAAATTGTCAAAAGCACAAAATATATATATATATATATTAAAATATATAACTATAGTATAAAGGTTCTTTAGTTAATAATAATATCGATGGCAATTTATTTATTTTATTTACTTTTCCGTCTTTTTTAATGATATACCGTATAAATATCGAATTAAATTAGAACTACACTTGAGAAAAAAGAAATTATAAAAAATTTAAACGTTTTCCCTAAGTGCAATTAAGATTTATACAACATATAACAAATTAAGTAGATTTGTGTTATTAAATCAATTTCTCTTTATTTTAATTCTTTAAAAAAGTTTTGGGTGCGAAATAAATTATATATATTTTTTTATTATATATATATGGTTATATATACTTATTTTTTTTTTTTTGTTTTTCTTTTAAATGCTCTAAATATATCAACTATATCTTAAAAATGTAGGAAAACATGAAACTGAACCTGCCTAAAAACGTAAAGAAGTCTTTTCTGTTATTTTTTAAATAATATCAATTAATTAAATGGGGAAAAAACCATACTTCCGCGGTTCCCTCTCCAAAAAAATAGTTATAATAATAATAATAAATTTTTATGAGTAAAACTTTAAAAATTAGTAAGTCTTTTAGTTAACAAATCGTCGAAAGTGTACAGTAAAAATAAAAATATAAAAGTATATATGAAAAATTGCCCAAAATAAAGAAAATAATATTCCTGATTACGACGATTATAATCCACGTTTTGTTTTTTCATCTAATTTATAATAATTATTATTTAAATCTTATCTGAGTATTTATTCGCAGTATTTTTTTTCCTCTTGTGTTTCGCTCTCTTTCTTTTTAATTTGTTTCTTTGTTTTTTGTTTTTTTCTTCTCCTTCTTTCTTAATCTCGTTCGCGTTTTATTTATTTTTTTATATTTTAAAAAAATATATAAAAAAAATATTTTTATCCCGTTATGACGTCTATGTTTTTCTTCTTCATTTATGCTGTTATTGTTGCTGATTCATTTAAATATATATAATGTATAATATTACTTACTTAAGGTATAATACGTATTGCTTGAATTACAGTTTGACTACAAACTGGGCAAATACCGTCCCCGGATCCGCAAACTCGACTGGCGCACTCCATGCAGAACATATTGTGGCCGCATGGGACGAGGGCGGCTGTTACTTCCTTGTCACCGCAAACTAAGCATTCCCTGCGACAGATGGCGTTGGCGACCATAACATTGCTTACAGCGCTACCTGTTGACCCGCCAAGAAGTGAATCAGTCGGACTAACCGAAGCCGACGGTGAACACCTTGAGCCCAACGTGCTCGAAACGGGCAATGTCCAAATGTTTGGTGACTCTCCAAGACCCTCGTCGACGTCAATTGAATCACCCAAATTTTTCCAAATATTTATTAATTCAGGTCGACTATTTGTGGCACTTTTTGACGATGTCGACGATGAGCTGGACGAACACGAACGGCTCCCTGTCGACGAGGAGACAGGGGCGTATGTATCGTTTACGTTCGGCTCCAAGTATCCAAGGAGTGAACCAAAACCGCTTTTATATAGTGACGCAAGAAATTCAGAGCTAGCCTCTTCGGCCAATAGTGAACCGATGCTATTATTAATACTATTTCCGGCCGATATTCCAATATTTCCAGTTCTTAAAGCTATATGAGCCTCAATTTGGCGGCGTGCCGCCTGAACATTGTCCGGAAGTCCGGTAACTTCAAAAATAGGCTCCTTATCCCTCGACGGGGTTACAATGTAGGTGTGGGTCTGCTGCTGGATGTGTTTTATGGTGGCACCTTTGGGACCCACGACAAGTCCAACGACTCGATAGGGTACACGCACTTGAATCGTCACCTGTCCAGGGATATTCGTCGGGGGTCCTGGCGGTGAGCCCTTTCCACTTAATCCGGATAATGCCGGCTTTCGAGAGGCCCGGATTAGGCTGAAATGTTCGGCAGCTGATAGAATTTCACGTTTCGCTTTTCCAACATCCTCCTTTCGTCCAGTTACAACAAAAACTGGCTCCTCTCCACGCACCGGAGTTTTAATGTACGTATTCGTTTTGGCGCGCAATGCTTTTATTTTGCATCCTTTTATTAAAATAAAACAAACACAAATCATTATATACTTATATATATTTAAATAATGTATAATCAATAAAATTCTTTAAAACCAACAATAAACACACAAACTTCAAAATTCCACAATAATATTTAAAAGTAATCATCTCGAGTTTTATTAAATGGGTATTCCGCGAATTCTATGTCAGAAGGCATCTAAATATGTCATCTAATTTATTTTTGATAAGTTGTTAACAAAAATTGTAAACAATAGAAAAACTTGGCTAAGATTCCACGCTCAGGAACATATGTAGAGTCCCCAAATCAAAATCTAGCTCAAAAACTGCTTCGAAAGAAGCAGAATTACAACAAAAAATTCGCAGAGGTTCAAAGCTTTGAGGAGGCGCTCAGAACATGTCCTGCTTTCCACAAAACACAAAATCAGAATAGGTCCCGAGGGAATATTTTGAGTTACACGGTTTAGAAATTCATTTTTCCTATGCTCCACAGAAGCTATACAAACCTTTATGAAGCTGGATATAAGATTTCCCCTATGCGTCCATACATCGAACAGAAAAATTGAATATAAAATCCTGAAAATCGAAAAAATCAATTTTTTTGATTGTGATTTTTACCCGTCTCGAAGAGAAACGAGTTTTTTGGTGGAGAACAAAAACCTTTTTCGCGAAAAATGCTCTCCTGGCCGGAAAACAAATCCCTGATTTATGAAATTTGGAGTAAACTTAGGAAACATGTCCTGCTTTCCATTAAAAATAAAAACATGGTATCTCCAGAAGGAATATTTTAAAATACAGGGTGTCAAAATCTACCCCAAGTAAATATTTTGTTCTAACTCTAAAATGAACAAACAATTTCAAAAATTTTGCCAAGACTAAACAAACATGTTACCCTTTCATAAAACAATAGAATCAGAGTAGATCCTGAGGGAATATTTTAAGTTATGCGATTTTTCGTAAAAATGTTTCCTATGCGCCATAGAACCTATAAAAAATGAAATTTTGGCAACAAACAGGGATTTTTTTGAACTACAGTGTGTCAAAGTCAGGAAAAGGGGTTTGAAGAAGCAGAGTTACGAAAAAGAATTGTACGCCCCCAAAATTTTAAGAAGGCTCTCAGAACATTCCTAGATTTCCAGAATAGTTCTGGAGCAAAATTTTCGGGAAACGGGAAGCCAAATTCTTGAATAGAATAAAATCTCGAGCCCTCTCGAGCTTCAAGAAATGGGTATTTTTTTAGTTGAGACTTACAATCCGCCGCCCTTGTGTACATATAATATAAAAAAAATAAATAAATAAAACAGAGTAACAAGCCACTGAACTCTGTGCCCTTTTCATTCCATCTTAAAATATTACAAACACAAAATCCGGACGAGAAGCATGCGTAAAGCGAATAGTTTAACCCGGCAAAGTGGTTATATAACACATTTAAATGTATATTATATAATATAATATATAATAAAAAGCTTCCACCTTCCTCCACCGAATCGTCCTATGCTTACTGCCCAATAGTGGGGATGAGGTAGGTTTTTAGTGGGGTTAATTCTATAAATTCGTGAAATTTGTGGTATATTAATAATTAATAAATAAAACATTGCTTTTATTTTAATGCCTTATAATTTTAGTATCATCACCATTTTGTGTTGTAATGTTTCAGATTTCCTGGCAATTATGCTGCAATCCCCTCCAATAAGAACGCTATATTTTCTTTTTATTTAATATACATATAGCATATAGGCAGAAAATCTGCATTATGTTACCGGTCCACGTCCCCTTTTTTCTGAACATGCCCCTTGTACCGGCCGGGAACGTTTTGTGGCTACAACATGCTTTTTTTCTGTTTTGTGTATCACAATCACACGTACAGGAGTAGGGTTCACACCCTTCTCGACGAAAATTTGTATACACCTATAAAAGAAAGGGCAATAACATTTAGACCAAAAGCTTCCGCTCCCTAAATCGACTCGGTGGGGTTTTATATACCTGGCAAAAAGCAGGCTCCTTCACGAGTTCATTAACATCGAAACCTGGCGTTTTTACCCCACCACTTCCAAACCCAATTTATATATGTATACAAAAAAAAAAATTTCCAGTGGCGTTACTATCGGAACCAACCCTACCTACCCTAAAATTGTATGTAACGAAGGAACTTTTCTGCATTACACACACACACGCACAAAACAGTCGAAGAGTATAATTTCTCTCTACCCCCTCCCACCCTCACTAATCCACACACAAAGTTAATGGGGGTGGTTAAACATACCCCCCTCTCCAGCTTAAAAGTTGGGATTTCGGAGCGGCTTTTCTAGGGCTTTTACAAATTTCACACTTTTGAGACGAAAAAGCCGGGGTAAAACCACCCCTTCTCTCCAACCCTCTGTCAATTCTATCCTTACCCGGTATTTCTTGTACACGACTCTAGTACTACTACAACTTTATCGTATTTCAAGACAAAAAGGGGAGTAGAAGGGGGTTAAAAACCCGGCGTTACCCGGATGCCGGGTTTGTGTAACAAACATTTTACTCAATATTTTCATCCTTCCCACCTACCTTCCCTTACCTAAAAACTTTGTATATTAACTGTATTCTTCCTGGGTCAATGCTTTTAAGTTTTCGGACGATAAAAATGCTCTCCTGGTTTTCTTATAATTTATGTGGAAATATAATTTTAAAGTATTATAAATTTTTTTTAATGACGGGTATACTCATCGAAAAAAAACAAAAAGATAAATTTCGAATTTTGAAGTGTGACGAGTATACTCGTCATCATATTTATTTTAAAAGGTTTTAAAGATAAAAAGATATCTTGTACTTAAAAATGTCCGCACTTTGCTTTTATTACACAACTATCAAGTTAAACGTGAACGGAGAGTTCGCGAGGCAAAATAACCTAGCTAGAGCAAAAATTTAAATTAAAAACAAAAGAAATGTGCAAGCAAAGCAGAACAAAAGCCAAGACAAAACGGCGGGAAATTCTTTATAATTAAGGTTTTTTTCGTTTTAATTCTCATCCTTAAAGAAGCAGGCAGCGCAAGCGCGCCTATTTTAAAACGTTGATTTTGATCTGAACGCATCCAAAACGTCGGTCGAGTAATCGCGGCGAGACTTTACAAACACATTCAAATATTTTAAAAATGTATTTAGTGCTTGCTGTTTCGCATTCATTCTTTAGTTATTTGTTTTTATTTTTTATTATTATTTTTTTGATATTTTTTCTTTTATTTTTAAAGAGTGCGTTCCTCCGTGCTGAGGCTGGCTAACGATTTTCCGGCCGCAGAGATCATTTTCTTTCTTATTCCCCAGACAAAGATCCCCCCCCGCCTAAACACTATTTGTTAGGGGGAAGGGTAAACGAACCAGAAGTTCTTTTGGTATATTTCTTTAGGGGGTTGTTTTATAGTAGTTTTCGTCTTTTTTTCAAATGTTTTTATTTCACAGTACAAATAATACTTCGTTACCAAATTTTTTTATGCACCAAATAAACATATTAAATTGATAAAAAAAATTTTGTTCTAATGGTTAGTCTTATCAAAATGGAGGCGTCCAAATTGTTTGCCCGGTGATTTTGTAAAATCTGAAGAGTAAGCAGCTGAAATTTCACGTCAATCGGTGCAGTTGATTTTTCAAAATCACCTGTGCCAAGTCAACGAGCAGACAATTTTGGCGCCGCCATTTTGACAAAACTAACCACTGAGAAAGAAAATCTTTTATCAATTTAAGATATGTATTTATTTTGATGTTGTAAAACACTTTGGTAATGAAATATTATTTATACATACTATAAAAGAAAAATTGTTGATAAAAAAAAGAAAAGCACTGCAAGCCCCCTTAACAGAAATTGAATAAAAATTAAAACATTTTACTCAACACGATGATGTATTTTGTCCGCTTTGATACATGACGAATATTCTCGTCTATGGACAATATTATCATATTTTGATATTTCTTGTTAAACGATGTAAATTTAAAGATGGAATGAATTACTCTATAAAGGCTGACTACCAATTTCTTTCATTTCGATTTGTACATATGGTATGTATGTATATAAAACATAATCGGCAGAAGATAATTACTCAGTGCAGACTTTCAACCTTGAAAACGATCATTCACCAGATTCAAGAATGACGTCCATTTACATGACCGCGACAGCGCATTCGCCGCCGCCGTGTGCATCGTGCGGCGCACGATGCAAGGGTTTTCCCTTCGTCCCCCTCACCCTTTTTTTTTAACCGTCGCTCTCTGTAGAATCGGTCCGGGGAAGAAAAATCAGCTATCAAGCTCAGCTTTAAAAGACCATAAACAAAAAAAGAATAAAAAGAAAAAAAAGAAATCAAAAATCCAAGGCGAAGACGTTGAAGCAGAAGAATAAGAATCAACCATAGCCTTGGGACGATTTATCGGGGGCTTTCATTTTATTTTACCGGCAAACGAATGAATGACGGTGTGTTCGTGCCCGCGCAAAAAGAGACCGAGACGAAAAGGAAAAGTTTAACTGAAGCAGTAACCTCCTAGTCGAAGCAGAAAGGAGACCGCTATCGGAAGGCAGTAAGGGAAATAAAAAAAATATATATATATATGTATTTTTTTTATTCTTTTATTATAAAGTTGTCGCGCACAAGCTCCCTCCCAGCCGGCTGCTTCAAATCGAGCTGCCTCTACCCAGCCAGAAAGAAATTGAGCGCGTCAATTCAACCGAGAGGTGCACAAATAAGATGCATATTTATTTATTTATTTTATTTTTATGCACTGCAAACTGCAGCAAACTGACCGCCACTGCGCCGGCCAGTCGATTCCTCATTCAGTTGAATTTTGCTCTTGTTCCCACTTCCTTCCCCCCGACCGATCGCGCGACGGCAACGACAAAATGCACCACAAAACAGTGCCCAAGATCTTCTTCTCCTTTTTCGTTCAGTGACTTCAGATCGCTCAAAATATTTTGACCCTTTTTTTCTTTTTGGGTTTTGCTTTTTTTTTCTTAAACATAACAGCAGAAGCATTTATGTATGTAAAATGCAATTTTTCAGACTTACTTTCAAGCGACATTCTCACAGAAAGTAGTCCCCATGAAATAAACAAAAAATAAATAAATAAAAGTGGTCCTAGAATAGTTCTTGAGGGACACCACAATATAATAATTTTTGCTGAGAATACTGGAAAGTTGGCAGCCCGAGCAGCCCTAGCAGCAACCCCCGAGAACATGCAGACTAAAGACTGTGAACCTTTTTCTGACCAAATCCCGCCAATTTTTGTTGTTTTTTTTTTTTAATATGGACTCCCGGTCTTCAGTCAGACAAAGGAAGGAGGTAAAACCAGAATCAAAGAATGGCTTATTTTATTTTTCCTTCTACCGACCACATGCTGTCGGATAATAAATAATTCAGTGTGCGAATAGGTATTTTGAATTCAATAATAAAGGTCCAAAATGTCTGCCATGTGGCACACCGAAGGGTAAAAATTTTTGATTTTTAGTTCCAACAACAAAAATTCTTTAGAAAAAAACAGTTAGTATTTTGATAGAAAAATCATCTATACCAAAAATCTGGCGCTCATTTCTATTTTTAAGGATTGCCGGAGAGTACGAGGTGGGGTTTGGGGAGATCACCCCATCTTACTAAACTCCCCGTACACAGACCGAACCAACCCTTAAAAATAGAAATATAAGCGCTATGGCAGACAAGAGGGGAGAGAAAAAATATAAAATACCGCAAAATGCATGTCATATATACCAAAAATCAATAAAATATGGGTAGTCGTCGGCCCAGAAAACAATACCGGGATAACGGTATTTTATTATATATAATTTTATATTTGAGAAAAAGCACACAAAACAAATATAAAGTTACACAACTACTGTAGAACGAAAAAAAAGCAACCCTTATTACCCCTCAATCCAACCTACATTTTGTTGTTCTAAGGCGTTTCCAGGAAGAAGTTGTAGGCTCCCCCGGGAGGATTTATGGAACGCATGGTGCTTTTTTTTTGTACCGTAATCGTACCCGGTTTTTCCTCTATTACTACTACTCCCCGTTTATTTTGTAGCAAAAAAGGGGGAGAAGGGGATGATAGGAGTTTTCATACAGTATATAATATACTAATTTTATTATGTTTTTTTTCCTAGGGATTGAAAGAGGGTTGGTTTGGAAAGTACATTTATATACTAACTATACCAACGAAAGTCTCACCAAACCCTCGAGTTGTATAGGGTGGTAGGGATAGGGTGAAAAGAGGTGGAGGTGGCATTTGTCTTCTCATTTTCTGCAGAGAACGTGCGCAGAAACAAGAAATTTTTGCGCAATACACAAGCCCCCGATTGGGGTTGTTGCTCTCAATTGTCGCATAGGGTGTACGTCAAGTTTAAATAAAATTATGCTTTAATAATAACAATTTCAAGAATTCAACCGAGAAATTGTTAACCATTTATAAATTAAAATTGGTAGAAGAAAGTATTATTTTCTATAAATAATAATTAAGTTACGGGTTTATAGGGTGATTATTAAAATTTAGAGGAAAATAAGAGAACGAAATAAAATACTCTTTTTCTTTAAATTTAAGAGAGAACGCAGATAGAAAGATGCAGCCTTTTGAAATAATAAATCATGTTGTGTATTTTGAATATAACTATAATATATAAGGGTTTATATACAAGAAGGGATGTTGGAAGCTTTGTGAAGCGACTAAACATCGCCCACCCACCAAACATCCCCTTACTATGTGAGTTCAACTGTTTCTGAGCCTAGGGTTGTTGAACTCTGAATATGCGCTGACTGTAGAAAAAAAAAATAAAACAATAATAAAAATTACTACTATAAAATTAAAGTGCCTAGCCCTATCTTTCAAATATTTGATTTAAATTAAACTTTTAAGCTATAAACAAGCAACAATAACCAATTTACATCAGCAATTTAAGGAGCCCAATAATTTTGTAACATGTTTCTCCATAAAAGCGAAATTTTTAAGTTAATAATTATATTCTAAATTATAAAAGTTATAAAAAATTTTACAATAGTAGAAAATTAGTAGATATAGTTACTGATTAGAAATTAGAAAGAGAGGGATAAACGACTTTTATATAAAATACATAGAGAGACTGCAGCACCACGCAGTAGCAACATCCCTTGTCTGTACCAAAGTTTTCTTTTTTGTAATACATAAAATTTTACATATATGTACAAGAGCCAATCTTTATATACTTATGTTGAACCGGCAAAACGCAATAGGGGGTGGATGATGTCAAAAAAGGAGGAGCAGACAGGTAGGTAGACAGGGGGTGTATTTGTAGTTGTGTAGTAGAAGGGCAACAACCCCAAAACGAGTCGATTTTCAGTCAATCAGTAGATATTTTTTCATAGTTTTTATTTTGTAGTTTATAAAGAACTAAATTTATATTATAAAAATTTAGTAAATAAGATTTCTGATTTTTATAATAGATTCTGCTCTATAGGTGGGGGCGCTGATTGTGGAATTTTGAAGTAATATAAATTAATTTATAAGGTGTAGATCAAAAATTAATTAAAACTAAAAGTTTTAACGTTGGTCTTAAACGAATTTTATAAACATAATTGTTATTATTTTTGTTTTGTATAAAATAATCTTACCTTGTCTTCCGACAATTTCAGCGACATGTTCAGAGCTTGGAACTGGAACGCATTCAGTCATATTTTGTGATTTTTTAGAACGATCCTCCATCCCTGGTAACATTGATGCAAATGAGTTAAGTGTTGCACCTGGCGGTAGGGCTGCTGTTGCCGCATTAATGCCATTCGTTAAATCAAATTGATTCCCATTTGTTAGGGCGTCCGAGAGTCCGACCATCGAAAGTTCAAACGCCAGCTGGAGGGCCCTTTGATCCTCGACGAGGCCACCCGTTGAGACCTGTGGGGAACCGATCGTTGATCCTGTTTGCGATGTTGACTGAGAATTTTGGGGCTGTTGTTGTTGCTGCTGCTGTTGATGTTGTTGCTGCTGCTGATGTTGCTGTTGTTGTTGTTGTGCCGCACTAACCGCCAACTGACTCCCGGCGACAGCTGCAGCCACAGCAACCGCAGAAACAGACGGTGGCACAGAAGTTGGGCTCGATGTTGGATATGTTGAAGGACAATTAATTCCAGCTGTCCGTTCTAGTTCAGAAAATAGAGCCATTTTTTTTTTTTTTTTGTTTTTTTGATAAAGAATGCCTTTCTTTATTTCGCTTATATTTTATATATGTTAAGATATAATTTTCTTCACTTATAAGGGAAATTCTTTCTTTCTTCCTTCCTTTCTTTCTTGGTGTTCTTTTAAAATTTGGTATTTATTTATTTTTTAAACCGTGTGCACGTTTGGCTTCTCCTTTTTAAGTACTTTTAAAAAGAAAAATATTTATATTAAATCTTCAGCTGCAGAGAGCACAATCACAATTAAATTTTATTTTCAAACAATTTTTATATAGAATATTTTTATTCAGCCGTTGATTTTTATTTTAAATTCTAGTTCGAATATTATTTTATATTTTTTTATCTTACGAGTGATGAGAAAACGTTCCTCTTTGCAATGAGACCATACAAAATAATTTATTTATTTTTTCCTGATAAAATACTAATTATTATTAATTTTGTTCAAAGTTATTTTATAATCTCTTTTAATTTTTATTATTTTTTTTTTATATATATTTAATTCAATGCACAACCGTTTCGTTACGAAGGATATTTCTTAATTTTTAGTTATAATTTTTTTTTAGTTGGAAAATTGTCACTACACTCTTTTATATATATATGTATATATATATATATATTTATTTATTTATTTATTTTTCAAATAGAAATATACACAAAACCTTTTCGAATTCACTTTTCTTTCAAATTTTTATTTTAAATTTTATATTTTTATTTTACAATGAGTCCGGATTTCAGTTATATATGTTTTATATTTTAATTTTTTTTTTTTAAGATTTAAACTCTGCTCTATTCTCTCACAGTTATTTATTAATTAATAAATAATTTATTTATTTTGTTTACACCGCACGAAATCCCTAAGAGTATCTGGCCAGGTTATGTTAGTTTTAACATAAAAAAAACTTTTCCTTTCCTTTTTATGATTTACGATTTTTTTATATTTCGATGGTAAATGACTAGCAGAATTTTACACTGGATTTGTGGTGATTCTATTTAATTTTTAATATAAAACGAGAGACGACGACGACGACGAAACGCACGAAACATGTGGCATCCTCCTGAGCACTTGAGAATTTAGAGCAGCTGCGGCGATCGAGAGGATGGTTGCATCAAAACGTTTCCATTTACAGACACACTCAAAGGTATATAGATACATAGGTTGTATATATGTATATAAAATGGGTATATAATGTGGTGGTTGCACCCCTCTTCCTTTTGATATCCTTCCTGTTTTTGTCCTGAATTTTCTACCTTTTTTTTCTCTCTCCCTGAATCCTGGGCTCCTTATTTTTCTTAGTAAATCCTGGATTTTCCGGGAATATTTCCCTTCCTTTTCTTATAATTTTATACTTTTATAAGTTTTCCTGGTTATCCTGTGTATAAACGCCTCGATTTTTATATTTCAAATTTACAACGTTTAAAATATTTTTCTACAATTTTTATCCTTAGTATCCTTGTTGAATGTTGACATATTATTCTTGTACATATATAAAAATTGTTGTTATTCTTTCCCCAAAAAAAAAAGAAATATTTTTCCTTGTAGACTCTTAGTAATTTTTGTAAAGACGCAACACAAACCGACGAAATTTTTTCTTTTATTTCTCTGGATCTTGGTCCGGGATTCTCTTTCCTTCTCTTCAAAATTCCAGGAGTAGAAAATGAAATAAAAATTGATTGATATTTAGTTTTAAAAAGCTATAATTCATAATTATAAAAATTTATCTTTGTTCTTTAAGTTGCAATTAGTTCTTGTTTAAGGGTAGAAATGGCAGTGAGATAAGGATTTGTATATTTTTTGTTTTTTAAGGAGTGCCTCTTATTTTTGCTGCAGCTGTCTTTCCTCCCTTATGTGGTTATGGCGCAAAAAAAATATATAATATACATAAATATATGTATAATTTATTATATACCTGAATACAAAAAAAAACCGTTTTCTTCCCTCAACCCCCGAACGCAAAAAAAACCCCAAGTGATTAATCTCCTGGAAAAAAAGGCGGCACAGTTTTGCGCTTTCTTTCGAGGGGGCTAATTTTATACTTTTTTTAAATATATTTTTTTATAAAATTATTTATAAAATGAAAACGCGATATTATATATATTTACCTCAAAATAAACAAAAGTCGTTATCTGTTTTATTATTATTATTCACAAAAACATAATTCACTTATTCTTTCACTTTACGTTTTATATTTATTGGCAATTTCACTTTAATAACTGAATTTTGATTTATGGAAGCCGCTAAACACAAAATAATAAATAATAATTTAATATTAACTTTTAACCAACAGCTTTTTATTTTTATTAAAATAAATATATATATATATAGATATAAAACTTTAAACTACAGGACATTTAAATACTTTTCAATACAATTTTTATTACAAATTATTCTCAATATTTTTAAAAATTTTATATATACATATATATAAATATAATTAAAAAAAACTATCACCCACTTTCCGAAGCACCCAACTCGAATATTTTTCGCAAACTGAAAACTAAACTAAGCGATAGGAGGGCAGAAAAATATTTGTGCTTTTATATTTTTTTCTGTTTGTAACTATAGCCCCAACAGGAATGAAGTTTTTCACTTCTTTCCTTTTTATTTTATTTATTTATTTTATTTTATTTATTTGTCGATAAAGAAAAAGTGTCTCTTTCCCGTCGTGCGGGTCGGGAGTATCGACAGACTTAAGAAAAAGCACACACAAACCACCGGGGGGATTCCCCCCCAAAAAGACGGAGGAAGACGAAACGATTTTAAGTGACAAAACAGACGACGAAGGCGAAGACGAAGGCGATAACAACAGAAAAATTAAAGACGACGAACGACGAAGTCGTTTTTACTTTTTCTTAACCCCTAAAGAAACCAAAAATTCTCAATATACTAAAAATTCACAAGAGAGATTTTTATAAACTATATAATTTTTATAATAAACACTATTTCATACCGATTATTAACAGAAGTTACAAGTTTTAATTATATTTTATTTAATTCTATCTTTTATCTTCAATTTTGGGTAAAGCTCGCAACCGGCTCGTAACCACGATGGAGCTCTGAACTCTGATGATGGTGATGATGATGATGTTGATATGATGAAAAATTCTCCTTTCAGCCGTCGCATATAAGCGCCTTGGTATTGCAAGTATTTTTTTTTTTTGATTCATATATACATATTTATGTATTACCACCGCATACCCCCACCCTTAGAGTCCCGGTATACAAAACCCCTGAAAATACCATACCTTTTTGCATCTTTTACATCTATAGATGTTCTTAGGAAGGTATCTTTTATGGCTTTTATACCTACGAACCGAAGCCTGAGCCTGGTACCCTTCGCCAGGCGAATTCAGTCCACAACCCTATCCAATCGAACTTCTCTTTAACTGAACTCACTCTTAAAATCTCCTCAGATAGAACTTCTTAATTGAACTGTACGAATTCCTTGGGAAGAATAAATCTCCTTTATTTTTAAGGTGAAATGCCCATTTTTAACTACTATCAGAATTTATAGAAATTAGTTAGCTAGCTCTGGTCTTTTGCTCTTTTTACTGATTTTGGATAGTATGAGGGCGTTTTCTAAAAAAAAAAATTAAATCTTAACCCCTCCTTCGCTGAAATCTGCACTCTACGCTGCTATAGAAAAAAACCTCTTTCGGGCACTCTCAGAATTGATAGAAATAAGTTAACTAGCTCCAGGTTTTTGCAATTATTATTGATTTTGGATAGTATGGGGACATTTTCTAAAAAAAAATCAAATCTAAATCGCTCCTCCGCTGAAATCTGCACTATCGACTGCAGTAGAAGAATGCCCATTTTCGGGTGCTAACAGAATTGATAGAAATTAGTTAGCTATGTACATAGTTCCGGTCCTTTTGCATTTTTTACGTCTTAGGGGTTGTATCTGGATATTTTCTAGAAACATTTTATATCTTAATCTAAACAATAAACTGATATAAATAAAATTCGAAAAATACCAATGCAGTTTCATCACGACCTGTATTTCAAATCTCCTGCGAGGCTTTAGTGAAGTTTGATTTCAAGAGAGAGTCTGGCTAGCCCCCATCTTTGAGCTAAAGCGTATTAAGAGAAATCGATAAGACCCCGGTATCTAGGAAGGAATAAATAATAATAAAAAAAATCATGATTAAATCAATACCCAATTTTTTTAAATAGGAGAAAACACCCCCCAGACGTGAGATGGTGAATTGTAGCGGAACTTAAATAAACAATAGTAAGGATTTTGTGATTCCACAAATGCCGGGCAGAATGAATGAAAAATTGGGTATAAATTTATAAAAATAATCTTTTCATCCCCAGTCGATTTTAGTCAAATTGAGAAAAAACAATATAATTTCAAATCAGCAACTTTTTTAATATAATGGAATTAATTTCAAATCTTAATTCTATGTGGAAAACCCCAAAATTTCAAAATAATAATGTAAAATTTTTTGTTGTTGTTGTATGTTCATCAGCTAAGCCCTGCTGCCCCTGTTGTGAGGCTTCAGAAGAAAATCGCGCAACCCGGGTATAAATTTTCAGGGGTGAATAAACTTTTGCCGGCGAGTCCGCATGAGCTTTTGTTTGTTTTCTATCTCTCCATACCGTCTCCCACGGTTCGCCCTTTCCATAGAATTTCTCTACAAATGTTCATGCTTCTATATTTTCTTGTATTTTTGAAGCGCGCCATCGCCGGTCGATGAAATTCAAATTCTCATTCTCTTAATGCGGTTTCCCCGCCAAAACAGCCCTTTTATCCCTTAAAACATCTCTTAAATTTCTTTGTGTGGCAGCTTCAATCTTATTTTGGTTGAATTATTCTTTTGATATTTAATAATTTTTGATACAAGTACAATTCTAGTCAAGAGTTTAACAAATTTCATTCTATTTCTGTATTTAAAAATTATTTTGTCATGACTATTGCATATATGAATAATAAAATCATCAAAATCCGCCGAAAATGTCATTTTATTCATAAGTTGTTTTGTATAGAATAAAAAATACTACAATAAGAGAGTCTTAATTCCATTTATATTTAAAATCTTCGTGGTTTTAACTCCTGAAATTCGGATTACCAAGGGTTTCTCTCCAAAAAAGAAATCAAATCCCTACGAGATTAGATTTAAGGCAATAACATTTTCTAGGAATTATCCGCGTTTTACGAACAAGAAAATTTAAAAGTTTAATGAAACAAAATTGAAAATTTGCTGCTTGCAACTTTTTGAAAAGTTTTTGCAACATGAAAACGGTGGTGGCGAATCCCCCCCCCCCCCCCTTCACACATCACTAAAGGGCCGAAACTTGAAGCGGCTATCGGAATTTCGAAATGTTGATAAGGGCAACATTTCAGTGCGGAAGGGGAGTGATGACGTCACGAGATCAAAATGGTTGCTTGTGATTGGAATCTTCTCGCTGCCTCCCAAGTGCAACTGAATTACTGAGAGTTGTGGGCGATAGAAAAAAGCAGAATGAATTAAATTGAAATTGAATTGACTTCATTTCATGGAAAATGCTCCACTGGCTCGAAAATAAAATAAATTTCTAAGACGCTACATGAGCCTAGTACCTCGGAGCGCACGTAGGGTATAAATGTATTTTGTGCTCTATTACTATAAATTAAATAAATAAATAAATAAAAAATTAAACGGGCTTTAAAATTTTCATTGGAATAGGGATTTAAACGAAAATATAAAACAAATACCGCCAGAGCAGACATTTTAAAGGAATGTATCTTAGAAATTTATTGAAGCTTTATACTCTACAAAAAATAGGTTTCCCACAACCTTTGTACACTTGCAAAATTTTTTAAAAATTTTAAATCAATCAAAATAGATTTAATTAAAATTTCCGCTTACCCCTTCGGTTGCCTCGACCGCCCTTTTTCTTCTGTCTTCTTATGTACAAACAAGAAACGCTTTAAAACATTTTACAGGCCCTTTTTTCTATGAAACACTTTTTCATTCACTTCACTTTTTTTTATTAGAAAATACGCGATATATTATTTAAAAACACAAAATACACTAAATCGGCTCGTAATTTTTAATATTGACTTTAATTTTCACTAGCCGTTACACACAGGCGCAATCACAAAATCACCTTCACTTTATTCTAGTTATTACCCTGTAAGAGATAGAAATAAAATAAAATATTAATAAATTAATTCATTCGATAATAACAGAAAAATCCGAAAGCCTCGAACAGATAAAATTTACATGAGAACGAATTTTGAAATTTTTTGAAATTGAAAATGGACAGGAATGAACGCAGGGTATTGTGCTCCATTACTATTAAATAGAGAAATAAATAAAAATTTAAATGGGACTCAACAATTTTTAATGGAATAAGAATTAATTGAAACATATAAAACAAATACCGCCACAGTAAAAATTTTAAACGACTATCCTAACTCAGGAAGTCTTTCTAAAATCACCTAGAAATTTATTTAAATTCTATACACTCTACAAAAAATACGTTTCCCACAACCTTCGTGTTGTTGAAAAAATTTTTTAAAAATTTTTAATCAATTAAAATAGATATAATTAAAATTTCCGCTTACTCTTCGGTTGCCTCGTTCCTGCCCTCTTTTCTTCTTTCTTTTTTCTTCTTATGCACATACATGAAACACTTTCAAACATTTTCCAGCCCCTTTTTTGCTATGAAATACTTTTTCACTCATTTCACGCTTTTTTATTAGAAAACGTACGATATATTATTTAAAAACACAAAATACACTTAATCGGCTCTTAATTTTTAATATTGAACTTTCATTTTCACAAGCCGTTGCACACACACACCACCACAATCACATTCGCTTTGTTCCCATTTTCTTCCTGCAAAAGAGAAAAATAAAATAAAAAATTAGTTAATAAATTCATTCAATAATAAAAGCATAAAATAAACATCCGCAAGCCTCCAACAGGTGAAATTTACCTGAGAAACGGATTTTTAAATTATCTGAAATTGAAAACGGACATCCACGGGTTCAAGGCAATTTACAGTTAACCCGAGATTTAATTCACGGATTTACTCAAATTTTCAATAATTTAATTCCTCTCAGCCTACTTTCTCGAATAAAAGCCACGAATGTGTCACAATTTTAACGTTTTCCGACGTAATTTTAATAATAAAAGTCCCGAACAAAGGAAAACGTCACCATCTGAAAATGGCTGCTTGAGAAAATTTCAAAGTGAAACTTTTCCAAGCAAACCCGCAAACCGCCCGATCGCAGCGAAACCAATTCCGGAACTGAGAGAACGTTTCTAGTATAACGGTTACTTTGCTGGAACTTTGAATCTTCGAAATTTGAAACAAGGGGAAACGGAAACAGCAACATTCACCGCTCAACTGAAGACAGCGCCATCACCGGCAATGTATGTAAAGACGACTATGTATGTATGAGAGCATTTTTCGCGCAAACGGTTTTTGCAGCATTTTCTCTTAGATACGAAAAATTGTAGAAGATATAAAAAAAAATCTTATTTTCTCGATTTTCAGGATTTTATGATCAATTTTTTTGTTTGATGTCTCGACGCATAGGCGAAAGTTTATATCCTTCATAAAATTTTGTATAGCTTCATAAAATTTTGTAGAGCTTCTATGGGGCATAGAAAAAATTTTAAAAAAACAATTTCTAAGCCGTGTAAGTGTAACTCAAAATATTCCCTCGGGACCTTCCCTGATTTTATTTTTTAACAGTAACATTTTGGCTTACTCTGGGTTAAATTTTAAAAATTATAAATTAATTTCAGAGTTAGATCAGAATATTTTCCTTGGGATAGACTTTGACACCCTGTATTTTAAAATATTCGTTCCGGAGATTCCCTGTTTTTATTTTTCCTGAAAAGCAGAATATGTTTTTTTACTGTACTCCTTTCGTAAATCAAGGATTTTTTTTTACGACCAACAGAGCATTTTTCGCGAAAAAGGTTTTTGCTTTTCACCAAAAAACTCCAATTTCCCTTCAAGACGGGTAAAAATCACAATGAAAAAAACTCACTTTTTCGATTTTCAGGATTTTAAATTCAATTTTTCTATTCGATGTATGGACGAATAGGTGAAATTTTATATCCAGCTTCATAAAAGTTTGTATAGCTTCTATGGCGCATAGGAAATGTTTTTATAAAATCAATTTCTAAGCCGTGTAACTCAAAATATTCCCTCGGGACCTCCCTTAATTTTATTTATTTATGAAAGAGTAACATTTTGGCTTACTCTGGGTTTAATTGTAAGAATTACAAATTTATTTCAGAGTTAGAGCAGAACATTTTCCTCGGGGTAGAATTTTACACCCTGTATTTTAAAATATTCCTTCGGGCGGTACCCTGTTTTTATTTTTCATGGAAAGCAGGACATGTTTCCTTAGTTTGCTCGAAATTTCATCAATCTAGCATTTTTGTTACGAACGGGAGAGCATTTTTCGTATCGAAGGTTTAAACTTTTCACCAAAAAACTCCATTTTCCCTTCAATACGGGTAAAAATCACAATAAAAAAAACTCTTCGATTTTCAGGATTTTATATTCAATCTTTCTTTTCGATGTATGGACGCATAGGTGAAATCTTATATCCAGCTTCATAAAAGTTTATATAGCTTCTATGGCGCATAGGAAACGTTTTTGCAAAATCAATTCCTAAACCATGTAACTTAAAATATTCCCTCGAGGCCTTCTGAGAATCTCCTCGAAATCTTGGGGGCCTGATATTTTTTTTTCCCGAAATTTTTCCGGAGTTCGCAACTGAGTTAATGAGAGATGTTTGAAAATCTAATCGGTAATTGGCTCATGAAAAACAAAAGGGCTGCTGTCGGTCGCTGATTCCGTGGAACGGAAGTACAAAAATTGACCGTTGACTTATAATTGTTTGAATATCAAAGCGATACCGAAAATTAATGAATTGAATCTAATTGAAATTGAGCCTAAGTTCTTTTCATGGAAAATGCTCTACTGGTTCGAAGATAAATTTTTAATCGATAGATTTTTGTTCAGGCTTAGAAAACATATTAACTTTTGCAGAAAAAATAAAAGTAAGGTACCACTTGAGTTAGTACATAGGTAATCTTTTTAATTTTTTACGAGAGAGTTTTTAGTGTTACATAATTATGTTGACGGCTGGATTAACTAGAGAATTTCCAGCAAAAAGAAAAGGCGCGAACTCAATTTCTTTTAAATAAAACTCCAAATATTTGAAAAGTTCGCTTCTAATCTGCTTTTTTTTAAAGCTGATTTTATGGCCATTGCTGAGAAGAAAGAGCGCTTTTTAAGCGCTTCCTCTGAGAGTAATTTAATATTAATGTAAGTAAGTTCTAACTGTGTTTCATTGATCGCGTGTATTTTCTTGGTTACAGGTAAAATTCTGATTTTTTTGTTGTTGTTGTTATACTACCTGAGGAAGGTAACTTACCTGGGAAAAAAAGCTATTTTGGAGCTGACCTTTCTTCCCCGACCGGTTGTTACCCCTTCTTGTACTAGTTGTTGGTATGTTGTACGGTGTTGCCAATTGTTGCGGAAGTATTTTGTGAAAATTTGTACTAAGGGGTTTTAGAAATTTTAAAATTTGATTTTAGCTGCATGCCTTTTTAACGTATAAATGAAAGTAGAAAAGATTTCTAAGTAATTTCGACAATATAAATAAACACTTGATTTTTAAGACAATAAAGTATATTTCAAGAATATCTGTATATCCGTAACTGCTGTGACGAAGCGGAAACCCTGACGGTTGCTCTCTTTAAGAAATTTCGGTCCCCTGGTGTGCAATGGGGCAATTTTCTTTAATTTTCTTCAACTGCTAAGAAACAGAAACTGGCGTAGTGTTGGCCTGGAAAAGTCTCGGCGGCATCGGACTCTGCTGCGGAAGCAAAAATTTTAGACATATTTCGATATTTAGACACATGTCGTCGAGTTTAGCCAGATTCAAGATGTGTGTGTTTTCTAGGGTTTTTAGACGATGACAAGCATAACACCATCAAAAAAAAAAAAGATTAGCGTTTTAGAGAGAGCGAGAGAATTTTATTTTCTATATTTATTTTTTTTGCCATCAATCCCTCTGGGCAGGCCTTCGACATGCCGCTCAAAAAGTGGGTGAGGTGCGGACAAAATCAAAATAAAAATTTTTTATTGTGGCAGAGTAGTGTTGCATTTTTTGTTTATTTTTTTGTGTAAAATCGTGTGTTTTTCTCATTGTTTGGCTCGATTTATCATATAAAAGATAAAAATTTTGTTTGGTTTTCTCGTATTTTGATTATAATTTGGTATTTAATCGCAATATATTGAGATAATTGGGAAAAAATAACAAAATTTCTAAAGTACAGAAAATTTGATTTGATAGAGATAGAAGAAGTTGTACAATTTTTAATTAATTGTGAAGAAAACAGTGATTTCTGGACTACAGAAAAGTGATGGATAAATATCTCATAATGTATTAATTTCAATAAAATAAACTCATTTTAGTGGGTATTATATCCTTAAAAAATTTTTCTTAAGAAAAAATTTAACTGGACAGTGACTAAGCGGAGGAAGTGTGTTTCTTTTCTCATTAAAATTGCTTAATATGTATTATATTTTTCTTCTACTGAATTAGATCCCATGACCAGTTCGGTTGGAAATAATAAAGAATATCAAAAGATACACGCGTATATAAATAATATAAATAATGTTTTGCTGAATAAAAAACTAAAATCACAAAATACAGTGCAATTTTCATATAAAAGCTTAGCTAGAAACAATGTAAATTGTTAAAGAAGACCCCATTATCAAGATTTTTGGGGTCAGATAATAAAGACAACGAGAATTTTTGAAAATCCTTAAAATACAAAATTATAAAAAAAAACCAATATCTAAATGTTTATCTTAACCAACATGGGAAAAGATCATGAACTTTTGGAAGCAGCTAGAAATGGTAACATAACTATCGTCGAAAAAATCTTGAATCAGAAGGCTAAGAGAACTGGACCACTTGCAAGGTGATAATATTTTACTTATAATTTATAAATTGTATAACTTTACAAGTTCTCGTTTTACCTCCGACAATGTTCAGAGATGAAAAATATAATAAAAAAAAACAATTATTAATTTTAGCTTAAGACGCGGACCAGGTGCTAATGTGAGGGATAGCAGCGGATATTCAGCCCTACATCACGCAGCTCTCAACGGTCATACGTATGTAACGTTTTTAAACTATTAGTTGTAAATATTGTGTAAGAATAAGAAACAAAATTAGAAACACTATGACTAAATATTAAATAACCCTTATCCTTTTCTTGCCTATATTTTAAATAAGGTTGTTGATTTTTATTTTGTGCCCTGTTCCTTCTCTCTCTTCCTTTTTTCCAGTAGGCTAAGCTGTAAAGTAATGCATTAAAAACTACCGTTACTATTACCATTACAAGTAATGTTATAATGTTATTAATTTCCATTAATTCTGATAGTACTCGAAAATCGGCATTCTTCTATCGTGGCGGATAGTGCAAATTTCAGCGGGCGAGGTGTTTAGATTTAAAATTTCTGCAGAAAATGAAGTCATACTATCAGAAATCAAAAATGAATGCAAAAAACAAAGGTTAGCTAACTTATTTCTATCAATTCTGATAGTACCCGAAAATCGGTATTTTTCGATTGCAGTGGATAGTGCAGATTTCAGCGAGCGAGGTGTTAAGATTTAAATCTCTTTTTACAAAATGCTCTTATACTATCCAAAATCAGTAATAAATGCAAAAAACGTTGAGATGACTAACTAATTTTTATCAATTCTAAAAGGATCTGAAATTCGTTAGTCTTCTATCACTATAGGGATAGTGCAGATCAATTCCTATTCCCACTAAATATCGAATTAATTTCAGGTAATCCTGAGTAATACTAGGTAATGGTAATGATAGCTTAATGCATGGTTGAGGAAATATAATGAGAAATGAGAACAAAAAACACAAAAAAAGAAAGAAAAAAAACGAAATTTCCGCTTTATTTGTAGTGACATAGTGCGATTATTGCTAGCACACGATGCTTCGCCCGATTTACCCGATTCAAGGGGCTCATCACCGCTTCACTTAGCCGCCTGGGCTGGCCATCAAGATATTGTTAAATTATTTTTAACGCACCCGCACCGACCTGCTAACCCAAATTTACAGGTAGAAGGAAAAAAATTTTACATTTCTTATATATTTATTTTGTATTATTTTAATAATATTAAAATTTGTATAATTTTTAAGGCAACTTAAAATATTCAATAATTCGGATTTACATGGTGTTCGGGTTAATTATATGCAAGAAGTGTTCAATGATAGCGTTTTGTGCATAGAATCCGAACATCCTGTATAAGAAGATATCGTTAGGTTGTCTTAATAATAAGATAATACCATAGATTAATAAATAATTAATATAAATTACTTAATCGGCAGACCATAGAAAATGAGACCCCCCTGCACTGTGCTGCACAGCATGGTCACACTGGCGCATTAACAACTTTGTTAGCTCACGGGGCGGACCCAAATGTGATGAGCACCCGGAGTGAGACCCCATTGGATTTGGCCGCTCAATATGGCCGCCTGCAAGCGGTACAAATGCTAATTCGGGCACATCCAGAACTCTTGCTACCGTTTAAAATCGAAACGAGTCAAGGTCAAGCGGTTGTCAGCCATTCCCCCCTTCACCTAGCGAGTCGAAATGGTCATAAGAATGTCGTTGAAGTTCTACTCGCCGCTGGTGTTAATGTGAACATAAAAACTCCATCGGGCACAGCCCTTCACGAGGCCGCTCTCTGCGGGAAAGATGGCGTAGTTAGGACCCTACTTGATGCCGGTGCTGACCTTGACGCAACGGATTGCGAAGGACGAACCGCTTTAGACATTCTCGAAGAGTTTCCGCCACACGTCACTAGAGGGATTGTTTCGGTTATAAATAGTAAGTTAATATTTTATTTTAATACTTGGAGCAATTTTCAGCGCAGCATTACCCTTTTTAGGGATTTTGGAGAGGGTCTATTCAAAATTTTCGAGCCTTACGATTTTTCGTAATTCTGCACCTTTTTTAAGTTTAAAAGAATCCCTTTCGGAAGTTTGACGTCCTCTTATTCAAAATTTTTTTACCAGAAATGTTGGGGCTATGCAAAATTTTTTTCGCAAGCTTAATTTTGTCCAATTGTGGACTGAAGAAAATTTATTCTAATTTTTTAAAGATCATAGAAACTCGATGACCTACGACAGTGAATCAGACGAAGTTCGAGAAAGTCATGCTCATAAAAATCACAACATAACCCCAATGTCGCTCGGAAGTTCCTATGAAAATAATCGAGTATCACCAGTTCAAAATTATTTCAATTCTCATCAGTAAGTAATTAATTAACTATTATTATTTAGTTACTAAAATTATAATATTAATAAAAGTGATATGACAACAAGTCCATCATCTTCAATGGGAAGTTTGGGACCTTCATCACCATCGCCTAGACCGCGTGCATCAACTGGTGATTTACCAGAATTTTATATAACAATGGCACCAGTTAAGCCGAGCAACGCTGGAAAATCAGCTCCAAAAAAGCCACCTAGAAGAAATTTATCAGCATCCCCAACATACCTTCAGCCGTATAATAATTTAATGTCAATGTCTATGGATAGTTACAGCGAAAAAGGGGGTAGGGCTGGAGCTTACGAATATATTTGTATGGCGCGATCTGGTCCCAGAGGTGACGGTACAGACCTAAAATTAAGTATGGTATTTGAGAAAAAAACAATTTAAATTTTTTTGTTTACAGATAAAATTAATCGAGCTTACAGTGTTGATCAATACGTTGAAATGAGCCCCCCAAAACCAGCACCTAGAAATTTAATAACTGCCAACTACGAGAATACCACCCTAAAGTCATATAACCCAAATAGGAAGCTCAAAAGGAACAGAGACAGCTATGAAACTTTCAGTATTGAGTAGGTATTTTCTTATACCATACATCTGGCACCATGTTTTTATAACTACCAAAAATTCTTTATTTATAAGTAATATTATTATTTTTACTTATAGTTTCAATAAGGACAAAAGCAGACAAGATTCAGATAGGTCAGGATTTTCTGGACGTGTTAGCATAGTCGGAGGAAATAATATTGATAAATATCCTCAAAGTCCTACGCACTATCAGCAACCACCAACCCCTGAACATCCCCCACCATCAGCGACGCACGCTGAAAAATTCATCCACGAAAGAATTCGACCCTTAAGTCAGGTGGGTTCTAATTCAAGTGATAGTTTCTCAAACGCAGAGGACCTATCCTTTGACCTGCATATATAGTTACTTTTATTATCTATCATTATTATTATTATTATTGCCTCTATGTTTTTGTGTCTTCTTCATTTTCCTTAAATTTTTATGTTTTATCATGTGTACAAATCCGCTTTGGGGAGTAAAACACTAGAAGAATGACTGTGTATAAATTGTAAAAATAAATAATTAATTAATTTAGGGTAAACAAAAATTTTATAATATGATAACATTTTTATGTCAGAGTGAATTTTATATTGGGATCAAATCCCATTTCCGGCACCAAAGTAAGAAAAATTTTGTCTTATTATTATATTTTTTTTTTATAAAATGAAGATAAAAATCATTCTGATATAAATTACGTAAATTCTTAATCTTTAAGCTCATTTTTGTACAAAATCGCTATTAGAGCACCATTCCTGCCATTAAAAATGCAAACAAATATTAAATTTAAAATCCATTTTAAAACAAGTAATGCCCTATTAGTTGTCGCTTTTATTTTTCATGTTTACTGAAAACATTGTGCTTGTTCTGGTTTGTGCTAATTTGTTTTTGTAAGATGCTTAGTTCTATTTAAAATTTATCGTTATGTTAGAAAAAAAAACCAGAAATCTTTTAAATAATAAGAAAATGTTTTTGTAAATTTAATTTAACTTTGAATCTTCAATTTTTATTATTTATTTGTTCTTTTTAATTAAAAGATTTAATTCTGAAACATATAAATGTTTTTATTTTTGCTGTTTTTATTTTGTTTGTTATATACATATATTTTACATGCTTGAAGACCATTCCATCCTCTGCCTGTCGAACATAATTCATAAACTGCAATCTGCTTTTTGGGACCCTCAAAAAATTATAACAATTTCATTTCGTCTCATGAGTTGCTGATAACAAAACATACAAAAACAAAAAAAAACATTGTTTTGTAAAAAAAAAAAAAAACCAAGAAAAAAACTGTTATACTGTTATACGTAGGAATACAAAAGGCGTTCTGGTCTACAGCCGAATCTTATGATGGAATCAGGTACTTCACCCCCGGAGCCTCTCTGCCCGTCACTCTGTGCCTCGAGCGGTTCAATTAGCTCAAGTGTTTCCATATCAGATCGAAGTGTGTCAACAGACTGCGTAGAAGAGTTTATCGGTGACGTTCCATTTGCGGGTAAGTGTTATACGCCGGTATTTAATTGTAGATCGCCATTTTTCTGGCATTATTTAACTGTTATATTAGTTTAGAGTGATTATTTTTACTGTATTAGAGTTAAAGTAGGTTGTATAACAACTAGTATAAATGCTTTAATTTTTATATTCGGCATTGTAGGTCTTTTTAAGGGCTCAACGATGACTTTGAACAATGCGAATCCATCAAATTGTCAACAACAACAACAGCAACAAATTTTGGTTCACCATCAACCCCACTCACAGCAGCACCAGCAGCAAATGTTTCACGCTACTCGTCACCAGGAGCGTCCTAAAACACTTCACGCTCAGCAGCAGTACCAGCAGCCTATTAAGCAAATTTATCGCGGTGGTGGGGATTATCAAAAGATTCGATCTCACAGTTTTGGCGGTATCTTGGATGATCATTTAAGTTCGACCGGTGAAAATGATATTGAAAATATTCAAAATGATGATAGTAAAAAACTAACCCAACAAAAGCGATTACAAAGCGATTTTAGGGCATATTTAAATAAAACTGGAAGGGATACTGCCCAACAGCAGAGTGATGATAAAACAAAATTAGGTAGAAAAATGTTTAAAAATCGAACTAATAGCGAAGAGGTCCTAAGTCCATTCGATGAAGAAGAGGCTTGGGCTAAAATTTCTGAAATAATGGAATCATTTGGAAGTGGTATACTTTCAGATGATACAAAATTAACAAAAAATTCAAGTTGTAGAAAATTAATTGATGAGAATTCATCAAAATTTAAACTAAGCAATATATTACATGAAAACAATTTGGGTCATATCGAGAATATATTGTTCGAAAATGGTTTCGATAACATTGAATTTATGGTAAATCGTTAAAATATATTATTTATGAAAGTATATACATACATATAAACATTTTTTTTTTCAGAATGGCATCATCGATGATTCAGATTTGGTCACGTTAAACATAACATCAAATGATCGTAAAAAATTACTTGAAATTGTTAAAGAGCTTCCTTTACCGCAATCGTTGCCAGTGCTACACAACAGCAATAACAATTCAATTTTAAATGTGGACCAATGGCTGCAGAGCATTCAACTCAGCGAATACAGTGATATTTTTAAGTATTAAATTTAACAGAGTAACAATTTTCAAATTTATAATTTTTGAAAAAAACTTAACAGAAAACATTTATACACCAACATGGAAGGGGTATGCCGTGTTTGGGAGGTCGAGTTGCAAACTGTTCTCGAGATAAATAAATTGGGACATCGAAAACGTATTTTACATTCAGTATCAACAAATCGAAGTATACCACCGGTATCAACAATTGCTGAACTAAATGCTGATTTGCATACACTTAAAGCGAATATTATGGAATTAAGGGATGACTTTATCGAAAAACTGCCAAATAACCAAAAGGTTACTGCACCAACAGCTGGAGGGCCAACAATTTTGAATCAATCTGAGAAAAATTCTAAATCTGTTCCTAGTGTTGGAACACAGAACTCAACAAATGGTGCTTTACCTGTCCGACATGGAAACAAAAAGAATAGGTGAATGATAAAAATTTAAATTTAATTGCTTTCTTTAAAACCATTATTTTTTTTGTTCTTTAGACCAGCTCCAAAACCTCCGATTCGTGCCCCATCCTTAGAAATTCGTGCACCCTCCGAACTTTTACTTGGTCTTCCAAGCAATTTACGTACTCAATGGCGTCATTCAGCGAGTACCCTAATTAATAGCTCTGTAAAATATGATGTTTATGTAAGTAATCAATAATTTAATATAAATTTTAATTTCCATATTAACTTAAACATTATATTTAATTACAGTATTTAGGATCAACTGTTGTAAAGGAATTGCGTGGCACTGAATCTACACGAAAGTCAATTCAAAAATTGAAACGTGATGATCGCATATCAATTTCAACAACAAATATTAATCAAAGTATCGGTCAGCAGCAACAGCAGCAATTTTTGCAGCCTATTCATCAAAATTTGCAAGTTAATCAACAGAATTTTCAGCAGCAGGTTAAAAAGCAGCCAGTTCGTTTAGCAATATCGCACCGTGGTGTCGAATTTATTGATATTGAATCTCAGGTAAATTTAAAATTTTATAGTAAAAAAACTATTCTAAAAAGTAAAACAGTTGACCTTGATACACCATGGAACAATGAAAGGTCAAAACACACTATCAGTAAAATATTTTGATTCACTCCAAAGCTTTCGTTTAGATACGATTTGTTTTACTTCTTGGTTCGTTTTGTTTTTCTGGGGATTCAAAAATCTAGAAATTGCTTTTGTTATTTACAGAAAACAATTTGCGAGCATGAAATACGAAATATAAATTGTGCATGTCAAGATGCGGATGATTTAAGCCATTTTGCATATATAACCAAAGATTTGGACATGAATACGCACTACTGCCATGTATTTAACGTTGATAGTATGGTAAATAGAAAAAAAACATTTAATTTGAATTACTCATATAGTTACTTATTTTGCTTTCATAGGATTTGGCTACTGAAATTATTTTAACATTGGGACAAGCATTCGAAGTAGCCTATCAATTGGCCCTGCGGGACACCTCCCCTAAGACCCCGTCACGCACCACAATGCTGTCCAAATAGTTACAGTACGTGAAAAAAAGCAACAAATTAATTGACGTAATTTCCTCTCTTCATATTATTGATTATAAGAAAAAAAAAACTATAAATATAGTATTTATTAGTGAAAAAACGAGGTTAGTACTTTTAATGTATACAGTGATTCAAATATTCCACATCCTTCAATTTTATTATTGGGGTCATTATCTTGCTGAAAAATACTGTTATTATCTTAACCCAATTAATCTAAAACAATTCTTTAGGTACACCCTGTTAAAAAAAAGCAAATATAAATCAAATTAACACTTTGGGAGCCTATCCTAACCTCACTTTATTTATTATTTGAAATAAAAAACGTTGAGTCACTGCAAATCTACTGGGTGTCTCAGACAAACTGAAAGAAAACGAAGTGGAGATTGTATCTTTTAGGATACCCTGTAACCTGAAAATAAAAATTAATAATAAAATCCACTATATTACC
The DNA here is from genome assembly GCA_933228815.1 of Machimus atricapillus. NCBI lineage: Eukaryota > Metazoa > Arthropoda > Insecta > Diptera > Asilidae > Machimus > Machimus atricapillus. Next base: position 53,683,656 of record OW121785.1, read on the forward strand.
GTTAAGAAAATTTGATAAATATATCGGAAGACAAGAAAAACAAACAAAGAACTATTTATATTTAGTTGTAAAATAAAAATGTGCACGACTATTTAAAAAAAAAAAAAAATGAAAAATTATAATAATAATAAAACAAAATAATAATTATAATAATAAAAAATTCGTTTACGCTTTTGTCATTTGCTGTGTTAAAACTGTAGAAATGTTACTTTCCTTATTTTTGATTATTTTGTAAGCCTCTTTGAGTAAAAGATAGTAAAAAACTCTATATATATATGAACATTATATAAAATTAAATTTTAGCTCTTAAGTCTGTTTCTGTTCTAATTTATTTATTAATTTATTATTTGTTTTGGAATTTTAAATTTAAAAAATCAAAGATATCAAAACCCAAATTGTATTATATTTATTAAAAAACAAAAAGATCGTTATATGAAAATCGAAGACATAAGAAAAAAATATAATAATAATAATGCGGAAAATTTGAAATTTTCCGAAATTTTAGCATAAAACAAAATGGTATTAATGAGAAAAAGCAAAAATAAAAAAAAAATAATAAATGTGAACTGAATAAATGAAACTGTTAAGTCATTTTTGGAGAATTATGATATTAATCTAGAACTTCCACAGAAAAGAAAAAAAATATAAGGGATATGTTGTGAATTTTTAAAAACAAAAACCAAATACGTTGCACAAAATTATAAAAAAAAAAAAAATCCTTTTTTATGTCAATTTTTTTATTATCTTTTTAAACAAAAAATAAAAACAACTATAAAGAATAACACCAAAAGTGATTCGCAAAAATTTTTAACAAATATCAAACCATTTATAGGTTTTAATTTTGCTCCCATAACAAACAATTTTTAAAGATTATTCTTTAATTATAAACTTTTTATTGTGATTACGTGATTCTAAATACAAATAAACAAATCTGATGGAATCAACTGTTTAAAGAAAAAAATATTTGGAAAATTTGAAAAGAAATATATACATAAAATAATGAAAAATATAAAAGTTATTATTCTACAACCCTCTCATAATTTAAATGTATCTTTTTATTTTATGTTTAACGCCACCCTTGTCCAAAAGCATCCGGGAATTTTTACTCCAGCCTTATGCAAGTTTTGAGCTTTTTGGAGAGCGGGTCAAGTTCATTGAGCCTTCCAGAAGATTTCCGCAAAGAAATTGTTATCATAAAGAATTTGCAAGACCCACGAGAAATTTTGTTCGAAAATGTTCGACTGGGGGGGGTCCTAAATAAGAACCCCAGAGACTGAGATAAGACACCGACCCCATAGAAATCCATGCTCCAGTCGTGTTGGAAACTGCTTTTAAGCTGTTTAAGTTCTTGGATTTCTTTAAGTTTTCTTAAATTTGTTCACACACTTAGCTGTCTTAAATTCGAAGAACGCGGAGGGAAAGTGTGCGGCAAGGGGCTCAAGGCACAACAACCCCGTCGTTGCTGCGCAGGCGCTCAGTGTTCATCGACTTGACCTGCGCCCTGTTCTAAGAATTCTTCGAGCATTTCCTGCCTAGGGACAGCTCGCAATTACGATGGGTTTTTTTTCAGAAATGCATGCATGCATTCCGTCAAACTTGCAGCGAGGTCAGCTTCTTATTTTGGTTACAAAGATGCCTAAAATTTGCATGGTCAGATTGCATTTGTGAATATGCTGGTTGAATAATTGAACACTAAGCAAAAGCAAATTTTGCGCAAGTTATGCATTTCTGAAAACGCCCGATCTGATTAATTCGAGCACCCCAATTGCGTCCATATTTACGATCTGAGTGCTCGGAATGATCTGATCTGTGTCCGTAAATTCAGTCCAGATCACTTCGATCGCGCTCTATGTGATCTGTCGATAAAGACCTTGGAATATAAAATAAGTGAGGAACGGCTACGAGGGCGTGTAAAAACCCTGTACACGACCGACCACTTTCTTAAGAAACCGGTCAAGATGAGTATACCCACTGACATATAGATATATGTCAGTGAGTATACCCTTATTTTTAAAGTATTTGTAATGTCGGTTATTTGGATTCAAACAAGAGAACTCACAAGTAAATATCTGAGTATTATTCGTGGGAATATGGGTGCAAATCCAACGCCAGTGGTGCCGTCTAAAAAGTACAAATTCGTGGAGTATGGGGATCATTCTAAAATCCAAATACACAAAATCCGATTAAACAGATCTTACCTAAGATTTATTTGTTATTCGTTAAAGCAGCTGTTAAGTCAAAATTTTCGAATTGTGATTTTATGGGCGAGCACTCAGAGCGTAATCTGCACGATCAAGCGATTGCAGTTACGAATTCAGCCTCAGTTTAATACAAGATTTCCCTTTCACAAATCCCCCTGTGCCAACCGCTTCAGACCCATTAAAATGGTGGCCATGTTCCAAGGGTTTTCTGAAAATTTTGAAGCCCTACGATTTTTTCTCGCAATTCTGCAACCCTTTTTAATCTCGTCCTTTTTCGAGCAATTTTTAGGTGAAATTTTACCTTTTCGTCTGTTCGGTGTCCCGTTCACGAAATTTTACCACCCTAACCAGGATTTTATCTTCCTAGAAAAGGAGAGGCATGTTCTTAAAGGATCGTCAACATTTTGGACGTCTGGGATTTTTCTGGTACATCTGTAGCCTCTTAAATCTTACGGGGGCTTCTTCTTTTGGAGTAACTTTTATGGAAAATTTTGACGACCAAACTACGAATTTATCTTCAAACCTTCTAAGGAAGTAGTAAGGTTTCGGGAGGTATGTTCAATTTATATTTAGAAAAAGGAAAAGTCCCCGAATTCAGCCCTTTTTGCAGCTGTGTGAAAATCTCCTTCCATTATATTTGTTTACTTGTGTCCCTGGAACCCTCCTGGCAGAATTTGAAAAATACGAGAAGATAATAAAAAAATTAAACATAAATAAAAGGAAAAATTCTCATCCCTTCTGAAAACGTTGAAAAGGTCTCCGGTGCTGCCATATGTTCAATTTTTCGACATGCGCAGAAGATTCAAGTAGTATAAAAAGGTATAAAACATTAAAAATTGCGTACAAAATTATCACTGACATTTTATTTTTTGAAATCGCTGATTTTAAATTTTATGTAATAATAATTAAAATTAATAAAGGCATTATAACTTTATAATTAAGACCCTTTGCGGTTCAAACACGGATATTCTATATAGGTTTAAATGCCATAAATTTCCTGCGATTCTGGCAATCCCAATTTTCAGTGTGACTAGTGGGCAAAATCCAAGCCTTTTGTCGTCTTCCAAAGGGCAAAATAAAACGTCCCGGGCACTTAGAGTTCGACAACATTTCCGATTTCTTGACGGTTCTTTTTTTTTATAAAACAAAACAAAACAAGAGTGTTAACGAATAAACTTTTTTTTTTTTGTACTATCAATAAATATGTTTTTTTTATAAAACGCGGTTTTGTACTTAATACGAATAAGTAATAATAATACTAAAAAGTTCAGGGTAACTAAATTTTCTTAATTCGTTATTACTTAGAAAATTCAGAAGAGTTATTTTAATTTTTTTGTGGCTTAAAATTGTTTAATTTTGCGTGGTTAGGTTTAGTTTTAATGAAACGTTTTACGTTTTGATAAATTTGATCAAACATTTTTTGTGTTAAAATAATATTCCAAAAACAACAAAAACAAGTTTAAAGCCGCACATCTGCCCCTGGATTGGTTCGGAGTAATTGTGTTTGTGTGTTTTGATTGTATATTAATATTTTTATGTAGTTGTGGGACTTAATCAAGGGTGAAGAGGTACTTGAAATTTTTATATAGGCTCATCTGTGTTGCCAGAGACTTTTGAGAGAAAATTTCATCGATTCAGCTGTTACTGAGATTAACTTCAATCAACATAACAATTTAGGGTTTAATTATCTGTAATTAATATCTTATGTCTCAAACTCAAAAACTGTTAATAATTAAATTTAAAGGGTTTTGGCTACTTTGCTACTGTTATTTTTCTCAAATCTATTCGAATCCAAGATATTTCAAAATCTGTCTTTTTTTGATAGTAAATTATGCTAGAAAACTTAGAAACTCTTTGAAGAACGAAGATTGCTGCTTCATTACGGCAACCTTGCTCACGCTTTCTGAAGGTATATCGTTGTAGTTGTATGGGGTGTAATTTAGGAGAGGGGGGCTATTCATTCTCTGATTGGTTAATTCCCAGTCCAGACTGTGCTTGACTACTAGTAGCTAGAGTCGAGAGAGGTTTTAATAAAAAAAAAGAGAGAAAAAATATCGGTTTTTACCTCGAACACTTTGGTAACTGGGGGTTTTTACAGCTTCGGAAGTTTTAAATGGCGAGGTTTCAGTTTTAAGTGGTGTGTTTTCTTCTGGATGTTCTAACAAACTCGTGGATTTAATTATTTTATTTTATTTTATTATCACTTTCGGGTGATATAGTGAATGAGAACAAACAAATTTTGGTTTTTTTTTTAGTGCACCATCATTTATTTTTGTGTAAAGTAAAGCTCCATCCTCACGGGTGACAAAAGGTGCATACTGGAACTTTTATTTTAAATTAATTTATTTCCTGGAACATGCCCTTGTCCGGCTAAAAAATCTTTTGAATAAGAAAAAATTTTTTTTAATTTCAAGTTTTTAGTGTCGTCCGGCTCGCGAAACCACCACGAAAGTAGATAAATCGACTATATAATAAACTACATGTATATATATATATACAGAGATATATATATATTATATATATATATGTGATTATGTATATAAATATATATATTTTTTTTAAAGAAAAATAAGTGGCTCGTTTCTTTTTTATTTTGTTTGTTTTCTTTTTGAAGAAAGCAAGAAGAAAACGGCTGTGCAATCCATCCAAAGATTTTTCAGTGTGGTTCTCGTCTTCTCGTCTGTTCGTCATCTTTTTCGCCCCCGTTTTTCTTTTTAAAATAACTTTATAGAAAAGAAGATCAAGATAAATAAATAAAATATCATGCCCTACGTGAAACACTAACAAATTTTTTTAGTACTTTAGTGTTTTGTGTAAAAATTTTGTTTAAACTTAAAAATTATCAGAATAACGTTGAAATAAATTATGAATTTTAGTGTTAAAACAGTATATGTGGTAAAACAAAAATTTACAATAATTTTTGGGTTGAATTAAAATATAAAAAATAAAGTTAAATAAATAAGAGTAATTATTTTTAAAAAGAACAAATTTGTTTTTTGTGTTTAACCACTGCGACAGTGTTTGTGTTACTTTTAGAGTATATATATATATATATTTTAGATATCTACATGGATTTATTTATTTTATTTTCGTTTTATGTGCCCAATCACGCTCTGAATAGTTTTTATTAGATTTAATTAATATAAAATTATTAATTTATTAATTAAAACACTAATTTTTTGGCCATTTTTGTTTTATTTTGACAGTATACTCGGCATTCATCGGAAACGTAAATAAATAAATAAATAACGTGTGTGTAAAAAAAAACATCTTCCAAACAAAAACTAAAATAAGAAGCCCTTCAGGTTATTCTTAATAATAAAATAAAATAAATAAAGGTATTTTATATACAACAAAATGGCCTCCGTAAAAGACACCGCTTCATTTTTTGCTCACGGCAACTCAAAACAATTTGACTACTGCCTAAAACTTTATCCACAAGTTCTGAAGCTGAAGGCGGAGAAGCGGAGCAAAAAGCCAGAGGAATTAATTAGGCTCGATGATTGGTAAGTAAGAATGATTTTTAAATTTATTAAATAAAATACCTACTAAATTCAAACCTTAAAAATAAAGGGGAATCCCATTAAAAATCCAGCTGGCGGTGGTCCCTACACAAAACATATGTCGTGTGACCCAGATGTGGTGCACGCTTCATAAAAATATTGTTTCCAGATTTTGCATTATCAAAAAGTTTTAGTTTTAAAGTAGATTTAGGATCTCCTCCTTATAGCTAGTACCTGGCAAAAGATGGCGCGCAAAACGTTTTTGTTATTATGCGTGCTTGTCAGTAAATCAACAAACATGACAAGCGCGCGTTTAATACTTCTCAATTCACGTGTAACGAATTTGGTATACGAAAAGTTTCCTTCAATCAAAAAATAAAATTGCTTAAACAAAAACACTGCAGTATAGAAACATATACGTGGTGGTTAATGTTAAAATATTGAAAACTATAAATTAAAAACGCTTTGATTTTAATCTCCTCCCCGCCACCAGGAGCGCTATGTTTAGGCAGCAGCTGCACAGCAAATGCCCCGTGTCTCTCTTGTCGCACACAACCGCTTCCAACTGGAGAAAACGTTCGAAAATGGCCATATAACTGGGTATATAACTGAGTATGTAACGGTATATATGAAGGTGTTACCAGACTTCCAGAATAATAAAAATTCAAGATATACCTCCACTCGTACTGCCACGTTTTGTTGGTATAGTAGAAATAAAAGTTATATTTTAATTTTTATAAGTTGGTAGTGTGGGATGGGGGAAATACGGGATGAATGCTCTATTCTTTGTATACCTTTTGTTTGGTATATATATAAATATCGGAGACTTTTGTTCAAATTGTTTTGTATTTTTTTCCCTGAATTATCGTATCACCGATATTTTTTTATGCGGTTGATGACGATCATACCCTTAAAAACGTCTAACCTTAAAATTTGTCTGTACATATGAACAACGCCTGTTACCATGGCAACAAAGTTTTTAACAGAAATATTTAATTTGAATATAAAATATACGCTAGTTTTTAAAAATGTTAGGGTAATCAAAACTTCAATAATATACTTTCTAGGTACCAAAATGAGTTGCCGAAAAGAATAAAACAACGTGGAAAAGACGCCCACATGGTGCACGAGGAGCTTGTTCAAACTATGAAATGGAAACAATCTGTAAATAATAATATTTATAAATTAAAAGTGTTATTCTATATCATTGTTCTCGAATTTTGTAGCGTGGAAAGTTTTTTCCTCAACTATCATATTTGGTTAAAGTGAACACACCTCGTGCTGTTATGCAAGAAACTAAAAAAGCATTTAGAAAATTACCAAATTTGGAGCAAGCAATAACAGCTTTATCAAATTTAAAGGGTGTTGGAACGACAATGGCATCAGCCCTATTAGCAGCCGCCGCCCCCGATAGTGCCCCATTTATGGCTGATGAATGTCTAATGGCAATACCAGAAATTGAAGGGATTGATTATACAACAAAAGAATATTTAAATTTTGTACAGCACATACAGACGACTGTTCAACGTCTTAATTCAGAAAAGGAGAGTAATTCGTCTTGGTCACCTCATCGGTAAGAAAATATTGCAGTTTAAAAATAGCTATTTTTATCTTTCATTCCTTTAACAGTGTCGAACTAGCGCTGTGGACACATTTTGTTGCATCAGATTTAAAGCCAGAACTTTTAGAAGATATGCCGGAGGGATCTCATCATCATCCATCTTCAGTATCAAACGGCGTTTCAATAGATAAGGATTCATCTGAAAATGACACAACAACACAAACGAATTCAAGTTCTGATACAACGGCAACAACACAAACAACAACCGGAAATAATCCTCTTGAACCTTCTGATGAAAGCAATTTAGATCCACCAGCTCCATCAAATGGAAATAATGGAAATGGTATATACATTTTTTTAATTCGAAATATTCAAATAAAATAATTATATTTCGTTTTTTAAAAGGGGTTCTCGATAGTTTAGATGAGAGCACACGATCTGAAGATAGTTTAGAGAAGCCCATAACACCTATTGTCGTAAATGATGAAACAAATGACAGTGATTCGTACAGCAGCGCAAAAAGGTAAATTTCATTTTAGGTTTAGTGTCAGAAGTGGGATTAGTCGAAAATTTTTTTTTTACAGATCACTTGATTGCGAAAGCTCGGAGGAACAAACCGAAAATAGTCAACCTGAAACAAAGAAGATACGGAGTGATTGAATCTTTTTATCATATTTAAAAGAATATATAAAAGAACCGAAAAAAATACAAAAAAAAATCATATTCTCACTTAAAAATACAAAAAAACGACAACAACAAAAAACAAATACACCTTAAAATTTGCATGTAATTAAAGCAAAGAAAAACCATCAATCTGCGTAAAGTAAAAAAAGCAGTCTAAACAAGAGAGAGAGAGAACAGCTAGAAGGTTAGAACAAGATGATAAATACCCCATAAAATAGAAAAAGGGAAATACAAACTATGTGTGTACGGTGAAAAGAGAGGAAAAAATAAAAATAAAATAAATTTGACAAACTCATAAAATACCGACCGACATATGAACGTAAAGGACAGAACGTGTGAGAGAACGAGAAATTACGAAAAGTAATGAAAGGAGCAAGAAAATATTGATTCTATTATGAAATTTAAGAAATGGTCCGTACTCTGATGATAAAGATTTATACATAAACTAAAAAAAACAATTTTTTAACAATGATGATGGTAAACAAAACAAAAAAAGGAAATACGGAAATAGTTTGTAGATATTAAAAAAAAGTAAGACAGAGAGTAAAAGTAATAACAAAATTTAGACGTTATTGTATAAATGCGCGAAACAAATGAAAAGAAAAAAAAACAACAATAAGATAGGTATTAGTTAAAAGGTAATAATTTTTTTATAGTAACTATAGAAGATCATGAAACAAGTCATCCCCAATTTTATTTTATTCTATGTTTTGTAAGTTGTTTTTCTCTTACTCTTCAAATAATTCTTTTTAAACAATTATTCTGTAATTTTTGTCATTTAAAAATTCAATTATTAGTGCTTAAAATTGTTTAGTGGTATAAAGGGGGATACATGTGTCTTTAGTATTTTATTTAATGTTTTTCTTTAAAATTAAAAATAATAAAAATAAACATCTCATAGTATGTATACCAAAAGAACAAAAAAATGGTAAGAAACAATTCAAGAAAATTCCATGGTATTTCTTATTTTAAGGTAAAATGATAAAAAAAAATACAAAAAAAATTATTTAATACAATTTTACCTTTTTTCCTTCCTTGTCTTCAACAAAATTAAAATATAGGACTGGTAATTGCTTAGTTGCCTTCTTTTATAGTAAAAATAATTTAAATTAAATTAAAAACTGAAAGGAAATAGAAAAAGACAATTTTTTAATAATATTTAAGCATTATTTCATTTGAGACTGTACACACTATCGAATAAATTTTGGTGTCAGAAGTGGGATTTGTACTTCATTTTTTTAGTCTCAATTATTTCATTTTAATTCTTCCAAGAAAACAATGTTTGCTCTCAGTAAAAAGAAGTTGTTTTTACAATATTCTTTCAGTGTACAGTCGTTGAGGAAATTTTTAATTTTTTGACTACTTTTTAAAAAAACTGAAAATGAAAAACTTTGAGAGGATATATTATAAGGAAGAAAGGTATTTATGCAAATAAGTCATATTCAAATTTACATGTATAAAATATTATATTAGGAGGTAGAATGTTTTTGGTTTTATTTTAATTCTTCTGTTTTTCTTGATTTACACCAAAATGTGTTATTTTCAAAAGCAGCGTATATAAACCTCGTACAGTAGCGGAGTTAAATATTAAAGTTGTGTTCAATAAGCCAGATATATTGTTATAATTAAAAATTAAATTGTATCCCACATCTGGCACCAATTTTATATTTTTCAAGTTACATATATTTATTTATTTATGCTTAGTTATGTTGCTTCAGCTAAAAAATGACATTCCTCCATGCTTATAAATCAAAAATATATAGTCCTATTCGAATTTATTTGAAATTTTATTAAATTTAGCAAACCTAAAAAATAACCGCAACTGTATTGGTGATTATACACAAATTCAAATTTTATCTTACTTCATTAAAATTATAATTTTAATTTAAGGGACGCTATAAAAGATAAATAATTAGTAAAAGAAAACAACTATATTAAGGACGTTTGTAAGAGTTAGTCAAAGTGAGCGTTTATAAATTAATTTTTTTATTTTACGTTTGAAAGAAGAATGAATTTAAATTAAGTAAAAAGTAAAAAAATCATGTGAATGAACAAAGCAAGAAAAGAATATCTGCGTAAAATCGAAACATACTTAAGTGAAAAAGGAAAAAAAAATCATTGATAAAGAAAATTTAGTAATTTATATTCTTTGATATCACTTTTTTTTTAATTTTTATTAAATTATAAATAGATTCGTTCTAGATAAAAAATAGATATTTTTTACAACAAAGCAGAGATATATTATTTAATTATTTTTAATTAATTCTAGCAATTTTAACTACAATTTTTTTTACGTAAGAGCAATTATTTATTTATAAAAAAAATCTATATATAAAAAAATTTAAAAAAAACAGAAAAACAATAAATAAATGTAAACAGACTCACCTTGTAGCAGAAAAGGGGTCGTTCTCAATTTTTGTTTAATTTTTACATTATAAGCCAACAACTCAAAATGATCAGCCAACCGATTTTTATTTTTCTTTTGATATATCTAATATAAATTGTAATTTTTAGAATACAAATAGTTTCGCCTTTTTCTTGTACGTAAAATTTTCTGATTGTAGTTTGTAATGTGAAAAATAGCTCTATAATTCCTTAGATAGTCTTTCCTTTAATTATTTTTTTAATTATTATTATTATAATTAAAGGAAACACGAAGACACCTATTACGGTCTTTTTAAACGAGAAAAATTATATTAAATCTCCAAACAGAACAAAACAAATATTTATCAGTTTTTTTATTTCCTTTATATTCAGTTAGTTCAAACCTTAAGATGTTGGCCTGAGGTATGTTTTAATCTAAAAGATCACTTGCAATTTTTAATTTATTTAGAAGATCACTTGCAATTTTAAAGTGTTTCAATAGTGTAGAAAACAGTCCTGCCTGAACGACAAAGAAATCGTTTTAAAATATCAGTTGATTCACTTGATCAAACTACCAGAATCATTTTGACAAAAGTCGAAATTCTAGACGATCAAGTCTACCTATGTTTACTCGATTTTGGACCATTTCCACGTTTTCCACACATCGTGAAGACGGCTAATGTGACTTAAATAATATTTAAGAATTGATGGAAAATATTTAGCTGAACTGCGTTAGATTTTCGTAATAGTTGATTTGTTCTTAAATTTTTTCTTATAAAGAGCCATTCTCTTACTAAGGGGGGCAATATGCTAGAAGTCATTACCCTGGTAAAATATGAATTTTTCAACTGCTGAAATTGCAAGTAGGTCTTAAAAATTCCAAAAAACAAAAAGGAAAACGAAAACGAAACAAAAATCCCACACCTGACACTGATTTTTGAGTGCGACCCCACCTATGACACCAATTTTTTGGTCTCTTAACTTTTTGTTTTTGAAATTTTATTTTAAAATAAAATCTCTTGTACTTAACCTCAAAATCGCATAAAAGCCTATTTAAAAAAGAAACTATAAAATAAAATAAATAAATAAAATGTTTTTATGGTTCTTACTTCGCTTTTTTAAGATACCAAAAATAAAATATAACGAATATAAAAAGAAAATTTGCCCCCTAAAAATGATCGTTTTTAAGATTATTTAATATTATTTGCTTTTAAATGTTTCTGTTTTTAAAAACACAAATATGCCTCAAATGCAATTAAAATAACATAACAAAACAAAAACAAAATATGAAAATGATACAAACCAAAAATAGCATACCAAAAAGTGTCCTACAATAAAAACTAGCAATAATCTGGTGAAGCTTTATACAAAAGACGTTAAATAAAATTAAAAAAGAAATACAAACGAAATAAGTAAATGTTAATTTACAAATTTTAAAATTGGGCTTCTTTTCTACTTTTTACCATTAATATTAAATTTATGCTTTTTTCATAAAAAGAATCATTTTCATGTAAATACGGAAAAAGCGCCATTTTTTTAAATCGAAAAATAAATAAAAGGTAAAAATATAGAAAATCAATTTAAACCAGGGAAATGATGAAAAGAAATAAAATTCAATCGAATCTTTGTATATAAAAAAAAGACCGCGATTTGTAATATTAAAAAACAAAAAAAACGAAAAAAAACAGTCAAATATACACGAACAACAAAGAAAAGTGTGAATGCCTTAAAAACATTTTAATTAAATTCCCAAAAAAAGTGAAAAAATATGCATCAAATATACACAGAAAAAAATAATAATTTAAACTTAGGGAAAATTTAAAAAAATCAAACAAAAATTATAAAAGAAAGGGTTGAGAAACAAAATGCGGAACGGAAGCAACCTAAAAAATAAAGTAATGGCACGTAAATATGGTGGCATTATCAAATACAAAAAGCGCCATCTTTTTTCCGGAATTTATAAGCAATTTCTAATGGTACCCTAAAACAATTTCATTTTGTATTTTAAGGTCTAAATAGATGGCGCTATTTTTAAGCTAAAGGAACAGGATCCATTTTGGTTTTTAAGTTAAATGTACTAAAAACAACAGGAGCAATAAAAGTTAAAACTGCTTTTAACCTCTGAAGTTGTAATCAAGAGGATAATAATTAATTAATAATAAAAATATATTTAATAAAGGAAAAACTACCCAAAGAAGAAGAAACTGAGAAAAAATCGCAGTAGGCTAAGATTAAATAAGCGAAGCTAACGGTAAGTCTGTAAAAAATTTTTCATTTCCGAGCAGCTGATGCCCACTGTTCTGCTGATTTCAAACTAAAATGGAAAAAGGCCCTAAAACGCCTACAATTGTCAAAGTGACATTTAAGGCCGTTGTTTTGAAGTCGATTTTAATAAACATGTTTCGAGCAGAAAAAAATTAATTAATAATTATACCAAACGGTGGAAAACGAAAATTATATTAAGAGAAAAAATAAGGGTATTATGAAAATACAACAAATTGTAACAAAAAAAAAAGTGAACTCTTGTAAACACACACAGCCATACGCGTGATGGTGTACCGCAGTTAGCCTTCATATACACATATTAATTATATTTTATTATATTCAGTAAAAAAAACGACAAAACGCGAAAAACAAATGTGAAAATAACGAGAAAAAATGAATTACAAAATAGCAACAATATTTAAATAATTAAGGGAAAAGAGTAGAAATTTTCATCTTAGGTTCTAAGTCAAAGAAAATGAAAATGAAAATGACGTAACAAAATGAAAACGGGGACAAAAAGTTAAAGTAAAAAGATTACAAAGCTACAAAAATAGAAAAATAAATTCCCATGTGAATTTAGTAAGTGAGCTTTTTTTTAATGCAGACCTCGTCCCCACCAGTCCAGAAATCACCAAAAACCTATTTTTAAATCCATCCACCCGAAATATTAAACGCCGGTACCCTAAACTGGGCGTAGTAGCCTAAAAATCAGCTAGATATCACTAAAAAATTTGCTTAGACTCTACTTTAAAGGTCACAAAAGCCCTCAATTAAAAATGATTTTTAAAACTTTCATTTTAAGATGAAGATAAAACAGAGGTAAGTAAAAATCATAATTGTAAAAAAAATGTCCTCTCAACTTGACGAAAGCATTCTTGAAGTTGAGCCTCCTTTTGTCAACTACAAAAACCCTTTTCAATTGCTCCTCCCTCCACTACCCTTTAGGCGTTCTTTGAACATTGGCTGGGTTTGTTTAGGGGGTCGGAGGGGTGGGAATTGTACTACGAAATTAATTGAAATTATATTTATGGTTTTGTTGGTTATTTTGTTAAATGAAATTCTTATTTCCTTTTAGATTCTCAATGATGACGTTCTTGACATATGTTGTTAAGAAGGATTGGAACGATAGGAAAGGGAGTATAAGCATAAGGGGTGGGGTGTTTTCTGAAATAATTTTAAATCTAAAAAGCGGGGTATTAACTATGAATTTTGATGGATTTAAAACAGATAAATAAACTTCTCCATCTCACCACAGATCTCACCCTATCTTTGTTTTTATGATCATCCACTTACACAGGGTGAAGAAGAAGTTAATTAACCCTTCAGTATCATAAGGGGATGATAAAAGTGTCTCCTTTCCTTCTCCAGCTCTTCTTGAGGGGTGCTCCAGTTCAAGCGTATGTTTAGTCTTGGATCAAGCAGAGGGGAATGACGGAAGGAGTATGTCAGGTTAAGAAGGAAGGGTTTAGTGGGGACTAAAAGGGGGAAGTAGAATACTCCTTCTCTATTGTCGGTAAATATTTCGCTTATTAAACGGTTGTGATACGTCGCATCAAATTGAGAGCTTTCTAGGGCGCCTTTTAGTGAGAATTGGATGGGAAAGAGCAGAGGGAGAAAGGGGAGGACGCTTACATAGCATTTTTGTAAATATAACAGAATACAGGTGCATGTGCCTCCCATCCCCCCTCTCTAATCCCTTTTCCAACCTTCACCAATTTCGACCCATTATCCCATACATTTTGATAGGCTGATTGGTGGAGAATGGAGGGGTACAAATGCAAAAAATATAGAGAGCAATATTTTCTCTTTAGGTTATTGCATCTGTACCCCTGCCTCCTCCCCCCCCTCAAGCAATGTATTCACTTCCCACTATTCTCACGACAGGAAAGGGCAACTTACCGGTTTTGGGGCGCATGAGTCCTTTTTTTTTCAAAAAAAAACATATATATATATATATAACCATATACGCCCATAGGGCGGATAAAGAGGAGGATGACACGATTTTGTGCCTCTGACATTCTCTCTAAATGGATGTGCTTTTTATTTTTGTCATGTCGCACGCTTTTACATATTTTATGAAGGGGAGCATAGAACCACTCTATAGTTTTCCACTTTTCAAGGGATCGTTGCATGCTCTTCTCTCATAAAACTCCCGGCTTCTTGTTTTTGTTTTGTATAATTTTATATATATACACAGGGCTAAAATCTTCAATATCTCTCCGACTGTTGACTATTTGCTTTGAGAAAGTGGCGGACGGTAGGGTAGGTTTTGTTGCGAAAGGGGGCGGCAGAGAAAAGGGGTAGGAAGAGGAATGAACGATTCGTGGGGAGGGTATGGAAAGGGGAGAGGGGGAAGCACGCGCGCGCTCTTCCTCAAAATCAACAAGGATAACAGTCATCAGGGCCAGCAACAACTTTAAGGGGTGTAGGCGGGAGTGGGAGGAAAGGAGATATCTGAAAAGGAAATTAAAAAAAAAATCGAAAGAAAAAAACACTGTCTTCCCAAATAAAATAAAAAAGATTAAATTGAGAGAAAGTACCCTAAGTACAACAAAAACAAAGGTTCCCATCTCTTCGAGAGGCACAGGATCAGGGGAAGGGAACGAGATGTGTGGGGAAAGGACTGGGGGGGGGGGGGGGGTGGAGGATATCAAAAAGTGTTCCACCACAAAATTTCCTTTCTCGAGGAATTTTAGTAAGCGATGCGCGGCCCTGGCGGATCCTTCGAGATCTTCGGCGTCATCGTTCACCACGTCTGCGATGAATTCATCCTGTGACGATAATTATTTAAGAAAAGATATCCTAAAAAGGATTCACAGTTCGAAGGAGAGATATAAAAATATAAAATTATATCGCTTGTTATAAATAACAATCAAGATAACATAAATTGCATATATAAAATATTGTTGGAACGGAACATTATTTATTATTTGTTTTTTATTTTTCGTGGCTCTCGTTCGATTAAACTTCATTTTGGTTATTTTTTTTCTTTTTAGTTTCCTTTTTATTTTTGTTTATTTGTTTTTATTTATTTTTATCTCGTGTGTGTTGTATGTCGTGCGTTGTTTTCCTGTTGAAAAAACTTTCACGTTCGAACATTTTTTTTTTATAAAATAAAATAAAACGCAAATATAAAAATAAAATAATATAAACATGTGTTATAAAACTGTTATTAAGACCCAATTTGGGTTGTTACCAATCTGCAATTGTGCTAATTACAACTTAACAACCAAAATATCCTCAAAAAGCGTGCTTTTTATTTATTTTCCCTGATTAATAAAATACTAAAAATAAGTATAAAACAAAAAATTCCTTGTTATTTATCATCAAAAAGTTGGTAAGGCACTTTAAAGTAAAATTTTTGGGACAAAACTTTCGAACAAAATTTAGTGTTTTAAGATAATCGTAGCCAAAGATCTTTATCAACGAATGTTATATAAACAAAAAAGCATAACTTTTAAAACAAAACAAAAAAAAAGTTTGTTTTCCTAATTTCATAACTTGTTGTCGTTGTTGTTGACATATATATTAAAAAAAATATATTACATATAGTCCTAGCACTTGACATAACCTTAATCGTTAACAGTTATATTTATAATATTTCGTGATTTTTTGTAGCGCGTAGTAAAAAAAAAATCATATTAACTATTAAAAGTTACATTGTAAAATTAAAACATTTTTTCAAAATGATATTTCATATTATAAAATAATAGAATATAATCAAAATAAACAAAAAAAAAATTGTTTGTTCAATAAAAAAAAAAATCGTAAATGCGAAAGTTGTTTAAATATCAAAAACTCGTTGTTCTTTCGCATCCGCTCGCGTCCGTTCGCGTTCGTTCGTTGTAATTTTTCATCGTCCTCGTTCTTATCGTTCGTTGTGTCGTCGTTTACTGTTGCCGTTTTATTTATTTTTTATTTACCTAATTTTGTTATTTTAATCAAATAGTATATATAAAAATATTATAAATAAAAATTAAAAGTGAAAGTGAATCGAAATAACCACAACAAATATAAAATACAATAGGAGCGAAATTTTCCAGCGAATCGGGTGTATTATATTGTTATTATTAATATTATACAATTAATATTAAGGTAAGTTAAAAATTAAAGTACATTATACAAGTGTATAATAAACATAAAAAAAACCGTAATGAAGAAGTAGTAGCAACAGTCCCTGAACGGTACAAGTATTCATATTAAAATTGTTTTGTTTGTTTGGGGCGTCATTGTCCCCATGGGTGAGGGAAGAGAGTAGGAGGGGTTGGGGTGAAGGGTGCTTATAATGGTAACGGTATTCTGTTGCGTTAAGAAATTACACGGCACTCTTCTCACTTTGTCCCATGTTTGCCCTCTGCCACCACTACCCCTCTCCTTCGACAACTGAGTGCACGATGTAATAGCTAATGTAACTGTATCTCTCTCCTCACTCCGCCTAAAATAAAAATAAAAAAGTTTCCTTCGTCTTCCATGAAAAATAAAAACAAACGCAATTTTTGGGTTATCGTTTGTTGTCCGTAAAATACCCTCCTCCTCCTCCATCTGCCCCTTACTTACGAACCTCTGCACCCTACACCCCCTTCAGGTACATCATCACAGGTTGTTATGTTTTTGCTTTGGGCAAAATTCATTTTACGATGTAAGAAAAAAATAAAATAAAAAGCAAAAATAGGAAAAACATAAAAACAATATAGCCCTAGGAAAAATAACGAGAACATAAAAATTAAGCTTACTATTGTATTTTATCAAAATCGGCTACCCCAAAAACTTATTTTATTTACCTCCATATGGATGAGAAAATTAATGATATTAATGTAAGGTTTAAACGAGCCTTTCTGCACCCTTTTTCCTCCCTCCTCCTCCTGTAATAATATAATACAAAACAATGAAGTATAGCAACAAAAAAAACCCAAAATTACATGGAACAAGGGGCTTGAAACTTGAAACATGCTTCAGATTCAGATTTAGATATGTACTTATATTCGGATTAATAATGAAATTGAAACATACATACTTCTTCCTCTTGAGACATGTGTAAAATTTCCCTTATTCCTTTCAAAAAATGACTCCCCACTCAACAAAAAATTTGTTGTCTTTTTTTTGTCGATTCAAGCTTAGGTCGTGGGTGGGATGTTAAGATGGGTTGAAGAATTTTTATGGATTGATTATGTCGCGTCTGAGGAGTGCCTCAAGATTATGAGGGCAATGACGACGACGAAATTACAGAAAATATCGCGTACGGAAAATTTCCTTTTCTTATTTCATATAATTAAGTTTAAGATGTATGTAGAAAACTCGGTCTCAAGAATAAGCCACAACAATAAAAGAAAAGAAATAATAAAGCAGACAGACAGAAAAACGCAAAATGAAAAAAAAACAAAAGTTCAATGAAATCTAACAAGTCGCATGAAACTGTTGAATTATGCCTCAGCCCCGACATCACAATTCCTTCCCCACTTCTAGCGCTCCCAACCACCAAAAACATAAAATTTTACTGTTCCAAAGCAGAGCCTTTTGTCCACTGTTGTTATTTTTGTATATTAAAACATCTACCCCCCTTCGCCTTCGCCAAACACACACAGATGCACACAATAACTATACTTCTGACACCAGTCGAAAAAGCACAAATGTGGCTATATGAACCTCTATATAATATATTTTATTTTATTTTATTTTATTTCATCATATTTAACATTATTTTATTTTATATTATTATTATTATATTTTATTTAATTGTATTTCATTTTGTTTTACTTTATTTTTTCTATTTTATTTTATTTTATATTTTGTTTTTTTTATTTTATTATATTTTACCTTATTTTGTTTTATATATTTGTTTCCTACTCCTACGGATTTTGAATAGGGAGGAAATTGTTTTCAAGAGGAGAAATTAGGCAAGAATAAGATGTGAAGGGAGAGGTGGTAGGGGGGGGGGGGGGGGTGGAGTGGGGAGACACTACCTATTAGAAGTATTAAACCAAACGACCTCAGGGAAAAAGTCGTGTATTTAATTTTTGTTTCCTATTTTTTTGCTGTTTTATTGTTGTTGGTTCATACATATATACACACGTCTATCCCGTTATAAGGTGTGCCCAAGGACATAATAAGGTTGAATGGCTGACTACGATGTGTGTGGAGTGGGAGGGAGGGGGAAGCGGATGATGGTCGATGGAAAGGGGAGGCTGTGTCCATCTGGCGCTCTGTCGCCGTTATTTAGGCTCCTCCAGGAAGGGACTTACGTCATCTGTACCGTTTTTTTTTCTTTATTATTGCTATTGTATTAACCATATAACATCATTGCTATTATATTAACCATATAACATAAATTTTTTTTCGGTATTTTCTAACGAAGTTTGAAATAATAAAAGGACGGCTATTGTATAATATTGTCGAAATTTAAAGTGTTGGAGGGGAAGGTGTTGTAGCCAAGTGGGGTCTCATATGAAAGCATTTTATTTTATAAATCCTAAAATCGTTTTCATTCCATCTGGGTGTTGGAGTGTTTAATTAAAAACATAAAAAATAAAGAGGACAATTAAGGGAACATAAAGAGGATTTTAAAAGAAAAGAAAATATAAAAGAAAAATTACGAGAAAATCTCAAATGTCCTCAAGCAAAAAAATTAAAAAAAAAACATTATACCCTAAGATGGCATGAAAAGAAATGATATTTCACTTTCGGATCCCATCCATCGTCTCCGTCGGACTCCTCTTCATCTTGACGAAGGATTTTAAAATAAAATGAAGAAAAGAAAACCCACCCACATTATTTAAAAGATGATTAAAAACTTCCAAGTAAAATGTAAGAATACACTCCCCCTTCAACCCCTCCTTAAACTTTCCCCTCATTCCCTCTTCCACTATTTACGATCCTCAAAGCGTTTCTATTATATTTTCTCTACCTTTGAAAAAGTAACCCAATGTCCTTGAATGACCTCAAAGTAAGATAAAAATAAAAATCATATTAAAATGCAATTTAAGTGGGGATGTAAGTAGGAGTGGAAAGGAGAGGGGGATAGTAGGGGTGATACTTTTATTTGTTAATTTATATCTATAATAAGAATATCTTCCATCAAAACATGTCAATCTCAAGTGCTTTTCTTAGTACCAAATTACGTTTGCTTCTTGAGAGAACGCTAAGGTTTTTTTTACATTATTTCTAAGGGTAAAGAGAAAGTTGGGGGGAGAGGGGACTTCTACAATTTTGGAGTCTAAATTTGTATAGCGAGCATACAGACAGAGAGACACACAGACAAAAATTTTGAAAAGCCATTTTTTGGGTCTTCTCGTAGGCATTAAAATTGTTATCAATAATGTAAAAAAAACTCAAATATAAATATGAAACAAAATATTAACTCCCTTTTGCTTCTCACTCTAAAGATAAGAGGAAGAAAAGCAAAAAGCTCTTATTGGTATTTTTTCTTTCCCATTTTCTCGACCAAAAAAAAAGGCGTAACTATGACTCTATTTTGTAAGGCGTAAAGTACAATCATTATCCGTTGTCAAAATTCTTTATTTTTGTATCTAGTATCTTATATCTATTATCTAATATCTAAGTTAGGAAAAAAAATCCCATATCCACAAATACGCACGTAACATATTTTACTGATAGTACCCATCCTAGGGCTAGAGCCACACTTGAGTGTAATCAAACTGTGCAAGTGGCGCACGAAGGTCGTAAGGATAAATTCACATTAAATTTTGAACAGGAGTGGATTCCCGGGGAATATCCGGGACCAGGAAAAAGAAGAAGATTCAGAATCAACCCTACCATGAGGTTGTATCCAAATTTTCCTTATTTCATTTTTAGTACAATCTGAGGGATATTTTTAGGGGTGAAAATCTACAAACAAGGAAAATTTCGTAAGTCTATACGACGTTGTGTTGCGGTGATGTATTTTTGTGATATAGAATGGGGGGGTTAGGGCGGTAGGGGAGAAAATTTAAGGGATCCCAAAAAGGGAGTTTATTAAGCACATTGGGATCCTTTCTCTTACACATTTTCCCTTGTTAATATTTACTACTTTGATGCCGTTTCCCGTAAGACTCAAAAACATTGCCGTAGGAACTGTAAGAGACTAAAAATTCTAAAATACCTCTGACGCCAGACCAGGGGAACAAAATGTTTCTTTTTCTCTTTTTTTTTTGTAAAATTCCGAGAACCTTGATGCCGGTCGGTTTTCTACAAAAATAAAACAGAATCATGACCAATTTCATGCATGTTACAACAGTTTTACCTTTCCCTGAATCCCACTTCTGGAACCAGGTATTTTAGAAACTCTTAGTTTACGTAAAATGCAACATATACATATAATCTTATGTCTGTTTTCTAGACGTGAAAAAGAGACGTCGTTTTCGCTGTCGTCATTACGAGACACCTTTTTTGAAATCCTATGAATATTAAAACATAAGAAAAAACCGTAAAGAATAAAAATACAAAAATGTAAGTCAGGTGAATACGAAATTAATCAAGGAAAACGGACAGCGTACGGAAATTGTACAATTTATATTATATATTATATAAAAATAATAATAATAAAAGGTTTTGCGGTAGTACACAACTTTGGAATATTTTAATAAATTTCTCCGCTTTCATATTTTTCAAGCTTCTCTGACATGCTTTTTTATTTAAAATTTCCTTTATAAGGGTTGTTAGCGTGGATAAGAAAAGAACTTTTCATTTCCGCCATAAGGCAAATTAGTTTTTTTTTAAGTAACATGGACAGTTTGTTTTAAAATGTTACACAGGTTTTAATTTAAATTTTTGATGCTGTCCAACTGAATAAGGGACAAAAAAAATGGTTTGGGAACCTTAAATTAAAATTATAGCGCTCACTGTGGCAGTTTAAAAAATAATGTATATCAAGTGGGGTATCAAATAAAAGCAAATCAAATGATGAAATCAAAAATTAAACTATTTTTCTATAATAATAAGAAAATATAATATATCTCTTAAATTATTAAGTGAGACACAATTTCATTGTTAGGCTTGCTTGTAAACCATATCAAAAAGTTTTCCTGTTTCCAGTCAAAGGTCAGCCAATTTATCGTCATAATGTGAGGAAAGTTTTCATTTGAACTGATTTGTTGTTAAATTATTAAAGTCTCTAATGATCAACAACTGTTCGATTTCACACGAAAAATGTTTGCAAAATACGTTTGCAAAATACGTTTGCAAAATATTTAATTATCAGTTCTCTGTTTTCTGGAAACATAAATTAAATACCTTTTTCTCAAGGTTGAGGGAGGAAATTTGAAAAACATGAAAGTTTTCGTCGACTTCAGTTCGTGAAAACAAGCCGTTGGTGATCGTAATCTAGAAAGTGGTTAACTTTACAAATAAAATTTGGTTTTGGTATTGTGAGATCAGAAGTTACTTTTAGGAGGTGAAGAATTCGTTATCGAAGATCCTTTTTATAAATTAAATAAAAATAGTACTTATAGCCTCAAACTAAAAGTTTCAGATGAGAACTAATTCGGCATTAGCTAATTTCTTGTTTGCCTGTATGTATTTCCGCTTCTAGTTCACTTAAAATATAATTAAGAAATAAAATGACATACATACATTACTTTACCATGGTATGTGAACTTGTGTCCCATTTTAATGAGTTTTAATTAAAATTTAAAAATTTAATAAGTCGTCTAATCTCTAATTTCTAAAAAAAAACCTTGTAAGTTAAAAACTTCTTCATGGTTTTCCCCTCTCCTCTTTCATCTCGACCCCTCTGTCTTAAATTCACAAAAATTCATACACGACCATAAGCCTCAATGCGTTTGCAATTATTTTGTTGCCAAAATAATTTTCGTGTTAAAATTGTCGCGCAAAATATGCCACATCTAATTAAAGTAGATGTTAAAATGAAATTTTCACCCCTAGAAATGATGTGAAAACGTGGTGATGGACGAGGGGGGTAGGGGAAGAGAAACAGGCAGGGTAAAGCTAAATATATCGTCGCACATTAGAAAATTTATGCGTCATTCTCTCCCTCCACCATTCCACACCAATCTCACTACAGTTCTACCTAACTTTGAAAAATTCTACAGATCCTTTAAAAGGTCTTCACGTGAAATCCATCAGCGATTAGCTTTTGTACCTGTAATATAGGGACTTTATAGATTCAAATTCCTTCACAGGAAGACCTTTCAAAGAATACATTTGAAAGGGGGAGAAGGTTATCTTTTATATTATAATACTCGACAATTTTTAAATTTGGATGTATTTCACCCTATTTTGATTTGACTCTGTGTTCTTTCAGCTTCTGTAAATTTGTTTTAATTTTAATATGTAATCTTTTTCAATTCCCTAAATACCTTCCATAAGAAGATTTCAGAAGGGAAAAAGAAGCTACTTATAAAATTAATTAATGTAAAAGTCTTCTTTTGTAGCTCGTTTTTATATACTAAAGAAGGATTTTTATAAAAATTTATTAAATATTTCGCTTATACAATTAAAAGAGATAAATCTTACTTGAAATAAGTAGGTACATATTTAATTGCAATGAAAAAAATCGATTTGAACTTTATATTGGATTTGGTTGAGGCTTAGCAAATAAATGGATGAAAAATGATTTGTAAATTAGAAACCTTTAGATATTTCGATGATATTGCATTTTCAATAGAATTTTCTGCGGATCAAATGTACGACCAATGATAGTTATACCAAAAAACTTTTAAATCGATAATACGGAAGAGATTGAAAATTTTTCTGTGAAAACGAGGAAATTGTCCTATTTTCTAAAAAATTTGAAAATGAACGAGATTATTCGTTCGAAAATCTGTTGTCGTATCTTCAGAAAAGTTGCTACCTCATATCTTTTCTCATGGTATACCCTCTGCTGAATATAAATCAAGGTATTGAACCTCAAGTTTTCTTACAATGCACGGCGTGAAATTTTCGCTATTCCATTTCGAAGCAGATGGTGCCAGAGGTGGTATTGTTTAAGGAAAAAGGGGCACTTGAGAGATAACGAACCCCCTATGAACGAGAAACTTTATGGAAAATTATTTTCCCGCTTGCATACCGATTCAATGAACTAAAAAAAGTTTTTTTATTCGTAGAATTCTATTAGTTTAGAAAAAAGTAGTTTCCAAATTCTCAAATTGATACGTAGGTAGATAAATGGAAAATCAGAGATCTAAGTACTATTTATTTATTTCATTTAATACAATCTAAAGTTTTTTCAGCTCATTTCAAAAACATATTAGATATAATCAGTGCTTTTTTTGAGGGTCAAATAATGTAATTTTTGTTTGTATACCTGATAACTGGAGTAGAAAATAAAGTTATCTCCCGATTAAAATGGCAGAAGTGAGGTCTATGCTTAAAAATATTACTGCAGAATTTGGAGCGCTTCTTTGCGGAAAACCTTCGATATTCTCAGATAAAACTGGTCCTTCGTCAGTAACCGCATGTATGATTAATACCTTTTTTCATCTCACTGGTAAGTGGTTAATTTGTGTATTAATTAATTATTTATTATAAATTAAATTGAGACTTTCATTACCATTACTTTATTACAACTATATAATAATAATTGACTGTGCATTACTTTTCAATTACTACTAGTACTAGTAGATACTAGTAATTAACTTTGTAACCGATAAAAACGCTACTACATCTTCATTTTGGTCGGTACATTGGTTTTTGAATTTATTGAAATAAAATTATACAACTTGTCTTTATAATTTCTCCAAAATTCAGATATGGCCAACGCTATTCTAATTGGATGCCTTGTGACCTTAGGATTAATTATTACAATTTTATTGTTATTGGCTGGCGGTTATTTATGGTGGCGTCACAAACGTTCACAGCTGCAATTCATAGAGCCAAATGATGATGAAGAAACAAGTAGCGGGAGCATGCGGTAAGTTAAATGAAATAAAAATGAAATAATCATTGGAACTGGTATAAAAAAAGCCGCTTTTAGAAATATAATTGTTTTTATTTTAAGATTTTCATTTTAATTAAATGAGAGAGGAAGTTTTACTTATTATAAAAAGACTACTTTTTACAAGCACGAGAAGCTATACAAAAGACCTTATCTTAATAGGAAACTTCCTTCGGGTAGAGTTTTTCTTATTCAATTCAATTTAAATTTTTAGAAAAGTTTTATGAAGTCCTCTTTTCTAAAGTAAATTAAAATTGAATTGAGGGCCATCTGAGGATTTAGAACTTTTTGATAAATTTTACTAGATTAATAGTAAAATTATTACAACTTAAATTTTATTTTATGTTTTTCTATTAAAAAAAATAGAATTCCACAGTATTCAGTACAAGAAGCACACGACGCGGTGACAACAACTGCAATAAAACATCATGAAGCTCAAGAACAAAATAATATTAATCGTAAAATTAATGGTTTTTTAAATTTGAAAACGCCTTTAATAGGGTAAGTAAAATAATAATAATATATACTCTTTTTTATTTTCCTACCCGTCTGGCTATTTATAATTTCAAAAACGTGCTGGTTTCTGTTAAACTATGGAAGGTTAAGGAGAGTTGATTTTAAGATATTCAGCCCTAGCCCTAAAATGAATTTATAATTCTTGCAATTTTGCCGGACTAAACAAACATGTTACGTTTTCATAAAAAAATAAAGTCAGGGAAGTTTTTAGGTCATTACACTTTTAATTTTGGTGCAAGAAGTGAAATAGTTCAGTAAGTAAGTTTTACCTATTTTTAACTATCGCTTTTGAAAGATTATTTTTTGTTTTTTACACTTGGTTTTTTGTTTTCTTTCTGAAATAAAAAAATAAATACATGGGAAAGGAAAACGAACCGTCAATTTAACCTCTCAAGACGCAGTGTACCCTCTAGGGAAGAAAGGCATAAGAGCCGAGTCAGATCACTTCTTTTTCGTGTTTTCATTTCGTGTATATATGTATGTATATGGAATAAAATAGGTTCAGTTGGATACAGCAGAAAACCGAATTAAATTTTAGGTTTCCATGTGCGATATCATTAATTTTAGTTGTTGTTATATACCTTTTTGTTTTTTTTTATTGTTAATCGTTGTTTTAGTGGAAAAAATCCATTTTGTTTTTCTTGTATAGGCTTAGGCTCGAAACGCTTAAACTCTGTATCGTCTTCTGTTTCCCACCCCTTCCTGAACATAATTTCCCTTTTTCTTATTGATCAAGGGAAAATGGTTGATTGCGGCAGCGACGACGGTGGCACACAACATGCCAACTAATTTCTACTTTCACCAGGATAAAGATACCTTGAACTCTCTGAACAAAATTAAATTAAACGATTTTTCCTGCCCCTCATTCCCTCGAGCCTCATGACTGCCTGTTGGATGGGTAAGGACATGCTTTTCTCATCCCTATTTTAGGAATCCTCCCTTAATTTAGCCTACGACTCTCAGCAACAGCTAGTTTCAGAGTAACAAAAATGACTAGGAAGAGGTTAAAAAAAGAAAAAAAATGAATCAAAATAGGGGTAATATGATAGTTATTAATTTCGCCTATTTTTAAAGTACCACCAGTACCAGGCCCATTTTCCATTAATGAAACATGCACTTTTTGATCTAATTGCGTAATCACACCCAACACCTGGCAGCAGATTTAAAAGGTAATTCTATGGATTTACGAAAGACCCTACACCATGTCTACCTGCCTGTCAGTTTTAACTTAATTGATGCAGTACTCCATTTTGATTGAAAGCATTTTTGCAGTTTTTTTATTTAAAAAAAGTGAACTCCTGCCATTTTAACAGGAATTAGGCGCTATCCCTTCTCTACAGGCAAAAGAAATTTTGTTAATTTAATTTAGTTAGTGCAATTAACCCAGTAAAATTGCATTATTTTAGTACCCTTGACTTTTTAATTGAACAATTTACTTTTTCTACCTTTTATGATATTATATAAATTTATATAGGGTAACAAGTCCTCAGACAAAATCACCAGGAGATACAAGTAGTGTAGATAAGGACGACAAGGGGAGCAAAGACACAGCGGTAAGTCAATTTATTTGTTCAATTTCCGCAGCATTACTTTTTAATTAAACGATAATTTTATCTACTTTTGAATTTTTTTAAAAGAATCGAAGTGTGTCTATGGTGGATATGTACATCGATAATACAGAACCAAGTGAAAATGTTGGACAAATCCATTTCTCTTTGGAATATGATTTCCAAAATACAACACTTATTTTAAAAATATTACAGGTAGGTTCACTTTTTAAACTTTAACTAATTATTAAACAAGCCAAAGCAATAGTTCAGAGAATTTTCATCGGGATAAGGTCCGGAGATTACGCTGCGCATTATATTATAGTAATTTCCTTTTTTCCAATTGTTTTTATGTGTGTGTTTCGGGTCATTGTCTTGTTAAAATTACCACTATAATATATGTTAATTTTATGATGTGCAGGTGAGCAAGCGCCAATTTCTACAGAACAGCACTAAACTAAAACTCACTATTTATAGTAAATAAAAAATAATTAGGTCTATAATTATCTACCATTATACATACTTTATGCATACCGTGTGAAGTTATTTTTGTGGTTAATTAAACACGCGACATGGGGGTGGACACTTGAACATTTTGAGTATAAAAAATAATTGCTGCTTGTTGCGTTTTTATGCCAATTTTGCGTGCATATCAGCAATAATACAAAAAAAAAAAAAGAAATATCAGTATATTTGCATATACATATAACAATTTAAAAGGCTACAAGGTCAAGGGATATTTGTATTTTATATTAATTGTTTGCTTTTTTCTAGTGAATAGAAAATTTTTTATCTTGTTATTTCATCTCAAATTTTTAGGGTAAAGAGTTACCGGCCAAAGACTTAAGCGGGACGTCAGATCCTTATGTTCGGGTCACGCTTTTACCGGATAAAAAGCATCGCCTTGAAACAAAAATAAAGCGGAGAACCTTAAATCCACGTTGGAATGAAACCTTTTACTTTGAGGGATTCCCCATTCAAAAGCTCCAAGCCAGGGTATATTACATGAAATAAATACGAATAAAAGGGGTTTATTGTATTATTCAAATTAAAATCAAATAAAGGCGGTTTTTCTCTGTTTTCTCTTATCTTAAAAATTTCTTATAGGTACTGCATTTGCACGTATTCGATTATGATAGATTTTCGAGGGACGACTCCATTGGGGAGGTATTTTTACCTCTTTGTCAGGTGAGATATTTCTCATGATTTTATTAATATTTATATTGGGTTTTTGCTTTTGTTCATCTTAATTTAAATAATTCACATTATTTGTGGTGCTCCAACCTAATTTTGATGGAAAAGATTTTTTTTAAAAACTTTAAATTTTTAGGTGGATCTCGCTGGAAAGCAATCATTTTGGAAGGCACTGAAGCCGCCAGCTAAGGATAAATGTGGAGAGCTTCTTTCATCGTTATGTTATCATCCATCGAACTCAATTTTAACCCTGACCCTTATCAAGGCAAGGAATCTGAAGGCAAAAGATATCAACGGAAAATCAGGTAATATAAAATTCCTTTCTTAAAATGCGTGCTTGTCAGAAAATTTCTTTTAACTTTTATTTCGTTACAATTATTTAATTCAAGATCCGTACGTGAAGGTGTGGCTTCAGTTTGGTGAAAAGCGTATTGAAAAGCGAAAAACTCCAATTTTTAAATGTACTCTGAATCCAATATTTAATGAATCGTTTAGTTTTAACGTACCCTGGGAAAAAATACGTGAATGCTCCCTGGATGTTATGGTTATGGATTTTGATAATATCGGAAGAAATGAACTAATTGGGAGGATATTGCTCGCAGGTAGTTGATTTTATTTAACATAAAATATACCTAAAAAGAATTTTTATTTTAACAACAAAATTTTCTTTCTATTTTTATATAATATTATATAAAAATGAATTCTTAAGGCAAGAATGGATCTGGAGCGTCTGAGATTAAGCACTGGCAAGACATGATATCAAAGCCACGCCAAACGATTGTCCAATGGCATCGGCTTAAACCTGAGTAAAATTAATTTATTAATTATAGGAACGAAAAAAAAAAAAATTTGTTTATATATTTAAAAAAAGGATTCATCATTCATTACAGAAAGGATTCATTAAATTTAAAAAAAAATTCATATTCATAAAGATTAAAAAAAAATCCAAAAAAAAAAACATTTCAAAGCCTTGTTATTCGACGTAAGAAACTTGCGAAAATCGTCTGTAAATTCATTAAGAATTGCAGGAAAAAATTCTAAAGAAAAAGGAGATAAAATTACTCCAAAAAATTATTATATTCCTTGGAATACGAAGACAAAAAAATATATATATATAATAATGATACTATAAAGAAAGCTGGAGAAGAAAATGAACAAGCCTTTTGTTGTCCTTAATCCTTTACGAAAAAAAAATAATAATATTTAATATTTTGTTTTACTTTGTTTTTCGATAGAAAGCTTCTGCGCTTTTATTAAAATAGTTAAAATGAAAAAGAGTGAGGTCAAATATTGCCTCAAAAAGAAACGAGTTTTGTTACAATTGTTTTAAATGCTCTCTATTGTTATCGTTGTTGTTGTTATTTATTTTTCGATGAGATACTTTTTCTTATATTTACCAAAAAAAGAAAAAAATATATATATATATATGAAAATGAAAAAATATATCAAAGATGAAAAGATGATACCAACGTTAGGAACATTAAATTTTTTTTTGAAAAAATGTTGCAATTAACTACCGAGCAGAGGGCACCAAAAACGTCTAAAAGGAAAAAGTACAATTATATTGTGTATAAAAAACATAAATAAAACACGAAAATACACCAACACAAAAAAATGAGGGAAAAAACGTAAAAAAATCTAGTAAAGCGCTCTCTATATATTTGAACGAGACGGTGATTTTCAGATTTTTGTAAAACTTGCTATATTTGTATGGATTTATAAAAACGTTCATTTTACAATTACACCACTGTTCTTTCATAAATGAACAATTTTTTTTTTTGTTTTACGAGATGAATTTGTATGTAAAATGTTTTGTAAGAAAAAAAAAGTATATATATACATATATATATATATATATATATGTATTGTAGTATCTGTCGAAAAAAAACTAGTAAGAAAAGGTAAATGAATCTCATGTGATAGAATAAAATCCCTGTACAAAGTTAAACTAAGATTAAAAAAGACATGTTATAAAGAATTTGTACAGTTTAAAAAGTCATTGGATATTCTTTTTTTATTTGAAAAATACAAACCCACATTCTCCCCGACTGACTATTATGAAAACAAAAATAGTGAAAAATGCAAAACAAAAATGAGAAAAAAATAATGCTGTTCAAAAAAAAAAATGTGTTTTGGGACCTTTTAAATCCAACCTCAAATTCCATTCAAACTATCAAAAGAAATATTTATCTAAGTCTAAGAAATCAGCAACCCCAAGAATCTCTGAAGGTTGAATTTCAAGGTAATTAAGAATTTTCGTTGATTCCAGGTAATTTATATTATGTGAAGGTTATTTTCAGCGATTACATCCAATTTTTCAGGTGATTTTTAATAATATATATAATAATATACATATGTATATTATCTAAAAAGAGTTTCATTCTAAACCTCTCCTAAGCTGAAATCTGCGCTATTCGCTGCTGTAGATGAAATTCGATTTTAAGGTACTATCAGAATTGATAGAAATTGTTGAGTTACCTCCGATTTTTTGCATTTTGGATAGGACATTCTTCTAATATTATAGTTAAATTTAAACCCTTCGTCCGTTAAAATTGGCCTTATACGCTGCGGTAAAAAAATAAATTTTCAATAGATTGAAATTTTCTATATTACAAAATATTTAGTAGGATATGATGATATTTGATTTGTATTATTTTCGTTAAGTAAGCTGGTAGAAAGACTTTGTAGGTATATTTCGTTATAAAAAGCTTATTGAACGAAATGTGAAAAGAAAAGCTCTCCGTAAATGAAATGACGTCGTTTTCATTTTTACGAAATGTTGAGAAATGAGTGGGCGTCAATATTGCGACGCCAGCTCCAAGTTTTCTACGTTTTACATACATATGTACGAAGTGTGACTTTGATACGTCACAATTTCCCCCTGTAGGCCCCCAAAACCCCCACCCAACCCCACTGGGAAATGTTAAGAGTTATTTTTGTTGCGTTTATTGACATTTTTAAGTCAGGTTAGGTTTTATTTTACTATCGATTTGTAGAGAGGATGAGTAAATGAATGTCGGACCTTTGTAAAGTAACGAAGCGAAAAAGTAAATAAATAAATGATATAAGTAGAAAAATATGCTGTTACGACAGTTGAATAATTAGACGATAAGTTCGCACAGGCCTCGCCAGAGGGCATCTATATCTTTTGCTGAAACAGTCATTTTAGTATCTTCTGAGAAAATCGAGTCTCAGCTCTCGTGGCGGCCTGCAAACGTTGTTGGGAACGCGATAAACCGGGGGTTTTTTTTTTTTGGTGCGACAACATTTAGTAAAATTTTTGCATTAAAATTCTCTATAACTCCTAAATTAGGTTTTTCAATTAAAGTCATTCCTGATTTATCTCTCTTGTTTTGATTTGAGGAGGTTACACGCCAAACGGTAGTACTATCAAATAACAAAATTGTAGTAAATACCCCGAATGGTTTGTAAATCATTTTTCTATAGACTGTGCCAAAAGCGACTATTTTGCGTAAGACTTATTTAAATAATATCATGAACTAAATGTAAGATGACAAAAGAAAGGGAAAGTGAAAAAAGTGATATAGTGTGAAAAACTAATTTCAATGACATAGTGAACAAAAGTGTAAAACTTGTTTTTATTTATTTTTTGTTTTTAACAATAATAAAGTTATAATATCTGCCGATAAATATTTTACTTTAAGACGTAAAAAAATATGTAAGACTTTGTAATTTTTATTTTAAGCTTCAGTTATACAAAAACCAAAAAGGAATAGAAATATAAAAACCGGAAAAATCAATATACATATGTAGATACTGTATAATAAATTTTGAGAGAAAAGTGAAACGAACAATTTTCTACTTCATTGTAAGAAACCTTATAATTCGTAATTTCTCGGTAAGACGCGCGCTTTTTTTCTTCCAACTTTCTTAGGTATCATCAAAACAATCAAACGTTGCTTAAGTAGGCGTCAGAAGCCCTACAAAATAGCTTTTTAAATAAAAACTATCTACTTCAAATTGTTATTCGTGGAAAAATATTTTGTATTACTATTATTGTGCTATTTAGCAGCAACGTAATTGTTAAATATTGTAACCAAAAAATAAATGCAATAAATAATAATATTAATAAATAAAAAAACAATAGTACCTACCTAATAAATTTACGAAATAATATCAAAATGATTTCCAAACATCAAGCAAAATTAAGTGCAGTTATGGGAAAAATTAATAACACCAGCAATATTGGCGGCAATTCTGGTTGCTCCGATTTAACTGACAACGAAGACGAAGAGGTAAGTAACTATAAGTAACTATCATTTAAAATTTAAATTTTTTGGATACCCTAACCCTTTTCACCCTTTTCTCTCAAACCCTAGATAAAATATAATACCAGAATTGGATTTAACGTATCAAAAAATATATGAAACGATATGTAACATGCTAGGGGTAAAAAAATATCCGATTCCGTACTTTTACACCTTAGATAAAATAAAAACCTCAAAAACGTTTGAGTCCAAGAATTTTCCCTTATTTTTTTAATATGTAGTATTTCTACTTTTGATCTTGTTCTTACGTAAATACGTAATCTTATAGTGAAAAATTATCATATTTAGAATATTCAAAAATTTTCAATGATCTTGTTAACCTCTCACAGCGATTGATTGGTAATTAGAACTGGAATTAAAGTTCAATTGAGTCGATAATCTGACAAGTGCGTCCTGGTCTTAATCGGCAATTAATTTAAAGAAGATCTTTCACCTTATGAATAGTCCAACTTCTCATTTAAAAGTTAAATCAATTCGTTACTGAGAAAATTTTAGAAAATTAATGTCTAATTTTCCATAGCCTTCGTTACCAGAATATTATAGAAAATCACAGGAACAGTGCAATTTATTTCGGATTTGTAATATTTCCCTCTTGATTATTCAAATCCGAAATGCATTAATTTTTTTGTAAACTTTTTATGTTAGCAAAATAAAAATCGTATATATTTCGGCAACCGATTTAAATATTTTGCAAAATACTTTCGAGTCGCCTCATTTATTATGCATAAATTTGTGGGTCAGGTGCAACCATAGGTGGATTTTTTTTCCAAAGATTTAAGAGTAATTATTTTGTAATTTTATTGCAATTAGTGTTGCCGGCTCAAGGTTAATCGCAAACAGATAAAAGCCAGAAGGTGTAATTTGTTATGCCAGGCCTTCGATTATCGTTTGATCTCTCAGTAGATATTGCTACTTTTCTTGTTTTTTTTAGTTGTTAAATTTATTTTCGAAATTCCACATGGAAGTTCTATAAAATGTTATGTAATAGGAAGAATTTCCAGAAAATGTAACTTTAAGTAGAAAAGTTATTTAAGCTTATATAACCAATATTTTTCTTGGAATATGTTTTTTAATTTTAGTCAAAAGAGAATGAAAAAAAAGAAGATTGTTAATTTATAGATATGCGGGTTACATTGAATTTAATAAAAAAATTTCCGTTCGCTTCGGATTCTTATCTAGACTTACTTAACAAAAATCATTTTTATTTATAGTTCCAAGATGCAACTGATATTGAAGTGGGGTAAGTAATATTATTTTATTTTTTAATTGAAACAAAAATTATTAAAATTATATACTTTTAAATTTATTTTATAGGCCTTGTACAATGGATCTGGAGACGGCCCTTTCGGAAGCCAAATTAGCAATAAATTATTTTTTTAATAATAAATTTGAAGAAGCGCGAAACTTAATGAAACCATGGGCACATTCGAGCATGTATCACTCGGTGGGGACATGTGTCTTTGCATTTTTGGAAGCAATATTAACATTTGAGCAGCAACATATTGCTGAAGCATCAGAAGCCCTTAAATTGTGTCTAGCCGTTTGTAACAGACAGCGGAGGAAAAATACGATTACAGAAACAATTGGGAAAACTTTCAAGAGGGTATATAAAAATAATTAAATTAATAAGAATATAATATAAAAGAAGAAACGGTTTAGATTTAAGATCTTTTTAGAAAATTTCTTCATACTAAAATAAACTCTTGTAGTACCGACTATATTTTGACTATAAAAATAATTTAATTTTCTGAATTTGATATAATCATAATATAATATATTTTTTTATTAATAGACTAACTACGATCAGTATACAGAGATGGAGGCACATGCAGAGCTCTGCTCGGCTGAGGCACTTCTGCTCAAAGCAATGCTCACGTTCATCGAGGATGAGACTCTTTCTAGTCTTATTAAGGGCGGAATGAAGATCAGGAACTGTTTTAGCAGCTACAAGTGAGATTATTTTTTTTTTATATAAAACCTGGAAATTTTATGATTGAATCCTTTTTTAATCCAAGGGAATGCGCTGCAATCCTCGCGCAACGACATTGGGAGTCAGAAAGTTCTAAAGCCCATTTTGAAAGCGGAGTCAGAATGGGCATGGGAACCTTCAATCTCATGATTTCGTTGCTGCCCGCTCGTGTGATAAAACTTTTAGAATTTATTGGATTCTCAGGAAATAAGGTACCTAACTTATCCGACTTATCAAGCCTAAATAAAATAATTAAAGTACCCTAATCACAAAAATAAAGAAAAACTGGAAAGTTTTTGGTTAAAGTTCTGATATTATTTGTCAATAAATTTTTTTCTTTTCCAGCAAGTCGGAATGAACGATTTGGTGGCGGGATATCGAATGTCCGGAATTAGGCAGGTCCTCTGCGTGATGACCCTTTTGGGGTACCACCTGATCGTTTGTTACGTCTTAAGCCACCAGGAGGGCGATCTTGCGTTCTGTGATGAAATCTTAACGAAACAACTAAAACTCTATCCGGAAGGTGTTTGGTTCTTATTCTTTAAGGCTCGTCTAGAATTTATGAAGGGAAATCTCGAGGATGCCCAGACATGGTATAAAAAATCTTGGCGATCGCAGAACGTGTGGCCACAATTTCATCATTTGTGCTTTTGGGAATTGCTCTGGGTTAATTGGTAAACACTTTTTTAATATTCTGTATGCAGGGTGTCTATGCTAAGGCAGAACTTTTAAACTGGATAGATAAGATAGAGAGCCGGTTAAAAATTTGTTAATCAAGACAAAATTGTCTGCTATTTGTCGCGTTTTTAATCACCTTTACAGAGTGATCAATAATGCCTTAATAGGATTTTTGGAGGATGATAGGCGTTTTTGTGGTATGATATTAATGCACCATAGCTGGACCCTGTAGAATCTCGAAAAAAAAGATTAAACTTAATAATTTATTTAATTCAGCTTAAAACTCGACTGGAGAGAGTCTGGCCTATACGCGAGTTATCTTCTTGAGCAGAGCAAGTGGTCCCGAACGATTTATTCATATCAGAAGGCAGCCGTACTTCTAATGCTCGGTGATGAGCTGACATCATCGGAGAAGGCAACTATCGATAATTTAATGCGTGATGCCCCATTGTATAAGCAGCGAATTGCTGGAAAATCTTTGCCAATGGAAAAATTTATATGCAAAAAGACTGAACGTTATTTTGCGCAAAATAAATGCCTTATTATGCCCGCTATCGAATTAATGTATGTCTGGAATGCATTCAAAATAATGGGAAAGCATATACAAATCGCTGATGGAATTTATAGAATAATTGAAAGGCATCTCAGGGAATTAAATTCAAAAACAGATATTGGTAAATTTTATGCAGACAATAGGGCACTTGTTCTTCTACTAAAAGGTGCATGTCTAAGGATGATGAAAAGCCCACTGCAGGCATTAAAGTAAGTTTTTATTTTTAATTTTCAGATATATTTTTCGTTATTTATATCCCTTAACACATGGAACTCCAGAACACATGGTGGTAATAAATGCAAAAAACCAGAGCTTATAGCTAAATTTCTATCAATTTTGATGGGACCTGAAAATCGGGCAAAAAAGGAAACAAGCCAGTTTTGTTAAATTTATCAGCCCTTTTCTCTCAGTCTTGCATTAAGTCCTAAAAGAAAACACCGATGGATGGCGTTTCATAATTTCAACCACCTTAAACGATATTGGATTATACACTAATAAAATTACTATTTATTGTTTTTTTACTTTCAGATGCCTAGAAGCAGTGATACATTTACAAAAAGATATCAAAGATGATACTTATTTAGTGCCGTATGCAATTGTTGAAATTGGTCTTATTTATGCGGAGCAGGACAAAAAGGATCATGCAATTGCTGCCTTGGAAGATGCCAAGTATTTTTTCATATTCCTACTTATCATTAAGTAAATAATTAATTTTTATCATTCTCAGGAAAAATTATACGGGTTACTCGCTTGAGTCAAGATTACATTTTAGGATACATGCAGCACTCACAGAACTCAAAGGCAAAACAAATGAGTACATTAATCCGCTGCAGGAGTAACTACGACTCTTCCTCAAATATGGAAATAACTTCGATTAGGCATAGTGGATTTAGTACAAGAAAATATATTGTAACTAAAAACAATCTTTTGATACCCCACCCTAAAATCTAGTTAATATTTTTCACTTAGTAAATTTTATTTTTATATTTTATGGATTTGGTATCTCTTCAAAGAATATGTGATTGTCCGTTTAATGCCAATATTGTTTTATTTTATATGAATTATTATTTTCTTACCACATTATTTAATTGCTGTCACTTTAAACCTTGCATTGTCTTTCGAACGAAAAATAAATAAAACGAAGAGTGATAAAAATTTAATGTAGGTACCACATATATTATTTTTATTTACATTCTAGTTCTATCATAAACCAAAATAAATTGTGAAATAATTGCAAAAGAAATTACAATAAAACAGCATTTGAAATATATACAAACATTTATATTTTATTCCAACCTGCAGCTCGTTTCTGTAACTTCAATTAGAGAATATCTCTACTGGCATTCTCCATTTGACGTCATTTTTCACAGAAACGTATCAACTCAACTGATAAAGCTAGGCATGGTGAATTCGATGCACGTCACCAGAATAGAGAACTTTCTCAACTGAGTTACAGAAACGAGCTGCTGGTCCTTTTAATCTCCTTTCGTAAATCATTTCTTGGAGTATTGATCGTTTCTCTCAGGATTTTCATACTCTAGTGAAAAATTAAATATGGAAAAGTTCAATCAAAAAGATGGTTCTTGAAATTTTCTCAGGGATTTCCTAGAAAACCAGGGCTATATTTTGAGCATGAGCATATTTTAACTCTTTGACGTCACAGAGCCCCGGATGCATATACACTGCAAGTTTAATTTTGGAACTAGCTATAAATGCATAAAATTGCATATCCTATGGTTCACCACACAGAAATCGCATATCGCTCCCAAAGTGAAAATTAGCGATACAAATAAAATTTTGCACTTCTGCGCACAGTATGCAATAATGTGCATCCTTCTCGTTCAACCATAGAAAAATATTTCCGGATGGAT
Source organism: Machimus atricapillus (assembly GCA_933228815.1). Classification (NCBI taxonomy): domain Eukaryota; kingdom Metazoa; phylum Arthropoda; class Insecta; order Diptera; family Asilidae; genus Machimus; species Machimus atricapillus. The sequence goes on from OW121785.1 coordinate 53,720,738, forward strand.
ATTTCTTCTAGTTGCAAATGCAACAAGCTTAGGATTTTTATGAAAAAAGGACCTTAATGTTTTCTGTGTGGCCTGGAGTTTTATAAAATTTAATTTTGTTGCCTAAAAGAAGGCCAAATATCCTCCTGGTGAACTTCCTGCAGGAGAATGCATTGTCCTTGTTTCCCTTGTATGAGTCTCTCATATCTTTTGATAGTGCATTAGTAAATTAGTATGATTTATATGTGTTTTGTTGTGGGACGGCTGACGAAATGCACGTTGTCCTTAGCAACTGGTGATTCTGGATGCATCCCAAAATCTGAACCTTTCAGAGCTCTTTAAGTCCTCGGCGCGTTTAGTTTGAAGCTCCAGGTAAAATTTTTATAAAGTGGAATTTTCTGCAGTGCAATGAAAATTAATTAATTGAAATTTGTTCAGTTAGAGGTGGAGCTACAAAATATTTTATCGGAAAGATATGACAACAGGATTCGGCCGTTAAACTCAACCCGGAAATTTCTTTTCGTCCAGGAAAATTAGTTTTCAGCTCGCAGTGGGTGCGGATTAAAATATTAGTGAGGATACATTTTATGATATGCGCCTTTGGTAGTGTTACTATTTTAATTTTATAATTTTTTGTGATTTTTATTCATTGCCTTGTATTTTAATGAAAACATGAAAACTAGCCACTAAATAGTCCGAGTCGCAAAGGAACAAAATCATCAAACAAGTGGTTTTGTGACGATTTATCGTGTTTTAAAAATTCTACTTTCGTACTGTGTTTGATCCGATTGAATTTTACTAACTTCATATTTAATTATGTATATCATCTTTTAAAGTTGTGCAGTGTAAAGAAATGCCGAAATTTGTTGGCTTTACGTAAAACAATAATTCTATTCAAATTCTAAATTCTTGATCCGATTGTGTTTAACTATACATATTTTACATTTACTTACATATATCATCTTTTGTGGTTGTGCACCGTAAAGAAATTCGGAAATTTGTCGGCTTTACGTAAAACAATAACACTATTCAAATTCTAAATCCTGAAAAATTTTTCAGTATAAAAGTAATTGTTTAATTTTAGAACAGCTGAACGACCTTCATCCGGGTTTTTTACGCCGGGCACATCTGCTGTGAAAAAATTTAATCGATCAAAGAAACCGCAGAATCAAATAAATAAAAATTGGAGTGAAGAACTTGAAGCAATTTTATTAAATGCTGTGGTTGTTTCAACATTTAAAAATGGCGGGTAATGTGAATTTTAGATGTGAAAATTTAGAGCCTGCGCACTTTATAGAATCATTTTTCCAAAAAAATTTTATACATTTTAAACATATTTTTGCAGCGATAAGCTGATATTTTTGGATATTTGATTAAGGGGTTAGTTAGGTCTGGTTAGGATTTTCAAAAAATCAATTTTTTTTTGCATTTTCTTAAGGGCACACATACCCCTTGGTGCGCTGAAAACTTGAAAAATTATTATAAAGGTTATATGGTGAAAAAATAATTAAATTTATGATTTAACGTTCTTCATTGACTTTATAAGCAAAAAATAAAAAAACCAAATTTTTGAACATTAAAATTTATTTTTTACACATATACATAAATGGATTACCGATTAAAATCATGGAAACTCCCTGTCGACATCGTAACTTCGCAAAAAATTATCCAATTTGCAAAAATAAAGAAGAATCTTGTAAAATAATGGAGTAGATATATGCTGCATTCCATTGGGCCGGGCAAAGTACTCGAACGTACTTGCGAGTAGATGTTCAATTCAATGGAACACAGCTTTACGAAAATATGAAAACCCCCTAACGGAAAAAAATCGCGTAACGAAATTTCTACTGAACTACCTCCAGCCAAGAGTATGTGTAGTTCGTGGCACTTGGAAGTACTTGCGAGTACTTTGCCAGGCCCAATGGAACGCAGCAATAGTCTGGCGGAAGGAATTTTTTTTAAACGGTTTTATTTAGGTTGCCCTGTTTGTTTTTTATTTATTTATTTGGGTCAAATCTAGTAATTGGAAATTTACCCCTTTCCTGTTGACCAATCGATCTGATATTTGGTACACACCTTTAGTTCTGATGACAATACAATTGAATATATTCAGTAGGTCTGTTCCCTTACTTGCAGGAATTATAATTCCTTATCAGAAAACTGCAGAAAGTCGTTCCTTAACTCGACTTCATGTTTAATACTTGCTGTCGTCACAACTTCCCCTCCTGCAGGAAAATTCAGAATTTTGCAGTAGGTCTGAGTTGCCTTAAATTTCCTGATTGTCGTCAAATACAAATGCCAGTTGTGTAAATTTACGCGCGTTTTTCACTTTCTGAATGTCACTTTACTCATTTTTCAGGAACTTTCAGAAAGTCGTTCCCTAACTCCTACATATCAGCCCCCACCACATGAATTGGGAAAATGCAGACAAATTTTAGCTGCAGAAGTAAGGGAACAGACCTAGTATCATTGTAAATCCAAGATGACCGCCGCCACAAAATGGCGGATTATGTACATATTTTTTCACAACCCCCTCAATATGGCTATCAAATGAAAGAGCTTGACTAGTAGAATACAGTACACCATGAAAAATTCCAAATCTAAGATGGCCGCCGGTACAAAATGGCGGATTTCATATTTGTTTCAATCTCCTTAATATGGGTAATGGGGCACAGCGTAACCTGAGTAAATATGTAAATAGCATTTATAATGATATGAGTGGTTGACTGTACGCGCCCTACGATTTTGTTTTTGAGTCTGATCAATGCCCTAGATTGATGAGTTGAGTGGTGTGATGATTTGTACCTAGGACCTACCTAATTTGTTTATCTATTTTTCAAAAATAAGGAAATTACCGTATTTCAAGCTTTAATATCCAATTTCAAAACAAAAAATTAGTGTTGAATGATTTATAAAAAAATGCCCCAATCAAAAAATTAAAAAAAAACGTCTCGACGGACTACAGAGAATATAGTTATCAAGATTTGAAAGAAAAAAAACTAAAAAAATATTGAAAATTGACTACGTTATCGTGCAGACACTGTCTAAAAACATACTAGTTTCGAGAAAAATGCGTTTAAAGTTTCTCAGGTACAACGTGAACTTACGGCTAGTCTCCCATTCTAGCTTCGTACTGTACCTACTCTACTCCATCTTCCTCTTGTATCTTCGTGTTTTTTATGGTATTGTGTAATCACAGTCAACTAATATTAGAGTCTTCAACTTCACCGATGGTCTTATAAACGACCTTGTTTTCTAAGGAAGAAGATTTTACGAACAAAAGATTAGCTATAACTTTGTAACGGAGTGGTATTTTCTTAAAATTTTTTTTTGAAAAATTCTTCAAAATTATTCTAAATTAGCTGACTTGGTGAACTTCGTATACCACCTGAAATTGATTTGATTGTAATTGTTCATAAGAGATTATGAATCCCAATCAACCTTTGATTATCGTTTGGTCGTTTTGGTTTTGGGCATTGCCCGGACGATACTAATCTATTAGGAGTATGCAAAAGTTTCCGCCGTATTGGTATTTTTTTTCTTTTATTAAAATATTTAGCAATAATATTCTGTGGATTTTTTTTTTTGGTTTTGCAAAAATTCTTTTTATACAGTTAAAAATATTGTAATTCGAGCCACAAAAGCGACATTTGCGAGAAGTTCTTCTTTTCCGCTTTAATATTAAAAAAACTGCTGCGGAAACTTATAAAATACTTACTTGTGGACGCTTATGGTGAATTTGCTCCTTCGGAACGAACATGTAGAGAATTGTTTCAACGGTTTAAAAGTGGTGATTTCAACGTTGAAGATGATACGCGATCCGGAAGGAAAAAAAAGAATTCAAAGACCACATCTTCGAATATCAGTCAAGGACGCGTTGGAATCGCTCAAATGAGAATTACGACCCCACACGCCTTATTCACCGGATATACATATGTAGCTCCGTCGCACTTTTACCTTTTTCGACTAATGATCATCGCTTCACTTCTTTCGAAAGTTGTAAAAAATTGATCGACGATTGGATCGCTTCTAAAAATGAAGAATTCGTTTTCAAAGTACTCCATGCTTTGCCTGATAGGTGGGCAAAGGTTGTAGCAGCCGAAGGATAATACTTTTATTGATAAGTAGTATATTTCATTTTAGTTTATTAATAAATAAGTTTTTCATGTAAAAAACGAGCAGAAAATTGTGCATACTCCCAATATACATAATGTATATATAAAAATATGAATGGCTGTAATGCGCATTAAAACTCCTATGCCAGGATCTAAAGCGAAACATTGCCCATATGTTCTTGTTCTGTATTGCGATTGAAATGAAATCTAAAGAGACTCGAACGTAATTGGGACATGCCAAAACGACTATTTTTAACCGACATCCAAAAAAGAAGAGGCTATTAATTCGACCCGTATGTATTTTTGTTTTTTTTATTAATGTCTGTTCGCGCATAACTTTTGAACGCGTGAACCGATTTTGATGACTTTTTTTTTGTTGGATAAGTAGTCTAAGATTCTTCGGAGATACAGGTAGATATATGTATTGTATATATATGAAAACCCTAAGGGGCCAGGGGACGCCACAACAGAGACGTAAATCGATATAAAAATGATGAATGTCCTGGGACTCGTAAACAAAATGACTAGGTGCGTGATTTGAAGGTCAATGACTGTACATTCGGTGCCCACTTCCTAGGATTCAAAATGGCGGACCAAAAATGGCGGCTTTTTGTTACTAAATATCTTTGAAATTATATGAAAATAGCTTTACAGGTATAAGTTTTAAACGCGTGAATCGATTTTGATGATTCTTTTTTTGCTGGATAGTCTAAGATTCTCCGGCGGTACAGTGATATGTATGTATGAAATCCCTGAGGGACAAAAGGACGCCACAACAGAGAGGTAAATCGAAATAAAAATGATAAATGTCCTGGGACTCGTAAACAAAATGACGAAATAATTAACGCAATCAGTTTGTCTGGATTAATTGGATTTGGATATCGGTCAGGTTTTCACACCGACTTCAAAAGTCTAGGAAAGTCTTAGTAATTAATGTTGAAAGTAGCAGCAGAGGACTTTTAATATAATTATTTTATACTTTTTTGGGCTTGGGATTTTTTGGAGTCGTTTCTATTTTTTTTTAAATTTGTTTTTCACTATCCTAAAGTAGTTCGCCGCGCATTTGACTGACTGCGACGACCTATGTCAGCTCGTCCTCTCTTTGGCATTGTAATGGGTAATGTAGAACGACACTGAATTGTTTTCACAATCACTTGTACACGAACAAAATCTGTCGAAATTACCTTACCTCTTCACTGAGAACTTTAAAATCTTGAAATCCTCGTGTATCAAAACTAATTGAATATCGCTAAAAAAATGGCTTATCAAAGTGATCGTCGCAAAATGTAATTAAATTCGTTTTAACTAAATCTTACCTCAAAATCCACTGTGTACCTTTTTTATGAAAATCTATTTTAAAATTATTAAATTTCACAAATTCTCGCGCAGCTATTAAACGATGGTCCCCAACTCCTCTAAAACTAATTTTCTTTTGAAAAGGTATTTAATTTCGCTTTAAGCAAATCTTACCTCAAAAATCATCTACTGTTTTATGGAAAAATAATTTTAAATTATAGGTCCACCTGCTCTAAAACTACTTTTTTTCGAATTGAAACTCCGTATGAAACTTCTGTCGTAAAATCGTCTCAGTGAACTTTGACTTAAAACTTTTGCTTTTAAAGTGTTATAATCTAATCGAATCGAAGTAGGTATTGTGAAATTTTTCGATTTATCAGTTCTTGGGCTTTTCCTTGGGATTTTTCCCAATTTTCTGTTTTCGTAAAACACCCCTGTATCGAGACGAAAAAAACAAAAAAGAATCATCCAAATCAGTCAATCCGTTCTCAAGATATCATCAAAAAAGCGGTCTAATACTTACAAAATGTATGAGAATATGAATTTTCTTCATAAATTTTTTTTCGTGAATTTTTTCGATGTTTTAATAGTTACTCAGCTATTGGGGGTGGAGACAAATCCAACAGATCAAAGATCATAAAAATCGGTCCAGTAGTTCTTGAGTTATAAATGGTGTAAATAATCCGACTTTGTTTTATTTATTATACGTATGTACATATACATATGTATAGATAGTCATCGACTAGACCTAACCTCTTTTTAAGATTATAAAAACTTACTTATCTTAGGGGGATGCGAGTCTAGGCATGCTTACGTCGGGTGCGGAACGAGTTTCTTGGTAAGGGGGGAAGTGACGCTTTACGGGCGGATGCGCACTTACCGGTCCATTTTTCCGCGGAACGCACCACTACAAATGTAATAGAGCTATCAATTACTAACACAAATATGAATATCTTATATCTTTATTGAATTCCGCACTAAGCATGCCTAGTCTCGCATCAACAAAGATTATCCAGAATAAATGTGACACTCTCTATACCAAAGATTATCCACAATAAGATGCGACACTCATGACGTATTCGCTAAAATTTTAGTGACCTTGCTACCGCCACCCAAGCGAGAATTGAGAATTTTGCGAGAAGTAGATAGTAATAAGAAGCTCATGTCAAAGGAAGGGATAAAAAACTTCTCTGAGAGAATCAGGCCCACTTTGTACGCGCCCGCTGGAGTCACACACAATCATATTGGGTAAATGAATACATATTTATTGGTTCAATCGAAAACTACATATAAAATAAGCGATCACGCATTTATTCTTCATAGCGTAAGTCCTGTAGGTGAGCATTTTGTGGTTGCCTACTTTTGCCTCGTTCGCTCTTATGGGAATTTACCTAAGGAATGGTAGGCAGTATTGCTTTGCTGCCTTATCTAAGGCGAAATTTATTTCCACCCAGTTTTCGGAAATGCATATGGGATAGTGGTTTTGCTTAGTATAGAGAGTGTCGCATCTTATTGTGGATAATCTTTGCTCTAGCTAAACCAACCATTCCATATGCATTTCCGAAAACTTGGGGAAAATAAATTTGCCCTTAGATAAGGCAGCGAAGCACTACTGCCTACCATTCCTTAGGTAAATTCCCATAAGAGCGAACGAGGCAAAAGTAGGCAACCACAAAATGCTCACCTACAGGACTTACGCTATAAAGAATAAATGCGTGATCACTTATTTTATATGGAGTTTTCGATTGAACCAATAAATATGTATTCATTTACCCAATATGATTGTGTGTGGCTCCAGCGGGCGCGTACAAAGTGGGCTTGATTCTCTCAGAGAAGTTTTTTATCCCTTCCTTTGACATGAGCTTCTACTTCTCGCAAAATTCTCAATTCTCGCTTGGGGGCGGTAACAAGGTCACTAAAATTTTAGCGAATACGTCATGAGTGCCACATCTTCCTGTGGATAATATTTGCGCATCAAACGCGGACTTAGTGCACTCATTCAGCGCTGAAGTCCCCCTAGTCTCGCATTACCCTTAGAATTAATTTTTGATGAATAACTTAATTTGTGTGAAGATAATATTCATAATATGATTCATAAAACATATTGTTTTTATTGTTTCATTTATTAATATTATTTTTTATACTCATTTGCCATTGTCTTGCCATTTTGAGCAAATCAAACAAGTAGTTTTGCAACGGTTTACTATTTTAGGAAATGTACATATTTTAATTTATTTATATTAAATAATATTTCACTTTATTTTTTATTATGTTAAAACGTAAAGAAATTTAAAAAATTTTTTAGACTTTGCGTGAAACAACAACACTTCAAAATTTTGAGTTTGAATGATACTAAAATTAATTGTTTATTTGTAGATCAGCTGAATGACTGGAATTGGATATGACCTTCACATAAAGAAAATTATAATATACTAATAATTCATTCATTCATTCATTCAATTAACTATTATTTTAATTTATTCCAATTTTTCATACTCATCAACATTGCCTTGTCTTTTTGTCAAAATATTAAAATTGAAACTAAATGATTTGTGGTAACAACGTGGGCATTTAAAAATTATTCTATTTTATCATATTATTTTTTATCGTTGTAAACCGTAAAGAAATTAAAAATTGTTGTCTTTACGTAACACGACCGAGACTCTTGATTTTCAGTATTTAAAAAAAGTGTATTCTCTAATATTTTGTGAGCGGAAGAAAAGGATCCAGAAAAATCTAATTCAAGAACAATATTAAATTTATTATATAAATTAAAAATGTATCTTTCCGCAATACGACGAGATTCTTTAGCGTTGTAAACCGTAAAGAAATTAAAAATATTTGTCTTTACGTAACACGACGGGAATCTTGATTTTCGGTATTTAAAAAAAATGTATTCTCTAATATTTTGTGAATGGAAAAAAAGGATCCAGAAAAATATAATTGAAGAACAATATTAAATTTATTTTAAAATCTAAAAATTGTTGTCTTCACGTAACACTACGAGAATCTTGATTTTCAGTGTTTAAAAAAAGTGTATTCTCTAATATTTTGTGAATGGAAGAAAAGGATCCAGAAAAATATAATTGAAGAACAATATTAAATTTATAATTTAAATTAAAAATGTGTCTTTCTGAAATACGACGAGATTCTTTAGCGTTGTAAACCGTAAAGAAATTAAAAATTTTTGTCTTTACGTAACACGACGAGAATCTTGATTTTTGGTATTTAAAAAAAGTGTATTCTCTAATATTTTGTGAATGGAAGAAAAGGATCCAGAAAAATATAATTGAAGAACAATATTAAATTTATTTTAAAATCTAAAAATTGTTGTCTTCACGTAACACTAAAAGAATCTTGATTTTCAGTGTTTAAAAAAAGTGTATTCTCTAATACATATTTTGTGAATGGAAGAAAAGGATCCAGAAAAATATAATTGAAGAACAATATTAAATTTATTATTTAAATTAAAAATGTGTCTTTTCGCAATACGACGAGATTCTTTAGCGTTGTAAACCGTAAAGAAATTAAAAATTTTTGTCTTTACGTAACACGACGAGAATCTCGATTTTTGGTATTTAAAAAAAGTGTATTCTCTAATATTTTGTGAATGGACGAAAAGGATCCAGAAAAATCTAATTGAAGAACAATTGTAAATTTATTATATAATCTAAAAATTGTTGTCTTCACGTAACACGACCAGAATCTTGATTTTCAGTGTTTAAAAAAATTGTATTCTCTTCTATTTTGTGAATGGAAGAAGAGGATCCAGAAAAATCTAATTGAAGAACAATATCAAATTTATTATATAAATTTTAGGTCTTTGCTATAAAATCCTGGACGGACGGAAAATTATAGAAAATCAGAAATGAAAAACGGGACAACAAGGTTGTTGGATTTCCGAAATGGTGTTTAAATTTTATATTATATGTATGTAAAATATGTCATAATTTTACTTCAATTTTGAAGATCACATCTGCAACTGTTGGAGATTTCAACAATACACTGGGGCACAATCGTACCGGCTTTTGGTAACTGGTCAACGTTTCTGCAAATCACCTGCGAATGCTACTAAAAATATTGCGGGTTGTTAAAATATTTTAAATAAATAAACACACTTAAATAGTGAAAAAAATCATTGATTCGAATTAAAACGTTTAGTCAGCTCGAAAAAAAAACTCGTTAGGCCTTATTTGGGTACCTTCCTAGTCGTTTTCAATTATACTAACTAAAATTTAATTACATAAAGTCGGTAATTTTGAATTGATATTTTCTTTTCAACTAAAAGACGTCGAGGGAGTTTCACGGCTACCGATAAAATTCACCTTCATCAACAACGAGGTCATCTTGAAAGTGGCGAAGACGATTTTAAGTCTAAGAAAACTGACTAAGGAAGCACTCGTCTAGTTTAAATTATTACACCTTGTAAATTTATATTTAAAAAGTTTGCAAATTATCTCAAGAAAACAAACATAAATATGTGTAACAACTTTCTTTTTTTTTAAGAAAGATCTTAAATTGAATTGTCTTACTAAAATGCATAGTGTGTAAAACCTTTAATTTAAATTTAAAAATGTTTAAAATCATGTTTTTGTAAATAATATTGAACAAAAATGACAAATAAATATGTACCCGTGTATGAAAAACATTCATTTTGTGTATGTTTTTGCACCCCATATAAATTATTTCAGGAAAAAGGGATCGAGTTTTCTCGTTAAATCAGTTGGTCATTTTTAGTACATACTTGAAACATTTGAAACATAAAAGAAAAAACTGAAAATTTGCCCCGAGTTTCCCCTCAAAGTTGATAGCAACAAGTTTACGCAGCTAATGTTCTATTCTCATGCGTCCACTTCAAATTTGAATTCGAGCAAGGGGAATTTTTACGGGAGTCAAAAAAAGGGCAAAAACTGCGACTAACCTGTCAACCGATGCCACAGGAATTTTAGATTTAAACAAACAATTTTAGGCTGATTACAGCACCGCACGGCACAATTTTTATGAACCAACACAATTTTAGTAACCGGAGGCAAACATTTGATATATTTATTTTCTAAACTTCCGGCTCTCACTCGAAATCTCACTGACCGTCGCAAGCGCTAGATATTTTCTATATCACGATTATTTTTCGTAAGAATCATTTCAAATTATTTTTATATGAGCTCCAGGCACACTTTACGCATGTTTATTTTAGTTAAACTTAATAAAATCACTTTTAACCGGGCTAAAATAATTCAATTTAAGAACGCGCACCGGCACGCGGCCAACTGACAGAAGAAGGAAACGGAAGCAACTGTAATTTCGAAAATGAGTATGTACTTAAGGAAGGGGAGAGGACGTTTTAACCAAAGACCATATATGTAATTACAAAGATGTAGCAAACCGAACCCGAGCTCGAAAATGTTTTTGGGATTTAGGCTGAGACCCCATGGATGTAGTTGTGAGTCGTTTATACGAAACGCTCTCAGCAACTGAGTCGCGGCTACATTCTGTTTGCCTTTTTCCGTGTTCCCTCTTCCCGGAATTCGCATCGGTCGCACTCGCAGGCACAGCGCCTAGGACTGGGAACGGTGGCGCGCGGTGCCTGCTGCGATACGGCGGGTTGGGGATGGAGCTCATTTTATAGTTATGTGATCATGCGCCGCCGTTCCCAATCCTAGGCGCTGTGCCTGCGAGTGCGACCGATGCGAATTCCGGGAAGAGGGAACACGGAAAAAGGCAAACAGAATGTAGCCGCGACTCAGTTGCTGAGAGCATTTCGTATAAACGACTCACAACTACATCCATGGGGTCTCAGCCTAAATCCCAAAAACATTTTCGAGCTCGGGTTCGGTTTGCGACATCTTTGTAATTATGGTTTTTGGTTTTAACAGTGTGCTAATTCATATTGGAATTTCTGATTCCACTCGATTTTTGTTCTCTTTGAAGGCAGGATTTTTCTGTTTTCAAAGCTTCCTAGAAATTTTAGGCTTCCGCGATGTTTTCTTTTAAATCAGCAGCCTCTTGGAACTCGATAAATCTCCTTTTTCGGGAAATTTTACCCATTTCGGGTGTTCAACGTCAAGTTTCCCAAAACTTTTCCTCCAACTTGACTATAGTTGTTTATGGAAAGCGAAAGAAATTCTGAGAATCTCCCCTTAAAATTTCGGGGCTCTGTATTTCGTTTGATTTACAAAAATCAATATGTATTTTAAATTTTTCATTTGGAATACAAATTCCAGTAATAAGTCAATCGTTTATATCCGCTGGTATCATTCCTGTTTTCGCTCGTTTCAAATTTTGGTTTCATTCGAACGAAGTGTTCTTTGTTCCTGAGAATTTCTACCAGTTTCCGCTTCCCCCCTTCTAGGAAATTTTCGATCCAGGAAGGATCTCTTAGTTCGTAAAGGGTTTTGAAGCGGTTGGATGCAATTGCGGAGTGATTCGGGATTTTTGATATTTTAAGTATTAAATAACTGCGGAAAACCCTTGAAAATAATATTCGTGAAGTATGTAAGTCGTTAAAGTTGGATAAAATTGCTCGGTTTGTGAAAAGTGATCAGTGCGTGTACGCGATTAGATAAATCAAAATTCGAACAGGTGAACTCGGCAAAGTAAAATTAGAAGCGTTATTTCCAGAAAGTTAATTCCGATTGTTAATGTGAATTAGTGAATTGTGTAATCCAGTGCATCGGTCCCCATAATTATTAAATATCAGATTTCGCCGATTTGCAGGTAAGCGTCATTTAAGTCTTAAACAAAGGAAGGGGAGGGAAATTCCGTTTGACGCTCTCCAGGAGAAACTGTTTGTATAACAGTTTGGTGGTATTTCCATTGAATTTGTTCGACGGTGGGAGGTGGTTGAAAAAGTGAGGAAATTACTTTTGCAACTGCGGACACTTTCAAAGTTAAATAAATAAATATATTTCGCATGGGAATTATGTTGATTTACTTAATTTTTGAACTTTAGATTCCTTATAACTAAAATTTTTATTCTTGTTATTACAGGTACATCGTAATCGGCTATGGTAAGTTTTCAGAATTTAAAATTATTTTTAGAGTTTTAAGAAATTTCGATGTTCGCCGAAACAACGTTGTACATGACAAGGACTAGAGAGTTTTATGTCTATGTTTATTGATCTGGAAAAAATGTCACCGATAAATAAAAGAAAGTATTTCTTGTTTTATTGAGAATCGTTTATTACGACTAAATTGCTTCAACGCTAGTACTTTACAGTTCTCGTACAATAATCGATTATACATATGTATATTTATAATTGTTTATATATGCATATACATATATTATAGTATATATATACATATATATTTATAAAGTATGTAGAAACGTATCACATTTATTCCTTGAAAATAATCTGAATTTACACTGAATGCTTACTTTATTAAATTATTTTATATATTTTTTTTAATAGTTTCTCACTTTCCCAGCGAACCATTTTTGGTTTATATAATATATATATTTATATATTTTGCTAAAAAACGAAATCGATGGTGGTTATCTCTATTCACAATTAATGCGTGTTTTTTAATGGCGTGTTTTGCATACAAATCTGCAATTTTACAATGGCTTTCAAACATCTTTGAACCATCAGAATCATTAGAGGGAGTAATAAATATTTTAGGCTACAATTTGTTAAAAATAAATTAAATTTTTTTTAGGATATGACTAAAATAAAAATAAAAACAAAGAATAATTTTTTAGTTGCGCTGTGCAGCTGGGATAAGCCGATGCTGATTTCTTGCGGAGTAAATTGCATAAACGATTTTTGTTAGATTGTGTGTAGTATTGGCGTAATTTAAAGGCGCTTTATATTCAAATATTCCTTTTTTATCACAATAATTTCCTAGACACATCTTATGGTTTTTTTATAGCGCATTTAATTTACAAACATTTTATGTACAACGAAAAACAAGTACAAGTAACAAACGACAATTAGAAGTTAAACGAGAGGTTCGATAGGTGAACGAGTTTTTTTTAAGGTATAAAGTCAGAAAAGGCATTAAGCTCTATCTACATAAAGAGCAAATTTCAGAATTGTAGGGATCTGTTTTTTTCTTTAATAGGGTGGATCTCTAAGCAAGCTATAAATACGTTGTTTTTTGTTTTTTCAAATACTTCCACAGATAACAGCCAATATGTGGCTTTAATCAAATTACATATAACTTACAGTGTTAGCCTGTTAGAACCCTTACCGGCTTTTCATTACTATAGCTGTGCGAAAGTGTATTCCGTACTTTTCACCTACTTAGCCCTGCCAGATTGGGCGGTACTACCTTTTGTGCCAAATGTGCCTTTTTTTCCGGAACCTCCAGATGAATTTTTTACAGGCTGTTGCCTAGTGCTCGCAGGATTGGTGGTTATGCTATCACCATCTGTTCCCGAGTTACCTTCTCGATCTTTTATATCACGATTCTCAAAATCCCGATTAGGTGGCGCTGTTGTCGTCGAATTTACAATGTTCGCCTGAGGATCGGATGATATGATTTGTTTATTCGCATTCGTCTCCTTTAACTTTCCACCATCTTTTTTGCCACTATCCCTAGGCTCCGAAGAGCTCTCATGGATCCCTTGTCCAACATTTTCATTTTGTGAACTTGTTGGCGAATCCTTTTCTTCGGCTATGCGTGGGAGGAGCTCTCCAGGTGGTTGTAGGGACAGTGTAAGAACGTTCGGTTGTCCCGCCTGATTTTGAATGTCCTGATGCAGGTGCATATGATCTGAAGGTAAATTAAAATGCTCCACGTATTTTTCCAGAGAACTATTTGGAGCTGGTGGTGGTGGAGGTGGAGCATTCGAAGATGACGATGGTAGTGATGAAGATGACGGTAGCACCCCACCTATAACACTTGACTGTTGAGTAGGCGGATTTGTGACCGATTGAGACCTCCATACCCCCGAAACTGGGCGGGAATTTTTAACAACTGGTGGTGGACAACAAAGGGGCGATATAAGGGCGCATTTATTTTCAGCACTTCGCGGGTGTAAGCGATCCGGGGATAAGGCTCGTCTTAATAGGGGTGAGCTAGGCTCTGCACTTTTCGGACGAGCAAATCCCTTTTTCGCAATATTTCCTGTTGTTGCATTTGGCAATCCGCCTGGACTGTACGATTGGGTAGTATTTGAAGCTCCCGGTTGATGTCCAACAGGAAAAGCTAGGGGTGAAGGTGATCGGGTAGGTGACGCTGGTAGAGGTGAGGGTGATGGTGTTCGGGCAAGCGGTGAAAGCGGAATATGACCAACCGATTTTCGACGATTCGGCACCGTACTTGAGCTTGTGTGAATATTTTTCGTGCTAGCTACCGTTGAGTGAAGTTTGTGCTTAAGTCCATGAAGGGTAGATGGACGTTGGTAAAGTTGGGCACTCCCAGTTCCAGTAGGTGTATTTGGTGCAGAAGAGGACGGGGAGCTCGACTGTGAAGAATTCGATGCTGATTGATGGCAAAATGAATCCAAAGGTGAGAGACTCATTCGATTTACAGATGGTGTAGTCAATGTTGAATCAGTCGATCTTGTAAACGATTGAAATGATCGTGATGGTGTTACCATTGTTGGTGACGATATTCCTGCAGCCATCTATACAAATTAATAAAAAATATCAAGTTATATTTCTTTACTTCTCTAATTTTTGATAGGGAATTTATTATTTTTAAAAATAATAAGTACCTGCTGCATTTCAGCAGATGCCCTCTTGCTGCTTATGCGACGAAATAGGGACGTTTTTCGTTTCTTTTCGTTATCCTTTTTCTGTTTCCTTTGTCGATTAACACCTTTTTTCGCTAATTTACTCTGCCACAACTCACGTTTGCGACCACCACTTTGAATACTTGTATGCTCCAGTGGGGTAGCACGTAATGTAACATGCTCACCACCACTAAGGAGCAGCTGTAGTACTTGTGTATGATACAAGCCCTGAACAGCTTCACCATTAACGTGGGTAATCAAATCTGCTGGCCGCAAACCAGCCTCAAAAGCTGGACTGCCCTCGTCGACAGCCATAACAAGATGATGCATTGTATAAAAATCAGTGTCACCATAGTATACACGAATTGTATGCACAGTGAAACCAAACCCTCTTGGTCCTCGACGTATTATAATTGGAGGCTTAAGATTCGTTACGAGTGGTGAAAGTTCACGACACGGTGAAGTATCTCGAGAACTAGCCGTACTAGAACCTCCTCCACTAGGTGATTGTACACCACCACCACTTCCTCCAATTGATGGAACCGATCCAGCTAATTGCGATCCATCTGCTAGAGTTTTTTTTTTTTTTTTTTAAATACAATACAAATTTTTGTATATTGTTTTAGTATTCAAAAAATATTTCTACATACCTGTCGATACCATGAGGGATAAACCTAGCGCTGAAGCACTTTTAACAACCGTTCTAGACCTATGATGTTTTCCATTATTTGGAAAAGAGGATAATTGATCGCCAGATCCTTCCAAAATTGAAAATGAATCAATTGCATTTCCTGGTAGCGAAGAGGATCCACCACTTCCACTACATCGGGCATTATCTGAAGATGATGTTCCACTATGCTCATCTTCAACAGATATTGAAAATCTTGGCAAAATATCTCGAGCATGTGTCGTTTTTCGTTTTCGTTGAATTTGTGGTGATACATCATCACTATCAGTCTGTGATGATTCAGGTGTACTCAAATTTTTTCTTGATGCAATTGAAGATATTTGATGGGTATCAATCAATTTACGACTTTCTTGGGTATTGGGTGTAGAAAATGCTTGTCGCGAAATTACCCCTTGAATTGATTGCGTTGTTGCTGTTATTGTTGGTAGAGCGGCTGTTGTAGAAATTGAAACAATCGAAAATGGCTGAGTTTGAGTAGACGTATTCGATACAGCCGCTGTTGTTGAATGGACCAGCGATGAAGGCCCGGGAAGAGATTGTTGCCGCAAATATTGATGTATCGATTTTATTTCCTCTCTATCAGGAGTATTTAGTAATTCTGGTAAATAATCAGAATCTGGAGTTGATGGCAGTTTCATGCTCCGAGCAGATGTCTATAATTTTTTGAGATATAAGTTGTACATATAAAAAACGGAAGAATAAATTTGATTACATCAATCTTCCTTAATTCAGGAGTGGTTAAGACTTTGCTTAGTTCTAAGCTGCTATTGTCATCTGATGTATTCGTTGAGGTAAGCCGGGACCATGAATAATGCTGTTTACGATATTGCGGTGAGTATGAGCTGAATGATCCAAAAACAGGTGTGTCATCAGTATCATCTGTATCATCACCACCTAGATCATGATTATATCGATCCATACGAGCTATACCAAAATGAAAAATTTAATTAAATAAATCAAAATACACTTTATTTCGTATATAATAATCAAACTTACTATCAAAGTAGCTTGTATCATCCTCATTTGATAGTTGTGGAACAAATTCAGCCTTCTGTCGAAGCAAGGAATTCCAATCAACACCTCCAAAATAAATATGTTCCTTAGCTTCATGTGCACCCCCCGTACCAAGACGATCCCTAGGGTTCTGTTGAAGCAATTGTGTAATTAAATCTTTTGCCTCTGGCTGAACAGTCCAATCATCGTTATCTGGCCACTCAATATCATCATTTACAGTGTGAGCAAAAAGTTCTTCAGGTGTCTCACCAAAGAAGGGGACACATCCAATTAAAAATTCATAAAGGATGATGCCCATGGACCACCAATCAACGGGCTTACCATAGCCTTGTCTCAAGATAACTTCTGGTGCAATGTACTCTGGTGTACCATAGACTTGCTTATCAGAAAATTGTCTTGTTTCGCTATCGATATACCCCTCATAAAGGTTTGTTGCGAGCGACATTAATCCCATTTTCGATAGACCAAAATCGGTTAATTTAATATGACCAAGGGCTGTAATCAAAAGATTATCGGGCTTTAAGTCACGATGAACAATTCCGTAGCTGTGCAAATACTCGACGGCTAATACTGTTTCGGCAAAATAAAATCGGGCCATATCCGATGGTAAAGGTCCTATACTTTTTAAAAGAGTCGCACAATCTCCACCCTCAACGTATTCCATAACGAGGCATAGATGCTTTTTTGTTTCAAAACTGCAATACATGCTAACAACAAAAGGATTATCAGCAAAACTGAGTATATCCCTTTCGGCAAAAACTTGTTCAACTTGATTCCTCAATATCAGATTATTTTTATTAATCTTTTTCATAGCAAATCTTTGCCTCGTCATTTTGTGCTTTACAAGATAAACAGCTCCGTAAGCTCCATTCGAAATTAATTTTACAATATCAAAATCAGTTTCGCTTGGTATCTGCTGTATTGGGGGCTGTGCAGCTCCTCCTATAAGAGGTTTTTTTCCAGAACTTGTAGCACTACCTCCTGAAGATTCTGAACCACTTTCTGCTGAGGTAAGTGCTCCAACACCAACAGTAGATTGATGTATTGGTGTACTTCCTTTACCAGCAATGTTGCTGGCAACAAATTGCGCTACAGCTACAGGTGGTACACCAGAAGTGCTCGGAACTATTTCAGAAGTTTCACCCTTACACTGCTCTGTACTTTGGGGTGCAATTTTTGCGGATGCAACCACCAGAACTGCTCCAGTTTCGCGAAGCTCCTGCTGTAGCTCAGCAATTGGATCCCTGTTCAAACCGAGCTTATGAATTATATATTGTGGTATATCCGCTTTGATACCCTGCAGGCATTTTGCCTGACCTTCGGCTGCCTCAAGCAAATGGTAAAATTCTTCTGGATCAAATTCAAGGCATTCAAGAAGCCGTGCTGGACGTGATATGATGAGAAGTAGTTTCTTAATAACCCCAGTAAGCTCTGCAGCTGCTTCTGGGGACTTCTCTTTTGTCTCGAAAAGTAACCGTTCAAGATTTTCGCTCATCTCATAAAAATATCGACTGGTTATCAATTTTGCGTGAGATTTATGAAGACAATCACGAGCCATCTCCAGAACTTGATGGTGCACGAATCTGTTTAGAATTTAATATTAGGAATAGTAATTGAACCTATTTTTGGGAATTTTATTTAGGGACAAACAACAGAGTAACCGTCATTTAAATACTATGTACATATATTTCTTAAATTTTTCAGTTACTGTATTGTTCTTATCCTTTGGCACCTAATCTAATTATCCTTACCTGACTATTGGCTGAGAGTCCCGAAAGCTGCCGCAAGCCGCATTTTTATTTTCATTTATAAAATGTTTAAGGCGCTCTTCCATCTGTTGAGTGGCCTTCGGGAACCGCTCCTTGTAGAGCGTATTCATGACGGCTATTTCGTTGTCAACAATTGGAGACCTACTTGGGCTAGATAAGCTCCTTGAACGTGGCCGATGAAACGGTGACCTACGACCAGAACTTCCTCCAGAATCCTCTTTACCACTATTGCTAGCATTTGTGTTTTGTGGACTAGACGATTGCTGCTGCTGTTGCTGTTGATTTGGCGGAGTGCCAGGCTGCTGTTTTGATAAATTTTGTTGACCAGGTAAAGCACCACTATTACAGCTCACCATTGCAACTTTAGAAGCTAGTGAGGCTGGTGTCGTATGGATACATTGTTTTTGGCATGTTCCAAAACCTTGTTGATGCTGCTGCTGCTGCTGATTCTGATGCTGTGAACATTGAATGTCCGTGCAGGCGCTTATCTCATTATTTGAAAAATGATGCGTAAGCATCCGGAGCTCATCATTTGTTGGCATATGGGGTAACTGATGGAGGCGCTCCTGGCTCGAACACTGAGACTGATTTCATGAAAACAATTACTGCTTACTAAACTTATAAAATAAAAATGGTTTTGAAACTCCTACACCGATTATATGTATATATATATTTTTTTATTGATATTTCAGATATCACAATATCTGTAATCTGCCCATTGAAACCATTTTTCTCAGATTCTGGTAGATATAAAAATTTAAAATTTTACTTTCACATTTCCAAATTTATGACAGCTTAAAATATATTTATACATTGAGAAAAAAACACCGGTAAAAAAATAAATAAAATTTAAGTTTACACTTACCAAATGCAGTGCTATGAAAATATTTAGGACCCAATGTTCCGTAAACTTTTAATCTTTTAAAGCGTATATTTTCTATGTTCTACAGAGAGGGAAATCAATTCAGGGCTAAATTTAAAACTCAAAGTCTCCTTTTCCATTGATTTTCCCCCACTCTGTTTAAATTCAAAAAGGCCGAATTATACCTAACTAAAAGTTCTCGAAGAATTGGAGTGGTCGTAAAAATATTCAAAATACTGTACTTAGCAAGTATTCAGCGTACCGTGGTTTTGATTATAATAAATTTAAAATTTGTTTAGATTTAATTTAAAATTTGAGAACGCGATTATAGATACATAATAATTATACAATATTTAAAGCATATTAAAGTTGGTACGTACCGACATATTCGAACTGCCTGGCGTTGTCCCGTATCCAGACGATGGTAGCGATGCAACAGACCATCGACGTCCATCTCCGCGGCAGCTAGAAATTCGCTTCAATGGCACAAATGGGAATTGAATTATACTCGGTGAATTAATTCGCGGACTATCGATGGGACTAGCTGAGATTGGTGAATGAGATCTTGGAGATGTGTTAATAATGCCAGTTACAAGACTAAGGCGATGGTGGGCAACACCCCCGCCCCCGCAACGTACTGCAGTCGCGTAAGTTTTTCGATGCGGCACTGATGAAATATCCTTAACTGTCGCCGAAAGGGAGGGTGCCGATTTGCCAAGGGTTGAGTTTCTAACGCGAATTAAATTCGAAACTTCTGGAATTGGATAAATAATGGCATTTATTTCGAAGAACATTTTACAATTAAGGAATGTGGGAACGTACTCATCAGAAAGGTTTTTAAATGTTAATTTCCTAGTAATAGGCAATTAAACCTCTTCTGATGAATACGGTCCTTAAGTCAAAGAATCAATTAAAAATTATCTAACCAGTTCCTGAGGATCGCAGCGAATATGAATGTTGATAGGATGGCTTTCGAGGTATCACGTTAAAATCCCTTCCAGGAAGGGATACTGAACTTCCAGATAATCCACCGGACGAAGATTTACCAGAATTTCGTTTAAACGGTGCTGGGATCTCTTTCGGGGAAGATGAAACAGATCCTCCCCCGCTTACTGCTGCCGTAGACGGAGGGTTGCTGGCACGAGATGGTAACGACCCTCCAGGAACTCCTGTTGGGGACTCTTGATCCGAATCATCAAAAATCAAAACTCGAGCCGAATGGACCGATTGGGGACGTATTCTCAGAATTGATGTATGGCTTAATTGACGACTCGGCACGGGGCTATTTGAGGCCGATTTGCTATTTCCGTGGGTTGGAGATGACGACGATTCTCCTTCGCTCATTTTGGTAACAAAAATCTATTTCTTTGCTTTTAGTTTTAGAGGAGAGTTCAATATTCGAAAACGGTGTTCTTCTTTTGTGAATTTTATCTTATTTATTTATTTATTTTTTGTTATTTAATTAATAAATATATTTTTACTTAGAAAACTTGCTTATTTAGCTCTAAGCAAAACTTTCTCACCGCTATTTCTTCTTCTGTGAATATTGTTGTTATTATTGCACTATCTCCGGCAATACAATTCTTTTGTATTGTTGCGGGAAAATTAGCGAACATTTTTTTTGGCGCCATTGCAAATGCAAGATATTTTTTATTGTGACTGTTTTTATTGTTATTACAGTGGCTACAGGAACTTAGTTGTAGGAATGCTATTTGAATATTATAAAAACGTCTCCGCACCCTCCTTCTTATGTTTTTGCCCTGTATGTCAAGAGGCCTAAAATACAATTTTAAATGGAAATTTATTTAGTCACAATGAGTTAATAACTTTGAAAAAATAAATGTAGTATTATTCTATGTTCATTTATTATAAATGAAATACATGATATTGATATTTGAAATTTTGAAGCCGTTTTCAAGTCGACTTTAAAGTCATGCAGCCTCAAACAGACTTAAAATCGGCTTGACTCAAATCGATCCGAAAAATTTTTCGCCCAGAGCGCGTATATTACTTGGATGTTGGACAGCATAAAAAGGAAAGTGTTAGAAATAAGTTAGCTAATTCAGGGTTTTTGCATTTATTATTGATTTTGAATAGTGTGAGGACATATTCTAAAAAGATTTCAAATCTTAGCCCCTCGACGACTGTCATCTGCCCCATCTTGCTGCGGTAGAAAAAAGGCGATTTCCGGTACAATCAGAATTTAACTAACCCAATAGCGGATAGCTCCAATATGGAGAAATAACTTTTCCTTCATAGCATCCGTTATATGGGTATGAAATTAAAAAGTTTGACGAGTAGAATGCGATGAAATGCATGATCATTTCCTATGAATGTACATTTTAAATATCAACTCTTTTTTTAAATAATTTATTCTATTCGTTTTAAAATTATGTAGTGAAAACAATCAGTGCGAAGTGCCCTGTTTTCTAAAATGCTGTATATCACCAGATGATGGTAACAGCATATACCTAACTATTAAGAAAAATGGACCAAAGGTAGATTGCTAACTGAAAGAAGCAGGTACATAATATTTATGTCAATTCTTAAATAATATACTTATAACTCTGTTCCAGGAATTCTAAACCTTTCGAGAAAATTGAAAGGTTCTACAGGTAGACTCTCGCATTCTTGTGAGAGCGATTGCTAGGTACTTGTATTACTCTGTCGCTCCTTTTAGTATATTATTGAGAAGTTTCAATTTTAATATTATTTCAGGACTTTCTCCGTTGGTATCATTAATAATGTGACAAATTTGTTCAATCTTCCAAAGCAATTGAGCACAAGAAAATTTTATTCGGTTCCATTTATACACTGCACTCACTTTGATTACCTTCAAGTGATAAAAAAAAAAAAACAAACATGAAATTAAATGACCACGGTCAACACCCGTTCAGCTTATGACCAACGTTTTGCCCTTCAGTCATTTTTTGAGAAAAATGAACGATGGGTGAATATTAAAATTGTAATTTATTTTCTTCTAATAGTGCAACTTATATATGTATATAGACATGTGTATATATATGTATATATATGGATTATATTACATATATTAAAATGTTTTTTTTTTGAAAAATCGATTTTGTGCATGATGTGCAGATGCAAAGAAGGAGAGGGTGTGATGAAGGGTACCTTAAATGAGTTACTTTAAAAGAAGTACACTCACCTTCGCTAATCACAAAATTCACTATTCGGCTTTACGTTTGGTTTAAATAACTTTTCATAGTGTTCATATCGTTTAAGTTCTTTTTTAACTTAGCTTTTGCACAGTCACTGTCTTTTATTATAGAAATGTTGCCACCGAGAGTATTCATGGAAAAAAACAAATAATAAACAGAAGCAATCGCACCAGCGTACGTCAAATGGGCTCAAACATTAGCTTCACCTTTTTCACTACTTTTTGAAACTAGTAAAAGGGCTACAGTAGTTAGATTGCAATAAAAGACGTCTATCAGAAAATATAATCTGTAAAAGTTATTAAAGGGAAATTGGTCTACGAAAATCTAGATTCACTAGTTGACTCTCTTGTGAGAAGTGCAACAATCTTAGAAAATACTAAACATTTTGCAAATGAAAAAAAGACTATTATTTAATTTCGTATTTCTATTTTGCAGACCAATGAAGGACTCTTATTGACTAATTGCACTAGACGGCTAGGCTATAGAGTTGATGCTCTTGAAAATTCAAAAATAAGAAAAAAAAGAGTAAATAAATAAAATACACTTCGTCTTGCTGCCTGTGTTGAGAGCGAATATGACGCTTTAACTAGCCCTAATAAGAGGAGTGAAATTAAAAGACCTTAATATTGTACAAACAAAAATCGCGACAATTTGCACGCCTTCTTTGCAGGTAGCACTAAGAAATAAATAACTCTCGTTTTAATGCAATCTATTTTTTTCGTGTTAATTATATAAGCGCACCACCAAACAATTTGAGGCTCCCTTTGAGGGGGAGAAAAATAATCAAAACATTCGGGAAAATCTCTCGAAAATCACACCGACCCGAGATATTTTCCCCCCGCGATTCGCTTCTGAATGTTTCCCCTGTCCTGTCTTGTCGTAATTTCGTTGTATTCCTATCTGCTGGTACTCAGTACACTGAAATTTTGTCAATTACCAAGTTCGGTTCTGGTCGGCTCTTCACACATTCATACCAAATTTATTATATATCTTTGTCCCGTGATAAAATGGTGCACCTCATATTTCAACGGCAGTGAAAAACGTCAAAGTTTTAACTTCCATTTTCTAGTACTGCGCTGTACAAGAAAATTCCACTGACATGTAATTATGAGGTAATCTCATACAGTCCTACATATATCAAAATGCGATTTTTGTTTCTTCTTGCTCACACTATCAACGGATTTTGAGTAGTCAAATGTAGGTTTTAAATTTCTCTATTTCAACTTCAATCGTAGAAAGTAATTTAAATAGTTTTAAAGAATTGCATATTTCAGATTCTATTATTTAAGAGCTCTATTCTCTATTTCAAATCTAATTCAAAAGAAAGAAAACCAACTTCTTAAATGTTTTATTACTTGAAAGTATAAATATAATTATAATAAATAATAGAAATCACAAGTGATTTTAATATAAAACGTTTAAATATTAATTAGTTAACAGACTGATGGAACCTGGCAACCAGGCAAAGCTTTCGTTTCAGGTTGGCTGAAAATCTAAACAGGTAAACACAATACCGCTGTATGTATATTTATGGATATATATGTATGTATATGTTTAAATAGATATGTCAGATCTTAGAATCAACACAAGTTTTCTGCACGAGTGCTCGTTGCCAGATTGCATCTTGTAGTTTACCCAGTAGGAAATGTAGCAAAAATTTGCCTTAAGAAGGCCTGATACAAATAACTACTTCGAAGCATTGTCAAAATTCCCTCTAGCATGGCTCTGCATTCTGCAAGTACCCTTGAAATGCTTGCTTCCTGAAAATTGAAATGACTAAAAGAGTTTGGCCTAAAAAACTTTATTTGTTTTATGAGGAGACTTCGTCATCGTGAGATGCGCATGCATCTGCGTTTTAAATTCACTCTAGTAGAAAAGTGCGCATGATAGGTGTCCATTTATTTGGTATAACTTCTTCTATCCCTAGTTATTGTTGAAGTAGAAGACCTTGCCTCCAATCCCGTCGTGAGTAAAAAAAAAGAAATAAAGAATCGAGTCGGGGGAGACTACTGATTACTCCAGAAGCAGTTATATCACTTCTTCTTAGCCCTTCTTTTTCCTACTGGGAACCACGCTAGATGGCTAAGAAGACTCTAGCAACCATTTGAAACTACCCAGATAGACACTGGAATCAGTTTTTCTTCACTTTGGAATACAAGAAAAATTGATTCTAAGAACACAAAAGAATCAGAACTGCTTTAAATCAAAATAAACTAATGAAAAACTGATGAAAAAGTGATTCCTACCATCAGACACATAGTATTGGTCGACTCTATGGCCAATGAAAATAATCCACACTGGGAATCAGTTTTAAATCGATTTTAAATCGATTCCTGGTTAGCAGTTTAGTAATCAATTATAATTTTTAGAAAGCTCCTTTATTCTACAAAATCATTGATGTACAATAATAATGTATGTAGGTACTAATAAATCGTTCCACCTTCAAAAGTGAAATGCGTCGCAATTGAATATTAAATAAATGATTTGTAGAACAAACAGTACATACAAAAGCTTTCTAAAAAATACAATTAATTATTTAGCGATTCCCACAATCAATTCTGAACTGATGTCCAGAATCAGTTCTAAATTGATTCCAGGAATCACTTTTGGAACTGATTTTCACCAAAATATTTCCATACGGAGAAATCGCAGAATAACATATTTTATTCTCATTCCTGGAATCAGTTTTTCATTTTCTGCCCACTCACAGCTCTTAAAAAGCGGACATCCTCCATACAAAAGAATCCCTTTTTCATCACTTTTCCCGGAAATCAATTCCACATCGATTTTAAATCGATTCTTGTCTATTTGGGTAAAGACTGTCTCTAAATCCCGAGAGCATTTAATCAAAGACTTTATAGTTTGATTTAATTGTTCTTTTATGCAAAGAAGATATTCTGGAGGTGGGAGGAAGTAAGACTGAAATTATATGATTTAATCGAATGAAGATAGTTATAATTAAATTTATTTTCTCGTTATTACATCCTTGACTTATTCACACTTAAAAACATCTTATTCACCTAGTTGTAATACAATCAAATTGTTGTTTTTTTCAGCCCTTAAGGTCTAAAACCAAGGCCACAAGGTCGTTTTACCAGCTAAAATCTAAAAGCTGTAACTAGTTTAAAGGAATGTTGACCAATATACAATATTGAGAATAAAAAATGAAAATGGAAAAAAGAATCTTGAGAATTTGTCAATCATTAGAGCAGTCTCTCGTCCGTAGCAGCATTTATCATATTGTGGCACTGATACTGATGCTCTATGGCCACCGTTCTACGGAAAAAAAAAACGTAATGATATTTTATAAAATATGAATCATTCGTGGGAACTAGGATTATGCCAAATTTGTCTGTTCGAACGTAAAATTTTTTAAATATTTAAAAATTTTATGAATAACAATTTCGAACAACCTTGAAATCCTCAGCATCATGTAGGTCCTCGTCGGAGTATCCTTTCATGGCTTTTGTAGCAATGGGGCCCATGTAATTGTTGACAACAGCAAACTCCATTAGGGAGAGGAACACGAAAACCGAACAGGACGACATCCAAACGTCTATAGCTTTAACATAGGACACCGGTGGCAGGGATTGTTGGGATTGGGTGTTCTGGGTGGCCAACGTCAGTAATGACGTTACACCGAGCGTTACCCGCGCCGGTATCGCTTCCGGCTTTATCCAGAATGATATCCAGGACATGACCACAATTAGAGCGGACGGTATGTACGTGTGAAATAAATGATAACCTAGACGACGTCTTAAATTAAACACAACTGCTAAGCATGTGAAATTACCTAAAAACAGATATAGAAAATAATTAGTCCAATGAAAAAATACCAAGCTTAAATGAAAGTAAATTACTAATAATTATGCGGAAATGTTTTAAGTTTTACATATATTTCTATTTTTAATTTTTTTACCAGTAGAATACTCAATTGTACAATCCGTTGTATAATTATTAGATATATCCAGTTGAGGCAGTTCAATTTCGGAATTGACGACCAGCGGATCAGTCATGTTCCAAATGAAGACTAGATCTTGGACCGTATGTGAAACTTGAAAATTGAATTCAAACAATGAAAGTATTTTTTTTAAGGAATGTTGAATAACATTAATCTTGAAGCCACGAAAAGCAAATCTAGCAAATTTTTACTCGCTATAGGCCTATAGAGAAGAAAGGTTAGCCTTGAAACTAGAATTTAAATATCTTAACTCTTTATAGAGTTACGGGTTTAGATACTTACGACTTTCAATCATCATTGAACAAATTTGTGTATCGTGAGGGTATGATTCGAATTTCATCGCACAGGACAATACCAACGTCAGCCTTAAGTAAAAAATTTTACTGATATTTTATATATGCTTATAAAAAGTACAATTTAATGTTAATTACTTTGACATGTAGAGCAGCGTCTTATCGTGATACAACCAAAGATAGTGATTTGGTATGCTCATTTCGTGGAATGTTACTTTTTTTGCATTCTTAAAAAAACAGTCTGGTCTCCATATGCTGTGCAGCCAGTCAACATCTAGAATGCGATATTCTTCGCTCATATTTTCTGGTAGACGTAGGCGTGGATCTCGCCAACTTTGCGCTAAAAAAATGTCTGTTACGTATGTCTGCAAATATAAAAAAGAAGGAAAAAGGAACACATATTCGGGTATTTGATCAGAATTTTACAAAAACAGATTTTTAAATAAAACATAAATGTTGGGAAATTATTGTTTTTTTTTTAAAAAGGCTACTCTAC
The DNA here is from genome assembly GCA_933228815.1 of Machimus atricapillus. Classification (NCBI taxonomy): domain Eukaryota; kingdom Metazoa; phylum Arthropoda; class Insecta; order Diptera; family Asilidae; genus Machimus; species Machimus atricapillus. The sequence continues at coordinate 53,748,069 of OW121785.1, forward strand.
CATAGATTCCTCGTTGATTGAATCCAATGATAGTACGGTCACGTGGAAGTATACTACCGTCGGCTGTCCCAACAGTTTTGGTGCTCGATTTTTATCATACTGCTTTGATGGTATAGGAAGTATGTCCGGAAGTGATAGACTAGATTCATAGTTTGATACAAGCTCAGCGCTTTCAGTATTATTTCTATATTTATACGAAAAACAAACGTAAAATCGTGATGGAAATGCAAAATTTGACAAAAATTAAGAGAAATAAAAAATGTTAACCAATTTTTTTAAAAATTTGTTAATGCAGCTGGAGTGTGCATTTTAAGGAGATTTATTTTAGTAATATCTTAACTCTCTTTGATAGAAATTTACGTATTTATTTTACTTTTAAAAAGCAAATATTTCCCCACAACGGTTTCTTACAATAAATCTGCAGAAGTGGGACTGCCAAATGTAGGATTGAAATTCAAACTTTTTTTTCAGTAGAAGTTTATAAAATATTAACATTAATTAAATTGTAGAACTCATAGTAGCATCCACAAATTAAAACCGCCAAAAAGCGGAACGAAAACGGAATGGCACTGCGGAAGTATGACCGTTTGATGCGTCATTAAAAATGGCCACGGGTGCGTCAGTAATATGGCCACTGACAGATAACTGACAATTAATATTATGTATTATCATTTTTATTATATTTCGGATTATTTTATTTTATTGAGTCTTTTGAGACTAGGAAAAACTTTGTCGGTTTTCTCCTTTTTATGCCAAAATAGATTAAAATTAATGACACAATATGGCGATTAATAATTTTTGCGAGAAATATGAGAAAAACTGAAAAAAAAATTACATACAACACCGAAAGAAAATAAATCCAGACATCTAATCACTCACCTATAGCCGTGTGCACATAAAACAAATTGGACAAATTCAACACAAAACACGAGAAAGGCCACATACACATGCATTTGAGCTCTGTAAAGTCTTCTAGGCATAATTTTTGCTTTTATAATTTTTACACTTAATGCATTTAAAAACTAAACAAATTCGCTCGAAGGTAGCAATAAAGGTGACGACAGCGGTAGCAGAAGCTGAATGTGAATAGGGCTAGTTTGGTATCTCCAGCTAGCCTCCACCACTTTGGATATTTCCTTTAAGATCATTGTTCAATCGAAATCCTCTATAACCGGATGTCTTATAGCCTCGAATCGATGTCGTCTTCGATTCCATTTAATTAGGCACTTTAACTGAAGTCCATCATAGACTTAACTAAAATCCATGCTGGACAAACTGTCGGCTGATGGATATAATAATGGTATGGTACCGTGCATTTTATCATTTAAGGTTGGGTAATAAAACTGCCCTCATACCCTCTATTGTGTTTTCTTGAGTTGCACCTATCAAAGACGGCGCAAGATCTTTATATTTACTGATTGCATAATTCAGCAGCATTAGAAGTAGCCTAGTGGCTAAAAAAGGTACTCGTATGATAAAAATTTTTCCTTTATTTTCGGTCCGATGTAAATTAAAAACACGTTTTTCGTTGCCTTTCACTGTATAAGGGAAGAAGGAGACACGTGAGTGATAGCATTTAACTCGTGTCTATCTTTATCTACGGTTTAATAACACTTTCCGCCTACCACCAAATGCAAGATAAATTAATTGAATATCACAAGGAGCAAAACCTTTTTAAGGAATGACTAAATATGCTGTTTAATTGAATTTAAAATTATTCCATGGTCACATGATAAAAACAAATGAGAAAAATTGCGAATTTAAATACAAGATAAAAATATCAAGTATATTTTTTAACGAGACAAAAACAGGTACTGAGGCTTCGATTTCATTCGAATCAAAAATGTCGATTTGGATTCCCCTTTTTACACCTTTCAAGTTGCAGATGTGGTGGATTCGGCCTTAGTAAACACGCAACATTTACCCCTTTCTTCAAACCTTTCATCGTATTTACATGGAAAAAATAAATAAGAGAACAAAAATTCTATTTTCTTATGAATGAAAATTGAAATAGTCGAAGCTATTGCACATCTGAACGGGGGCACTGAAAAGGTTTCATTTACCTTAAGAAAAATTCAGTTGCCCGTGTAGGGAAAAGTTAAGTTCGCCAGGGCAGTATTCAGGAAAAGGTATTTAAAAAGATTTTGAATTTATTCTATCAACGCAAAACAACTCGAACAGGTATGAAAAAAATACACATGAAAATATAACAGTCTTTAAAAATGTTTATTAATTAAAATACAACTTTTACTGTGTAGCTAGTAATTTACGCATTTCGAAAAGTATCAGAGTAACTGCTGCGGCTGCGTTTAAACTCTCCACTCCTTCAGCAAGCGGTATGTGCAAACAAGTCCCTCCGTTTCCTTTTTCCGCCAAAAATCTGGTATATATTAAATTATAGATAGCAAAAATATAAATTGTATATTTTCCAATTTTCTTACCTATAGGCTTTTTCGCTGATACCGTGGCTCTCACCACCAATTACTAAAACGTTATGACTATCTGAAACCTGAATGTTGCTATAAACTTCCAAACTCTGCCCTTCTGATTTATTGGCTCTGTCCACCTTATTTTCTGCGATGAAGACACGGTAATCGTTTGGTAGTTTTTTGTCTATATCGTCCCAAGTTAGACCATAGTGAATTTTAACACGAAATTGACCCCCGCAGCCCCCGCGTAAGGCTTTCGTTTCCCAAGGGTCACAGCAGCCCTTTAAGACTATCACTTCAGTGCATGGAATTGCTGCACAGGATCTAATTATGCTTCCCAAATTATTCGGCTCACGGATATTATCGCAAATCACAGATATCGGCAGAGTAGATCCATTTATCAGGAGGTTACTGTCATCTTCAGGACGATCAAATATCGCTAAGATGCCAGGAAATGTCGTCAGAGTTGACCAGACTCTAAGATCCTGTTTGGGCACTTTAATTATTTTTCCTTCCTTTAATGATTTCAGCTTTTCTTGAATGAGTGCCAGTTGATCTTTTTCACTAAATAAAATGTAGCGCAATTTACACCCGCATTCCAGAGCTTCTACAATCAACTTTCTGCCCTCAACGACTATTTGATCCTTCTTATCTCGCTGTTTCCGGGATTTAGCCGATAAAATTAGTTTAGCTAACAATGGATCACCTAATTTCAATTTCGTGTATTCTATACCAAGGGTGGTATCTTTTACAGTGGGTGATGATTCTGTTATACGATCTTTAGACCGCTTTATTTTGTCTGCAAATTTTAACATAGTCTTGGGATGTCTGAGCATCTTTACGGGGTTTTCCTGTTGCAATACTTTATAACTCTCATTTTGTACTGGCATTTCTGTAACTACTTTATCACCAACTCCAAATAATTCTTGCTCTATTTTCTCTAACTCTGATTTCTCGTCACTTATTTTCTGGCCAGTAACACCACTTGCTTGGCTAAGAACATGTGTTCGGGTATTTCGAAGAGTTCTTCGGAAAATTACTGAATGAAGAGGAGACTGATAAGCTGGCCTGTTTATTGTACGAATTATTCGTTTCAACATTTTAAATGAAAAACCTTGATTTAATATAAACGCTACAAATCCGCTACCTAACCAAAAATTTGTTTGGGGTATTGTCTTGTCAGACGCTCCTGCACGGTATAGGAATATGTCACGTTTGACGTTTATTTGACACCTACTTAGTGACATCACAGATTTCACCGCAAAGATACATCATTTGGTAATTTGGAGGTGGAGTCGATGCAAATCATCAAACAATTATTATATAATGAATTAAATGTATAGATTCTTTATGAAATTTGTTTCACTAAACGCTCATTGTGCATACTGCAGTACTATTTCGAAGGTTTAGTTTCTGGTTCTCTTCATTTCAAGCGATAATTGCATGGACTTCGGAATTTCGCACATACACTATGTAGCTGGAAATGTGTGCACACTATCATATTTTGCTATTTAATGACGCGTATGCCGCGAAATATGACGCTGGTGGAAAAGTAGGAGCATATCTTGTATTTTTAATCGTGACGCAATACAGTTCTCTGCTTTTTTATTTATTTATATTGGCATTTCATGGATATAATGAACTATGACGCGTAAAATAGCGGCCCATAGCTAATCTTTACTATACCGAAGATTCTTGATTAACTAACTTTCAAAGAAGAAGATATGTCTAACAAAAGTTGTTACACTTCTTTTTAAAACTTCGAAAGGTTTTATATTTTAAAATACTAATTATTTCATTTTTATTAGATTTTGGGTGATAGATGTAAAAATTTTCATTTAAACAGTTTCATTTATTTCTGTGCTAAAAAATGCACCAAAGAGTTTAAGGTATGTACATTTTGCCATGAAGTACAGAACGTTGTTTTTTTGTTCTAGTTAACAATAATTTCCTTTCGTGCAAAATCTGTAAATTCGGTGCGAAGAAATTTTGCCATAAAGATCCTGCAACGATCATCTCGGTTAGAAATATGACTCCGTCCCTTAAGGAGAATATGTCCAAAAAGTGATGCTAAATTAAAATAATTAGTAATGAAAAAGGTTCTAAAATGTTATAGAATATACCAAAACATACCGATTTCACTGGCATTAAAAATCTTCTGGTCGATGCCTTCCCTAAGGAACATGCATAAGTGAAGGAACACATTTTTCCGGGGTACTGTGAGTTTTTGCAATAGTTGCAAACATTGGTCAAGAGATTCAGCGCGAATTAAGTCTTCACTGAAGGGATGTAAGAGAGGCTCATTTGATGATTCCAACAACATCAAAAGGGCTTCAGCGGCTGTATTAGCATCACCAGCTGAAAATAATAATTTTAGAACATTTATTTAACATGTTTAAAGGATATAAATTACGAAAAGTTTCTGTCGCCCATGAGTCTAACCAATCACGAATTCTGTTAATACTGGGATCTCTGGAGCTTTTTCTATTAAGTGAAAAAATTCCTTGAATGTCTTTGCCCCGGTTGTAGAGTTGATCAATTAGGAGAAATATTTCTCTGGGCATAGTCACTTTGCAAGGTCTATTAAGTGATGTTTCCTAGAGAAAGGAAAACGATTTTATGTTTTCACTTATTTTATATAAAAATTACTGATTTTCTTACAATGTCCATCATTTCGTTAATAGTGTATTCGCTAACAGGACGCTCAATGCTGCAGAGTGTATCAACGGAAAAACCAAAGCAACTGGCCCTATACTCTCCCATTATTGTTATAAAAATATCTCTTCCTTCCTCGACGTGTAAGACCAGAATATCAAGAGGAATTTTGCTAGTGTGGCTTCGTTGCTTTTGATTTAATTGCCAAACTGTATGTGATCGAACATGAAGTTTAATTCGTATGCTGAGGCTTGTACCTGAACATTTTTCTTATATATATTTATTTTATTTATTTGTGTTTAGGCCGATTTACCCGTGATAAGATTTCCCTCTCTAGGCTCAATATCCAGCCAATCCTCACATATTCTCTTGTCGCTGTTATTTTTTGGTTTAAATGAAAATTTTACAGGAAGGTGACAATTATTCGCGACTGTAAAATCTCTAAACATTTCTTCATTAAAACTGATCACATCAAAATCGATATCAGTTTTTTCCACTGTAATTTGGGGCTGATTGTCGTTCTCATATTTATCGACACGTTTCAGCACCTCCTCGTGGACACGTTTGTACTTTAGTTCATCTTTTGTCTTAATCTTTGTACAATAAGCATAGAATTAAAAGTTTTTATTTATTGTTTTTGTTTTTTAACCTAAGTTAATGGCTTATAGTTAGAAACTATTTCCATGTACTTACCCCTGTTAAAAATACTGAATAAACAGGCTTATGGTCACTAAGCTGAATTTCCATAACACTATTGTAACTAAGTTGCTGAATACGTTCGCCTTTCCAAAGGATACGATCGCACCAGGCGGGGGCTCTGCATTTTTCGCTGTAAATTGAATAAGATTATTAATAAAATTAATTTTTATTTAATACCACATAGTCACCTGCTGTCCCAATTATCAGTGCCCGGATCATATTTGTAAGTCGGCCGAAAATTAATCTCACCTTCTGTAAAGCCATCAAATACCCTCCGCCCCCTCATCTGATATTTTAGTTGATCATATTGAAGTAGTTGTTTAAAATTTTCATAATCTAAATTTTGTCCAGGATTTTCAACGATCCGATAATTAAGATCACCAATCCAAAATATGTGGCTAAAGTTTTGAAAATGAAATTATATAAATTTTAAGTATAACAATTAAATGTACTCATGGCTATCGATAGTCCGTTTTGAAAATGTCTCTTCAAAAATGAGCCGCCTCATGATTTCAGCATAATCTTCATTTCTTCTTTCGACCTCGCTTACGTGAGCTGCTAGATGGGAATTGACAAAACAAATAGTTGCCTCATTTAGGGTCATACTGACCCCAACCCCGCCCTTATTCCCCATAAAATTTAGAGCTCCTGTTCCAACTGTTTGTATCGAATATCGTGTCACATTTGGACGTAATTCCTTCCGGACGATAATAGTTAGCATCATTCCGACTAGCCGGACAGATACTAGCTCCTCATAGGATGCTGCCGGATGGAGGCTATCTATTATTTTACGTCTATTTTAAAATTAAAAATTATGCATAATATTTATAAAATTAATAAGTGGGACTCACATCCATAATGGATCTGGACGACTTTCACTAAATGTTATTGCTTTCGGGGATAGGTCGACTTCCTGTAAGGCAACTGCATAAATGTCAGGAGGTTCCTCAGATGCAGTCAACCATGCGCTTAGGGATGCAACTCCACACGGCTGACCATTAACGTTCCAAGTTGCACAAAAAATTCTAAAAATATGTTGAACACGAAAATTGAAACATTAAGGGCCTGTAGACTTTGTCTTCGTCTCGTTATGACAGTTTTCATTCCGTCTAACGAAGTCAACGCAAGCCTTGACTCGCTCATCAAGCTAAGCAATCTAAACTGTTATACTACGTAGCTAAACTCACATCATAGACATGAATTTGAACAGAGCTTAGCTCGGTGTGTCGTCACGAACTGTTATAACGAGATGAAGACCAAGACGGAACCTTCGGAATCGGACAGGCCCTAAAAATATATATGTATACAAAAAAATTGATGCACTATTTCAAAATAATTTCCCCGACTTTGAGTTAAAAAAATTCTAGCATGCTAAGAGTTAGAAACATAATTTCCCTAAAATATTTCCTTAATCATAAAACATTTTATTCTTGTATATATTAGAACAATTGCTCAAATAAAAACAATTATAAAAGCATTTTGAGGTTATGGTCAGTACCTGTAATTTTTGTAAACAATGTATTCGTGCTCGTGCTTCTTTAGTTCATCCTGGAATTTAGACTCTCCGCGACGAAGTGGTTTGCTGCCGTCCGCAATGAGCCTATCAATCGCAGTGTAATCCTCCCGTTTATAAGAATTCAGCCAGGAAAAGCTAATTGTAGGTAAACTGGAGTCCTCGGTGCCCCCATAAGCCTCAAGTTCATCTTTTTTCAGCTGATAATTCATAAGGGCTGTCGTCACATCACTGTGAAATGCCTCAAAATCGCTTGAGCTGCAGTAGTAGAAAATAGAGCGCCCAGACGTAGTGACTATGTAAAATTGCAATTTTGATATCTTTCCCTTGGTATCTGGCCCGGGGAAAAGTGCACAGGTAAAATTTTTAGAATTTTTCTATACCCTATTCTGAGTATCGTTTTGCTTACCTGGGACTATTTCAAAGTGGTCATTCATTGGAAAAATATTTTCAATAGTTAGGTCTGAAAAAGTATTTGGAGGGAGGCACGATACAGCAAAAGAGAATATCGCATAAGTTCCAGTTGATGTGACCAAGGCCAGGAGGCGATTTGGTGATTCAGAGCCCACGATTTGATAAGTTTCAAGGAGCTAAGGAAATATAATTTTATTTTGAGAAAAATCAGATAATTAAATCAACTCTAGTGTCGACATAACTGTTAGAACCGATTCGCCTCGGCGAAATTTCTCCTGGACAATTTCAAGTGTATTCTGAACAACACGATCCATTATTTCGTTAATTTTAGAAAAACGGTCCTATGTTTAACCGTGTACAGAAAAATTAAAAATATAAACTTTGTTTATTTGACGAGTTATATTTACTTGTTATTCACTAGAACAATGTACTACCTGGTGTACTACGCGCATTGAGCTAAGAGCAATATCTTTTTTTTTACGAACTAATAAATAAACTTCTTATGAACTAATTAAACAAAAAAAAATTGTACTGAAATTGACTGGAAAACAACTGATTCAGTTATGGAAAAACAGCAACTACACAAAACATGAATGGAATGCTTCAGACGCCCAGTTTATTGTAGAACGACACAAGTTGCACTAGGTCACAGTACGGCCACACCATCCGCATGATATTATAAAAATCATGTTTTATTTAAAACGAATTATTTTCGAGTTGATTTTATTTTCTATTATTCATTTTCCGGATTGTTTCGCCTTTTGAACAGATCTTGTCCCAAACTTATGTTGACTATCACATTTGACAGATTGCGCAGCATATATATGTACCACCACAACTTAAGCCGATATTAAGCCGATAGTGTGAGTTTTCCAAAAAGACCAATAACTCTAAGGGTGCGTTCATGGTCGCGCAGATTCGCTCCGCGCGCAGCGAATGGAAACAAACAAATTTTGTTTATTTGAGCGAATCCGCTGAACTAAACAAAATTTTTTGTTTCCATTCTCGAAATTTTGTTTATTTGAGAGAATCCGCTCAACTAAGCAAAATTTTTTATTTCCATATTCGAAATTTTGTTTACTTGAGCGAATCCGCTCAACTAAACAAAATCTTTTGTTTCCATTCGCGAAATTTTGTTTATTTGAGCGAATCCGCTCAACTAAACAAAATTTTTGAAGCTACGCTTCTTATCAGAGGTTTCGCGGGCTGGACTCGCCGTAGAAAATCGAAGACGTAAGCGTTAAATTCCCCTCCTTGCGGCCTGCGACTGCCACGTTTTTTTGTTTCCATTCGCGAAATTTTGTTTATTTGAGCATCCGCTCAACTAAACAAAATTTTTTGTTTCCATTTGCTACGCGCGGAGCATATCCGCTCGACCATGAACGTACCCTAACTTGTTTATCTGATTTAAATTTAGAACTCTCAATATTATCACTAAGCATATAACAATTAGTGATATTATTCATAATTATAATTATCAAAGGGCATTGGATAAAGAATAAATAAATATTTATACACTCCTCTATTATTATCCTTTTTATTCAGTCGACATAAGTTTTGTATAATATATTTAGAGCACAAGTTTCGCTACATCATATCTTAAAAATTGCATCTTGCATAAGCAGAAAAAAATAATACTGTCTCTAGAGAGTTTAAGTATCGCCGTCCTTCTAAATTCGGACTCTTTATACCTGGAAGAAGTTTTAATCGAATGCAACTTTCCTGGAGAACGAAGTTAACGACGATATTTCGCTTGGATTTGAGTCAGATGGCAAATTATTGAACTCAATCTCCTCACTGGCAATATTTTCTGCGAAAATATAAAGAAGAAATGCTTATTATTATTTTTATTTTAAAATAACTTAGTTGTTAGCTTTCACCATTAGAATTTGAATCTTTTGGATATTGCTTGTGGCTTGGTGCATATAAAATAAGTAGAGCAAAAATATAGATGTTCCACATTCCATAGACGCCTGTGACAAAACCTGATGTAAGTTGGACTTCAATATTTTCGTCCCATTTCCAATGACCTTCAGCAACTTGTCCCATTATGAAACCGATGACAGTAAGTGCAGCACAGAGCAATGTTGCGAGCATTAAAAATTTAAATCGATAAATAATTCCTTCATAGTGGAGCCTACGTGCCATTGACATTGATGGCAGGGATGATCTTTTAATGCTTATATTAACAAACACCTTCGATATCATATAACATAAAAACAGGAAATATAGAGCAGCTGATATACCAGCCAAAATTATAAATGTTAGCTGCGAAAAAATATGAAAAGGAAAATTAAGCTTTTATTTAGTATTTTAAAAATTAACACTAACCGCTAAATTAGTACCAAGTCGAGATGTCCAAATTGAATAAAAAGGATTCCTTAGTTGCACTCCACGCTCGCACATATCAAAAATGAACAAGGATATGCAGCCAACGACGACAGCGCTAAGATGTTTCCAGTAAATAATTACTGAATTTCTTTCGCCAGACTCTTGAATTAGCATATGCTCCCCGGCAAATACAAGCCAAAAAGATAGGAGCATTGCATAAAATATGCCTTGTCTAATGTCACTTAGCAGTAACATAAATGGCATGTCGTAACAGAGGGTTAAGTATTCCAAAGGAACTGAAAAGGTAAAATTTTAACTATTAGAACTTTTTCCTAAGGTATAAAATAGAGCTTTTTTACGGTTAAGAAAAGTTAGGGCTAAGCCTAGGTAGATTAGCATATATTCAAGCAAAGCCGGAGACCTCTGGAGGATGTGAACTCGTCGCCAGAACCATATCATGATACCAACAATGAACGGAAAGAAGATTGTTTTTAAGCAGACGAAAACCTTGGTAAAACCACCATTTTGGTATATTGCAGTCAATTGAAGATCATGAATGTGACCAATGTTTAAATTCATTTTAAGATCAGTATCAACTGGTAGACGAATATTAAGTAAATAGTAATCGTGATGTAACGATCCTAATTCAAAAAGTGGTATCATATCACACGAGTACAACACCTCGCTACTGGATACATGAATCGAAGTGCAGTCCAAATTTCGCCTTTCTAAAGATGCTGTATAAAGTTTCCAGCCATTGTCCGGTGAATCTTTATTTCGATACGCCAATCTAGCGTCTATAGTTAGTTCAGTTCTGGGATCTGATCAAAAAATAAATAAAAATTGATTATAATCATCATCCCTATTATTAAATACTAATTTATTACTTATTAAAACATTTGAATCATACGCCAAGTCAATTTCCAAACATCCAATTAGATTCTGTTGCCATCGCGAATAGTCCAAAATTTTACCTTCCCTTGGAATGGGCATTTGAAATACAAAAACTATTTCATTTGCCATTTTAACATCATGCCGCTCAATATCCTCCTGGCTAACCGCATTGCAGGCTCCAGCTCCTCTCGTGTAAAGAAAAACATCTGTGCTATTCTGTGATCCTGGAATGTCCTTACAAATCGTTCCTAAGATATTTTGATGACTCGCTGGGACTGGAGCTAATTTTAAGTTAAGTTAATTGTTTACACTTTTATATTAGTAATTATTTATCTTACCAATTAAGCCACCAATAAGGCAACAAATGACCTCACAAATGAGCAAACAGCTTACAAGAAATGCTAGTTTTCTACCACTCAAATTCTCAAGTATTGTTCCAGACATTTTGAGCACTTTAAACAAAATATTAATACCACAGACGGTTTCCTCAAAGATATAAATAAACTCGCTGATCAGACTAAAGAAATATGCACTTCACCACCGCGTCGTTTACATCAAAAAGCATACCTGGCAGCAAAACTCAGTGCTTAAGTGCTTAACCAGGAAAAATATATATCTACAAGAAAAAGGATCTACGCATGATTAGAAAATTATCCCGGAGGGAACACTCCAAGAAAAGGTAGCCTTCCAGGAATGTATGTAAATTTCCTAGAATTGTCAGACCGGTATTTGTTCGTTTTTCGTCTTGTTCGACTGACTCATGTATATGTTTGACAAGCATTATGGGAAGTGGCCTAAGCATACATATATGTTTGCTCACAGAGCTTGATATTTCTGTAAAAATAAAAATATTCATCTATACCAAAAATATTTTATTAATCATAGACCGAGATTTATCATCATCTATAGTATTCACGACATTCGGCTGCTTTCTTGCAAATCCATTTCGTTCAGTTAAATAAAACTGTAAATTGCAATTGATATAACCTTCGCAATCTCAAACCGAGTTTTGTTCAAAATCCGAAAGAGGGCAATTTATCAAAAATGAGGGTAAACGGATATTGTCCGTGACGTCACAAATGCTTAATGCGATTCTAGCGCTGTGACAAACTCTTGGGGTACGTTCAATATCTCGACTCGAGTCGACTCGGGTAAATCTGACTTAAGCCCGAACTATAATGGCCTTAAGGCTGATTAAGATTCCTTAAGATTTGTACGCTCGGGACCGTACGCTTAAGACTTGACGAAAGATTCGGATAGTGAACGAAAGATAAAATAAGGCCATTTACGAATCTTTCGTCGAGTCTTAAGCGTACGGTCCCGAGCGTACAAATCTTAAGGAATCTTAATCAGCCTTAAGGCCATTATAGTTCGGGCTTTACTCCGGAGCGTTCAATATCTTACCCGAGTTGACTCGAGCAAGTTTTACTCGAGTTCAACCTTACAAATGTGTGCGTAAATGTCATAGAAAAATCAAATTTGTCATAACAGCGTATAACCATGGAGAGAAAAGTAATAATATGAAATATTTTAAGTGTTGCAATGGAGAATATATAGTTAAAATTATTTTCTTGTATTTTCGCTGCAACTTTTTTCCATACTACTTCACGCCTTACTCTGTCTGACGAAAAATCATTTTGTAGGTATATATAGGCATCAATAAGGCAAAGAGTAGCATTTCTGTTCCACCTTGCCTTTTCTTGGGTAATTATCTCCCCATTTTCCGCAACAGCATCTCCTTGGTACGTTACAAGTACCCCAAGCTCTTCCATGATGACGTCAAATTTAACGTCGAGTCACTTTGCTTCGACCTTTTTACCACTGTCTAAACCACTGACATATTATCATGTCATGATATGTCAGTGGTCTAAACTGACTCGAGTAAGATAATGAACGGCAACCCGAGTCAAACATCTCACGCATACAACCTAATCTAAGAGTTCACAGACAATAGTTCGTGTGAACTCGAGTAAGATAATGAACGACATAGAGTAAGAGTAAAAATGACTCGAGTCGACTCGGGTAAGATATTGAACGCTCCGGAGTAACTCAGATTTACCCGAGTCGACTCGAGTCGAGATATTGAACGTACCCTTGAATTGCAAAGCTTTTTTTATATGGCATGATAGAAAAATGCTGATCCTAATGGAATGGTTGAAAAAAAAAATTGGAATTGAAATTAAAGAAAAATGATATTCAGGATTTATTATATATTTCATATTACATATTATTTAGATAGCTTAAATAGTTCATGCTATCTCAATTTTTATGACGAAATTGTAAATTTGATTTCTTTTACTATAAGTTTTGTTGTTGATTGCCTCCGATACGCTAAAATGGGATTTAACAGGATTTATGTTTTATTTATGTAAAAATTAATAACCCCTACCTGAAATAAATCTACTAGATCATTTTGGACATTTTCAAATGCATTTGGGTCCCTAAAAAATTCCAATATATCCTGAGATATACCATAATTATTCCGTGGATTTGGCTGAATTCCGCAATCCTCGCTTAAGTATCGAAATTCAGGAGTGTCTTCATCCTGTTCCTCACCATTCCCTTCCATCTAAATTTTTAATAAAGTACAAGGAATTTATGAAATAAATCTGATAGAATAAAGGTAGGCCTTCTAGGCTTGTACCTCTTTGAGGCTATCATCGTTCAGTGTGTCCCAGGTAAATGCTAGCGGATCGGTGAACTCTTCCCGGAAAGGGGAAAAGTCTAAAAGCAAAACACAGTCCTTGGATGTTCTGACTACGTCGAAAACAACTAAAGAGCAGAGTTTGAGGTTAAGGCGAACTAGTATATAAATTAATCTTACAGCTTGACAAGGGAAACTTGAATTTAATGTGTTCCTTAAAGAGTGAAACAATATCATTAACAATATCACGCCTTTGGCCCAAAATGTATTTGTTAAAGTTGGGCCAGTCGCGAGGTGAAATGGCAATTAAGTTTCGTTCCCTGACAAAGCATCTAAATTCTGTGCCAGGGTGGATGTCCTGCCACTCTTTGATAACCAGGACATATTCATTCGATGACCTAAAACAATCGTCACATTTAGGTACATCGCGATTGTTTAAATCACTTTTTATCACGCTCGAAGCCTTTAGAAGTTGATAAGCGTCTGTTATATCTTTAACTTTAAGCGTCTGTCCTGCCGTTATCCAGAATGCATCTTTAGGGGATCGCCAATTTGTTTTTATGAAAACATTCCCGGAAAATTCCCTAATTGCATCGGTTATTGATTTACTGAATTCAGGAAACTCGGGAATGTTAACAGTTTCGGTGTCCTCATCATCATATCCACTGCAACTGCTACTGTTTGCAATTGGACATTCTTTTGGCAAAATTATCATGTCTTCCTGGAGGTAATCGACAACCTCTTTAGGAATTCCAATACATTTTGATGGTATCGTAATTTTTTCATAGTTATTATACCAATTTTGAAATGAACACGCTTGTAATTCGCGATTTTCTTCAGCAAATTCACCAGTTTTTATCTGCATTTTCTTTACATAGGTGTAACACTTTTGACAGTGACAGTTACTTTACTGAATAAAATATAAAATATATGTCTTTAAAAATATTTACGATTGGAATATCTTAATATTCGAATTTAGCAACAGAAATTTCTGTCTATTGATATTTTGAATGAAATGATCACAAATACTTAATTTAATTTCAAAAAGGTTACGTTGAAATGATTGAAACACAGTCATATGCATATACATGCTTTGAAGCAACTGACATAAAAGTACTGGACTGCTTGTCCCGTACAAAAACTCATTTTAAAAGTGAGATCAAATTTTGGGCGAAATCTAACTATCTCGCTCCTATGTAGAGACCCCAGGCAAATGCATATGTTAAGACTGCTCGGTGTCGGAAGTATTTTTTATAAATTCTCAAAATGTAGGGCAAAATGAAAGGAGCTGTTTTGTGACAACTTACATATATTTATTTATTTGCTTCATTTTAATATAATATTGCAAATAATTTAATGTGCTTTTATCACAAGGGGTTCCTAAGGCAGGTTTGCATCTCCACTCAAAATGGTCTCACTTTTCATCCATATATGTCAATGTCAGAGTCTTCAAAGCATACATCAGTACAATTTTCATTTCCTTTTTTAAGATAGCGTCTTTAGTTCGTGCTGCCATCTGTTGAAATAAAGGAGTAAGTGAAAATAAAAAAAAATTTGTTATCGTCTTTTGACAGTTGTCAAAAAACAAGTAGAAGTTTTCTTTATAATTATCTAAACATCAAAATACAATTATTAAGCCCCATCATGCTTGAATTTCGTTATTAATTTTGTTTACGTTACTCTGTACTAAAACGTAAAACGAGAAGGAAAATGTCTGAATTAAAGGAGAAAAGAGTAAGACAAATATAATTTCCTTATTTTTCAATATAACTTTAGTTTTCATTATTTGTATAGAAAAATCCATTTTTGGATAAAAAGTACAACCAGAATAGAAGCTGTGATCAGGATAATTGCACGTTTGAATGCAATGATATCGATGGTGGTCTAGTTGGCGATATTCAAGACAATATGACGGCATCCTACAGTGAAATATCATTCCATACGAATTATAATGCTCCTTCGAAAGAGGAAGGATATTTTGATAATAACCACCAGATAGCTAAGGTGACAAGTAGTTTAGTCGAAAATAAAGAATCATCTGACGAACAGGAACGTGATAATAATTGCCCACAACGCCCTGCTTCCTTGGTTTGTGATAAGTGTAAGTTTTAAACCTTACCTTCTTTTATTTGCATAAAGTTAGTCAGGCGTACTTTATTATGTTAATTTTTATTAAGAGACAATATTTTCTTTTAGCATTCCTTTTTAATCTTGAGGGTACCGTGAGCAAAGATGGTGATATGACACATTTCGTTGCTGAAAATCTTGAATATAAAATCAAGTTATCTAGTCCAGTTACCAAGAAAGGTTAAAAACAATTCAAAATAAAGAAATATATATTTATTGACTTAATATAGATTCAAGTCAACCAGGCTCCTCGAGGAATAGTACACCTTCAGCCTCTGGTTTAATACCTAGACAATTTCTTCTAACCCAACCCACAGCTCAGGTTGATTCGAACGTTCTGTACGACATTGAAATTGAGGCACAATATTTGGCCGCTTCTGTTGATAATCTGACAGAAAATCTAGGAAATCTTCTACATTCTGTAATTATATTGTATAAATATGTTTATTTTTTTTTGTATTGCAAAAATTCTTAATCTTGATTGGTAGATATCTTCAATAACCGCTGATAATGTTGAAATTCACAAAAATGCTGTAAACAAATTAACTGATAGCATGGATGCAAATATCAAAAGCATGTACACAATTATGGCTAAAACTGAAGAAATGTCGAAATCGATGAAACCAACAGAACAGCTAGCAAATCGATTGTAATTAAAACAGTCTATTCAAAATTATTAAATTATACGTTAATTAATTTTTTTTCAGGCGGGAGATAAAAAGACTTGTTGATATGCTAGAGAGCACACTATAGGATTTGTTTTGTGGCATTGTTCTTCGTTTTGCTTCGTTTTTGGCAAATTTTCTATTTTTTAGCGAAACCTGCAATTGAAGATGATGAAACGATCAAACTAAACTACCGCTTTTCATAGTTTCTTTTAATGTACAAAATAAGTACACAACGGCAAGGTAAAGGCTATTTGTTTTTCGTTAGAAAAAATTCATTAAAGTTGTAACTGTGATAAAACAATGAAGTTTTATTTATTTACCTCTTTTAACTTCGGCTATAATTCGATTATTGGGACAAACCAAATGGTCTAAACCAAACGACACTTAAAAATCCCTGTATTAATTTAAAACACAAGAAATATTTTATTTTTGAGTATAATTAAGCAATAACAACATAACATACAATATGGCTAAGCAATAATTTTTTTTCTTTAAATTTAGTGTTCTATTCTACATTTTGTTTGCTTCTTTTTAAATCCTTATTTTTGTTTTTTTTTATTATTATTTTGTATTATCTCTGGCTACCTTATGTGGGTGTAGGAGTTCGTCATTGTTTTTGTAGTTATAGTCCATGAGTTATTATTCTGGCACTTAATGAAATATATTTTTTATAATTTTCGGTTAATCTTGGGATTTGTTTTTTTTATTTGTACTAAAAGATAACTTTAGCATTAGAAGAAAAAAATAATAACAGAAAAGTCTTTATAATTTGCTTTGACCTCTTTTATATCGTCCCAAAAATAAATATTTTTCAATCAGAGGTTTCTATTCTTGTGTCCCGAAAAGTCTTCTAGTGGAGGATAGGTTTTTCCTATGTTAATAATAATAATCACCTTCTAAAAAAAAAAAAAACACCATAAACCAAAAGACCCTTCCTAAAATTACTGGTCCTATTTATGTTTAAGAGCGGATTGAGAACTCAAAGCTAGAATTAATTTAAAGACTGCATTGAGACAAAAGAATAGACCTCAGCTCGCTCAGTTAATTAGATAGGCAGATTACCGAACAAATAAATAGATTAATAAATAAATTAAATAAATAAATAGTTTTAAAATTAAAGATATAATTTACAAAAAATGTAAAAAAAAATCTTGCCGCCCAAAAAATATTCTACGAGGCGATTTACATAGGGCACATGAGCGGGCGGGACTAGCAGAGAGTAGCTCCAGGCATTCTAAAATGAGTCAAACCCGGAAATGTCGCTGCCCTAGCATTGGAGGAATAAAAATATGATTATTTTATTAATTAATAAAAGAGGCAGAAATTCGGTTACCCTGTCCGGCTTATAAAGATGTGTGTGAGGCAAAAGGAATGTTGATCCAACGTCCCTCTCAGCCATGGTGTTTGCTTCCTGCAAAATCAAAAAGAGTAACATTTGATTAAATTTACGTTATTTACAAAAAAATCTAAATTAATCTCACATCGTTGTTTAACTGAGAAAGTTGCTTCTCGTACATGCTTCTAAGTGATTTGGTAGGTGGCTGAATAGTTGTTTCATCGTAAGACCTCGCTTCGGAGACAGTCCTGTTGAAAAGAAAAGAAGATTTTCAATTTTAATGGTATAATCCCTGAGGGGGTAATTGAAAGTCGTTACAATTCATTCTGTTGCATATTATCCAACCAATTATCCATAGAATCGATAAAATTTCCACCAGAACTTGAATATTTCTTTCTTAGAAGGGCTTTATCATCTTTGCCCTTATCCTGGCCAACAGTGGCGGAAACCTCAAAACCGGCTGATACCAGAGCACCAATCCCAGGAGCATGATGATGATGCTTCAAACTCGCAGATGAATTATTTTTTGATAAAATATTGTTTCCGCTAGCGTCTAGATAGCTTAAGATTTTACTTTCAGGAGCAGCTGAGATAATGTCATTATTTGTACCACCGCCAATTCCCTTAATAGGTATCTCGAGACTAATGTGCGTGGGACTCTGATGGGGTACGGGATGGTACTTAGCTCGGGGTATCATAACTGTCAGAGATCGATCGTTTTGATCCAGCAGATTTGATCTCCGCTCAGCATCCGCAGCAGCAGCAGCAATAGTTTGGCTTAGGGGTGGATTGGGGCTGTTTGTGGTACTATGCTTTTTAATTGTATCCTTAGAAACATACGGAAGAGTGTTGGTCTGACTTATTTCACTGCTGGAATCCTTAATCATGGCCCTCTTTTCCATTTTAACAGTTTTACTGAACGCTTTACAGCCCTTTGGAGGCAGAATATTGATCCCAGCAATAAAAGACTGCGGACTTTTTGACCGTCTTCGTTTTGAGCAAGTGACCAAAATGCAAAAGAATAGCAAAACGAGAAGACTGGCTCCAATCGCAATGAGGGCGATCAGGAGGATTTTTAAATTTACCTGGCAGGATTCGCCCGCATACCAGTGGAAGCACTCACAGATCGGGTGTTCCACCCCATTTGGGGCGTAGCATGTTCCATGGTAGTTGCATTTTTCGCACCCTATTAAATCTGCGGAGCATTTTCGGCCCGGATAAACAGGATTCTCAGAAAGGTCTGCATAGCCATTTTTACAACTGCACGTATACGTTCCATGCAAGTTAAAACACTGCGAGTTTTCTGAGCAGTCATGAAATCTTGGGTCCAGACACTCGTTAAAATCCTTTGCCTTTAATTCATCAACGCCCGATTTCATCGTATGCAAATCAGTTCCCCCGATGCTGTAATTATTGCTCCTTAAATACTTCTTGAAAACATCTACTAGACGATTTTCGTCGCTGTTGTCTGATAGCTACAAATATGTTTTATTAGCAATTTGCAAAATTTTTTTTATATAAATAGTATAAATAGTAAGTTCTTAAGGGCCCAAAATATTTGTTCACAGATAACACAATTAAATTACTGGATATTTTTCAAATTTCAAACTTTCCCGCCTATCGAATCACAGATATTTCAATTTCATTAGTCCTTTCTCTGTTCCATCTCCGTTCTCTTATTTCGTATTACTTTTGCGAAGTTCTAACAGTTTCCGTTTCCCCTTAATTTGAAACGGCTCGTCCCTTCGAGAAGTGTTCTCTTTGAATCAATCGTTTTTTTTTTTTGTAGAACGTTTCTTTTTTAGGTAGAAATATTCTCTCCCTTTGTTCTTCATTTCGAAAATTCTCTCTTAGTTTCTGGAAAGTTCGCGTTAATTCCTTTGTCTTTTGAATGGACAAGTCAAGTCAAGTTGTTCTTCCTGAACTCTTAGATTGAATAAAATCGTCAAGTTGTTCGGATCCGTTTTCCTTCGTTCAAATAATTTTAATAAATTAACCTAAGGTTTCTTCCGCCGAAATACCGGAAAAATTACATTTCGAGGAGTAATAAATACAAGTAATATAAATAAACAACGGTCGGATGTAGGCAAGTCGGTAAATTTGTGAATTAAAATCCGGGCACTTTGAAATCGGAAGTAAAATATGGCAGCCATCTTGGGCGAAGTGAAAATTTTAATTTTGGAGTAAAAATGCTGGAGACTTAATTCGGATGCAGAAATGCGGGTGCTTTAATTTGTAAGGAAAAATTCCGGGCGTCTTAATTAATTCTAAAAAATGCGGGTATTGTAACTCGTAAGTAAAAATCCGAGCGTCTTTGTTCTCAGATAAAATCTTGGTCGGATGTAAAAAATTCGGGTGTTTGAATTAGGGAGTGAGGAGATCGGGTGTTTTATTTCGCGAGTGAAGAGATCGGGTGTTATAATTTCTAATTGTAAGTCGGGTCTTACATTGATTTGACAGGTTGACAGGTATGCTGTTAAATCGGAAAACATTTTAGCTTAGTTTTTTTATGATAATTAATTTTGAACACGAACAGAAATAATTTTCCCAGATTTAAATTTAAAGTTTTTCTTCAAGTTCTTTTTAAATTAATTAAATTTTTTCTTATGTTTTCAGGGAATAACCGTTCGTAATTGTAAGTACGAAACTCTAAACAACCGGATGTTGCTACATTTCTCTAGAGAAGCCGCTGCGATTTACGATATTTAAATTTATTGTTTTTTTTTATAGATAGGTACTAAACGGTAACGGTAAGTCATTTTTATTTTAAAAAAATTATATTATATTTCAAATATTTTCGTTCGGATATTGGCTAAAACGGGGTATAATTTTGGGCATTTGATTCCATTTTCATAAAGTTTCACTAATCTTGAGCTAAGGGATTTAAATCTTTTATGGAATACTACTAAACATTTAACAACATTTTGAACCTTTATCTTGTTTTTGTTGAATTATTAAAATTAGATAAATTAGTAAGACCTGCAAGTAAAAGTTTCCGACTACACCATTATCTTTTGCATCTCGCTCAATTCCGGTTATGTGAACGCCGTGGTAGACATCCCTAAAATCAGATTGCATAACCATCCGGTCAAGAGCATCATGGGTAACCCAAGCCCAATGTTGGAATTCATCGGATGATTGGTCGGCAAGTTTTGTATCAAAAAGGAGGCGCTCCTTTCCGAATCTGTAGATGGGTATCGTCAAGGAGTACGTGTAAGTAGCTAGAAAAATTTAAAATTAAGAAATGAAACAATAACAAATTAAATTTTAAGTAACTAACGTTTGCACGGTCGGTCCGGGAACATTCTAGCGAACCCTGGTCGACAGACACATTTCATTGTGCCCTCAATTCTTTGGCAGAGCTCGTTTCTAGCCGCTTTGCAATCAGGCCTACATTCAGTGGAGGAGCCCCTCAAAGAGTGTTCATCACGGCCTTTAGTCTGCTTGGGTGGTGTAGCGATGAGGATGCCTCCCAACAGGACGTGATTTGGCCCACTGCTCTCAGGATCTTCATCCCTACTAGGCAAATCGTAGTCGGTGTCATCAATTGTTTCGAAATTAGATGCATTTATTCTGACTAAACCGGGTGTATTTTTCTTATCTGTCATTACAACAAATATGCTTTCATTTTCAGTGGCTACTTGATTAGTCTGGTCGGGCTTTTTAGGGGTGGGTTTTCGATTCTGTGGTAACGATGGTTTTGGGCTACTATTGGCTGAAATTTCCTCTGTAGTTGTTGTTTTATTAAGGTCGTCATAATTTATAATTAATTCATCAAGACCTCCTTCAGAATCTTCAACGAACAGAAGCATCTCATCATTATCCTTGTCGGATTTTTCCGGAATCGGTACGTTGTCTTGTGTTGACGAGAAAACTGGGTAGTTTTGGTACTCAGGCAGAGTGTAAACAGTTGTTATTGTGGTCCGGATCTCAGGTGGTGAACTTATTGTTACCTTAGTTGGCTGAAGAAGGGTATGAATTTGGGTCTCAGTGGCTGTCTCCGTAGCTGTTTGAGTAATTGTATCAACAATTGTTGAAGTCTTTGTCTTTGTAAAGATTAATGTCCGAGTAGACGGAATACCCTGACTTTTCACCACTGTCGTTTTTGTGGTAGTCACGGTTAAAGTCTTTGTGTTCGTTATATATTTAGTTGGAAGAACAATTTTGCTAACCAATCGAGTTTTCGTTGATATACTCAAAAGGGTGGGGTGCTGCTGGCGAATATTTGAATTTGCTGTTGTGCTGTAGTTTGGCTCCTCAAGCTCCGAGCCCATAATTATGATTTCATATGGAATACGCTGCCCTGGATGGAACATTTCATTTTTCTCCTTGGTTTCAATATTATGTTGCACCTCGACCTCCTCCGGAAATGATTGAGTAATCTCTTTGGGACTTTGCGTTGTTATAGTAGCCTGTGTAGTCTCTCTTCCAACAACATATTTTGGACCAGACGGTGTGGTCATCCTTGTTTCTTCTAGGGGCACTATCATAATTTCGGGCATCAGTATCATATTAGCTGATGTTGTCGGTCTCTGGCTGGTGCTGTGAGATAATTCGGTCGGCATTTTTGTTCGTGGAGTCGTAGTACTTTCTTCTGTTGTGCTCGAAATGTCCTCAAAAACGTAATTTTGCTGCTCCTTACGATTATGCTGCTGTTTTGAGGAGCTCGAGGATGGGGGCGACACCCTTCCTGCAGTCGCAGGGATAGTTTGCCGCATTGGATGTGAAGGGAATTGTGGACGTTGTTTCGTGACAATTCCTGAATTTTTGAGTGAAGGTGGGGACATTGATACCGGTGGGGGTGGAGGACTTAAACCCATTACCTCTGCCTTTCGTACTGGCTGAACGGGCGGTGGAGGTTTCATATTCACAGAAGGTTTCGAAACATATGAAAATGTTGTCGCAACAGCGGTGGGCTTCTTTTGGGTTGTCGGCTTTTTATGGGTGGTGGAAAAGGATGTTACTTTTATGGTTGTAGCACTGCCACTTTCGGCTTCTTCCAAGTTTTTAATCACCCCCAAATTGTGAGGATTAATGCTCTCTTTAAAATCGAAAATTTCCTCTCCAGAGTCTTTTTCTGCATCAGTTTTCAATTTATTTTGGAGCCCAGCACTAGTTTTGTTTGTTGTGGTTTTTATCATTGTGTACTTTGGATTGAAGGGTGTTTCAGTTTGGCTAAGATTTATGACGTCTTTTTCAGACTCAGCGTTGATATCAATTGATAAAGATACCTCAAGGCTCGAAGTTTGAGGGTGGGAACTATTAATTTTGTGAAAAGAAGACGTATGAACAGGTTTTTTAAATTTCTCTCCTTGCCTCAAGGGTATGTGCTCGTTATGTCGGTAGGGTGCCAGAGAAGGCGCAGTGTGGCCCGACAAAGCAGTAAAAGGACGTCCAGGTAAGGGAGAAAGTGGTATATTAGGCATACTTGTAAAATTGTTCTGGCCAAGATTGTTTATTGCTGTGTACATAAAATAGGGATATCCCTTTGTTCTAACTGGTGGCATTGTGGGATGAGAATTTGACAAAGTCGTATTTCCCTTGAGTGGAACATTACTCCCTTTTCGCACCAAACTGGGCTCAAGTCGGTTGACCAGATATTGCCCAGGAAGGACAGGTAATGAGTTTGACTCCTGCACTGCTTCACCCTCAGCATAATCATCAATGACGTCGTCATCATCCTCTACATGGTCATAGCTAGTGTTTTCGGTCATCGAGGGGTTGGAATTTTCAGAATGATTTTCAGGATCTTTAGCCAGGTCAGATGCTGCTTGAATGGGATTGGAAATATAGTAAATATTTTTGTCTGCAGATAAGTTAGAGCCTTCTTTTTCTGCGATTGGTCGTGGCTTTGCTGAGGTGTGGTAGACCTGTTGCGGGGTACCTCCACTTACATGCACTGGAATCATTGGCCTGGGGTTGAGAGCCAAAGGTTCCTTTATTTGACTAAAATGGAGTCCGGCAGGAGGCCGCCTTTTTGGCAAGTTGTTATGCTGAAGGTGGGTGCTCTGGGGCTTCCTATAGCTGCCAAATTCTAATCCTGACCCATACTGCTTGTGCCCATATGGCATGGGTGGAGATTTTATGGGTGGAAGAAATATAACACCTTTTTCCTGATTTCCGTAAATTTTTGATGTATTGTACGGCTTTTCTTCTGCCCGCTTATGCGGGATAATACCCACCGAGGAAGAAGCAGATAATACAATGTCTTCAGTGAGCGGATTTTGTTCTTCTCCCGCCTCTGGGCTTAGACTCTGGCCCTGTAAATGATTATACTTCATTCCTATCCCTAGTTGATGACTATTTCCTCCCCCATCCCCTTGGCGAATAGGACTTTGTGCCTGCAGATAGCTGTTTGGAAGAGAGACATGATGGGGAGTCAGTTTGACTTCAATTTCATGATCAGTCGCCGGAATATTTACGTGCGCCATATGAATAGGTCCATTTTTTTGGATATGTCCCCGGATGGGGGTTGAATGAGGAAAATCATTCTCTTTTTTAAAAGTTATGGGAGGAACATGAATATCTACGTTGTGGCTGAGAACATGAGAATCTAAATTTATCTGCTGATTATTTAAAACGGGCTTGTTGTAGGAAGCAGCAGAAATTAATTTATTATTATTATTTCCCCCTCCTTCGGGATATGGAGCCGGCTCATCAATATAGTGTCCATTTTTGTGCAGCTCAGCTGTGCTTTCAATTATAAGGACAGAATTCGCATTTCCGTGGGGTATCACCACATTAGCCACCTGCGATGGCTGGATATTGACCAGCATTGGCTTTTCAGTGCTTATAATTTTCTGTACATGATGGTGTTGATAGCCAATTTCGATAGGAGGTAAATCAGTACTATATACCTCTGGGATTCGTTTAATTTCGATAATTTCATTATTAGCAATTAAACCCTTATTTGGCCCTAGAATATTCCCAGTGGGCTGAGGTGGGGGGTAGAGTAGTGGAATCCTTGCTGAATTGTGCCCATGAGGTTGGAAGGAATTGCGATGGTGCCCGGAGGGTATTCGTAGCCCTTGATAGGAGGCAGCCTGTTTCTGCAAAAATTGCTGAGGTGGAGCTAATGGTGGAGGTGGTCTTATAAAATTTTTAAAATGTTTATCAGCTGCTGTACTCTGGCCCTGATACCGATTTAATGGTATCACATTCGGTGTAATTTCTCCCTTTCCTCGTAAAAATGTCGTGGGTCCTCCAGTACTAATTACCTCTTTTTGTTTGGTATTAAAGGGCACTCTAGGACGAGTACCACCGGGTTTTCCGACAATAACATCTGAGTTGGCAGTTATTACCTCTCCTGGACTAATAGGTATTCCACCATTAAGAAGGGGGGTTTCATGTGTTGGCTTACTCAGTGGGAACTCAAGCTTATTATTACGATTCATTTTTTCATCCCCCATCTGCCATTTCTCAGGTGGAGAAATGTGTAGGCTAGCTGGACCTGGTTGGCTATAAATATCACCTTGATTTTGATGATGATGATGATGATGATGATTATGCTGATGATTATTCCCTACATCTTCATCCCTCACAGGGATGTAAATCGGCGATCTGTGCGACTGGTCTGCTTCATGTATATCTTCTTCCTTTGTAAAATTTGAATTTTTGTGGGGAAGAGGAAGTCCTCCAAAATGGTGTTGTTGCTTAATTATAGTGGTCACATTCCGTTTACTCGGTTGGGAACCTCCAAAATTGTTATGTATCAAATCAGCCATTGCATTAATGACTGGTCCTAGAACTGTAAGGCCATTAAAATTGAGCGACCCAATCAAATTATTCATAGGGGGGTAGTCACCCTTATCTGCAGCGATTTTTGTACTATTATTTCCTTGGAATTGTACTTTAGAAGCATCGGTGTACTGATCAGCATACAATTCATCGTTCAACTCAGATTCTGCCACCTCCGAATCTTCTAATTCCTCAAGAATGCTGTTTTCCATCTCTGGTACCACAGGATCAATTATGTGGGCAGACGATGAAGCAGGTGTGCCCTGTTGAATAATGTGATTAACGGAGCTACCAATTATTTTGTGGGTATTTCCACTATTCGCTGTCTTAATTACTGCTAGTGGTTTAAGCACATTTATCGCAGTCACTTCCAGATTTTGACCCCCAAGAAGCGTGGCTGTAGTTATAGTTGCATGCTTCCCATTTGGATTGTTCAGCTCCTGGCTGAACTTTTCGAGCAATTTTGAATCAAGCAGATAATTCGGAATTGATTCAGTTATAACATTCTCAATAACTCTTGTATGCGAGCTCACCTCAGTCGAGGAAACTTTATTATCATTTTTGTTTTTTAGAAGCGTTGTGAAATAAGTAAATGTAGTGAGGTAGGTTTTAGTTGCATATACGTGAATTGTTTTCTGACCTCCTGTTTCGCCCTCAATTTCACCAGGATTAAAAATATTAATGCTATTCGTTGCCATCGCTGTCGAGTAAACGTGATGGTCAGTAAATATCGTTGGCCGAATTACATCTTCCAGGTGATGGTCTTCAGCGGATGCCACTAAAGCTTCCATTGAAGGTTTCTGCTTGTACAGAAACAATTTCTCTGTGACAACATCCGGTGAAGCAGAGACGATTGTCTGTACACTTAAGCTACCTTCATCATCCACAATGGTGTTGTAGTACGTGTAGGTAACATATTGTGTCTTGAGAAGATCTGTCACCGGTCCTTTCGCTGTAGAAGTCTCATCTACATCAAAAGCGGCGTATGAGTTCATCGCTGATATACTTTTCGGTAAAAGGGACTCAGTCACTATCACCTGGGTAAGGACATTCGTAGTGCTCATTACTTTGTGGATGTTACTGTCCTTTAGAGTTTTTGTTATTAAAATTTTACTAAAATAGGTGTTTGTTTCATAAATTGGCGTAGCCTCTTCAGATGGCTGAAGGAGAGATATATAGTCATCTGGGCCGGTTATTGTGTTTGTTATTGTGTACCGCGATGAAACAACAATTGGCTGCTCACCATCCAAAATTGTATTTAAATAGGTGTATGTTGTATGAAAGACACCTATAGCTAATTCAGGGGTCTACAGAGATAGAAAAATATTTCCTTGATTAAAAAGGCTTTGTATGTATGTATGTATAGGTAAATACTTTTATAACGATTGCCACCTCTTTGGTAGAAACAATTTTTTTCCTAAGAGTCCCTAACAATTTAAAATTCAAATTTGTTCATAAAAATAACTACTCGATTTTTATCTTTTTATGGAAATATAATTAATTTAATTAAAGGATGGTGACAACCGCTGCAGGAAAATAAACTTACACGGGACAGAGTTACGCCAAACGATGCTGTTGGAGAAATTTTGAGGTAATTCCTTTCTTCGGTGGCAATATTTGATATGACCTGCTCCTGGCTCTCAACAGTTGTTGTCCCATTCTGAAGGTATGTTGTCCGGTAGGTGTATGTCGTGAGACAGGTCTTAGTCACAAATTGGTTTGGATTTATGGGTATTGTAAAATTGTCCTGGAAAAGATACTCCTCTTGCGTGAGAAGGTTTCAATTTATGGGATAGGGGGCGTTGGAGAGTAAAACAAACCTTCGACTCAGAGGGCATTACTAAAATCATTTGATCTTTTAGTGTGCTCGGTGCCAGGGTTAGGGGTCGGTATAAGTTGCTTGGCAGAATTCTAAAAATGCTCTGCTTCTGTGTCGGCTTGCCCTTGTCGCTGGCGACTATAACTTCAACCCCGTTCGACATAATTCGCGTCGCCAAATTATATCTGGCCTCATCACCAATGACAGTCGATGTCGCTGTTAGAAAGTAGCCGTCACCATTTTCTTCAATATTCTTGTCCCGATTAGCGGCCAAGCTAAAGCCTATGAAGTGTCGTCCCTCTTCTTCGTCAGGATAAAGCTTTTCGTCGGATGAAGCATACTCCCGAATGTGGGTGGGATCCATAGGTAACGGGCGTGTCCATGTTTCGCTGCCACGTCCACCTACTGCAGGTGAAAGGACGCTCTCTCCTAATATTTCTGGTTGGGGGAAGTGGGTTGACGATTTTAATTTTTTTCTTTTGCAATTTTTTTACGGAAGTCAACGGATGGTCTTTACAACAGCACATTGAATCTGAATTTTGTATTTTCAGGGGGATAAAAGGAAAGGTAGGCACGAAGTGAAAGATCAGGAGAGCTATTTAAGGTCTATATTTCATAGATTTGTGCGTCGTAAATATTTACACTTTCTACATATAATAAACAATTAAAAAAGTAAATAATAATAATTGAAAACAAAAAACTATAAAGGGTAGACAGACAGAAAGAAAATTAGGTAACGGCTCTTCGGTGAAATTGTTGTTATTTGGAGGACTGTACATTAAGGCGGGAGGTGTTGTTGATCCTTGTTGTATGGTTGTTGTTGGACAATAAAGATGTCTTCTTAAGCGCAGCGAAAACAATTTTTAGGAGTTTAATAGTGATTGGTAAATATGCTGCCCTTATTGTGTAACGAAGTATTTTTGGCAGTACGACAGCCTACAATCTGTCCGTAGCACACGATGAAGAAACGTTAGGAGATTTGTGGTGTAAAGATGTCGCCTGCACCACACGAAGAAATATAGACAGGAAATATAGAAGAATTTGCATTTTCTTATTTCTTCATTTTTTTTTTTTTTTTAGTTGAAGTGGGCGTGGTTGTTATAAGCAGTAGTAGAGTGGGGTAGGCTGTTAGAAGAGTAATAGTGGTACAAATAGTAGCCGTCCAGTGTCTACGAACTACAAGCAAGAAAAAGTTTCTTTTTTTTTTAAATCCAAAATTACAAAAGAAAAACTCACCTTGTAGCCGTTGGGATTTTTGTTGGGAATTAAAAAATGTTTGCTTTTAATTTACAACTACGGGGTCATCTGTAGCACTGATGATAGTAGATAGAGTAGAGGTGGTTGAAGGTATATTG
The DNA here is from genome assembly GCA_933228815.1 of Machimus atricapillus. Classification (NCBI taxonomy): domain Eukaryota; kingdom Metazoa; phylum Arthropoda; class Insecta; order Diptera; family Asilidae; genus Machimus; species Machimus atricapillus. The sequence continues at coordinate 53,776,690 of OW121785.1, forward strand.
GAAATGGGCGTTGATGATGTCATCACAACAGGTACGGTCAATAAAATTTCGTTAAGTTTCGTCAGCGTCTGTGTCACAGTCACGATCTGTTCACGTAACAATGTTGAAGATTGGACAAGATGTTCACTATCGTGGACACGATCAACAACGTATGTGTATGTACGTTGTCGGGTTTCTAGTTCAACCGTTGTGTAATATTCGGTTGAAGTCGTTTTTAACACAACTACAGGTGTTGGCTGGATCGATGGCCTCGTTGTTCGGCTGCGTGATTTTTTCCCAAGCCTTCTCGATTTACCCCGTCTACCCGATGAGCTGTTCTTGAATTTTCTTGTCGGTGATATTCCAGGCAGGGTCGGGGTTGTAGTAGTACTAGGCTTAATCTCCAAATTTGTTGTAATTAATTTTTTCTTTGGGGTACGGTAACGATTGCGTCTTCTTGCCTTTTTCTTCTTTTTATTAGGACTTACAGATTTTGATGTTGAAGTTTTCGGAGGGAAAGTTGTAGTTTCTGGGGTTGTTGAGATTATCGCTGTTGTTTCAGTAACAGTATCATTATTTAAAAATTCTGAAAAATCTGTTGTTATTTCCGGTAGAGCCATAATCGTAGTGAATTCTTCTTCTATACTTTCGTCTGTTGTTGGTGGTGTTTCCGTTGTTGTATAAGTTGAAGAAGAAGTTGTTGTGAGTGTTGTTTCTTTTAAAGTAGTTTCATAACCAAGATTTTGTTCATGGGATTCGTTAACATCACTTTCGTCACTTGACAAGATTTCTGACTCAGTTGTAGTAGTCAAAATATGTTTACGTCGTTTTACAACAATTCGACGTCGTTTAGTCGGCTCAGCAGCGCTGCCAATAAGTGCTGTTGTTGTTGTTGTGTCAGTTTCGGCAGGGGTAGCTGTTGTGCTACTGTTGCTATTTAAGTTTAATATCGGCCGTTTTCGTACTAATTTTTTTACTTTTCTAATGTTTGGCCTGGGAGCCACTTTAGCATCAGAATGTTCATAAATATCGCTTAAGTCTACAACGTTACGTCTACGCCTAATGCTATTTACATGACTAAATCTACAATTACGTTCCTTTTTCTCGTTTTCTAATGTCAGAATTATCCTTAAATTATTATTATTGTGCTTATGGTTGTCATTATTGCTGCTGCTCGGTATTGGGTCGCTCTCGCTACTGCCAGTATTGAATGCTGTTATTGCTGTTGTTGCTATTGTATATGACGGATCGTCCCCAAGTGATATGCAGTTAAGAAAATTTATATTTTTGACCTTTGGTATGAGTGGGGAGGCCTCATCAAGGTCCATTAAACTAAAAAATATTCAGACTTTACTGAACTTCTCTCTGCCATTATACTACTTGTGCTGCTGTCACCTTTCGAAAGGTCTGCTGACTTATTAGGCTTATTTGAATGACCATGAGCGGTCGCCGATGATATCTGATACCACTGACTAACATCACCAACAATACTTTCAAGACTCTCCGTTTCAACAGCCTGCTGGCTTGAGGTGATTTCATTTGTTGCTGGTAAAAGATACTCTTTAATTTCGCTCTCATCAGCGCTATACATATCGGTATAGGTTACTACAGCGGACTTTTCTACAGGTATTTCAACTTCTCTTTTATGTAGAGAGCTTTCCCCTGAATTAACGATTGTTGAAAGTACCGTGCTAAACTCTCCTGGCCTACGACCGGAAACATAAAGGGTTATAACGCTTGTATCGAGTGGTGGGGCCGGTTGAGCCGTTACAGCAGAATGCTTAGGACCTTTTCTATGCCGTTTTCGGTGATGAGTAGCCGGTTGAACCTGTTGTTCCTGCTTATTCCGGTAGGCTTCCTGATCGGGAAAATCTTCGCCATCTTTAGTACTTTGAAGTTCATCTAAATTAGCTTTGTGGATTCGATTTGTATCGATTTCCTGGAACGAGTCCTGAAAAAGTAATTGTTGTCCTCCCAAATCGCCCAGTTGAGGTAAAGCCGAATTTTGTAGAGCTAGTGGATTTTGTTGAGCTAAACCTTGCTGTTGGAGAAGTAGGGGCAGCAATAGGCTGTTAACTTGTTGAACAGCTGGCTGGGTGGGGGTTACAACGATTGTATCCGTGAGAAATTCAGTTGCTGTTATAACATTTACACTACTATCAACAATTGTAGTAAGAATCTCCTTTCCACGAAACGTGAGGGGGATTACAGTAGACATTTCATTTGTAACTGTCGTAACATAAGTCGTAGTACGGGTTTTAAATTCAGTTGTTGGAGTACCAGGAACAGCTGGTTGTGCAGCTCCTAGCCCCAAGAGGGGATTCAAATTCTGCTGCTGTAGTCCTATATTTCCAAGTAGAAGCTGAGATAGTAAAATGTTTGCTAAGGGGGCGTTGGCAGCGATTTGTGGCTGAACAGTTGAGACGACATTTTCTACTTCATACACAGTCGATGGAATTATATGAGAAAAAGATGTCCTTCTTCCGCGAATGGAAGTGGGGGTAAATATAATGCTCGTGGTAGGAGTCTCATGCAATATAAATTGCGTCACTTCTGTGGCACCATTATTATTCACAATGGTATCCTCTCGTGAAAGAACAAGGACAGAATTACCATTGCGATTTACGAGTGTGTTATACTGATTCGGCCCGACTATTTCTGTACTAATTTTTGCTGTAACAATATTTTTGTATTCAGTTACGCCCCCATTTACAACCGGTATTGTTATTTCAGTGGGAATGTGATGGGTCACAGTGATCGTCCCATCAAAACTAGGGATGACCGGGTCATTTGGCTGGAATTCAGTTGTTCTAGTACGAGAGCGGGTAGTCGAACGGCCTCTGCTTGTTGTCTGGCGGGTTCTACCGCTAGTGCTACGAGGCGTATAGGTTGATTCGGTTACTGAATTCGTATAGCTTTTAAGCCTAGGAGCCTTCGGCCTACCAATTGTTGTTGCAGTCCTTCGGGTTGAAAGGTTTCCGCTACTTGTAGGGCGACGAAAATTGCTAGTACGTGACGGTTTCGTCACTGTATCTTTTTCACGTAGAGTAAACTGTGCCCGACTTGTCGACGAAGGTTTTGTCGGACGGATTCTCGAGTTTGTCGTGTGGGCAGGGCTAGTTTTCTGAAGATTTCTAGTAGTATAACGACCTGTTGTTCTCGTCTTTGGTGGGGGATGTTCCTCCTCTGCAGGGGCATTATCTATTCTCTCCTCGGCAACATTTTTTACAATTGCTGGGCGCCGGAAACGATTTCTAAAATTTCGGCTACCATAATCGGCTTGCCGTTTAGAACGTTTTTTATTTCTCGAATTTGAATCTCGTCTTCTACGCTGCCCCTCAATATCTTCTTCCTCATCGTCCTCTTCATCGCCTTCATCATCATCATAATCACCGCCCTCTGCATCTAAATCATCAGTGAAATCGCTTTCATCTTCAAGTTTCTTGTTTTCTTCTTCAAGATCCTGATTTATCGTTTGTGGTCTGAAAAGTCCTCTAGGTGGGAATAGGCTGCTTTGAGGACGACGATTTTGCTGGAATGTTGCTATTGGAGGTCTTTGGAATGCTCGAGGACGTGGCTTACTTGTTGTTGTCGTCGTTGTAGTTGTGGTTGTCGTTTTAGCTCGCTGGGTTAGGGGATTACGTCTTGTAGAAATCTGACCCAATCGGCCAGATGCCTTGTTTGCGACTATCGGTGGACGCCTAAATCTTAGTAGAGGATTTTGATTTCTACGAGCATTCTCAGCTGCATCAGGATCATCTTCCTCGCTAATATCTTCAATATTTGGAGTCGATGACTCTTCCTCAATTTCAGTTTCCTCAGTCGTGTATAAATTCGTGTTCTGGGCGGCCGAATCAAAAGCAGAAGATGCTGTGGGCTTGATTCTTAGTCTAGAATTTCCTAAATAAACGCTCGAGAATCGTCCAGATGATGAACCACTACGTGGACCTACATTTCCACCTCTGCGAGAGCTTGCGCCAAAGTATGACGACGTCGGTTGAATTTGAGCTCGGGATGATGAGCCTCCTCCTCGATTTCTGGAACCGCCTGGGAACGCTGATGATGATGCAAATCCTGCCGAAGCGCTACTTCTAGGGCGTGAGAATCTTCGCGAGCTGCCAGCCACACCTCCAGAGGAGGAAAGTACCGCCGCAGTGCTCTTTCTTATACTACTAAATCGGCCCCTCGAATTATCAGGCTTTATAGCTGGCGTAGCCGTAATTGTAGGTGTAAAATCTGACCTTGTTATAATAGTAGCACTGCTAGGAGTAAGATTTTTTCGCTTTGGTGCGAATTGAGGACGATTCCTTGAAGCAAAAGGTCTTATTACTGGCGTGAAAGTCCTCTTACGGGTCGAAAAAGTCAGTCGTGATCTTGGTCGCCCATTTTCATCTACACCACCCTCGTCCCCCTCATCATCAGCCGAAATTTCAGTTTGACTTTCCTGATCTTTTTCGTCACTTATAGATCCTTCAATAATTTCAGCTGTTGGAGAAGGTGAGAATGCTGTCTGAAGGGAATCTGCATCTCCTGGCAATTGTGTGCTTGTCGGAGATATGCCTAGCACCCCAGTAGATGGTGCAAATGTTTTCTCTATAAGGAAGCTCGATGTGCTTTCTATAATCTGAGCGTATCGACCCTCAATCACTGTCCCAATCACCTTCGATTGGTATAAGGTGGTTGTTCTATTTGCTATCATTGTACCCTCAATTAGTCGCACTAGTCCAGTTTTATAAGCCTTCGATGATGAGCTAGGATCTGTGGGAACCAGGGCCTTTTTGACCTCATCGATGTTAATCGATGACGCTTTTTGTGTCAGCTTTGTGTATGTTCCGTCAATTTGTGTAGCAATTGTTTGAGTGGTATAGAAAATCGTACTTATGCCATCTGCATCAACAATTTTGCCCTTATTAAGCGATAGAATACTGCTTGTGATCTCTTCAGATTTTGGGGTGGTACTGGCCTCTTCTGTTGTATCAGTCAATGTAGAAGACTCTTCCTCGCCTAAAATTTTTGATAAGCCAGTTGGTTTTATATAGATTGGGTCTGATTTTCCTAGTCCCTTTATCTCACTCCCATCATCAATTCGATTAAAATCGGCGGCGTTTACATCAATTGCCCGAGCTGCTATAGTCACAGTAGGAGTTATAATATTAGTAACCGTCTCAAATCGACTATTTATAATTGTCTCATCTCCCGCGTAAGAAGTGGTAAAATAAGTGTAAGTCGTAAAGAAAGTTGTTGGATCTATAGTCGCTGGAGATGATGTAGTCTCTAAATGGATAGTTTCTTCATATTTACTTGTGGTAGCTTCTGTAATCGTTTCTCCATCGTTGATGGACTCTGTTGCATCTTCTAGTTTTGTAATTTTTGTTGAATCGACTTGTTCCACTCCTGGTAGGAGTGTGCTCGGCTGAACGACGTTAGATACAGTCTCCTCTCGACTTATCGTCCTTATTTCACCGTCCTTAGCCAAGGTCGTCCAATACGTAAATGTAGTGAAGTAAGTAATGGGCAAGGTAGCATCATTCGAACTTATCGTTTGTGTTGGCTGGAGAGTTTCTGTCACAACATTGGTGACTGTTTCCAGTCGGCTAACAACATTTGTTGCAGTGCCACTGTACATTGTTGTGTAGAATGTAAATGTCGTAAAGCTTGTTTGTAAGAGAAGAGTTGGGGATGGTAAAATGTCTTCAGTGTTGCTTTCTGAGCTAATTTGGTCTTCAAATAGCCCGTTCCACTGTTTGTTAATATTTTCTATAATTTGACGGTCACCGTCTGAGCTACTTGTCCTGACATCCGTTACCATTGTAACAACTTCACTCTTTTCAGTAGGAGCGGGGGTATTACCTTCTTCTACGGAGTCGCTCGCCCTTGTTAGAGTGCTATAACTCATGTGAATTTTTCCTATATCACTCTCTTCTTCAGAGGCGTTATGCTCTATCGAGGAACTTTCAGGTAATCGAACAGCAACTGATCTTTGGATAGTTTCATAGCTTGCTGTCGGTCTTATGTCCAGCACGGCGTTGTCATCGTCTGAAACTACTGTGCCCATAACAACACTAGGATGTGTTGTTGCATTCACCTCTGGGGCACTACCTGGAATGTAATTAGTATGCACCTCAGTGCGACTCATAATCTCTGTTTCCCCATCAACAAATATTGTCGTATAATATGTATATGTGGTAAAGAGTGTTTTAACTGCACTGGGAGCAATATCCGGTATTTCGGTATTTACTTCCTCCCGCAGGATATCATCAATTTGTACAAGGTCACTTTGTGGAACTACAAATTTTGTTGTCGGCCTACCAATGCCAACAGACGTCTCTGGAGCAACTTCATTATCGTCCAATAGCATTCCAGCCGGCTGAATAGTCATACTCGAAAGAATGTCTGTTACATCGAGATCTTGTCGAAGCATCGATGGGCTTACTGTTGAAGTAACAACATTTGTTACAATTTCTTTACGGCTTGATATGCTTGTCGTCGAATCGTGGAAGAAAGTGGTCAGATATGTGTACGTTGTATATAGGGTCTTATAAATTAGCTCAATCTCTTCACCGGATTGTTGACCATCACCCTCTTGCTCCTGCTCATCTACCTCCTCCTCGTCCTCTTCTTCAGCAGCATCATCTTCCTCAAGAGTCTCACTACCAATAGTAGTTGTAGATTTTTCGGTCGATGCCATAATTTCCTTCTCAGTGACGGTCGTCTCTTCAGCAACTGAATCAGTTGCTGAATTAATTGTCGTTGATGTATGCTTTTCATTTTCATCACTGCTAACATTTTTTACCTCCTCAACCTGGACTGGTTTTTCTATTACCGCATCAGCAAGTCCTTCTGTGCTGAAGGTCTCAACTCGCGCAGTTCTAGTCGGCTCAATAGTTCCCTCTGCGAGACAATCGTGGTATTTGGTTGAGGACACAATATCAAATGTAGTTACAATATTTGACTCAATTGATGTGGACGTTTCCTCGCCATCCCCGGGAATGAAATAGGTAGTCAGATAGGTGAGAGTTTTCGGCTGCTGCGAGTAAACTACTTCAGAAGATTCTGTGCAATCTGCCTGAGATTGTGAATCTTCTTCATTTTTGGGTGTAGCAACAGTCTCGTCTGTTTTTCTTTCTGTTAAAGCTTCAGACAATTCCTGCTCTTCCTTTGCCTCACCCTCGGGTATTGGGGCATTCGTTGTAGTTGTAAATTCCTGATCAATTGGAGCAGCTTCAGTACCATCATCAGTTTGATTGATGATATCATCCGTTGTGCTTGTTTCAGGGGTTACTTCGGCAGTTACAGTGGGCTGAATCTCACTCTGATCCTCGACTTTGGTCGACTCAAATGCCTGGAAAGGGTCATCCTCAAAGAAAATCGTTGTGGCCCCACCAAAAATTTTTATTTCAGGCTCCACAACCGCAGCTTTTTCTGACCTTTTCTCTTCTTCGGAAATAGTTTTTTGAGATTTCTCCTCTTTGGGTACTTCTTCTTTTATAACTTTTTGAGACTCTTCAGCTGCCATCTTTTTAGCCGCCTCAGCACTAGCCAAGGATGCATAAATCTTAAGAATATCCTCGTTCGAAGGTGTCGTAAGCATTTTTAGTTCAGTGCTGCTCTCGGCGACACCTGGTGTTATCTCACTACTACTCATAGTGTCCTCGATAGTGGGCATAGAGGACTCTAACTCACTTCGTTGAATATCTTTGTCCTTGTTCGGATCTTGAGAGTCTCTCATGCTGGATAGAGTCGTCTGTTCCTCCTGTAGAAGAGTGGTTTGCTCCTGCTCAACATCTTGATCATCTTCTTCATCCTGTTCACCCTGAGGTATAGTTTCGGCTACTTGATCTTGGCCCCCATCAGTTGGATCATTCTGATTTTCTGTTAGAGGATTTTCTTGATTTGTTTCTTCATCGTCAGTTTGTTCATCAGCCTCAAAAGGGTTTATGGTAGCCACTGTTTGTAGGGTAAACGTAGGTTCTATTAAATCTTGGACTACTGTAATTGGTACATGGGTAACATACGAAATATCCTTAGCCCCAAGAGTGGCTTCACCCTTTATTGACGTAATATGCTCCGGATTGATGCTGTGGGTACTTGTGCTTGGGGAGAATACAATAACCGTATCACCAACGATAGTCGTGAAGTCTGCAAATCCATAGTACGTTACAGTCGAGAGCATTCGCTCATCATCTTTTAATTTTTGGTATAAAAATTTTGGGGATCGAAACTCGAATTTTTCAGGCATACGTTCCATTTCTTCTTCGTCTTTTAGCTTCATCTTAGCCCCACCGTTTGAGTCCCAGGAAAATCCACTTGGCGCAAAAACGTTTTTAACAGTGAACGTCGGAAGATTGCCAGGAGGCTGAACCTTCTCGGCTGCAATATTAAGTCCTTTTAGTCTGTTGTTTACGGACGACGAAGATGAGCTGCTGCTCGATATTGAGAACGATTCATTTGGATGCAGTATTTTATGAGATTCCATCACAATCTCCCTGTTATTTGATTCAGACCTTTGCTCAGCCTCCCCGTGGACATAGCTTCTTGTAGGGAAAACGAGAAGGGCTCCCTTAGGACTATCAATGGGCGCAATAAAATCTGTATTCCGAACAAACGTGTTCAGATTGGATTTAGGGTTCCCCAGAAGGTGATCATCGATAAGTTGCCAGTCCTGGTCAGCAACGAGGTCATTGTGACTCTGAAGGAGTGACCGCTGCGGATTGAAAAGGGCTGTCTGACCAGTTACCGTGCTGACAGTGCCCTTATTTTCTGGGTCCTTGTCGTAAAGTACCCGGGAACTTTTTTTCAGGAGCTGGGCATACAGCCGACCATTATCCAGTGTTGTGCCCAGCACCTGTGTCGCATATTCAGTGGTTACACCTTCCTGGATGAAAGTTCGCGCCGTCGAGGTCAACAGACCAACGGCCGGCTTCACGTTCAAGTATCTTCCATGGGCAGCAGCTCGATTATCGTTATTGACTAGCAGGACGGTTGTTAGATCTGATCCGACGCGTCAGTCATAGTTTCAGTTTGTTTTATATTTTCAGTTTAATTTTATTTACATCAGTCAGAGGTTGATAGAGAGAAAGCAGAAAAAAAGAGAAAAATATGTTAGCAATACATGGAAGTGGTGGGAAAATATTGTTTTCTTTCTGGGAATTTAAAATATTTTTAATATATACAAAAAGAGCCGTTTTGTATTTTATTATTTACAAAATTCACAAATTCCGCATTTCGCAGCATTTGATAGAAATTTGAAAAAAATTTATGTTTTTAAACAATTTTACAAAAAACAATCCCACGCTTTATTTTAAAAAGAGAGTAAGTGAATTAAATACAATCGATGAAGTATCTCCCTGCCCCATCAAATTAAGAAATAAAGACAGGAAAGAAAAATTACTGTTCGATTGGCACATATTACATACCTTCGTCGTTGAGTCTCAGGGCCGGAGTCGGTTCCACAATATACGGTTCAGCTGCAAAATAAATAGGACAAAGAAGAAAATCAATATAAACTAGGATTATTTACGTATACATAGTGTACATTTATTTCTGATTTTGGATAGTATAAGGGCATTTTCTAAAAAGATTTTAAATCGAACTCGCTCCTGAGCTTTGCTGCGATTAAAGAATGCTGATATTTAAGTACTATCAGAATTAATAAAAATTAGTTAGGTAGCTCAGAATTTTTGCATTTATTGCTGAGCTTTCATAGTATGAACATATTTTCCAAAAGGATCTTAAATCTAAACTGATCCTATAATTTTGATTTGATTCTTTAAAAAGGGTGATGAGTAAGAAACGTTTTAAAAAATGAACAGATGTTTTTATTAAGTAAACGTGATTCGTTACACATGATTAGGTCCAGACCTTTGTTATATAGACTTTTATACCCAGCGTATATACGATGCATCTTCAACTTTTTTCGTTCTAGATATCTAGTAGCTAACTTCTAACTGGCTAAAATAAAATTCAGTCAAGTAACAGGTTCTCGCGTACGGGAAGGAATAAAATGAAGAAAAAGATCGCGCTACACTTAACGGAATGCCGGCGAACAAGTTAATTCCGCAATGCACCAGAATTAGATCCAATTTTAATTAATGGTCATCCGGTAGAGGCTTCTCAAGTGTCCACCTTGCCACCGCCGCGAACACGAACAGGTGGACCGCGGCGATCGTAGCAGGTAGGCAAACAGGTAAAGGTAAGTAAATGTAATTGAAGTAGCCCCAGCTCCAATTCCAGTGCGTGGCGATGCGATCGTTTCTTGTTTTGATTTCTATTTGTTTTTTCTTTTGTCTCTATTTGTTTTTATATTTCTCCTATTTTCAATCTCGCTGAATAACAGTTACGGAACTGCATTGCAATTTGATGAGAGGCATTTTAAGTTGTAATCGATAAATGGGTGTAGATTGATTGGCATCACATCTGACCGGGGCGGAGATCCGATGAGCAACTTCACACGTAATCTGATCGGTCCGCGGAGGCTGCTTATTCGCATCCGTATAAGAATTATAAAATATAAAAATATATTAAGGATTAAATAAGCAAACTAATACCCTATATCCTGGAATTTCTTATTGCATCTTTGATGCCTAAATAATTACGAGTATCAGTTTGTATTTGTGGCATTGTTGAGTCAGCCATAATTTGAAATTACACAATACCATTTGGTAATTCATGGGCCCGTGTCACGAAATTATCCAAATAAATTGGTAATGCATTGCGTTTTATGTTACATTTTGCGTTAAGTTTTCTGTTTCATATTTGATGTTTGTGTTTTTAGTGTTCGTGCTTTGTGCGGTGATATGTTTCATGTTTTGTGTTTTAATTTTTACATTTTTCGTGTTGCTGGTAAGTATTATATTATATACATATGTATATCGTTTATGTTGTGTTTCATATTTGGTGCTTGTGTTTTGTGCGGTATTATTTTGTTTATTGTATTTTGCATTCTGTTTTCTGTGTTTCATTTTTGGTTTTTGTATTTTGTGCGTTGTTATTTATTATATACATTCTTCGTTTCTGGTAAGTATTTAATGCAATTTTGTGTTGTGTTTTGTATTCAGTTTTTTGTGTTTCATATTTGGTGTTTGTGTTTTGTGTTGTGTGTTTCATTTTTGGTTTTCGCATTTTGTACGGTGTTATGTTTTGTGTTTTGATTTTTATATTTTGCGTGCTTCTGGTAAATATTATATGCATAAATATTTTGGGTTGTATTTTGTATTCAGTTTTCTGTGTTTCATATTTAGTGTTCGTGTTTGTGTTTTGAACGGCATTATGTTTTGTGTTGTAACTTTTAATTTTATTTTGCCTGAGATGGCGTTCTATGATTTGTGTTATGGTACGTGGTAAGTGTTTTGTGCTTTGGTTTTGCATTCAGTGTTTTGTATTTTGTACTATATGTATTTATTTGTTATTTTAATTTTGATGATATTAAAACAACAGGCGGGAAAATGTATTTTAAAAATTATTTCGGAAGGGAAAAGGTAATTTGTTTTAATCGGGTTATAGGGCAATGTACCTCTTTACCACCGTTCGAAAAACAAATTGCAATACATGTATTGCTAGTACACTTGGCAAAACTATATATTGACGAATATTTTGAAAAAAATATAAATATCCAGTGAAAGTTCCCTCCTCATCGTCGCCGGAATGCGCTAAATCAGACAGATAAAACCGGATAAGCTCCAGCATCTGCGGGGCGCGAGGTAGAGGAATCGAATGTGGAGGCATCGATGCCACACTCCTCCCGATATTCGTCGAATGGCTGTTTGTGGGTTATTTGCGCTGAATCTCTTTTTCTTTGCCTTTTTCATTATTTTCTTTTTTTATTTACGTATTTGCGTTTTCCCTTCTTTTGAGCATAAGGAGAGGTGAAATTTTTTCATTGGAAATTTTAGTGTAGTGCGACAAACTTAAAAGTGCGTATGCACAACTAGCGGAGTTAATATATGTTACTAACGTTATTACTAGGAATTTTTATGTTTTCCAAATTTTTGTTATCTACATACATACACTTACAGATACTTGTAAATGCAAAAATGTCCATCTTCAATTTAGTATAATTTTAGAAATCAGCTACTTAAAAGAAACGACTAAAAATGTGATATATAAATCAATAACGCTTGACTTGCTACAAGATCACCCCAAGGTCATGTGAGAGCGACTTCATATGATTTTAATTGAACAAAACTTTTTCCTTGAGGGCAGCCTGAACAGATCACCATAATCTGTCCGGTCGTGCATGCAGTTCACCTTCTGTGATATTTTAGTTAATGCTTAAAACCAAATCACTAGAAGATTCCCACGGATTATCTGTTAAGCAGCGTGTGTTCGCCTTTCGAGGAAGTAATAAATTCATAATCATAAAAATTTTCGGCATTTTTCTTGCTTTTCTCTTTCTTCGTCGGCATGTTGAAATTTCATCAGGTGCAATTTTTGTTATTTTCTGTTTTTTTTGTTCTTGTGTTGTTTTGGGCGATTGTATAAAGCTATTTATTTTAAATATTTGTGCAGAAAAGGCCTCAAAATAATCATATAAAAATTGCCACAGAAAAATTTCGACAAAGTATAGACACCCAAAAATGCGTTTCTTAAAATTTCTCATATTTGTATTGAAAATTTCACGAAAATTGAAAACATTTGTAAGACTGACTGATCGAGTAGCCGTTGGAATTTTAACTCATAGCAAACTATTGACAACTCCAAAACAAAAAAATAAAAACAAGAATTCGAAAAATTCCTTTAGCCATAATTAGCATATTAAAACAAGTGCTCGCGTATTTTCCATTGATATTTTATCTAGTCGTCCCCAGCAAGGTCGGTGGTGCAATCGACTTGCTTTCTAGATTTATGCCGGATCTAACTAAACGGACAAATAGTGCAAATAACATATTTGGAAAATTTGTGAATGATGACACTTCGGCACAATTACAGAAAAGTGAAAACATCCAAAACTATTTGGCAAATTGTCAATTTCACTTGCTTGGCGACAAACAAAAAATGGATAATGGATAGGTATGCTACCATATACGAAGCAAAATAAAAATCGAAAGCGTCGCGCATTCCTCAATCTCCACTTAGTAAGTTTCAGAAAAGCGTTAATTGTTAATTATCTACCAACTAGCGTACGAAAGAAAATAAAGGTAAGGAAAGACTGTTGGACAATATTCGTCTGATTGGACAACCATAGGGTGTAAATGAAATTCCATACTCAAGGAAGTCGCATGGAACCTGAAAGAGAACTGGATCCACAATCCCTTTCTAAAAAAAATTAAATAGATAACAAAAAAACGCCCCGAAACGAAATTGTTCAGAACGTGCGCACGCAATGGTTTAATTAACAAACTTTTCGCTGGCAAAATTACGTGCTTCTATGCCTTATATCCCTCGTTAATGTAATTTTTGAACATTTTTTATGAGACATTTTTAAGATAAGAGTATATATTTGTGTATTATAATAGTTGCAAATGGCTCTAGAAGTCACACTGTTTGGCAGGACCAAGATATAAATAATATTCCGCCATCAGAGTGCCAACCTAGAATCTGTTGACCCGGATTCAGATTTTAAATTCCATATAAAACCTTCACCATAATAAATATTAGTTATAAGATTTAGCTCCATACTCTTCACCATTCTCTCTTGTACTTGTAATTGTTTTAATTTTTTCATAATTTTAGTTTTTTAGTACCACCACGTCAAGATCGTCATTTGAATAACATCTTCGGCCTGTGGTTTTATCTTATCAAATTTTTGCGATCTGGTAGGAAACTCTTAACAATTGGAGTCGGGAAGGTATAGCCACAGCGCCGGGTAGACAAGAAGGTATAAAAGAGTTGAGGAATGCCCTTCACTTGCGACTGAGACAATAACAATAGAAGAAAGTCAGTGGGTTAGCCATAAATCAAAACCATACAGCAAAGAGAGCCAACACGGCCTCTAAGGGTATTTTGTAGATTGCATTTGAAAGATGGCCCTACAAGATAGAAATCAATGGGCTCGAGATATTTATCTGACTATCGTTTATATGATTTTATTACAATATGACGCATTTTCTGCGTATCGTCCTTGCTCACATAAAGTTTTTTTCAGTCTGTGTACGTTTAACCAAATTTGGTGACAAGGTACATAAAATTATCAGAGGTGACAGGCATGGCATCATTCGCAGGTATTTTATTAGTGCAGTGAACCCATGGTGGCTGCTCTGTAAGAGGCCCCATAACCAAGTTAGGACACCTCTGTGAAACTATGCAAACGGTTGGACCCCCCAACTCCGCACTATGCACCTACCCAACGAACAGGTAGATCCGTGTGCTCATAAAAGAGTGAGTGGTCAGTCAGGCTGATTGTGGGGTCTCAGGTAAAAATCTGTTTACAGCTTGTAATTGCCCAGTTGCTTCGCTCGAATCGGAAGAATTGAAATCAAGCGACTGGTAATGATCCGGTTGCTATTTTTATTCTTGCCATATTTTTAATTTTTTTTCCGCTCAATTAAATATGGTACTGGGTAGTGCTAATGTAAGTGCTCCTGCTACTGCTACCACTTTTTCTTCATCTTCAACCGATTCACATGGTATACGTTGGCTTTAAAAGCCTGTCTGCTTCTATACTGATTTACGTAATGTTAGTAGCTTTTTACTGTACGTTAACACTGTACTTGTGCCTGTCATAACCAGTCCACCTTTTTACTTTATGATAAAAAGCGTAAATATAACATAAATTCAAAGTTTGTAGCGGAAAAGCCTAAAAAACAATAATAATAAATAAATAAATATTTGATTTGACCTTCAGAATTAACAAAGAAGCTTTGAACTTGATCGTATTTTAGTAATAATAACGGCATAGGAGTGGTATAAGAGACCTTCGAGCGTCGAGCGCATAGAAAAACGGAAAAAGTACTTAACCTTTTACTCCGTTAGAATATTAAATTAAGAAAAAAGATGAGAGTTAAATGTTAATTAAATCAATCGCGTTGACGAGGTATGATTATTGTTATTGCTCACGCTAAAACGGTGATTGTGATTTCTTTACTCTGTGTCCCCTTTTCTAGCCACAGAAACACTTAAACTTGGTCTAACCAGATTTTTCTGTTTCTTAAGAAGTAAGAAATATTGCTTATAATTCTTAAGGTGGTCTTAAGCAGGTCTTAAAAGTGAGTTGTCACTGCGCTGCACACAAAACAAGGCTGTTTTTTATTAAAATGGAATGAGCCTCAGTATCTTTAGCTCGGAGCCAGTCTTATGATATTGCGGCGAAATGAATGAATCTTGAGCTTGTGACAAGAACAACTTGTTTTTGGAACTGCAGCGGAAAGGTAGCGCAGCGGTTAATAACAGCAGAGCCAAGATGGAATTTAAATACAAAAGGTCATCTGGTTTAAAGCCTGATTCTTTCCCAGTATATGTAAGTCTCCAAAACTAAAATGTTTTTTCTGGGTATATTTAACAATGTATGAATTATGTGGTGCATCGATTTCGATTGTTGCGATTTATTATAAGTTAAACATTAGAAATAGCAACTATCTCTATAACCTCTTCTCTGAGATGCTTTTAAAATTCCTTTCTTAGTAGGATTCGAACTTGACTGTTTTCTTTCTTTTTAGCACATTATGTATAAAATCGAAAGGTGCGCGCACAATTTGAAATCAGATCTTTCGTGATATGCAAAGAACCTAAAAACATATGCTATGCACTTGGGAGATTGCCATTTTCAGGGAGGTGCACTTGGAGGTCTCACCTTACTTATGATGGTTCGATGGCATAGACACTATAAAAAGAGAGAACATGTTAATGAGAAAATTTTCACACTGCAAAACGACAATGGAATTTTCAATTATGTTGTAATTTGCAAATGTGCACATATACTAAGATTGCCGCAGGTATACATAGCAACATAAGGCCCGGTATATCTATCGACGCTCTTGTATGAAACAAAAAAAAAACAGAGGAATTTGTTTGCAAGCATTCCATAGCATATATAAGCCAGCATTACCATTCAATGACACTCAAGAAAACTTGAGAAAAGGAAAAATTACCTTTCACAAAGTCCGACACCGGGTGTGTTACACCACACCACGAATTGTTTCCACACAGAGAAGATCTTCAACATGCCTCCGTGGTGCTCTGCCCACCCAACCAGCCAGCGTGCATATCTCTGGTTGCATACCGCTTCCGTTCCGAACCCCGGCGCTAGCTCTCGTCAGGAAAAAGTCACATAATTGTA
Source organism: Machimus atricapillus (assembly GCA_933228815.1). Lineage (NCBI taxonomy): Eukaryota > Metazoa > Arthropoda > Insecta > Diptera > Asilidae > Machimus > Machimus atricapillus. The sequence goes on from OW121785.1 coordinate 53,792,882, forward strand.
AAGCTAACAAAAGCCTGCATAAAACTACACCTCAACTATCAGCTTAAGAAAATTATACTTGAGCAGTTTCAGCTTTATATCAAACTCAAATTTATTTGCTCCAACTGAGTTAATCTTAACAATCCGAATATTCGAGTTTATATAGAAAAAAAAATATTAAATTTTTTGCATTGGTTTAATATTGTTAGGTATATTAAATAAGTAACATAATTTCAGAACACTCTCAAATCATACTAAACCTAATTTAGATGATGGAAAGCATCCAGACAGCACGACCTGGATTAGAATAATGTTTAAATTTCTTGCACGTTGTCAACCTAGTTAGGTTTGCCGGCTAGGAGGTTTACTTATGTAGATTCTTTAAATTCTCAAAATGACCAATTGAGGGAAATTTGAGGGTATCGAACGAATTATACTAGCCTAATCATAATCTCGATACTCTACAACAAAAATGTCTTTTTAATGAGAATCGTAATCCAATGATTCATTTAATAATTTCCAGTTTTGATAGATATAGCGATGAGGTAAAACTCTGATGATTTAACCTTTCTGCAATGTTATCCGCCTTCTTTTGCTATATATAGCAGTTGCCAACGGTGTAAATGATACTAGCCATTTTTTGACTCATCTAAAATAGATATTTGTTAAGAAAACATTCTTAGCTATTGTGTTCTTAAACTCGATGGCTTTCATATTGTAAAGATTAACTATTCTAACTTTATTACGAAGAGGATTGGAAAAATTCTTTTAGAGTTGCATTTGTCCCTCTTGAGAGTAATAAGGAGTCACTTCTGCTGTTGCAAAGTATTAATTAAGTAAGACAAACGAGTGCTGGACTGTGGCAGTGGCGCCCCGGTTTGAAGCGCGGCTCTACCGTAATATTATGATGGACAGAAAACAGTTAAATGTGAGCTCGTAGCCGTAAAATATCGGACAAGAGAGCACCAACATAAAACAAAAATAGAAGTAGAAGTTCTTTGATTTCCCATGTATATCGGGAACACCAGTGCTGGCAACGTTTGTTCAAGTTGACGAAGCAAATTAGTTAGTGCGTCTCGAACTCTTAGGCTTTTCTAAAGCAAACAAAATTATGCGAAAAAGGGTCAGTGGGCGGTCTAAATAAGTAAAATGAGAATAAACGAAAAACAAAATCAAAAACAGAAGAGAAATGAAAAGTCGAGGGGTCTCTAGTGGGTCTCCAAGGAATTCATGGTATGTAAACGCAGGTATGACGTACCATAGCCTACCACACGTGAGTGTTGAACCACCTTCACTTACTACTTGTTTTTGTTTTTTTGTTAAACAACTTTTTCATTTATTAATTGTTAAGAAAAAATCCGTGAAATAAGTTGATGATATTCCGCGAACAGAGGAAAGGTGGCAAAAGTGGCTTCGGAGGACGGACAAATGGAATTTTTGCATTCACTATGTATAGTGGGCCACTCCTTTCGGGGAGATAAGCAAAAAGCCACCCTGTAATATCCTTGAATAGGCTTATTAGTTTTGTTTCCTGTAATTTTTCTTCAGGTTTTTCGTTTTAAATATTATAATAACATAAATGGAACTGTTAAATTGTATACACCTGTACAAGTTTGGGAGGTTTCGAATTGTTATTGCGTATTTTTTGAATATTATGTATCTGTTTGTAATATTTATCAAAATATGGATATGTATATTGTATTATTATTTTTAGTCACACTATGTGTACATATTAATACAAACTCTTGAAAATTGAGACGAAAGAAAAGCGAATAAAAAATATAAAATATTTCCTAAAAACTGAAGTGACCCCGGAAAGCATTAGTAACCATTTAGGGACAGTGACATAGGTCCATTACCATAAGAAAAAAATCGTGATAAATATTTAAATTTTAGCGATAGACGCTTTCAGGTTGCAGGTGTCACAACACGACCATCCCGATGATGTTTATTAAACGGATGTGTTGTGCAAGTATGTGACTTGTAAGCAGGCACATCACTCTCCTCACCTCCCGGCGTTCTGCTTCGATCGTCTTCACTTCACGTCTTTTCGCGTGAATATTTAATTGTATGCCTTTGCCAAAGACATGCCGTGCCGTGCCGCACATCGGGCGAAGATTGCTTTGTCGAATTAATTAAAACTTGTAGCAAGGCACCAAACATTTTCCCCTGCACCTTTTTAACTAAAATTCATACGACGAAAAGCCAGCGATCCACAGCAAGCGTTACATTATTTGTTACGCGATCATTTTCTCGCCAACTGTTGAATAATTTTGTCCCCAAAAAATTTAATATATGGACACCATTTATACATATGAGAAACGCGGAAGATTGAACAATTTTACGAGATTCTGTTTGATTCCTCTGAGTTATTTGAGACCCTATTTGGTATACTTTCAAGGAAGCATGAATAAAATTCTATCAATGGTTGAAAAAAGGAACCCTAGCTAGTTAGCTTCAAATAGTCATAGAAGTATAATAAATACATACATTAAATTTTTGCACCAATTCATGAAAAATTATCGCAAGAGGTCTCGAATGCAAGGGAAGAAAAACAAAAATGTTTTTTGAGACAAAGTGAAGGCACCTTCCCGATATATTGTGACATAAAGCCAAAGATGATTTTTAGGTGCTGGCTTTTAGGATTGCGTCACGTGTGCTCAGCAGAAATTAAAATCAGGCCGAATTTTTAAAGAAAGTCGACTACCTATTGCGCAAAGAATGAAAAGAAAAAAAAACATGTATTTTTTTCCTTGTTAATTCCGCATAATGTGCAACATGTTGCAAAGCTTATGCCCGGTAATAAAGTGCAAAAGGTTTACTCATAACCAGTAAAACCTTTGAACTACGAGAAGCTGCATACCCTTCAATCACCTCAGTTAGAGCAGAGCAACAGTGCGGCATTTTTGTTTAATTTTTTCAAGACACTCCTTAAATTTTATTTTCATTATATGAACCCCAATTTGTTATTAATTTTGAGTATGGAAGCTTGCTATAAACAGAAAAATGGGATCTATATTGAATATTGATCGGATAATGAAAGCAAAATAAAATTCAAAATATTCTTCAGAATAAAACGGTGGGTAGCATGCCGTGCCTATTGATTGTCATTATTTTACGCAATTTCTCTCGGCATGATTAGTTGGAGAAGATTAGCAAAAATCATGTTTTATTTCTTCTGTGAGAGTTAGACGACGGTAAGGTAAACTTTCTTTTAACCCTGCGGTGAAGAAAGATTGTGGGCCCTGAAAACACATTCCAATGATGAGATTTATTTTTTGATCACATGTAGCACCAGGTGATCAAGAAAATTGTGCAGTGTTATTTTTATTTATATATTTTCTTTTTTTTCCCAGCACTAAAATCACATATCGTTAGATTTATTTTTATGCCACCGAGGCTGTTTTGAAGGACATCTAGTTACTGTTGGGGGGCTCTCGAAAACTTGAAAAATTCAAATGAGACACAACACTCTTGTCGAGGTAATTGGCGAGGAAACTGGTTAGACCAAGAAGGTGTTTGTCTCAGGGCGAGATTGTGAAATTATGTAAAATTTCAGATACTTTATACTAAAAAAAAGAAAAGGAAATGGTATTGATTTTTTGGGTGTGGGTCCATCGATCTTAAGACGGAAGTATATCAGCAAATTGCCTAAATATAATTAAATAAAAAAAAAGTGATAATTTAAGACTTCTACTTACCATCTGAATATTGCGCTGCTGCTGTTTGTATAAGTAGCACAAAACTGCACAATGCCACCAAGAATGTCCAAGGTGTGCTACTGTGGTGCTCACTAAAGCGCGGCTGCAGCATGCTTGATTTCCTCCTTTATTTTATTTTTGTTCCCTAATTTTAATACTGTAACAGCATAAAAAGGTTTTCGGTGATATAAGGTTATATATTTTCAACAATTAAAAAAAAAAAAGTTCCGCCCTTTAAAAAGGTCTTACAACACACAAAACTTCTTCACTAATCCTTGTATTTTAAATGTCTATCCTTATGATTGATAGATAAATAAAAAAAAAATGCCAATAATAATTTTCGAACGTTATTTTCTCACGAACGCCCAAACACGGCGGTTGGCGTATACACAGGATCACAAAATAACAAGAAACAAAAGAAAATATAAAACCATAAGCAACAAACTCAATTTAAATCGAGAATAACAAAATATTATTTTTTTAGGGTAATTGCATTTTTTTTCAATATTTTGGTATATGCATATAATATATTTGTATATATATTTCTTTTATATATCTTTAGGGTACCTTTTTGTTTAATTCACTCCACCCCCGAGGGTATTGTGGATTTTACTGCAGCAACTATTTCGCTGCATATATGCACCGGACGATGCAGAGCCAAAGATCTCTGGCGAATTACTAAAATGTCTGTCTATATCTGGAGACTAGCTATACAAAACGGAGGTTTACCCTACTCTTTTAAGTCCGCAATTTTATCGAACCGTTCCAATCGACTGTAACTCTTGTAACTAAAAGCCATCGTCCTGTGTCCAACTTAAGAAACTCTAAATGAAAAAAAACTCGCAAGCGCGAAGACGGTGGTGCATACTCTACAACTTGAACCAAGGTATTCGGTTGGATCTCTTTGACGGTATAAAATATGCGACGGGAGGGGGGTACCGCGGGTTTGGAACCCACCACAACAACAATAACAGCCCAATGCCTGATGGACAAACGAATGGACGGTGCGTCGTGTTGAGTTAGTATATTTCTTTTCTTTACACCACTCTGGGCCAAAAAAGAGAGGCAGGAAAAGACAGTAGTGCAACTTACAAAATCCAACTTGTTGCCTTTAAAAATATCTTCCACGCTAAATAGCCGCGAGCTAGCGAGCTAGTGGTACCGCAGATATTTTCACAAGAGTACCATCATTGGGGCAAGCAAGCTGCCAATAGTGGTGATATTATTGGATCAGGTACCCTCTCCTTATCCCCCCAAAACAAGCAACCAAACGTCTTGGTCTGCATCTTCAGAGGGGTCTCCCTACTTTTCTTCTTCTTCAACTTCTTCGCCCATTTTTTCGCGGACCGTCGTCGTCATCTTTGTCTTTGTCTGTTAGCATGATAAGATTTTGAACGTTTTCTCACTCTTACTTATTGGTGCTAAAATTACGGTACCCTACCTGCCGCTGTTGCCATTATCTTCTGCAACAGGTTCTTAACGACCCCACTTTCGCTGAAATTTCTGAACTTTTCTTATTTTCTTCTCTTTCGTTAACGTCTCTACTCTTCAATAAAACCGTCAGTATGAAAAAGTTAACATCATCAACCGTCAGTCATTCAAAATGGAGCAAATATAATTTTTAAGATTATTTCTGTCTTCTAGTGAAGATTTCTTACTATGTTTCAGTTTTCAAAGTATCTTAAAACTCGCCTTGAAAGAAAACTGCAGTTGTATAGCAGAATATCTTTGCTTCTTCTCTTCTCGGCTACGGTGACCCATTCAAGAAAAATCTTATTTTGCTCAACATCCGCATGGAGATCTGCTTGGTGATGCCACAAAAGCTTCTCTTCGTTTAACGTTTTTACTTAGCCAGCTGGCTAACGTGGCCAGGTGGGCTGGGATGAGTGGTTGATTGACCCAACGCCAGCATAGCCAATGTTTTTAGATTTCTTACTAGATCTATCTTGAAGATGGTGGGCAATGATTGCTTTCTATATCTTCTAGCGTCTCTAGCGTATGACGTCCGGTTTTCGCTAGTTCTTGGCATGTTTATTTTAATATAGTCAAGAAGAAATTGCCTGATTTTATTCATGTTCTTAGAATTAGCAAAGATTTCCTATATCTCTTAACAATTTCAAATTCTATTTCGAACCAGTCGAGCTGGAATTCCGAGATAAATGAAAAGTTTGTCTTTGGGTCAAGGTAATCGTGACCTAATTAATTCCGTTCCCTAAGAACATCCCACCAGTAAAGAAGCCATCGAAGACAGTCAGTCAGTGGCATGAACAAACAAAAGATATTTTCTTGTGCCCCAGAAACCCACTCACTCACTTCTATTTTACTTCGTTCATCACCGTTGTCGCCGTCTTTATTTTCTGGTCACTGCGTGCTAACATCATCGTCTTCGTCTGGACTATAACATAAATTATACTGCGCTGCGCCTTAGTTGCTCAAAAGTGTTATATAGGTTTAAGACATTTTAAGAATTCGCCACCATTATTTAAATTTGGATCATTTTTAGCGTTATCTCTATTATTGTCCACTCACAGGATAAAGAATATACTGAGAAAAAAAAATGCTGGTACATTTAACAAAACTAACTTATCTACAGATAATTTAATGCAACCAAAATTAGGTTGAAGGAACAAAGACGACAAGTTGCTATCAACAGAATCCTAAAAATGGTATGAAGAATTTCAATTTTCGGGTGCTATCAGAATTGATAGAAATTAGTAATTTCTTGGTAATTTCTAGCTTCTGTCGGTTTAAAGTGTCGAAGTTTAAAATTTTTACTCTGGCGAAATTTCCACCAGCCATTTTAACTTTGAAGGGAAGCTCAGACTTTGGTGAATTTCGCTCTCTTCCATTTCATCTCCACAGGAACTTCGATAGTTGCAAGGATCAAAACCAACCGAACACCGAACTATTACTATTACAGTGGCCCTAGTTTCGTAATTTGCGAATAATTGCTGGAAGATCAACTTAAATGTATTGGCGTTTAAAATTTTTGCTCTGGCAGTATTTATTTTATATGCTTCCTTAAATCACTGAAGGGTTTGCTTTCTATTAAAGTTATCAAAATTAATTTGTTTCTTCTAACCAAAACCATGATAGGCCGAAAACGTACCAAGTATTTGGTAAATGTAAACTTGATTTTTGGTTCTTTTTCCAGTGTTTTTTCTCAGTGTAGAATGGTACGCTTTTTAATTATTTAAACGCTATAAGTTAATTTTTATTATGCAGCTATATTTCAAATTCGGGGAAGATAAGGTAGCACACATTTCGTGGACCAAATAAAGTGGAACAAAATGAAACAAGGTGATTCCCTAATTTGTATTCCGGTAGGAGTGCGAACGGAACGGCGCGGCGGCGGGGCCCAAACGTGCAGTTTTCTTTGGGTCCTAGTTACAGTCAACGAGTGTAGAACACACCGTTTGACCGTTTCATTATTCACAACTGCAACTGGAGCATACAAGCAGTATATTTGATTCTATCTTTTGTGTGGCCGTCGATAGAAGAAATTCCGTTTTAAGTGTTGTATTAATTCTTTGAAATTTATTCAAAATTGCGATTATAACTCGAATTAAACTATGAAAGTTTTCTTTTAATCTAGGAAATCTTAGGAAGAGGAACTTGGTTTTAAACAATAAAATTTTTGAAGATGAAAAAGCTAAGAACTTATTTTGACCAACGTGCTGTTTTGCGAATTGGCGCCCTTTCGGCACGCCTCGCCGATGTGCAATTAGCCCTCTGTGAATTTGTCAAAGAAATTTCTTATAAGATATATACTTAATCCTCTAGCAACTCTATCCCTTTCTCAATCATCTTAAAAATTCTAATTAATTACAAGAAAGCTATATAAGAGAATTTACATATAAGATATTTGTCTTAACATCAAATTATTGTCCGCCCCTTTAGTTACCTTGACTACCTATTTGTGGCCAAACGAACTTAGGTTTTGTGAAAATGAGTTTCGTTGCTAAGGTGCATCTGCGTTCTTCATTTGTTTGGAACCTTTTCGCTTCTCTTTGTTGTGCGTCGCGTCGCATTCGGCAAGTGAAAGTGAAAACGTTTAGTTGCGGTTTTCGTGCATACTCGATTACAAATTTTTCCCTTTAGTTAGAGAAACCTTTCTATGAATTTTTTAAAATTTTGTGTGTGGCTGGCCTGAGTTATTCATAAGACACCATTTTAAGATAATTTGGCCAAACGAAAGTCATTCGTTTAAGAAAACAGAGCATCCCCAGCGGTCGTGGTTGCTTTTATATATAAAACTTAAATTGTCCCCTTTCGAAAAATGGGACATAATTTCGTGGATGACGATGACGTCTACAGCGGTTTTATTCAGCCAACTGTTGAGACTCTCTTCAATGAAATGGACTCGGAAGGTTTTAATGAGCAAGGGTTCGTTGGTCCAGGCGGAATTAGAGCTAGCACTGCTTTTGAGACCTCTACAACACGTTTCTCGGTAAAATAAATTTCGATAATTTTTTCAGATCTATTGAATTTTGGTTTATTAGCGCGGAGAATTAATCAGCAGTGGAAGCCACCTTAAAACAGCTGATAATCAGCTTGCAAGGCCCTCAACAGCTATTCGTGCTGTGGGGTACACTTCTGAGGCTGGTAGACTTTTCGATCCGATACTAGAATCAAAAACTAAAAAATCGCAGTTTACATATGAGAGAAGATTTATGGAGTAAGATGATATACAATCTGTTTCTATTCTTATTTAATTTATTAAAATGTATTGTTTTATTGACAACCAACAATATAGGCCAGAGGAAAAATACAAAAATCTGGAATTCAAAATAAAATCGATTCTTGAAGAATCAATCCTCGAAAGTACTGGACCTCATGCAAATTATGCTCTTGCCCTCAGCAAAGCGAAAGAGGCATCAACCCTTGATCGGACACTTTTACGTCTGCGGGATCAAAATGGTGAAGCATCTTCACACAATTTTGATCTCACTTGTTCAGTATTTTTCAATTTGGCCCATCAATATACCAAAAATGAGATGTACGTTGAAACCCTTAACACTTACACAATTATGACTAAGAACAAGATGTTCCCAAATGTGAATCGCCTTAAGGTAAATATGGGTAACATTTATTTCCATATGGGCATATTTTCGAAAGCGATTAAAATGTATCGTATGGCTCTCGATTATGTTCCGAATAATCATAAGGAGCTCCGTCTTAAAATTACTCATAATATAGGGCTTCTTTTTATAAAAATGGGCGAGTATTCGGATGCTGCGGCGAGCTTTGAATTTATTATGTCCGAAAAGGCGGATATTAAAAGCGGAATGCATTTAGTTTTATGCTACTATGCGCTGGGCGATGTCGAAAAAATTAAGAACGCATTTCGATCCCTTATTGATATTCAGCTGGATCATGAAGATGATATTAAGGCTGAAATCGATTTTGATATTATCCAGGCAAATCAATTCGTTTTTGAAGCGATCAAGAGCGACTCTTTAGCAAAATATATTTCAGCAAAAAAGAGAATCGCGGAAAAAGGCATTCTTATGCTAGTCGACTTAATTTCGTCTGTTATTGAGGAGACATACAATGAAGGTATGTTCCACAGGTATAGTTAAATTAGATATTTAAAAAAGATCTATATTCCATTTGAAGGATACACCTGGTGCATTGAGGTGATAAAATCGTCAAATTTTGGCTCGTTAGCTAATGAATTAGAACTGAACAAGGCTCTGGTCTATCTCAAACAAAACGAGGTTGCACAGGCTATCGATACCCTAAGGTTTTACGACAAAAAGGATAGTCCCATGGCGGGAAGTGCTGTAATAAATCTAACGTTCATTTTTATACACGTAATCTATTTTAATTTAAATCAATTAATTAAGACATTTAATAAATTCTCGTAAAATTTTCAGCTCGGCGACTTGGAGAGTGCAGCAAAATACTCTGAAAAATGTAGGGAAATCGATAATTATAATCCTGCAGCATTTATAAACAGCGGTGTTGTTGCATATCTTATGGGTGATTTTGAAACCGCAAAACAGTACCTTGAGACCGCCCTTACTCTAGATATGACCTCTTTTGAAGCAATGTATAACTTAGGTCTGGTCATGAAAAAGCTTGGTGATTACCAAAGGTCTGAAGATATATTCAATAAAATAAGACAAAGCCTCTCCCACGTTAAGCACACCCACCTCTTCTATCAGGTGGCGACTCTTGAAGAGCAATTTGGAAGAACGAGTTCCGCCCTTGATTCATACTTAGAAATGGTCGGTGTATGTCAGCAAATGGATCCTAAACTTTATCAAAAAATCGGTGAAATTTACGAGAATTTCAGCGATAGGCAAGAGGCCAATGAATATTATAACGAGGCATATCGCATTAATCCTTGTGATGTTGGTATCGCCTCATCGATTGGATCATACTATATAAAATTGCAAGCCGTTGAAAAAGCAATATTTTATTACGAAAGGGCTGTTCTTTCGAATCCAACTGATGCGAGTTTAATGTTACGTGTCGCCAGCTGTTATCGGCATGTTTATAATTCGAGGAAATATTTAGAGCTTTTTGAGAAGATTTACGCACAATTCCCTAATAATGTTTCATGCCTAAGGGCTCTAATGCACGTCTCAAAATCTGTCGGTATGATGGAACACTATGAAAAGTATGCTAATGAATATGCCAGGGTCGAGCGAGCTTTACAAACACGAAAAGTAATATCGGCTCAAAATCGGATTAATACGAGGGGTATGTGATACAACTTTTATTATACATATATTATAAAACAAAATCCCTTAAATTTCATTTAATTCGGAATATTTAAAAACAAAAACCTATGCCCTAATAAATCCTTAGTTCTCCTCAGCTTAAGAAATTGGCAACTATGACATAATTTTCTATTATTAGAATCAGTTTCAACGCCGTTATCATCGGCTAAAAATGCATATGTTACTAATGGTAGTTACAGTGAGCGAAGGGAAAGCGGTGGAGGGTCAGGAGGATATCTTGGAGGAGTAAATAAAGGTGGTGAGTTCGTAGAATATTTTAAATTTAAAAACACATAACTGATGCGGGTTTTATTATAACAAAAACTAGACAAGCTCTATACTGACCCTTTAGGACCACCAGTTGAAAGGCCTCGCACTGGACAAGTATCAAGGTATCAAAGCAGGGATTCAGACGATGACATTAATGCGGAAGAGCTTTTACCCTTATAAATGGTCTTAAATGAAAAAATTAATTGATTTCCATATTTTTATTAATCATTTTTTTTTACATTTTTTTTGTAATAAAATAAATGTTTTAGACCTTCAAAACTGATTTTCGCAGCGTAGAATCATTGATCCCTCTGATGAAGCAATCTTTTCGCAATTGCTGCAACTAGAGCTGCACCTTTTCCACTACCGTCCTCAGTTAGCATAAATTTGCTCTAAATTAAACCGAGAAGAAAATATTTTTGTTATATTTTTGAAACGTTTATAATAAAATAAATTAAAATTAAAATAAAACTAATATGTTTCTCTTACTTTTTTTTGTGGAACAAATTTGTTCGTGTAATAGTGGAGCCACTGTCTTAGTCGAAAGTGATGCTTATAGACGGACCCATCGATAGCTACTGTAATTTCTTCTTCAGCCATTCGCTCTAGGAGGACTGAAGTTGTTATTGCTAAAAACAGTCCGGCACGTTTCGAAATAAGCCCACAAATGTAGCGTAAGATTCGTATATCATCGATGGTATAGTCTTTTTTGAAAGTGTACCCGTATTTCTTGAGAATCTCTTTAAGACGATGATCGGTACCTTCCAGAGTGTCTCTGTAAAAAAAAAATTAAAATAGATTTTGTCCTGTATTGTTTTCTGGGTTCACACATACTGTTCTATCAAAGAAACATTGTCCGATCCAAATGTCCAAGGGGCTGGAAATTTCTGAAGATCACTCCCAGCAAGGAATAAGCTTTGATCTGCTAGACTCTTCATAATTACACGACACAATTCGCCAAGATATTTTCCAGCTATGTACTTTTCAAATGTAAATGAGTTTTTCAGTAATGATCCATTATCCACAATTCGATCAAATTCGGTTTTAATAAAATCTAAGGTACCATTGTCCCCAAAGGCGCCCCATTCAACATCAATTATTACATGCTCTTCTCCATGTCGCTGGATCTCCCAATGCTTAACCCGATCAGCGTTTTCCATGTAGCAAGCATTTGTACCAGTTCCGACAACGATACCAATACGAGTATTTCTGTCCAATTGAGCACCCTGTACCAGGGTACCAGTGGTATCGTTTAAAATTGCCAAAACCTGAATATTGCTTCGACCAAATTTCTTAAGGGATTCTCTCAATTTTCGCACCACATCTTCGTTAACAATCGATGGACAATTAAATGATTTTGTCCATGTGACCAAACATCCTGAATCCAAACTGTGCTGCTTCATTGGAAAGGAGAAGGTAAATCCCATGATAATTTCTTCATTGGTCATTTTCTGTTCCTGGACAAAATTGTCTACACATTCGGCTAAGTAGTCAAATAGTGTGTCACCGCATCCAATCCTTAAGGCATCTGGAATGTGATAGTGTTTTACTTCTTCCCTCACGACAATGCTGTTCCGCAACTCCATTAAAATAACGCGAAAATTTGTTCCGCCTAAATCTAGGGCTAGATAGATGCCTTCTTCTGAACCATTTGGTAGTTCAGGAATGTAAGTATTTTCCATTTGAAGGGATGACGATTTTTCGTCCAGTGCGAGATCCATTTCATTCCGGAACACTTGGGCGATTCTGTGAGCGGTATCATCACTGATCATCAGAATACGAAGAATATCTTTTATCTAGTATTAATTAAAAACAAAAAAAACCAATAGAGAAAGGCAATACTTTAAAATTGATAATGATCAAAGACTTAAAAACGCTATGTAATGTAACGTATTAGGGGGTAGTGCGTTGAGGTCAAGTTTAGCGATTATCCGTGATAACGAATTGTCGATTGATAAAAGTCCACGTTATCAGCGAATGTTTTTTAGTTTAATTAATCCTTGCGACGATATGTTGCGTAAAATTAAAATGATACGAAAACAAAACTATAGCCTGCACCCTGCCCCTGAGCACAATTTGCTCCAAAAGAGTACAAAATTCTTAAATCGACCACTTAAGATTTAGATTTTAATTATAAAGCGTCTCAGTCGCCGGCCTCTTTCTAAATTGTCCCGCCAATTGATGAACGAGCGACCAGCCGGCCGGCACAAGATAGTCGAATTAGATAGAAAAGATAGCCAAACGATTTTCTTGTTTGTTGCCGGCTGACTTAAATTAAATTTTAAACTGAATTATAAAAAAGTGGCTCACCTTCTGACACCGTACCGCGTCTTCAAGCTCTAACTCTTCTACGGAGTAGGTGAATTGACCCTCCATACCGCTTGGTGAAATTTTTAGTAACCCTTTTCACCTTTAACTGACCACTAGATGATGAAGATGCCCTTGGCTAAGATTAAGACGTTCTTTAAAACTAAAACTTTTTTCTTTTTACTGGTTGAACACTATCGTTATGATTTTTGTACTTGTGGGGCAAACGTGCGTCTTGCTACTGCTATCTCATGGGGATGGGCCGATCTTATGATAGAAGAGGAAACTCTTCTTGGCTGGACGGAAATCACTTGAACTTGGCGGCTTCGAACCAACTGCGGTTGATCTGACCGTTCTATCGCTGGCTGGGACTATCTTGAGCGGAACAAACTCAGATCAGCCATAAAAATATGATTACGGCGCAGAGGGACTGTAATCAGATATTATTTTGCATACTAACGACTAGCGAGATGCTCGAAAGGTTTTTTATTTTTATTAGTAGAGTCCATTCGCGCAACCCCCTTGTTGCTCCTCAAGATTTTAAGATGGGTTGATTTTATTGGGGCAAAGCAGCATCTGATAGATCGAGTCTTAAGAAACTTAAGACTGATGCCAAAACATTTTTTAGAAATGAATTTGTGTAATCGGGCTTTAAAAAAAATTAGTTTGTAGAATTAGTACATTGATCTGTAAAATGAAAATTGTAAACATCAAAATTAAATAAATAAAATGAAAAAAAGTAAAACAAACAGAAACTATGAACGAATATATTTTTCATTTTAATACTACAAAACTGGTTGTTTACTCTTTTATACATTATGTAAACATTTCATTGTTTTTCCACTTGCATCAGAGTCACTAAGTAAATTTTGCATTTTTTCCTTTTTGGGTTTCCGTTTCTATAATTTTCTTAATTTTCCTGTTTTAGGTGTTTCCAAAGAAACCTTAAGCCTTTTTACATTTCACCTGAGTTTTTTTTTTAATATTACATTTTCTCAATCAAAATTTAGAAAGTTGAAATAATAACATTGAGACATGTTTCTCTGTTTCAAAACTCAAAAAAATAGGAAAATATATCGACAATTAAAGTTATACTGTTCTTAAATTCGTTTTAAAATAATTAGAAGAGAAATGCCTTCGAATTGCTCATAATATCCATAATTACTTTTCCCGTGTCGTAAGATGAGGCGATTCTTTTAAATATTTCAATTTACATTTTGAATCAAAAGACAAAATAGTTGATTTTAGGCCCAGTTTACTAATTTTGCTGCTGTTAAGCGCTGTGAGTGCATTTTATACAAATCTAATAATGCTTTCTCTCTTAATTTTTAATGTAAAAAGTGTAACGATAATGGCGATTTTAATAAATAAATGCTAAACTGCCACATTTCATCTCATTATATTTTGGTAATGTTTGAAGTTTCTACTGTTTCTTTATTGCTTTTCTCATTTTGTATTTTGCAATGAAATACCATGCGACGTATTTGCAGGAAAACAAAATTACAAATTCGAAAAATACCTTGTAAAGAAATTTTTGGCCCTGTTTTCAAAATCTTAAAAAAATTAATTCACTTTATGCTTAGGTGTGTATATATTTGTGTAGGTTTTTTTTTGTGTATTGTTTTTACTGGAAGTTTTCTCTTTTATTATTGTTTTAAAAAAACAACAAAATACTGAACTGACGGCTGCTTTTTAGTACCTGAAATAGTAGAAAGAAAAAAAAATTAAGTATTTTCCAGTTATTTAATTTTTGCAGTCATATTTTAACTTTTCTGCCTTCTAAATTTTATTTACCTATAGTAATTAGGTTTAAAAGGTCCAGCTTTATTTAAACCCATATATTTGGCTTGTTCATCAGTTAGTTCAGTTAGATGTGCATCGAATGTTGGTAAATGAAGACTGGCGACGTATTCGTCTACAATGATTTTAAAAGAAAAATTGATTATTATGGTTTTGGGCAAAATTTTTAATGTGTTTCTTACCCATTTTTTTTGGAAGAAGATATACATCGGACTTATACCGTCCCTGAGGAGCATTGAATAACTCAATAAGTGCTAAAGCCTGAGTTGCGGACGTTACCGATACGACAAATGATGGTATACTTGAACATGATAAATTCACTAAACGTCCTTCAGCCAAAAGGATTATTCTTTTACCATCAGGCCAAATAATATGATCAACTTGTGATCGCACCTTTTCCCATGTCAAATCTGGCGTTCTTAAGCTATTCTAGGAAATTTTTATATTTTTTTTCAAGAGTGTACGAAAATAAAATAAATTTTGTGCTAAATATTAAATAAGTATAATTTTATTATACTTACAACATCAATTTCAGTGTTTGAGTGACCCATATTGCATACAATACAGCCGTTTTTCATTTTATCCATATGTTCACGATTAACAACATTTTTATTGCCTGTTGCTGTAACTACGATATCAACATTTCTTATAACCTCATTAAGTTTAACGACACGAAAACCGTCCATGCTGAAAAAGTTTTATTATTTTTTGAACAAAATATTTTATTTATAGCCTATATGAAGGATTTACCTGGCTTGAAGGGCACAAATTGGATCAATTTCTGTGATGTAAACAATGCAGCCCAACCCTTTAAGAGCTTGTGAGCATCCCTTCCCAACTTCTCCATATCCACAAATTACAACCTGTTTACCGCCAAACATTACATCAGTTGAACGTTTTAAGCTGTTGTTTGTGAATATAAAAAGTTTTGCTTTATGTTTTTGTATTCAGTACAAATTTCTTAAACCTTACCTATCAATTATCGATTCCTTGCAACTATACAAATTATCAAATTTTGTTTTAGTAACCGAATCATTGACATTCATTGCAGGAACAGTTAATTTGCCAGATTTTGATAGTTGATAAAGTCTATGTACACCAGTTACACTTTCTTCAACAATACCTTTAACCATTTTAAACATAGCTGGGTATTTTTTAAGCATTAAATGTGTTGCATCGCCACCATCATCAAGTATCATATTTGGTTGCCAATTTTCTGCATTAACACATTTGTCAATGCACCACCAGAAATCTTCTTCAGTTTCTCCACGCCATGCAAATATTGGATATCCTGCCTCGGCTAGGGCTGCAGCAACCTCGTTCTAATAAACGGACAATATTAAAATATTTAATATTTCAAATTATTTTAATTAAAAATCACCTGCGTTGAATATATGTTGCATGCTGCCCATCGTATTAATGCACCAAGCTCAACTAATGTTTCTATTAAAACTGCAGTTTGTGCATTGATATGTGTGCAACCAACAATTTTTGCATTTTTCAGCGGTTTATCGTCACTTGCACGTTTTCGTAATGCCATAATACCTGGCATTTCTAAAATTTTATTTGGAATGAAAATGTATTGTATCAATGGTGAATTATGCTAATGAAAACATACCTTGCTCAGCAATGTCAATTTCTCGGCGGCCAAATGCATGCTGATTTATGTTGCGTACGCAAAAATCAGAGCTACCTTTTGAATTTTTTTGAACTTTTTCACGTGGAGAGACATCATCATCTTCAGAACTACTACCAGTGTAGGAAGCTGAAAATGTCAGTTAAATCAAAAATTTAGAACAAAAAATATATTCAAAACGAACTTACCGGAACTATACGAATCTGTCGATGATGCTGACAAGGACCTGCTGCGGTAACGATTTGTTTTCTTAAGAGCACCAGATTGTTTGGTTTCCTTTTATTTTTTAATTTTTGTAAGAGAAATTAAATGAGAAAGTGAAAATATTAAACAGAATTTATAAACATAAAATGAAAACAGAAACAAAACTAAAAACCAAAAGTTTCAAATGAAAATACCATTTCATTTTATATTGTAAAAAATTTCACACGCAAAAATGATAGTAGAGCGTTACAAAAAATGGATTATACAAAAGGTATCTCAGTAAGAAACATAAAATAAATGGATCACGATAAAATAATTATACTATAACTATTTGGTTATAAACGGAATTGAAGATATAAGAGATATTACAATATTATAAAATTCTAATTTCACATTACATGCATTAGGGGGCCGCTGAAGACAACATTTTCTACTTGAATTACTAATGAAAGTAAATAGTAATGTCTAGTGATATGTACGTAACGATGATTTTTAAGACAAATAATGCGTTTAAAGGTGACAATCAAGCAACAACACAAAAATATTATTTGCTGGTTACCACCGTCAACGATGTATGTATGTATATACAATTAATATTTATAATACAATTAATATTTATAAAGTAATAAGAAGTTATTAAAAGTCGGAAAATAAAACGTGCTTTGCAAAATTAAGATATCATGATCATGGTATCCATGGCGGATTTTAAATCTGAATCCCTCGCTTTCTAAAATCTGCACTATCCGCTATGATAGAAAAATGCTGATTTTCGATCACTCAGACAGAAATGATGTGTAGAAATTAGTTAGATAGCTCTAAGTTTTTGCATTTATTGCTAAATTTAGATAGTATGAATTTATTTTATAAAAAACCTTAGATTTAAAACCGCTCCTTTAATTTTAACTTGGCTTTTAAATTATAATAGATAATAGTGCTACTGGTTATTCTCTTGTGATTTACAGCACTTTAATAAAGTTTTTGCCAATTTCTTGGTAGTTTCTAGTTGATTTCAACTAGCCTCGTACTCGTAAGTATTTGGGAAATTCAAACTTAGGTTCCTTTGTTTTTTTCTAAGTTTCTAAAGATTATTTTAAAATCAATTGTAATCGTGTCGGTTACTCCAGATAATTAAACATGCACAAACCACATGATCACACCTTTTATTCATGACTCCTAGAAAACATTTAGCACGTTTTATTTTCTCTGTTATTTTTGAACTCAGGTTGAGCGACACGTTAGATAAAATATTTAAAAAGTTTGGCAAACCTCCATTCTCAAGAAATTCAATATTAAATAATGTGTGCTTTCAATAAGAAAAAAATTTAAAAACACAATTTTAAAAGTAATTCCACAGTAAAAAGGTAAAAGATAAAGATAATTTCACTCAAAGCGAAAAAAGCCTACTGAACCTGCAATACTTTTAGTTAGTAGCCAGCATAATCAGCAAACAGCAGAAAATACAGTGGAGCACAAATTACACAGAGTATAAAAAGATCCCAATTAATTAGGAACAGAAAATAAAACTTGAAAACATTGCGGGAGTCGCAAATTTACAGAGCTCTTTTAGATTCAAGCTGGCTTTTCCAGACCCACCTCGCTTCACTTTCAGAGGATTTTACCAAGCCAAAAAACAAAATTAAATATTATTAGAATATAAAAAATCACCAAATAACATAGATAAATAAGTCGCACCTTCTCAAAGGTTTTATTTGCATTTTCTTAAATCGAGCGTAAATTGTCCATTGTTATTAACACCTAAGGCAAAGTATAACCACAGATAAATAATTATTATTATTTATCTGTGGTATAACGATATATTCAATGGAGCACTCTCTGGTGAAGATTTTTGATTTCTTTTTATAAAAATCATAAATGCCAATAAGAATTGCTACGCTACCTTGTATTTTATTTGCTTTTTTCGAGAAAAACTCCTTGGATTATGTAATTTTCAAGTCACGCGACCTAAAGAGAATTCATACGAAAGCCATTTGTATGCAAAATCATGCAAGAAAATCATGAAGACCTTGTTTATCTTTAGAAAAACAAAAAAATCCCTTTTAGGTGAGGAACAAGTTGTATTTAAATTAATTTTACTGCAGTAGTAGATTACACTAGCAGAAAGATATTGAAACAAAGACAATTCAACAAAAAATATAGCTCATATGACCAAAACTTTGATTTCTAAATATGAAATAAATAATTTTTTTATGAGAAAAAAAATTAAATGTTTCAATGTTAGTTAAAGTGCATATTATGGTTGAAAGCATTTAAGAAAAATAAATGTTTGAACGAAATAAAATAATAATATTGAAGTGCAAAGCTCTGCTGTACGTTTGTCTTTCTAACTAGGCTACTTTGAAAAATGAAACAACAACAAGCAAATTATAAACGCCAGTAGAGCGTAAATGATGATTTATTTTAAATACATTGTTTTCTGTCTTTTAAATATTAAGTTTTCTGATTAATTTGAATTTTTTCTTACATATTTTATCTTTTAAATGAAATTAAAATGGCGGGAGAAATGCATCCCTTACCAATCTTGCACGTTCTCCCCTTAATGAACTTGTTGAAAGTATGCCCTAAAAATAATACACAGAAAATATTTTTTGTTGTTGTTCTTTTTTGGCAATACGAAAAATAAACATAATTTGAACTAAAAAGAGCATTAAATCAAATTTTGAACGGAAAAAGGTAAAGGGATTAAATTTAAAATTAAAGTCGACAAACATAATTCAATTACTAAGTGTGTTACTTATGCAAACATTTTGGTAATCTCAAAACTCAAAAGACTTAGGCTGTCGCGTAATTTCAAAAAATATAATATATGATTAATAAATCCTTCGGCAAATCCATCAAATAAAACCTTTGTGGCGTCCGAAGTTAGCCACAGTTGGCCTGCTACTGTGATTTCCCTACGCGGTTAGATTCAACAATCGCAGTAGTAGTGGAAATCGCAGTAGCTTGGCGAAAAAGGTTTTACTAATGGAGCAGCCATTAGTATTTTCAGTAATTTTCCGAAGCTGCTTTTGGACGGGACAAGATCTGGCAAAATAAATAATTAATACTACCCAATAAAGTTTGTGTTATTAAATCCACTAAATTGGTGACCCCGACTACAAAAGTGAACATTTTTAATTAGTTTTCGGTGTGAATTATAAACATTTGCAACTAAATAAAATAAAACGGTTTCCGTCGCGTTTCTAAAAAAATAAAATTAATGTGGCCGACACTAAATAAAAAAAATTAATTTTACGGCCGTGAATTAATTTATCAAATAAACGGTTCATTAAAGAAGAAAAGTTTCTCCGGCGTGAATAATTAATTATTCAAATAATAATTAATAAATAATTTTTTTGTTTTTATAAAATTTTCCGACGCCATCGATCGCAAAAATTTCGCTCAAGGTTTAATTAGTGGATTACCGCAGCAAAATTTTTTTTTTTGCCAAACGTGTAGCAATTTCTGCACGAATTAGAACAATTTTAAAAAAAAAAAAATATTTTAATTATGGCCGAAGAATCGGCAGCTGATTTAAAGGCGCAGCTGGACCTGCTCAAGGCGCAGTATGATGCCCTGCTCCAGCAGCAGCAGCAGAGCCGAGAACATTTGCAGCCTCAGCAATACCAGCAACCCAGCCAGCAGCCTCAACAACATGTACAGACTTTTGAAGAAAGTCCTGCTGTTTTCCGTGCAGCAATTCGCCTTCCTCCATTTTGGCCGGACAAACCCGAAGTGTGGTTCGCACAAGTGGAAGCACAGTTCACCATCAGCGGCATCACACAAGAGGCAACGAAATACAATTACGTCGTGGCTCAGCTAGACCTTCGTTGGACTAATGAGGTGTTTGATATCATTGCTAACCCTCCGCCACAGACCGAGCGATATTCTAAGCTCAAAGCAGAGCTTATCCGTCGTCTGTCGCTTTCTGAGGAACAAAGAGTGCGGCAACTGCTGAGTTCTGAGGAGTTGGGAGATAGAAAGCCCTCCCAGTTTCTCCGGCATCTCCGTTCTCTAGCTGGCACCTCTCCAGTTAGTGATAACATCCTGCGCACACTTTGGCTACAGCGTTTGCCGTCTAATGTGCAGCAGATTCTGAAGGTCAAACCGAATCTGTCCTTGGATGATACTGCGGATATTGCGGACAGTATCATGCAGGTGAGTCCACCAACTTCATCATTCGCTGTCAGTGCGCCGTCAGCCCTACCAGTTAATAATGGCGAACAACTGGTGCAGAAGATCGAGGAGCTGATTCACATGGTTGCAGCGCTCCACCCCGGTCGCCGAGATTCTTCGTTTAATCGAAGAGTGCGGGAGCGCTCACGGTCCCGAGGTAAACGAGAGTTTTCGCATCGCGGCGCATCCAGTGAACGTATCTGTTGGTATCATCGCCGTTTTGGTACCAATGCTCGGAACTGCATTGCTCCATGTGCGTACAAGTCGGAAAACCCATCCGGCAGCCATTAACAGCGGCGACTGGCTGCCGATCTGGAGGGAGCCGCCTTCTCGTTACAGATCGCTCTTCCAAAAGGCAGTTTCTTGTGGATACCGGCTCCGATCTATCGTGCTTTCCCCGATCTCTTCTAAAGGACCGTCGTGCAGCCACGGACTTTGAGCTCAGCGCTGCCAACAAATCTACCATCAAAACTTACGGCGAACTTCCCTTAAGCCTTAATCTAGGGCTTCGTCGTGATTTTACCTGGCGTTTTGTTGTCGCTGATGTGGCCCTGCCCATCCTAGGATCTGATTTTATGGCGCATTACAACTTGCTCCCGGACTGCCGCCACCGCCGCCTAGTCGATGGCGTAACTGGCCTTTCGGCACCCGGACAGTCGTTTAGTACGGCACATGCCAGTGTCAGGGTACTTACTGTCCCTCAGTCTACCTTCACTGACATTCTCAGCAAGTTCCCTCAGCTCATTCGGCCAGCTGGAGTTCCACGCGAAGTGCGTCACTCCACCGAGCATTTTATTCGGACGACTCCGGGACCGCCAATATCGTGTCGTGCAAGACGACTCGCACCAGATCGATTAAGCGTAGCCAAGGAGGTGTTCGACGCCATGCTCCGAGAGGGTACTGCTCGCCGTTCGGAGAGTGCTTGGGCCTCGCCGTTGCACATGGTGCCCAAGAAAGATGACAGCTGGCGTCCATGTGGCGATTACCGCGCCTTGAATGCGCGTACTGTTCCAGATCGCTACCCGGTACGTCACATTCAAGATTTCAACCACAGGATTCACGGTTGTATAATCTTCTCGGTCATTGACCTTGTGAAGGCCTACAACCAAATTCCTGTCAACCCTGAGGACGTCCAGAAGACAGCAATCATTACACCATTCGGGTTGTTTGAGTTCCCGTTCATGGGTTTTGGTCTTCGCAATGCCGGACAGACCTTCCAACGTTTCATAGACGAAGTCATACATGGTTTGGATTTCTGCTACGCCTATATAGACGACATTTTGATTTTTTCAAAGTCAGAAGAGCAACACAAGGAACACTTGCATCAATTGTTCCGACGACTGTCTGATTACGGTTTGCTGATAAACGCCTCCAAGAGTGTTTTTGGCCAGTCTAGCGTAACATTCCTTGGTTATGGACTGTCAGCCGATGGTGTACGCCCATTGCCAGACCGTATCGCCGCTCTGCAGTCCTTCCCGTTGCCTAAAACCGCTAAGGCCCTTCGTCGATTCTTGGGCATGATAAATTTTTATCGCCGGTTTCTGCCCGCAGCTGCTGAACATCAAGCTCCCTTAGATGGTGCCGTCGCTGGTCTTCGTGGATCACAGCCTATTAGCTGGACACCATCTCTCGAGCGCACTTTCGTCGCCTGCAAGGAGGCTCTGTCTAGAGTCACTCTTCTTCACCATCCAGTTTCAGATGCTCCGATTGGTCTTTTTACCGATGCTTCTAGCCATTCCGTTGGCGCTTGTCTCCAGCAGTTTGTCGACGGTTCCTGGCAGCCCATCGCGTTCTTTTCAAAAAAACTCTCAAAAGAACATTCAAAGCGGCTATCGAATGCTCTCACCAAGACAGCAGCAATCCTGGGTGTAGAAAACACTGAAGAAGACCAGACGGTATGGCCAGCTTACTACCGTGAGCTGCTCGCCATATACGAAGCAGTCCAGCATTTTCGTCATATATTAGAGGCTCAGCATTGTACAATTTATACGGACCACAAGCCTTTAATATATGCCTTCAAACAACGACGAGAGAAGCTTCCACCAGTTCAGCTTCGCCAATTATCGTACATTGCGCAGTTCACCACGGACATCCAGCATGTAAGTGGTGCCGACAATGTAGTAGCTGACGCTCTATCAAGGATAGCAGCTATATCGGTGGAACCTGTCGATCTTCGGGCACTGGCCCAGTCACAAGAAAACGACCCTGAGTTCCAGCGTTTATTGGATCACGGTTCGGCACTCAAACTAAAGCGTGAACCAGTGCTCGGAGCAGATGTATTTATATATTGTGATACATCCACAGCACGCTCACGGCCTTTCGTGACAACTCCTTTCCGACAACAGGTATTCAACTCGCTGCACAACCTCTGTCATCCTGGAGTACGTGCGACCGCTCGACTTGTTTCGGAACGTTTCGTTTGGCCTAGCATCCAACGAGACTGTCGTGCATGGACACGCGCCTGTCTGTCGTGTCAACGTGCTAAAGTGACAAGGCATGTCCGCGCACCGCTTAGTACCTTCGCACTGCCGACAGATCGTTTTGCACATGTCCATATAGACATAGTTGGCCCTTTACCAGTTTCCGAGGGTTTCAAATATTGTCTGACGGCCACGGACAGGTTTACACGCTGGCTTGAAGTTTACCCAACCGCAGACATTACCGCCGAAACAATAGCGAAAGCCCTTATCACCGCTTGGATCTCCCGCTTTGGTGTTCCGCATCGCATCACCACTGATCGTGGTCGGCAGTTTGAAGCCTCACTATTTCAAGAGCTCGGTAAGCTCGTTGGTTTCAAGCAGTCTAGGACCACAGCATATCACCCCTGCGCGAACGGGATGATAGAACGGCCACACCGGCAACTGAAGGCTGCCCTTATGTGTCATCCTGGCGCATCCTGGACAGAGGCCCTGCCACTGGTGCTACTTGGAATGCGGACGGCATGGAAAGATGATCTGCATTCATCATCTGCAGAGCTCGTTTATGGTCAGCCACTCCGTTTACCAGGAGAATATTTTACCCCTTCAACAAGCAGCGAGGGATCAGATTTTGTTTCACGTCTGCGACAAACAATGTCCAAACTGAGACCTCAACCTGCTTCACGCCATGCGAAGCCAAGCATCTTTGTCTTCAAGGATCTGAAGGACGCTTCACAGATCATGCTTCGCGATGACAGCGTGCGAGGGACCCTGCAACCACCCTACTCTGGACCCTACCCGGTCGTCGGACGGACAGAGAAGACGGTCACCATTCGCCGGCGAGGTCACGACGTTGTGGTCAGCATGGATAGAGTCAAACCAGCTTATAGTTTGAATGAGGACGCTCCTGCTGACACAACTTGCCCCGACTCATCGCCACCTGCAATTCCAATCTCTATTCTGCAGCACTCAACATTGCAACCACCTGCAGCTCCAACCTCTATTCTGCGGCACTCAAGATCGCAACCAGCAGCAGATTCCCGCACCACAAGAGCTGGCCGTAAAGTCCAGTTCCCGGAGCGCTTTCAGGCTGGTCTGTGAGTGCGCAGAAATCTCCGCAAGGGGGTAATGTGGCGTCCGAAGTTAGCCACAGTTGGCCTGCTACTGTGATTTCCCTACGCGGTTAGATTCAACAATCGCAGTAGTAGTGGAAATCGCAGTAGCTTGGCGAAAAAGGTTTTACTAATGGAGCAGCCATTAGTATTTTCAGTAATTTTCCGAAGCTGCTTTTGGACGGGACAAGATCTGGCAAAATAAATAATTAATACTACCCAATAAAGTTTGTGTTATTAAATCCACTAAACCTTGAATGAGGTATGAACGATGCGGAAGAAATCATGTGACGATTTAAAAATGAAGAATCTTTTAAGTCTTCAGTAAATATAATTTCATTGTTCATATCCAGTATAAATCTTGGGAACAGATTTCAACTAATTTTCGCTGTTAAGGAGCAAAATAATAATTAACAAAAATAGAACCATTACAATTGCAGAATTGCAAAATAACAATGATGTACATATTTATGAATTACTATTTCTACCCAAATGTCGGCCCAATTAAATTGAGCAGTTAGTTACTTTCAGCTTGAAAATTTCTTTTTAAAAGATTTACTCACGTAATTCGGTGAACATATTAACATGATTTTTAACCGACTTTATAAATACAATACTTATCCCAAAAGCGATTTGTTTTCCTTAATTATTTTTTAAAATATGAGACAAATTGAAAAGAAATATTTAATTAAAAGACGAATAAATGTTATCCGTTGATAAAAATTGTATATTCTATGTTTTGTGTAGTATTTAAGTCGCAACAATTTATAACCAATAATATAATATTCAAAGTAAAGTATAGGTAAAAATGAAAGGATTTGATAGGAATTAAATATTTTAATCTTACCTTAGTTCCGGATCCAGGATCAGTAACTGGGCTATCTGAGACAGCTGTTGAATTTGATTTAGTGCCAACTGTTATACCACTAGTGGAACCAGTCGACGGTGAGTCGTATAAGTTTATAGTTACTACTTGTTCACTCATTTTTCTTTCTGTTTTTTATTGTTTTTTTTCTTATATCTTATATATGAACAGAAAAAATTTAGGAACAAAGAAAAGCTCTTGAAGGTAAAATATGACTGAGGATCGTAGCGTTTAGGTATGTCTAGTTAAACAGGGATCTCTGAAAACTATTATACATGTTCGTTAGAATTCTGATAATAATTCATTTTAGCAAAGTGTAATAACTGAATGATTCATGGGAATCATTGAATTATACATTGTGTATCTGTAATCTATAACAGTACGGTTCAAGTTACTGTTTAAATTTCCTATTCGAAAGAAGCAATCCTCAAAAATGTTATATTCAACGGTAATGCTACAAAATTATTTTATAATGATATCTTTTTGCTTCTTTACAAGGACAGCCTTGCCTCCACGTTTCAATGATTTTAGTCATGTGATTTTTAACCAAACGAAAAATCTCAGTTCATCTCAGATCCAGTCATAAAGAGTTTTGTTGTAGCAATTTAATAAATGATAAAATTCCGTGATAATTCTCTTAATTACAGGAAAACACAGAAAATAGGAAAATTAAATGGGAACGTTTTTACTATTCGTAATTGTTCTTCTTGAACTGTGAGGAAATCGTTCTAATTTAAAAAAAAATATTGCCAATTGTACTTTAACGAAAGAAGAAATGAAATTCTAACCTACTAATATTTGCAAAATTCTAGAAACAAGTATTTCAATATAGGATGATACTATATGTAAACAAAAACACAAAGATAAAAAAACAAAACAGACAAAATTCTGATTGTTTTCCGAAAAGATTTATTGAATAATTCCCAGAAGGTTTGCGATAATTAAGCAATTGGACTATTTTTTTATATGATGCATATCCATTTTTGATTGATTTTTGCATATAATTGTTCCATTAGAAGGATTTACACTTTCGAAGCACACAACAAAATACACTCCCGAAATGAGATTCTATTTTTTTTTACATTTGTCCTTTGGAGGCATAAATCACGTTTTGAAGAAAAATCAAGTAAAAATTAAATAATCAAACACAAAAAGTGATACGCTATACCAAGCGAATGTAATCTATCTTTTAATGTATCTAATTAAACGATGATAAATTCACGGTATTCATCCCACGCTACGAACATGAAATTTTCATACGGTTTGGACAGAATTCTTTTTGTTATAATCGGATAACAAAGTGCTTACGACGAAAATTTAACATAAAGTTTAAATGGGGATGTGTGTCGTACCCATTCACATGTAATTTCCTTTTGGGAGATAAAAAATTGATCGTCAAATTAGTTTGATAAAAAATGGCAAAAACGTTCTCATTTGATGGGAGTTAAAAAATTCGCTGCTTTTCACGGGGAGCCACCAAACAACCACACACCACCAATTTTTATAAATTTCACTCTCGCCGCATAGTACAACGTTAGGCAATCCACTGAACTTTCCCAAAGATTTGACGTTCAATATCAATCGGAAAAAACCTGAAAAAACTCAAGTTTTGTTACTTAAAAATTCTGTTTAGTAAAACCTCTAAAATAGTGAGTGAGACAGACGGAGAAACTATAGGCAAAACACATTAAAAAAACAATGCGAGAGTGTGTTTATATGATTCCACTCATGTGGTCTGGTCTTATCTGGCTTTCTAGAAAAAAACAATTTCCTTCTAAGGCAGTTCTGAATTTCTTGGTATTCAGATACGTCAGCAACGCCTAGCAATAAAAATCTGACTTTGCAAATCACCGACGTACCTGAAAATTTCTTTATTGTAAAACTACCTTTAAAAAATCATAAATTCTTATAAGAAGCACATTGTTCCTCAGAAATAGTCGGCTATACCTGGCAGTTTTCAATTTGTTTTCAATGCTGCAATTTATCCCACCCCAAACCGACCTACCTAAACTAAACCAAAAATGTACGACTTATTTCACGACAGCGTCTTCACACCTGCCCACATATGCACACCTGGCTCTCTGTAATTATGTTGTACATAAGCAGTTTTAGTAGTACCAGATATTGCGGACTGTTCCCTTTTTTCAAGCAAAACAATCTTTTAAAATTTCCCTTCAGAGAAATTTGCATAGGATTTTATCAAAAATTCTGGCTTTCAGGCAAAACCAAGATAGCGTTTATATATTTGTTTATGTTTTCAAGATTTCATTACTGAAGCAAAAGCTATGAAATAGCCAAAAGTAAAATACAGTAATGTCTCGCTAATCCGAATTAATTATTGCAAGGGGTTAACCGGATTAGCGAATCATTCGGATTAAGGTATACGTATACTACATTTTGATTACATTTGAAAAAATACGCTTCGTTGAATAAAATAAAGTATATTTCTCTTTAATATTTGTTTCTGATTATTGGTATATAAAGTAAATAAAAAAAATTCGTAAATCCCCATATAAAAATGTTGTATCATTTTACTAACTTGTTCGCAGTCGATGCAAATTCGGATTGCAGAGTACAAAATTTTCAACGATTCGGATTGTAGAAGACAGTGGAATAGAATAGGTCATTCGGATTAGCGCGGTATTCGGTTTAAGGTGATTCGGATTAGCGAGACATTACTGTATCTATTTTTAGCTGATACTTAGGATATCCAGATGAAAATTTCAAATTCATATTGTTCAGATTATTATAGATTCATTATAAAAAACATCATGTTTTAATATACTGCTCGTTTATTTTAATGTTACTACATATACATAATAAATCAATTTCTTAATTAACTAATTAACATTACTCAGTGACTCCGTGAACTTAAATAATTTTATAATTATTTTTCCAATTTTATACATATTTTACGAATATATATATATTTTACAGTCTCGTACACTTCCAAGTCACTGATTTTTGAGACAATTAAATTATAGCAACATTTTGGACACAACAAAGAATAAAACCCTAAATTAAGCTAAGTAGTTTTCCTTTTATTAAGTAATTATTTTTCGTCTTCTTTGTATGTACATTAAATTTTGTTTTAATAAAAATGGCAGAATATTTTTTAGCATTTACAAAAATATAAATGTTTCATTTGTCCCGTTTTAGTTGTTTTATTTCGATATTATTTTACGAATTCTTAAATTTAAAAAATTGGTTCCTTTTAAAAGAGGACTCTATCAATGCGGTATTAGATGTGTAGTATATTAGGGGTACTCACTCATTGGTGTATTT
Organism: Machimus atricapillus; assembly: GCA_933228815.1. Classification (NCBI taxonomy): domain Eukaryota; kingdom Metazoa; phylum Arthropoda; class Insecta; order Diptera; family Asilidae; genus Machimus; species Machimus atricapillus. Next base: position 53,821,362 of record OW121785.1, read on the forward strand.
CGTCTTGCATCATAGCCAATGTCTACCACGTTTTACCACCAAGCAAACAACTCATAGAGTGCTCACCCTGAATAAAAATGTGTGACCGACGATTTTAAGCTATTTTGCCTTGCGCTGGGTCCCATGAGTTCATTTTCTCGAATCGAGAACATCCATGCGAAGAAATGAAGATGAATGAGTTGTTTGCTTGGTGGTTGTACTTAAATAACATACAACATTCAACAACAATATGCACGTGATACATATTGTATTGTATTGAATGTAAAAATTATAAATAAGGAAAGCCTCCGGCTTTAGAATTTACATCCTTGTAAAATTTTCTGTCTTCGGCTACTGCGATTTTTACTTGCAATTTATTCAGACGTATTTATCGTTCAAACTTAAAATCGATCAAGTAATCAATTGACTGCTTTATCATTTAATCAGCTTATTGAAATTTTACAAGGGTTCCGCAAAAAGGTGCACACTCTTCATTGTGAACAATTTTTACAAGTTTGCTATTTGAATAAAAATACATCGAAGAGTGAATAGCCCTATTATTTAATTTTTATGTTATTGGGAATTAAACAATAAGAAAAATTAAAAACAACTTAAACAAACATATTCTTTCGTTTCATAAAAAAAAATAATAATAAGATTGAGATGAATATGTATATCTTTTTCTTTCGATCTTACATGAGAATAGTCATAGTTATGGTACTTATTATAAAAATATATACATTTATATATATATATAATTTTAAGTACTGAGACTGTCTATTAAAAAAACCTGGATAAAAATATAAAAGAGCTCTTTTTATGGACGAAATTAGAATTAGTATTATATTTTGGCACAACTCCTTTTTTTCAATAAAATTCCAGTTGTGAAATAAACTCACTCATATTATTACGTCAAAACGTTTCGTGCAGAATTGCACAGTTGTTATACCAATTCTTATACAAGATCAAGAATTTTTCCCCATATTAAAAAAAAAAAACTGGCATGGAATCAATAAAATACTCTGCTATTTCGAGACCAGAATAAACCGACACGCTTAAGTTTAAAAAAAAGTTTTCCCTGCACTACGAAACCCCTTAAAGAAGCAAAAGCAGCACTCAGTTTTATCTGAACTGGCTAAATTGAATGTTATTATAACTATACTCTAAGGAATCTTTGTATAATTGTTTTTCGTTTGTTATATTATTAACATCACCTTGAGGGTGCTGTTGATGATAGTTGGCCGTCTGTTAGAAAAGGCGTTTCTCATAGGAAAACAAACCATGAACATTACCTTCAACCTGAGCTGAATGTGTACGCTTCATGAATCTAAGTTCACCAGTATAAATCATACGTCTGAAAAAATTTAAAATAGTATTATATATGAAGATTAGAAAAATATTTTGATTTTACCTCAGTTCCGAAACAGATCTAGCTCCAATATCCTGACAGCTATGCTGAAGGCCACATTCTAAGTATGGTAAGAATCTGAGAGCTGATCCTTTATCAACTATGCTGCCGCTGACACCCTGTGCCACACGAAGTTTATCGATTTCATTGTGATAGTATCGGCTCATTGCAGCTCCCTTGGCATCTTTACGTTCCATCGCTTCAAGACTGCCCATACCGCGATATTTTTTAAGTCTTACACCATCCGAAAAGAAATATTCACCGGGCGCTTCTGAAGTTCCAGCCAATAGGGACCCCATCATAACTGCAGAGGCACCCAGTGCTATTGCTTTAACTATATGACCTATGGATTGTATTCCTCCGTCTGCTATCACAGGTATGCCATAATTTCTAGCATATGTTGATACCTGGTAAACCGCAGTTGCTTGAGGACAACCACATGCCATAACTTCTTGAGTTATGCAAATTGAACCACTTCCCATTCCCACGCGAAGTCCATCAACTCCAGCTTGTATAAGATTTCTAGCCTGAGCTCTTGTGACAACTGTTGGAAAAGAGTTTTAGATATTAAAATAAAATTTAAATTTAAATTAACGTACCATTGCCTCCAATAACCTGAAGTATTGGATATGTCTGTTTAATATATTTAATCATATCCACTTGATAAATAGAATTTCCTTGAGAAGAATCCAAAACGATTACATCTACGCCGTTTGCGACAAGTAATTTAAGCCTATCCTTATCCTCAGGTCTTGTACCTATAGCAGCTCCAACAAGGAGCTGTTTGTTACTATCTTTTGATGCATTTGGATAACTTCTGGCCTTTTTTAAATCAGTCCTCGCTATTAATGCAACCAATTCCCCAGCTTCATTAACAATTGGCAATTTACCCTTTTTACTTTTTTCAAGAATATTGTTTGCCTCCTGTAGAGTTACACCATTTGGTGCTGTTATCATATCTTCAACTTTTGTCATTATATCACCCAATGCAATATCAAGTTGATTTTCACGAAAATCAATATCACGTGACGTTACAATGCCAAGTAGTCTTTCGCCAAGTTTACCATTTTCGGTTATTGGATATCCCGTGAAACCGTTTTTACGCTTTGCATCAAGTACATCGGCCACAGTATTTGTTGGTGCCAGTACCGATGGATCTCTAATGAAACCATGCTTGTATTTCTTTACTTTATGTACCTCATTCGCTTGGTATTCAGGAGAGCAATTATTGTGAATTATACCAATGCCACCGCAGAGCTGAAAAATTAAATTATAATCTAATTGTAATAGTGTTATTAAAAAATTCCCCCAAGTTTTAATTGGATTTTTTATATATTTTTTAAAGCTGATGAAGATTGGCATTAATATGGCAGCACTTAACAAAATTCAATCCATATGGTATTTTTGAAATAATGCGATTTCTAGTGATGCCCTACAAAATTTTCCAGTAATATGGAAAGCAATATACAAATTTCAGTTAGCTGCTTTTTAAAATCTCTTCAAGGATTTTTAACACAATTTACGTTTTCATATTTTGCAAGAAAGTAATTGTAGTTCTAGAATTCAGAATTTGAACTTACAGCCATTGCAACTGCCATATCAGCTTCAGTAACCGTGTCCATCGGCGAGGATACCAAAGGTGCCTTTAAAGTTATACTCTTTGTCAAAGGTGAGGATAAATCAACTTCTTCAGCAGTAAAATCAATGTAACCCGGAAGAATTAAAAAGTCACTGAAAAAAAATGTTTTGTATATTTTTTTTATTTAATTAAAAAAATTAATGTCATGCCGTACTTATAAGTGAGTCCTTCACTTGACGAGAAAAGCTCCTCACAGGATAGACCATCCTTTAATTCATCATCGACATGATTCGACATCGTAGAAACAATTTCACTCATTTTATATTTTAATTAAAAATCACAACAAATTCGCTACTATGCGGTATTAATTTTATTTTGAAATTGGCGCGTGGTAAAAATACTCTTTAGGTACTATAATCGATCCACCACGTGTTAACTCACCGCCGTCTGATTAATAAACAGCCTTCGGGTAGATTTGTGACTTTTGGGAAATTTACTACACGCGGTCACAAATTAAAATTTGTGACAAAATGCGATGATTTTTCAAGAGCCGCGTGTGAAATTTATTTTTCTCTAAATTATTTGTTAATTATCTAAACGCTCTGGCACCACTTCGAAACGAAGCAACGAGGTGAACTGAATAAAAATGGAATTTTTAAGCGATTCGAACAGTAAGCGGCAATTAATCGATACGGTGAGAAGCCTTATGAGACTAAATTTACCCACCCCTTTGTGGCAAGTTACATACGTTAAACCAGCAACAAAATTCTTTAATGGTTTCTTTCAGTAAATTCCCCTTTGACTAGACTGGACTAGATTCTAACTCTTCTGACATTATAAAAAAATGCCAATGAGTGCGAAGAAATGTTATACTCTTGTTGATACGCAAAATGAAAAGTACTTTCGGAGCAGAGGTATAATAAAAAAAATTCATATAGAAGCTTCTAATACACTCTTCTATAGTAATAATAAAACACACTCTCCGGAATAACGAACTAAACACTCCAAACTTTCTACTGTCTATCTCTACTGAAAAGTGCCAGATTCAATACTGGTAATTAACTTGTGCAAAATATTTCCCCGTCGAAAAATCCTTAATATCTTGCTACAAATATCTAGCACACCATGTGACTAAATGATTTATAATTTACGCTAAAATATGAGCTTTTCAAAAATTCTACCTTAACCATAAAAATTACAGATTTTGTAGATATTTCTTTCACCCTAAAATCCACCATGTGCTCTTCTCATAAAAAAAAAAAAAATCAACATGTGTATGTTTTACCCCCGAAGAGTGCGTACCTTAGCTCATTCTAAGAAGTGTTTCTTCTCTCATAATCTTTTATGCGGTCGAAACTCGCCTGGCGCGCAATACAAATCGCTTTAGTTGTATTCTAGCAAGAAATCTCGAGTTACCAGAAGCCATCAGAAATATTTGCAGCGAAGGGAAATTCTTAAACTTTGTTTACAGTTGAAATTTCCCTTAAACGAATTCAAAAATGTAGTCACTTCCATAAGTTCCTAAATATCTTGCTAATTTAAGTTTTGAATAGAATCCTTAATGCTATTTATTTCTTCTTATTAATTGATTTATTTTTGATATAAAAAATATTTATAATAAAAAATTAATTTGTTTATGCTCCATTTCAAACAGCACCATCATGGGCACCGGGAGGGGAGTACAAGGGGGTGCATGAAAGAAAATACACAGAAAAAGATTAAGAAATATAATTTTTAATATTAAAATCACTGTTTGAATAAAAACTTAATGCACCTAGGTTGTTTCCCAAATTTATTCAACACCTTATCAACGAATTCAGTAGCCCAAACTATAATGGCCTTAAGGCTAAGTAAGATTCCTTAAGATTTGTACGCTCGGGACCGTACGCTTAAGACTTGACGAAAGATTCGGAAAGTGAACGAAAGATAGAATAAGGCCATTTCCGAATCTTTCGCCAAGTCTTAAGCGTACGGTCCCGAGCGTACAAATCTTAAGGAATCTTACTCAGCCTTAAGGCCATTATAGTTCGGGCTAGTGTGCTCCTCATAGAAATATAAATTAAACACGGAATGGGTGTAAGCCAGATTAAGCGTACAATATATCCTGATGGGTTAAAATCGCTGTGGTAGAAGTGGTCCGCCTTCTGCAGATTTATATATGTACATATGTTATATATAGAAATTATAAGAGGAGTATTTAAAAAATTAATAGTAGTAATAACGGCAATTCTAAAATTAACGATAAGACAGTAAATGAAACAAAATCATAGAAAATTTAAGCACACTTATACATAGTTATAAAAATAAAATCTAAAGTTCCTGGCATAAACTTTGTGCCCCCTGCATGTAGGCTTTGCACGCCACCATATTCATACGATCTACCCTCCGGTAATTTGCTTATGCTCGCAAGTTCTTTTGCATACTATTACTGTACTTTACGACGAGTTTTATACTTAAGCGTGGTTGCTCCCGTACATGGTTTTTACAAGGTACAGTACAGACGTTCCGTGTTAGTTTATATTTATATGCTTGCCTACTATTCTTTATTCCCTCTCACTGGCGCAGGTATTTCTTCTTCTTTAAAGCACCCCTAAAAAGTGATACGCACAGGTACAATAGTTTTACACATTGTAGCACTTCCTAGAAGATGCACATCTAAGATACCTGCCTATAAACTATAATTAGAAGTTTTCATTGTGATAAATTATATTTTGTCAGTTAATTGTATAATATACATGTATGTAGATGCAGATGCACCCCCTGAAAGTAATCCTGCTGCCACAATTACATATTTTGAAGTCCTGTCTGTTTAATTTTTCGCATCTATTGCATACTATACCTTGAACAAAATTTTGTTATACAATTACTCCATTGCATTTAGATCTATTGGACGATTTAAATTAAATGGAATGGAACCGACACAATGGAATGTATTTTGAAATTAAATTTTTGAGCTAGTCAAATCGTTAGTGACCTTGTTGAGCATTGTTTTTATTTTTTTACTTTTTTTTATTTATTATAGGAGTATTATATTTAATTTTACTTTTTACTTAACAATTGTTCTAGGAACACTCACACAACCATTTAAAAATAATTTCTTTTTTTCTTTTTTTCATATCAGTAATTGCAACATATTTCGTTTTTATATTCAGTGCAAATTTTTTAATCACATTTAGCCTTTTTCTGACCATCAGTGTGCTTTTTATTATATATATATATATAATATGAATCTTCGCTATAATTTTAATTTAATTGTAAAGCCTTTCTACCATCTGTTTTTTCCCTCAAAATATATTTACCTATCACTTCTGCTCTAAATTCCTTTCCCATTTCAATTTTTTTTTTTTTTATTATTAGGTGAATAGAAACATGTCATGGGCTAGAGCATACCTAAATTTAAGTCTAAGCGTAATTTTATGTTTAAGTTAAACCACTTCCCCCATTTAAAAAAGGACTAAATAAGGAAAGTATAAAAATGCTCCTTTTATAATAATTTTTACCATTTTTAAGATTTGCAAAAACTGCAACATCCAGTTGTGTTATTACTTTCATCCATTGGATATGGGCCTCTTGTGAAAACATCGATGAGCTGACAATGTGAACTATTTCATTGTGGGTGGAAAATTATTAAAATGATTAAATTAATTTATCACTAGATGAGTGAATTTTACCTTATAAGTACATCAGAATCATGTATAATTTCACCATCGCAATTCCATTGGCTGGTTTTATTATTAGTAGCGCTGATTGGCTGGCATGATCCATTAATACTGTTGCCATCTATTGGAGGCTTTTGCGATCGAAAATAAAACTTTTTTGTTCGATGCAGTTCGACAAACGGTAGATTTCGCTATAATGATACAAAATTGCTTATTATAAACTTCGCCGCATCTGAACAAGAAATTTTCTTTGTAAAACTTACAATGTCATTGTTTCGGCTGACCATAGTCAGCAAAAGGCGAATATTATTCAAAAACGTGGTATGCCGGACTACGATTATATCGATAAAACCATCACCAAGATGTCCATATGGTGAAAAACCATTCGGACTTCGAGAACATGAGCAAGATATGTTTGCTCCGCTTATCATAAAAAATTGCCCTCGAATAATTTTCCAATTTGTGTCCTGCGTTCCAGAAAGAGTCCTTTCCATTTCAATATCAGGTGTCATTAGAATATAATCAATGCTATCTGTACTAGCATTATTATTATTTTTGCAACTAAGTGGTTTAATTCCAGTAGGTGTATTATCTTTTTGATTTTTCGAACATCGCACACAATCAGCATAACATCGAATATCTTTATTATCAGTTTCAGATGAATCTTGTTGGGTCTGAAATACTATTTCACCTTCGTAGCCATTGTTAGCGATTAATTTTTTGAAACCTTTTAGAAAATATTAAAACAATTTCATTTTAAATTTAATGAACATAAAGTTTCAAAACTCACCTGAATAATCATACCGCTTTGGGCCCATCCATCGGAATTTTTCGCTTTCAAATGCAACATCGCCAAGATATCCGTAGGACATAACGCTAGCAAATAGTCGGACCAATCCATTGCTGTTACAAACGCTTGATAAGTCTAGGCCTCGTTTTTGTCCAAGAATTATATGAATAACAGCCGTTTTTACATCAGTCGTGCCATGCAGGCAATATGATACAGTGTCAGTACTGCCAGCTGGTATAATACCAATTGGCAATTTCGGTTTTGGAATGTGCTCTGGCCGCATCGTGTCCATTCCTAGCTCCTTAATTGTCCTAAATATCAAACCATTGAAAACCTCTGCAAATGTCCCATCACCGCCAACACAGCAAACGGCGTCATATTGATCCAATGATTGGCTCATGATAATGTCACGAATTTGATTCGCACGCTGCGATATGACACAGCTGACGTCAACACCGGCTAGTTGAAAAAGAGGTTTGGCATGCTTTTCATAAAGAACTAAAGCCTTCTTTCGACCCCCATACGGATTAATAAACATTAATATTCTTTTAGGACGTTTCTGGTCCTCAATGAGATACGTTAGTGTCTCAAACCATAGTTGAATTATTCGATGATCGGTATTATACAGGGTTACAACATTTTGTCTCCATCGATTGTGACTATTTCTAGAATTTTTCATACGCTTAGCATAGTAGACGTTAAGAAAAAAGGCTTCTTTTCCAGTAACCGCATCGATGGCTTCTGTAGAAGCCTCCAATGGTCCTGGCACCCCTTCTCCATCGCCACCACCATTCCCAGGATTATGTTGAATATTTTGGAATGATCGTTGTCTACAAGATTTTCGACGTCTTGAGACTTTCACAGCAATTATATCACTTATTGATAAGCTGGTCTTACCTAAAATTAAAAATTCGGTATTAAAGGGCATATAAGCTAGATAAAAACTTTTATACGATCCACGAGTCTTCTATTCTAATTTAACAACATACTCAATTTTATCTTAGTAAGATTAGATTATGGCCAAATTAATCACAGCAAAACAATGTCATAATCTTCGATAAGTAATCAAACAATAAAATATTACAAAATTATACTTACTGCCTTTTGTATTCTCTTTTTCCCAGACGAGCCTATTGTAGTGCAATAGTACATGAAATTTCTTTTTACTTATGAAAAATGAATTCAGTAGTGCGTCGTTTTGCCGAAAAGCTTTCTCGTTTTGACCCATATCAAAGCAACAGTATTGTTTTTATATATTTTTTAATTTAAAAAATAATATTTAATATCACTGTGTCCAGTTCTTCATAATGAATAACTTCTTTTCCAAGAGCGGATGGTTCATGTACCATTTTTATTTATTTATTTTTAAGTAAATTTGAAGATATCACAGGTGTTCTGAAATTGTATAAAATTATATAATATTTTTTTTAATTACATTCTTACAGGAAGAATTTCGCAAACACCTCGAATTTAACTATACCTTGAAATGTTTAATAACAATTTCTGAGACCTTGACGAAGAAATAATATTAACAGTGTGTAGAAATGCACTTATTTTACTTTATGCATTAAGATTAAAAACTGGTTATTCAAGTACAAATGTAAAGGAAAACCAAAAACAATGGCAAGTGAAGAATGTGTTACGGAAAATTTACTTGTTTGGCTGATGAGCGTATGAAAATAAACAAGTCAAGTATACCTTTTTTTCTAAAGCGAACTCACATTTAAAGGTTTAGATCTTGAAAATGTCTTAAGATATATGGTTTTATTAACTTCAATAAATAAACAATAAATTATTACACATCAAATAATTGCACACTGCGGAAATAGTCATTGACACCGAAAAACATAAATTAGTAAAACATGTACTTCCACTATACTCAATAATTCTAAATCTGAATCCATTTTCTTTAGGACGTATGTTACGTTTTGTTTATTCTGGATTTTATGCGGCGTGGATACTTTCGAAAAATAGCTTTATATATCTTAGAATTTTCGTTTTATAAGAAATTAAGACGTAGAGCAAGTGTATCGTTTGTTTTTTGGTATAATGTAAACAAAATGTTTAGATCGTTTCCTCCAGCATATTTAGTCGAAATATTTTATTTTCGTGAAGTACACCGTCATCGACTGGAGACACTGCCGTACTAAACATGCTACAAAAAACCACACGCCTCACATCTTCTTTGCTTGTCATCTTAAAGATTTTTTTTCTTTTCTTGTTGAACTTCTTTCAAGCCCCACACCTTGACTGAATGGAGTCTCAAGATTAGAGTGAAGTTTCTTAGATTTTTTTTCGAGATACCCGGCAAGGTACATTTTTTCATATATGTATATTTATTTAGCTGTTACCTGAAATACTTGTTTTACTTGTTTTTACCTTTGTGGTATGCGTAAAATCTATTTAGCCGGTGTTTTCTTATTTCTCATTTCCATAATAACAAAAAAACAGAATAAACTATTTAGTATTTAGTACAAGTAATTTTCCTTTTTTCTTAAGTTATGAAAAAACGAGCAAAAGCGCACCGGTCACACTATCAATTTATCAAGCTCAAGGTCATGTTTTAAGTAATAAATTGCAAAATATCGCAGAAAACCTCACCAAAAATTACTTCGAGCGTTTCGCCGGTAAGCTTTCCAATAGAAGATACCTTTAAAATTATACACTACACAATATTAGGTAAAAATATAGGTAAAGTTTGTCCATAACAAGAAAAATATTCTTTGTCTCCTCCATCAATTGAAGAATGATTGAATGCAATTCATAACACCGCGATAGAGCGCATGACACGATAGTACATAGTATCTATTGTTTATATAATGCACAAACTATGTTTCCTCTACTCGAAAACTTACAATGAAATAGAAAAATTGCAGCTACAGCTGTACGTACTAAAAATTAAAATGGTGCTGACTCTTAAAAATTGGTTGTTTTTGTTTAATTTAAAAGCTGGTTAACCAACTCAGCAAAAGTATGATATGAAGGACGTCCGGTTTTACATTTCTTTTATGCCATTCTTATTTTCACATAGTGCTCATTTATGGTATTAAAAATTCAATTATCTCTTGTTTGGGGTATACCCTCAACTTGATTGCCTTGAAGCAGTTTAGCAGTTGAAAATATGTAGAAGATAAATTATTTTGAATAATTTTAAGCATATGCATTTAGGACAAGGGCCAATAGATCATTGGATTAAGCTCAAACTCTTCCTGAAATAGAGTTCCTATGGTTTCCTTTTTCATATTATTTGTTTAATGTTGTTCATTACAGGAAATGAATAATTTAAATAAAACCAAATATTCAAAATATTGCATTAAAACCTTTATCCACGTAAAATAATATTAAAATATCTAATTTAATATTTTGAAGTATAAATTATATTAACATCAATTGAATTATCGTTTCCCATATTACAGGAATGAAAATGTAGCGAAAAAAACGTAGATAAATTGAGTTGACCTTGAAAATTATTCCTTGGGAGAAACCCTCCAACAAACGCTTTTAACTTTTGTACATAAATGCATTATGCTCTTCCCCTTTTTTATGCTTTCCTCTTTCTAGCCAGTAAGATAAAACCTGTAATACAAAAGAGCTTTTAGATATGTTGCCAGTCGAAACGAAAAAAATTTCAGATATATATCTTGCACTTCGCACAATATACATTTTATTTTTTAAAGCTCAAAAATAATGTTTTTCGCACCCATAGTTATTTAATAAAAATTACTTTTTTATTTTAAAGACAACATTCTTTTCGAAACTATAGTTTGATAACGGAAATAATAAATAATGAAATCTTCAAAAACTAGATAAAATTAGGGAAGCGCTCCTGGCAATACCTTTGCTCTTGGATTTTTCGCCTATAGTATGGAAATATGCTCTCCTAGCAATCAAATGCAAATCAATTAAATGCTAAGGTAGATACGTTTCATTTATTAGATGTAATCTATATCTTTTGGATAAAAATAATGAATGCCACTTTTACACATAGAGTGGTACATAAGTTTTCTACTCCATGACTGGGGCTGCCGTGACGACATCCGAAAATCAAAGGTGCCACACATGCTCTGTATCCATGCCCATTAAACGAAACCATCTTTTCCTATATTCACGAGGTAGGTTTTATCGTTGCGTAGCGTTTGGCTCGTCAGATGTTTCTCTGTTGAATTTTCGTTTAGGAAATTTGACAAATTCAGATATTGAGCTTAATTCGAAGAAGAGGGTTTTTCATAGTGTGGTGTGGTGCACTTCCATAGTGTGTTTTTGCAAGCCCCAAAATCGTCTTATAGAACCTTTTTTTTTAGTTTTTCAAAGGTATCCAATAGTGTGAAAGTTTCAAGAAATTTCTCATAGGGATAGTTAGCATTGAATGGAAGATTTAGAGGGAAAATAAAAGACAATTTGATAAAATAGGCATGGAATTAAATTAGAAACATACCGCGGAACTAATCATTTGTTTTCGTTTGGCTATTTCACTTTTATTTGATTTTTTCTTTTTTCGTTCGAGTTGCGTAACCGGTGGATAATATCGTGGAAAATTCGCCAACGAAAGCAGAAGTTTTAGTGTCGTTGATTTTATGAAATAAAAGCGAAACATTACATGTACTAGTTTAATGTGCGAATTATATTTTAAGTATCTTTTTTTATACAATATAATTATTATTTATTAATATTTCATAAAGGAAAGAATCTCAATCATCTCACAGGAATTTCTACTGAAATTTGGTGCTGTGTTACACCTAAAAAGAAATTATTTTAAAAGGATACTACTGCACTAATTATAAACTTTATGTAAGATTATTTAAAAAATATATAAAGAAATAGTTCCTACAAACAAACAAACGCCGACCAAATAATGCAAATTTGCTCTAATTGTCGAGAAATACGGTGAATGTCTAGTATCAGTGAATCCAACTTGCATTTTGTAAGATCAATTGAAAGTCGTTAGTCGCCTACCGCTAGTTGAATTGTTCGGTGGTTGTTTTTCTTCGTGTAATAACTAACAAGGACTAGTGGGATTTGAAGCAAAGAAGTTAAAAATAGTAAAAGGAGAAAATAATTAATAAATAGTTATTCACGGAATATATAACATCACTGATTTTATAGAGGTAGTGCATATTTTACAATTGTCCTTCTAGAATTTGTGGTTTAAATTCAGATTTTCAATTTTCTGTAGGAGTTCTCCAAAGATAAATTAAAACAATAGTATAAAACGGGAACGAAAATTGGTTAAAAATGTTGTCTCTAATTCGAAACAATATAAAAATCACCTCCATTCAGAGGTAAGTCAATTTCGCATGCAATCAATTCCATTTCATCTATAATTTATCTGAAAATCAGCGAAAGAAAAATATTCATACTTATATTTTTTTTCCTTCTTAAAAAAAATAAATAAATAAAATCTAGGTAATGTGTTTATTTATAAACCGCGCAAGTATTGTATTTTACAACAAATTATTTTTGTAAGCTTTTTCTAGTAAAGTGATGAAGAAACTATTTGAGGCAAAATGTTATAAATTCTCTCTAATATTCGAAAGGAAAAATATCTCACATAACATTATATAATCAGTTTCATTAACATTTATTGGCGAAATTTTGTATTATATTATGAATTGCCGAGTATTACATAATTAATTCATTTCACTTATAAATGTTTCAGATGCGGTGAACGATGCATTGGCAGTGTTTTACCAGAGCTAAATCTAAATGATTTTGGTATAAAAAATGAGCCTGTTTTAACTTATACCAAAGGTTCCAAAGAACGTAAGAATCTCGAAGAGGCTCTTAAGCGTACAGCATCAAAATGCCATGAAGTACCGATTGTAATTGGTGATAAAGAAATTCGGACAAACGATATTCGATATCAAGTAATGCCACATAACCATTCGCACAAATTGGCGAAATTTTATTATGCTGACGCGAAAACCGTTCAATCGGCCATTGATACGGCTGTTGCAACACAAAAGAAATGGGATAAAACACCAATTAGTGAACGTTTACGTATTTGGGACCGTGCTGCTGATTTAATGAGTAATGAATATCGCCAGGAATTGAATGCTGCTACAATGCTTGGCCAATCGAAAACTGTGATACAAGCTGAAATCGATTCAGCTGCTGAATTAATCGATTTTATTAGGTATGTGGATGATTTCGTTCTCTAGAGCTATATTATTTGGTTTCATCTGCACCACTAGTACCCTAACATCTCAGCATAGTTTGGCTTTTTATTAGACCCTTCTATTTCCTTAGAATTACCTTAATATTTCCAAACCATTAGCCGAAACCCTACAACCCACTAACTCTGTAAGTAATTGAGAATTAAATGCATTTAAAAAAAATAAAAATAAATAAATAAAAAAAATTTTATTTCCGAAAGGATTCCTGGATTTCAGAAAATCCAATGACGAAATATTAGCAATAAAGACAAAGCTGACTTAGAAAAAAATTATTTTATTTTAATAGCAGCGAGAATGGAGTTTCGATTGTAAGAAACAATGTAACGTGGATTTACACTCGACCTTGTTCAGAAACGCATGCTGGCAACATATCTGTTTTTGTGCGAGCAGACTGTGCATTAAAATATAGTAGATCTGCAAAACGCTTTTTGTAGCAAATTAATTTTACCTTACTGACAATCTTTTGCAGTTCCAGTTCTGACAAGGATCTCAATTCTTTCCTTTGTCTAGTATTTATGCTCTTCCATGTTGATACGAAAAATAAAGTTAATATGTTGAAATTACATAAAAATGCAGAAAATTTACTTAAGCAGTTCCTCGATATCAAACACTTTGATTTTGAAAATTCACAAACAAGTGGGAACCTTCTTTCTTCTTTTTTTTTTTGATCTGATCCAAACTCTAGGAAAGATTTGGTCGTAGTAAGAATCTTCTTAAGTTTTTAAATGATAGTAAATTAAATATCTTTAATAGTAATATTTTATTTGTAGGTATAAATTAATAAATGAATCAAGAAAGATTAGATAAATAAACACAATCAATTTCCTATCATTTGAGAAAATTGCTAAAGATCCTCCAGATTATAAACAAGAGAATTTGGGTCGTAGTTTCTACGAGCTAGAATTTCGCGGACTCCTAAAAAATCAATACAATAGTTTGTAGAACGTTTAAAAATGAAGTGTGATCTCACTTCTTATTGTATATGTCTTGCCACTGTGGAGAATGACCCTTCCTGTATTGTTTATGTTTCGCGTATAAGCTTGCAGTTGCTTGTAAGTTATAGCTCCCGTATAAGTTAAACGAATACTTCCTGCACTGCCTGTTTCAGCAGCGCTCACGATTACTATTATGGATAAATATATATGTTTTTCGCTTACTTTTGTTCCTCAAAAACGTGAATTTCTCACTACTGAAAATCTCGAAAAATTTAACCGACCGAAACATGGTACCGTAAAGGGATAATGATTGTAATTTTTTCAGCTTCAGGATGATTTCTTTAATTACTTTCGAACTGATGAAACCAGTTCCCGGTTTCCCACCGCAAGATGAGAGCGATAATATACCTAAATTTTTATTATATTTCCAAACCTAGAAAAAACTGTTAGAAAAACGAAATGGGTATCGATATACCAGTTCTACATGAGTTAAAATCATATCGCAATCGGGTCTGTTGCTTATGTCAAGCTCATGGATTTTAGAGCCTATTCCTTTCAAAAAATGGCAAATTCTTTCTGTAGTAGAGTCCAAGTTCTGCGGAAACGGGTAAGTTCTTAGGCATGTTTCGAATCGAGTAAAAACTTACACTTATTCTAACTCGTCTCCAGTAGGAATGATGAAGGCAAATCGAATGCCATCTTCTAGAAACTCCGTACGCTGAGTAGTAGAGGTCAATTGGTTGAATGTATTTGAAGATTTCGTAAAGTATGTCGTCTGGTAGATCATTAATATTCGTCTCTCTTTTAAACAATTTACAAACGTTTTCAACACGATTTACACTTGATGATTTTCGTTTCACAGCTTCCGATAATTCTTGTTCCATATTTTGCTGAGAAAGTCTATATGACATTGGTAATTTAGCTGTGCCTTTAAAACTGGCAAGGTTTTGTTTTTCACTGATGATTTTTATATCATGGCTTCCTTTTCTACTTTAAAAATCTTAGCAGCGAACAGCAAGTTCATTGAGCAAGTTCATTGAGCAAGTATTTAATTTAATTTTGCGATCCCATTTTGTTACAAAATGTTGTCTAATTATGGCGAAGGGATGACGACCGAAAACTCTTAATTCAGAAAGCCCAACTTAATGTTTTAAAATTCTGTATTAATTAAAAATTTATTACATTTCGGAGTGCAAAACAATGCCACTAGCACATGAAATTTAATTACTTTCATGCTAATTAAGCAGCGGTGATGAAAAACTGTAGCATTGTTTTTATGTTTGTTCTGACCCTTTTTAAAAACTTTGGATAGATTCGTATTGCAATTTAAAATCCAGCAAACACGAGAGCTTAACAAGATATAAAATAATAATCAAGATTTAAAATTTAAGTTTCTCTTGATTTGAAGAATAACAAACAGTGACTTTTGAGCGAATTATTTATGTGATGTTTTTTTGTTTTATTAAATGCTCTTGTTATTTATTGGTTAACAAATACATACATAGTATACATGGTGGTAGCGAGAAAAATACCGATACTGAGTAAAAAAATAATTAAAAGTAAAAACACATTTTTAAAAACAAGCTTTTTAAAAGCGCCTTTTTCGTTGCGTTGACGTTTCATTTTATATTTTTATATACATAAAAGCTTGTAAAAATGATTCATTTGCTTTTGATTAATAATGCTGTAATAAATTTAATAATTTGTTTTTTACAATTTAGAATGAATGCATATTTCCTCAAGGAGTGCACAAAATACCAGCCAATTAGCGAGGATGCAAAAGTTACAAAAAATTCAATGCGTTACCGTGGTATTGACGGTTTTATAGCTGCTGTTAGCCCCTTTAATTTCACAGCAATTGGCGGAAATTTATCCTATACCCCAGCACTCATGGGTAATGCAGTTCTTTGGAAGCCATCAGATACAGCGCTACTATCAAATTGGACTATTTTTAAAATTATGCGAGAGGCAGGTGTTCCACCAGGTGTTGTAAATTTTGTACCTGCTGATGGACCAGTTTTTGGAGATACAATAACAGCATCACCATTCCTTGCTGGTATTAACTTCACTGGATCTGTCCCGTAAATATTAAAATTTATCAAAACAAACATTTTTCTTAAGCCAGCTAGATATTTACATAATATCTTATAAACTATATTTAGTTTGCTTCACTTACAACGAAGGGGGATGCCCATTTTTGATCCCAAATATACGGCACTTTTGAATCGTATATTAGCCACTTTTATACCTTTAAATAAAATGGGCATTCCCTTTCGTGAAATATGAGATAAAACGTGTGGTTAACATCCTTTCAGGACATTTAATCGATTATGGCGGCAGGTTGGCGAAAATATCGATAAATATAATAACTTTCCACGTTTAATTGGGGAATGTGGTGGAAAAAATTATCACTTTGTTCATCCATCAGCGAACATTGAGACTGTTGTTACATCAACAATTCGCTCAGCATTTGAATTTTGCGGACAAAAATGTTCGGCATGTTCTCGAATGTATGTTCCAGAGTCACTCTGGTCAAATGTGAGTTTTCGCTTCAATCTTTTTTTATTTTAAGAATTAAAATTAATCAGACAACGGTAATGTAATGAGGGATTTTTGAATTAGATTAAAGAGGGTCTCCTTGAGAAACGTAAAGGATTGAAAATTGGTGATGTGACAGATTTTTCAACATTTACTGGAGCTGTAATCGATGATAAGGCATTTAAGCGAATTACTTCGTATATTGAACACGCGAAAACCAGCAATAATCTTGAAATTGTTGGGGGTGGCACTTACTCGGATAAGACCGGATATTTCATTGATCCGACAATTGTTGTTACCAAAGACCCGTTGGATAAAATAATGCGAGAGGAAATATTTGGACCAGTATTATCGATATATGTCTATAAGGACAACGATATTAAAAAGGCAATGGAACTTGTGAATTCATCAACAAAATTCGCCCTCACTGGAGCTGTTTTCGCTCAGGATGAGTAGGAAATGATTGTTACTTAAATGATTACAAAATCATATTTATCTATTTTATGTTAAGGTCATTTTTGCACTTGGCGTTAGACGAATTTAAGATGACCGCTGGTAATTTCTACATCAATGATAAATCAACAGGATCTGTCGTAGGGCAGCAACCCTTTGGGGGTGGTCGTTTGTCTGGTAATTTATTAAATTGTTACAGATATATTTTTTTATGCTTTTCATAATTATTATTTCCCAAATATAACCATCATATCTCTATTAGACTATCGTTTAACCGCAAATTTTGTCGATAGAAACAAAATTGTTGAACACAGGTAGTTTTTCTTTTAATTGCAATGGGATGCCAAGGTGCTGGTAGGCATGTTAAGACATGTCGCGTCTTTCTGAAATAACTTCTAGAAATGAATGACTCTTAGAAAATTTAAACAATTGGCAATTATTAGCACATATTTTTGACTTCTTCTCGAAGTGTTTTTATTATCCATTCAATATTTGCATTTTTACACATTCATATTTTACCTGATGTAAAGGCGCTTTAATTTATTCCTTATATTTTTTTCGCAAAGGTCAAACAACTAGGAAACCAGGAAAGAAAATAATGAAATTTTTGTGTTTCAGGAACAAATGACAAAGCTGGTGGACCTCACTACGTTTTGAGATGGACATCACCGCAAGCAATTAAAGAGACTTTCGTTCCACTTCGGGACATCGATTACCCCTACATGCGGGGTTAAAAACAAATTTCTTTTTAATTTACACCTTGTTTTCCCGTCTCCCTCAAGCCTTCTTTGTTTCTTTTCATTTCAAATTTTTGTTACTATGGAATCTCTTTAGAATCTCCTTAAAATATTGATTCATATCACCAAACTTGAATACCTTTATTTTTCTTTACATTTATTAAAAATAAAAAACCAAAAAAATCGACAGAAACCGGTGATGTAATATTAGCTGCGTTTTCTTCACCGGGGTTTGTGACCATATTTAACAGGAAATTTTGCATTGAATTGAAATTTTAAAGACTGTCACGTATATAAAGATTTTAAAATTTGCGAAAGCGCATCAAATTAGCCATGATATTTACGCATACAACCTTCAAACCCTTAAACCAGATAAATTGTTGGGTTGCTATTTGACATAAAATGGGTATAAAATCCAGGCAACTTGATTTTATTTTTGCCAAGCCAACATTTTTTGATATGTATAACTACTCATAAATTTCAATTCAATGCAAAATTTCCTGTTAAATCTGGGTCACAAACCCCGGTGAAAAAAACGCAGCTATTACCAACTTATTTATTTTATTTTTATTTTCTATGCTTATTTTATTTAACGCATTCTGAAGGTGATTTTTTTAATATCACTTCCTTTTAAGGTTTCATTGAACCTGAATTTTCGTTTTTAAGAATGAAAGAAATAATAATTAATAAATCTTAATCGGCACAGTGAAAGAAATAATCAGCAATTTACGAATAAGATTGCGTTGAAAAACAAGAAAATAAAATATATAAAACCTCACGTATAAATTTATCTGCCCCGTTGTTAGAGCCTTTTACCCAAACCATATCCTATTTATTTTTATTATGACCAATAATTAAATTTTAGTTTGAGTAAAACCGGCACTATATGTTTCCAATGTTGTTCCTTATGCATATCGTGTAATGTTCGGTAAAAGAATTGCATTTTATTTTCTGCATTGCCTACTATGTAATATAATTTTCTTTATAACATTAGGCAAAGCTAAGCAGTTTAAGGGAACAAAAATGTTTATGAATTATGAAAGCAACAATCTAGTCAATTTATTACCCAAAAAATTTAACCCAAATTTAATAATTTTGTAAAAACACGAACATATTTTGGTACAATTTCTTCAATTTATCGCATTTCGTTTTGGTTCTTATTAATTTTTATAGGCTAATCGAAGACCTAACAAATACTCAACGGCTGGTGTTGAAAATTAAATAAAATAAAATGAAATTGATAAAATTGGGCAACAATTTTTAGCGCTTAATTTTAAAATAGTTATGATGTTTGATAAGGAAAACAAATATTACCTAAAATAAAATTTACGGGATAAATGATACCAAGGTTTAAAGTGATGTATAACAACATTTTTTTTTGGTGTAAGGCAAAAAGTTTAGCAATAAATAATGTAAAAAATATTATGTATGTAAAAACCAGAATGGCTTTATTATTATTATGTTTTTGTTTGTCCCTAATATGGGGCACTGTGGACTGGACGCATTTAATCTCCGTAATATAAAATAAATGGTGAGGAAAACCTTAATAATAAAAGTTTGAGCAAAAATAAAAATGCGTTTGATATATATTTTCGATTTTTTTTAATTACATTTTAACATTTGTTTATGTTTTCTTATGTTCACATACATGTACAATGTTCATTTTATAAAGTAAACTTTTACACAAAAATACATTTATGTTTTGTATAGATGTTAGGTACTCCAAAGAGGGAAGCATTTCGTCTTCTTTTTATAAAAATAATTCTCTGTTTTAGCTTATTTATTATTTAGAATATGTTCTATTGATCGAATTTAGAATACTTGTGTCATAGAGCCAATTTTATTATAGAATATATGTTCTATACCCTACTACTGATTGATTTATGAAATGTACTTTTACTACTTTTGCTGATTAGTTAAATATCTCATTTTGCTACGCCCTGAAACCCCTGATATAGGTTGAACACGTAAGAAATATACCAGTTTTAAAACATATAAACAGCATTTGACCTTAACTCTCATTCTCTGATAGCAATAGTGATCTGAGTGACTTATATTCAAATAAATAAGTTGAAGGTTGACTAGCTTTTCACTCATTTTTTCCAACCCCGCGTAAGCTTACAAAACCCATTAACAAAAATGTTCTACTTTGAGGATCGCTTTGCGCTTGATATAAGCTCCTGTCGCTTATAGATTGGTCCTTGTGAGGATCGTTTGGAGCGGTCTCCTGGAGTTCCTCCAGTCTGACTTCCACTTGCACCATCAGTAACCAAATGGTTATTATTATCCTGCATTAAATTCTTCGCGGTATCATCTCCTGCTAACCCTTCACCACTTTTATGTTTTTTGCTTTGCGTAAGCATTCGTTCAAAATCTGCTGTTTTCGACTTTAGTACTGCCCCACCGATATTTGTAATACTCGGTGTGAGTTTTGGTTCTGTATGACCGGCCCCTCCCCCAATTCCTTGGATCGATAGAAAATTATCTGATCCAAATTGATCACTGTTTGATGGCAGTCCAGTTGATGAAGAGTGCTTCCTCTGCACCTCTTTTACCACATTATCGGGCCGTTTCGTAGTTGTTGTTGATCCCGACGTCGTTGGTGTCGGGATATTGAACACTGATGACCGACTCGTTGTTGAATCTGGTGTTGTCGCTGAGGAGCCCGTTGAGGTATTTAATATTCGACCCTCATATGATATTGGAATTTGATAAGTTGTCGATCCGATGGAATCTTTTCGTCCGCCAAATGATAGTGTTCCAGTTATTGGCGATTGTCGAAATTGTCCTGAAAGAATATAATTAAAAAAAAATTTCACAAATTTACATTATATAAAATTCACTATTTCTAACCTTCGCTATCTTCAATGAAAGGAATATCGGAAAGATCCAACTGAATGCTGCCTCTACCTGTGGTTGTGGCTGCTGTTGTTGCACAATTTTCTTTTCCATCTGATTGTACACCGCTCGTTCCGAATGTTCCAGAAGTTGATGATGATGATGAAGTTGTAGTTTTTTGGAAAATATTCGTTGATGTGCCCTGCATATGGACAGGAATTTTAAGGCTGGCCGTTACAATGCCAGTCTCATGGAGAACAAACGGCGTTGATAGCCTGCGAGGACAATTATCACTTAACGAACTTCGACGTGGACTATTCTGTAGAACAGCCATCGCGCCTATGGAATGAGTATCATCACCATAACTACCGCTATTTCCACTACCCCCACCATTCGTACTTAAATTATGTTGCTGATGTTGTAACACGTTTTTTGGTATTGCACTTGTGTTAACACCGGAATTATTTGATATTGCTGAAGGGTTTCTATTACTGATTTCTTCGGCTGAGCGATCCCTGCGGCGCCTTCTAACCATTTCCTGTTCACTTTCAACATATTTCATTTTGCTCACTCTGTCTCGCCTGCAAATAAAGTTTAAAATCGATTTAATTTGTGCGGATAGTGGCACTGAGCAAAAAACTTTATACAGATTTAAAATCTTTTTAGGAAACGTCCACGTATTATGCAAAATCTATCAATTTTGATAGTACCAAAAATCGGCATTCTTCTACCGCAGCGGATAGTGCAGATTTACCAGCATTTTTTTCTCAGTGTGTTAGGAAAAAAATGCCCTAAAAAATAAAAGAGTTGTAGAGATTTACAAACCTTCTGTTGGTGAACCCATTCCCATTTGAATCTCCTTTCGCTGCATTCTCATGTGTGAAATCCTCCCTTGAATAAATCACACGTTTCGCATGATCGTTGCCACCCATCCTTTCGTTTGAATTCAATTGTTGTAAGGCAGCAGAGTCTTGAGATTGTAGTACAGGAGGTGGTAAGCTTATTGTTGTACTTGACGCCGCGCTATCCCAACCATCACTGCCATAAAATTATATTAAATATTTTATACTAAAATAAAAATTTAACTAACTTTTCATGTACATCACGCCGCTCACACAAATAATCCAGTTGTTGTGGAAAAGTGTCAATCATATTGGTATAGACTTCGTCCAGCAAGTCGGCCGGTATCCTGAATAGATCTTCATAGTGATCTATCATGGTCCTTGATGTAGACAATAATATATATTTTTTAAAATATTTTTAAATCAAGTTTGCTCCCATTCGTACCTTATCACATTAATGACATCAATTTGATCATCAATTTCATTCTCGGTGGTACCTTGACCTGGTATTGTGCATCTAAGAATATTTGGAGCAAATACTGTTGCTAAATTGTTACTATCCATTTTGTTGCCAATTAATAGTATAGTACCATCACGTGATGTGATATCATCTGAAGCACGAACTATTTTTGCGAGAAACTTAAGTAGAGCATATAGCGTGTCACGATGGGCAACTGGTAATAACTGCACCAAATGGGACAGAGCCTCTAGTTGTAGTCGTCGATTGCGAATCTCTAAACAAAAGAAAATATATATTATATAGGAAAGGAATAGTATTTAAGTCAACATTTCAAGTTCAGGTTACTTACTTTGCGTTTTAACGAAAGCTTTATATAAATTTCGACAAATAAGGGGCTCTGGGAGATCTCTAAAATACTCTTTTAGAATTGTTGCAACATCATGTGGGCATATATCAGGATCAATGGCTGTGATTTCACCTCGATCAAAGTCCTCTTTTAACTAAAAAACGGTTAGTAAATATAATGCCATTTAATAATGACGGGCAAAAATTATATAGTAGAATATATTTATCTACCTGACGGACCCTCTTTTTGGAGGTGCTCACGCGAAATATTCCGACGGTGTGTAGTCCATGCTCCTCCAAATGTTTAATGCATGCAAGGACCAGAGCTGGGACCTGTTGCACATTACCACGGCTCATTTTTCCATATAAATCTTCATCATCTTGACTTGTCCTACGACCATCTGACTTTGCGCCTGGGGCTACCAGCAAGGTGCTACCGTCGTCTGGGCCTGGGTAGCTAGAGCGAAGCGGTAGACTTTCGCATGATCCAATCTACATACATAAAATAAAATTTTTCCATCTTTCGAGTAAGAATTTATTTGATTTTAAGAATGGCTCAGTATACCTTTGGCGAGCCACCCAGGAGAGACGTAACTGAATTTCTAGAACTTCTATCTGACGACGATACATTATCCTTGCTAAAGCGGTTATCATTATCAACGCATTTTTCTAGACTTACACCAAATACAAGTCCTGCAGCCTCACCACCTAATTAAAACTATTTGTATTAACTTTTATATTCTGGATATTGGTTTTTTTATTTGCATATACCTTTGGTACTTTTTTTTCCAGAATCAAAAAATCCAGTAGTCAATGCCTTTCTCTTGATAAGAAGGGGACGACGCTTCTGCGGCTTTGCTGGTGCACTTGAGGCATCTAATTCCCCAAAAATCCCATCATTCAAAAATCACCGACGTAGTGCCGGAAGAAGTCATATTTTGTTTATTTGTTTCGAATTTTTGTTTTGTTTTTTTTTATGTTTTTTTGGTTTTTAAAGTAAAGAAAAGTAAAAAATTTTTGTTTTGTTTTTTTCAAATCGCTCGACCTGTACAATTTATATTTTGAAAACAAACCTCCTGGCGCGTTGACACTTACTCCAATGTTCAGTTGATTTATCTTTTCAATAGCTACCCGATGTAAAACTTTCCTCTCAATATCTGTTAAATCTTGAAGGTGAGTCTCAGTAAGGATAAGTGTTTTGCCACTCGCTGATGTCCACATGCAATTACCCTGAAAATTTATATATTTTTTGCTGAGATTTTGCTATTATTTTTCAAAGTCAACTGAGAAAAAAACTACTGGTAAATTTAAATTTTTAAATTGGCTTGTTTTACTTTTCTAGTAAAAATTTAGTTTAGTACAATCAAAATTAAGTTGAAGCTAACTACAAGTTACTACTTTAACAAAGCCTTAAAATTTGATTGTTATAGCCAAAATGAATCAGTTATCTAATTTTAACTTGGTTTTTAAGTTTACTACAACTGTGCTACTGGTTTTCTCTTGCAATTTTCAGGAATTCAACAAAGAGTTTGTCAATTTCTTGCAGCTAGTTGTTTTTTAGACTACGTCCCAGTTTAGGGTAACGACTTTTTAAATGTTTGCTCTAGCGGTATTTCTTTTATATGTTTCCTTAAAGCTTTTAAGGGTATACCCGTTCTATTAAAATGAAAAATTTAGAAGTTGCCATAATTTTAATTTTTTTACAAAAGTTAACATGTTTTCTAAGTCTGAGCAAAAATCCAGCAATCAGAGATTTATTTTCAACCCATTCAAAGTAATCAGTTCAATTTCATTTCAGACATTTTCACTCTCGCTCAATGCTCTCAGTAATTCTGTTACAAACGGTACGTTGCTAGGTAAACAGAGAGTCCCAGCCAGCTAGCCAATCACATAATGGCAACCATTTTGTTTTTGTGACTCCCCTTCTGCACTGAGAGTTCCTAAGGTACTAAATTTCAAAGGACATCATCCGATTTTCATACATTTTTGGTCCAAATATGAAAGTGCCGGCCAGAAAAAAAAAATGTTATATTCTGGTAGAACTTGTCCATCTGAGCATTTATTATTATGGCACCAAAGCTGTAGGACCATTGCCCTGGGTTTTATATGAGTTTAAAAACCTGTCTTTTCATGCATTTTCAATTAAATGATCTTAGAAAAGTTAATGATATCTGACCTTTTTACACCTTTTAGTGCTGTTTTAACATCATTTTGTGCATCTATTGTGCCTTAGAATATTCTTAAGCCCGTTTTTACATTGAGGTTGTTGTTAAAAAATAAAAGAAAAAAATATAGTTTATGTAATATTATGTTTTTTAAAAATTATCATTGTTTTACAGTTTTATACGTAAACGTAATATTAATTACAATCTAAACAATTAAGTCGTCATCATCTGGTAAAACGAATTCCTTTCTTTTGGCTCAGCTTTAACCTTTTTTGGATCTATCATTCATTATCATTCAATTCCAGAAAAAATAAGCTCTGTCTTAACGATCACGACGTATTTTAGTTAGAAAATCCCCAAAACGTGATTTTCTATGTACAGAATCGGTATAGGTTAGAATCATTGGTGCTATTAATGTTCAAAATGTCATGTTACGGCAAAACATCACTTGTTTTTGCTATTTCATTGCGTCGAAAATGCATGAAAAGACAGATTTTTTAAACTCATATAAAACCCAGGGCAATGGTCCTACAGCTTTGGTGCCATAATAATAAATCCTCAGATGGACAAGCTCTACCAGAATATAAATTTTTTTTTTTCTGGCCGGCACTTTCATATTTGGACCAAAACGGATGATGTCCTTTGTATAATCCGGATTTCCCTTTTATCTACACGGGAACTTTTATAACAATTGCAAGGAGCTAAAGCTAGTAGGCTAAAAACCTTCCAAAAATTTGTTAAAAAAGCTTAATTTTTTATACTTTTTACCAGTGCTTTTTTTTCTCAGTGTAAATAAATATCCCACGTTTGAAAAAAAATTCGTACTATATTATGTTAATGTTTCCCATCGCATATTTTGGAGAGTTTTAAAAATATTAGGGCATTTTAGTTCCACACACCTGAGGGGTCCATTCAGGTTTTGAGGGTGAGCATGTCCTAGTCTGACTTTTGGATCGTGACCTCCATATTTTTTTTGACACAAATTGGCCAACGTTTGAAGATGATTTTGATTTTTGCATTGTTCCCGGTAGCGATGATTGTTGCTGTAGTTGTTGTTGGGCTAGAAATTTATTTTGTGAAAAAGCACATTAAACAAGTTTTTTATCTTGAAAAATAAACAATATAAAAGCAAATGAAGCACTCATTTTTTCTATTGACAATTAAAATTATTAAATTAGTTATATTCCTACAGTCTTGTCCACTGTGGTGATGTCCATGCCATAGGTTGGATAAAAATTGTGTCCCAGAATGAAAAATGCCGGCAGATTGTTGTTGATATTGAGGAGACGATGGTGGATTAGTGTAATGGTCCTTTTCCTCAGTAGTTTGATGTTGTTCATGTTGGTGGCGTTGCTGTTCTTGTTGTCTAATATGCTCCTCATATTCCTCCTTTTGCCGGATACGTTTCTGTAGACTGCTTAGCCAATCGGCATGGGCATCTTCTAGGAGTTTACGACTATCATTTCCTCGAATAAAATCAATTGCAATAAGTGGCCATGCGTCAAGGGTTTGTGTCGCTTTTGAAGGACCATCGTCCATTCCTGGTGGATTAATTTCACCTTTTGCACGTATATTACGTAAATTTCGATCATAGTTGACACGCTTAAATCGACTCGCAGGATCGTCGGCAACACTCTTTTTTCGCGCCATTCTTAGATAACGTTTGATAGTATCGCTAACCGATTGGGAAACATCTTCATTATCAATGCTACTTTTACGCCTGGAATGTTGCTGCGTTTGGTGGGTGGCACTTTTATCGCTTTCCTCGTCCATTTGCTTGTTAAATTTTTCTTCTTCCTGTTTTTGAATATCATATTGCTTAGCCATTCGTTGTAAGACATGAAGCGGTATGAAATCTGTTTGAGTTCCTAAAGTTGATAATTTTTTCTCAGGTGGTGGAGGTGGTTTGGGGAGTTCTTTTCTTATAGCCCTTCCTGTTGAACCGCATGATTCACTAAAAAGGCTGGTTTCTGAATTTATGTTAACATCGCCTCCTCTGACACCATTTCCGTCACGACCATAATGCCACAGCGTGGATAACGACGACGAGTGGGGCAGATTTGGTGGTACTGAAGAATGTCTTCCCAAAATTCGATGTAGTTGCTGTTTCTTTAGTTCAGTGTAAATTTTCTTAAGGAGTGCTTTATTCTCAAGGATATCGATAGTAATCATGTCCGGGGACAAAATCGATCTATTACAGCTCTTGCTGTAAGATCTGAGACGTTCTAAGAGCTCATCAATTTGGGCATTAATTTCCATACAACGTGGTATTTCGGTGGAGCTTTGGGGTCTTACTAGGCTTGTTGTCGTCATAGTTTGACTCGATGTTGACATAAGCTTTTGACCTGGCCGTTGAGATGATGGTGATTCGGTCTGATCTGGTCGAACTGTCTTCGATCCCAATAGCATAGTTGTCTTTTTCTCCTCATTAAGATTCAAATAGTTTTTGAGCATACCAATTATAAGGTCAGCATTTTGAGTTTGTTCATCCGGCGGATCGGGACCTAAACGTATACCTTTTGGTATTGTACCTCGACCTCGCCATTGCAATTTTCTTGAGGTTGCCCTAGCGCCCGGATAAGACCATTTTCTCCGCCAAAGGACAAAACGTGGCTCTGATCTACAAATATGCTGAAAATATTGTTCTATTTTTGGTATATCTTCGGGACGATTTTGAGCTCCTTCCGGTATAAGTTTTCGTCCAGCATCGGCCATATACTTCCATGTTTTGCGGGTTAAAAGCCATCTTTCTTTAACTGGACCTCGCTTTTTCTTATCTTTATCACGAGTCGATTTTCGACCCATCTCAATCGAGACGGTTGTAGTTTTAGTCGTAGTTGATGGTGATGGCGGTGATGGCGGTGTTGGTTCAACTTTTATTTCTTCAGATAGAAGATTTTCAGTACACAATGGACGAGTTCTTCGAATTGGTTTCCTTTTTCCAGTACTTTCCCTACTACCTTCAGGCTTCTTTCGATCGCCCATGGCAGTAAGTTTCCCTTTTTGTTTATTTAATAATATTTCTTATGTTATTATGTCCTTCTTAGCTTCCTTTCTCTATTATAAGATAGCCAGATAACCACCACAAAATTATGTACGATATTTTCTTTTTCGGTCTAGGCATTTACCATATAAGAAAGATTCTGTGTGAAGACCACTCGGAAGTTAGTCAGTCATTGTTGTAGAGCAGCTGAAAATATTATGAAAAATCTTCTGTTTTTTTTTGTTTTGCTGGTTGAGGTTTTATATTATTAGTCGATTTAAATAATGAGTTGCAGGATTAGATGATATCAAAAACAACTAAAACCAAACTATTAACCACATTGCGGTTTTACTATGCCCTAAAAAAATGTACTACACTACCTCAATTGATCAGTATTCCGCCATTAAATTATGACCGATGGCATTTATGCAAAAATATTGTCATTTAATGTGTGCTGGCGACAACTTTATTACTTTTCCCCTGAAAAAAGGACTAATTATGAATGTATTGGGTATTACCTGCACCCTACGCTCACAAATTGGAAAATCCCAATTTACGGTTGTTTATATTAGACCAGTATTTATAGGTAAGTGCAAAAGATCACTACTTATCAGTTCATTTGGATACTTGTTTGGGATAGCTATTTGAGTGATAAGTTCTGAAAGTGTGTTGAAAACAATTAGAAACCTTGAGTGAATATACTAAAAAGCAAGTACTAGTAAACGCTGTTGAATATTTTAAAGTGAAATGAATTTTAATAATATTAATATGCTAATATTAAATTTTTATACGAAATGGGCAAAAAACGCGATATTTCATTAGAAAGGAAAGCACAAGTTGTTGCTTTATTGAAGGAAGAGCATTCAAGCTATGCCAACATTGCCGATATTGTGGGAATTTCAAAGTTATCCGTTGCGAACATTGCCAAAACGAGGCGTAGTTCAACTGAATTCGCAGTGGTCACTGGAAACAAACGATCTAATTGTCTCAGACCAAGGAAAACCACAATGACAACGGATAGGAGAATCGTGCAGAAAGCTTTGCTGGAGCGTAACAAACGAGCTGGAGAAATTTTGAAGGATCTCAATAACAATGGCGTCAGAATATCGTTGAGAACTTTGGAACGACGATTCAAAGAAAACAATCTTTCTTGTTGGCGGCCAGCAAAAAAGCCAAAATTAAAAAAAGTAATGCGCCAAAAAAGATTATATTGGGCACAATTGCTCAGAAGCCATAGGAGTGACTATTGGAACACGGTAAATCCTTTGATTTATCATATTTCGTTTAATTTTTTACGTTAAAAACAGCATTTTGAAACTTTAAGTTTCTGTAAAATCTATTTTTTTATAAGTTCATATTTATTGACGAATGCCGAGTAGAAGCGGTGAAGGAGGCCCAGGCCCAATTTATTTTGTTGAGGGAACAATACGCTCTAATCAATACACCAATGTTCTGAGGAATGTTCTTCTGCCATTTTTGGAAACTCTTCAACATCCCAAGGAGGAATACGTCTTAATGCAAGATGGTGCTCCATGCCACACTTCGAGAGCAAGCATGGATTGCTTTAACTCTCTGGGATTGGAAGTTTTACCTTGACCTGGCAATTGTCTGGATTTCAATGCAATAGAAAATTGTTGGTCCTGTCCTGTTTAAAATCAAAGGTGTATAGTCGAAGAAATAACATCATCAACGAACTGAAAAAAAATATTGAAGAAGTGTGGAAAAATGATGACGGAATGAAGGATATGGTTAAAAAAATGTATTGAGAGCATGTCTCATAGGATTCTCGCCGTAATAAAGGTTAAGGGAGGGAGCACTAAATATTAGAATTTTAAGTATTTTTTTTTTGTAGAACCTAAGAATAACAATGTAAGAATCAATATATATATTATGAAATTATGCAAAATATTACACTAAATTTGTTTTGTTTACAACAGAAATAGAATGTCTTTAAATTTTCTAGTCGGTCATAATTTAATGGTGGGGTACGTTGAAGCAATTTTATTTTCCTAGATAGTGTAATAGCCTGTTTTTAGAAAGATAGGTATTTATTTCAGCATTATTCGATGAAACTATGACGTCTCAAATTACTAAATCATACATTCTTTTCCTATAATATCGTTTTTCTTCTTTCTCACATTCCATAACGACTAAAAGTATTATTTAATGTAATTCCAGTAAGTGAAAACTGCGGGGTACCTCAAGGCACCGTGTGGCCTCCATAAAATACATAGATCTATATCTATATCTAAGTTTTTTTCCAAATTAACAATTTTAATTTTAAGTACACGGATGTATTTAATTCAATCTCTAATTAAAGAAGAGGATGGGGGGATCAAAGTTCTTACAGAAAACAAAGGGGGTACCATTGTAAAGTTATGTTGGAGATATGTGTGCATGGTGCGTTTGTATAAAATTTTAAGCTGAAATGCCAAGCACCCGTCCCAACGCCTGTGATATTTTTAGATTCACGCGAAAATACACGATGGCTAAAAATATTGAAACACAATTTAAATTAAAAATGAAATAAAGAAAAAGTTCAAAAATAATTTCATTCTTTAGGTTAATTTTTTTTAAATAAAGATGAGCTTATAGCGCCTTAAAAATTGATTGGTAACATTTAAGATACCTCAAATTTTAAGTTTAATAGCTCATTGGTTGATTCATAAAATTTTGTTGTAATCATTTAAAAGTAGTTTAAATTCTTTAACATAAATTTGAAAAGCAATTTTATTTTTATGAAAAGATTTCTTGCCGAAGTTTCCTGAATGCAATATCCAATAAATCGCTCAATCAGTTTCCTTTATAAGTTTTTGTGATTACATGTAAAATCAAGGACGTTCAGGAAATGTATAGCTTTATACAGTTGTAATTAGCAATTGTTGGAAAGAAAATGTTGTGGATGCAATTTTACCTGTACGCATATGCAACGATTGAAAGTGAGCTACAAATAGATACCGAAAGGTAATAATCGCAGTGCTTGTCACCATTCAACAGACTAAACTGCATTAGATAGAGACAACCACTATCTGGAATAGCCTGAAAGCTTCCTACTTTCAAGTTTTTATTATAGTAAATTCCTTGCAAAATTTAATTCAAAGTTCCCCAAAACAAGTGCAATTCTCAGCCTTGTGTATGAAGAATCTCTCACTATCAAATAACAAACAAACAATCAAAAGAATTTTCTTTTTTTTATACAAACATCTGCCCACGTTGCACCTGATGAAGCTTTTTGTTTAACTCTTCCATGAGTAAACCGCGGATTGGAATTTACTAGATACCGACTTTAATCAATTAAACTGGTATGTCACGGCCCGTCTTTGTGGTTTTTTGGTATTCAAAATAAGATAACCGCCCGTTACAATGCTTGATTATAATTCTTCACTTGGCGAACATTTCGCAGAATTTTTCAACATTATAAATGTATGATGAAAAGTAAGATTTTTAAACAAATCTACTGAACTCTAACGTGAAAAAAACCTCCTGCAACATAATATCAAAAATATATCTAAAATTAATAAAAAACACCCGTTAACAAGATATTTCATGACCCAGGAAAGAACCTTCTTAACGATAAAGTACCTCAAAGTCAACTGACTTCGGGGATGGTATAGCTTTGCTAGAACCCTACAGTATGTAGGTAGAGTTTCTTGGAATTCTACAGCATAAGAAGAGGGCTTTTGAAGTAATTACTTTTTTTTCTGTTTTTTACCTTCCATTTTTCATGGAGAGAGTGGTCAGCTAATATTTAATAAAAGAAAAGTGGAAAGTTGAGCAAAAATGTAATTTTTAAAAAAATTGATATAAAATTATTTAAATTCTTCTGAATAAACATAATCAGAAAGTTTAAAATGAGTATGTGATTATGCAAGTTTTTAATTGCCCACCCTTCGTTTAGGAGAGTTTTAAAGTTATGCTGATTTTTTTCGGGATAAGCAAATGAATGAATAATGGCTAATTTTTGAAAGTTAAAGTGATACTCACAAGTTTTTTTGTATGTCAAATACAGGTGGATTGCACCGTACTCAGCCGTTGTAATTTTATTGAATTTATTACATTTTCGATTCGTTTAAAAATCATGTAACCGCAGAACACATACTTCGTAAACAGTTCAGTTAAACTTTATGTATTTTAAATTTTGTTGAATAAAGTTTATCCAGGTATGCAAATAAATAGTCATCCAAAAGTAACAAGAAAGGCGAATTTAGACAGGGAGACGACCCCCTAATGAAAAAAAAATACACTAAAATATGCTTAAAGGCGACACACAGGTATAAAATTAGATTTTTTGGGAGTAATTTAAGTAATTGCCATGTGTCAAGGTCACATATTTAATGAAAACTTCAAATCACTTCTACACAATTTTTGTTTTAAATATTTTATTATACATTATTTTTATCTTGTTGCGTAGGTACTTCTAAGCTTTATTTATTTATTTAATTTGTTTTAAATCTAACGTGGGCTGCTTTCTGAAATATTCCCTTCCTCGGTTTTATGTTTGAACATTGAAATCAAGTGATTTGAACGTTATTAAATTAGAAAATATTTAGCATCGGAGTTAGAGTACTACAGGAAGAAGTTTAACACGCGGAACGAAAACCAGAAAAAAAAGAAATAATAATAATAATTTTCCCTCCTCACATCGAGATTACTGTCAAAAACATCCACTTTGAGATCACATGAACAAGGTGCAAATTATTTTTATATATTGCCTTGCCTCATTTTTACATTCACCTTTAAGGAATAAGACATTTAAATTTTCAAAACGTTTTCATTTTTATTAATTTTTACGTGTATATTTCTACTTTTTTTCATTATTTTATCTCACCCACATTTTTTGTTCACAATTTTATTTTAATGAGGCACAGTAGAAATTCCGAGTACGATGAATAAAACAATTGTTTCACACTTTCCCTTACAAGATATGTAAAACTTGAAGAAATTAAAATAAAATTAGCATTCCAATCGTACTAAAATCACACCCTGAGATCAAATTTCGGACAATATTTTATCTTACATTTAATTTATTTATTTATTGCGATTGGAATGAATTCGATATAAATTAAAAATGAATTTAATCGAATTATTGCGACAAAACTTTTACACGTTATCAAAATCGAAGAAAACGTAGCAGCGCCAGAGCAGTAACAGTCGGAAAAATCACGAACTAAAATTTATAAATAATATAATTCTAGCAATTAATTTCTTGTTTAGTATGTTCTACATTTTAAAGTTTTTAAAGTTAAATTATGCTTGCCAGGGTACATTTGAAAAAATAATTGTATCTTTATTTTTTTATACTATGTTTGTATAAGCTTATTTAAATATATGTATATATGTATAAGGAAGTATACAAAATAAAAAAAATGTATCTTATTCCGTCTGGTGCTGCTACGGTTGCCGGAATTTTAATAAAAAATTTTCCTTCCTACCATAGAGTAGGCGCCTTGTGTGTATAAATACAAGGAAAAATGTTATTATTATAAAATTTTCTCAAAATACCCTCCTCGGGAAGAGCGGCAAAATTGTCTACTCTGGTGAAGACATTCACACGTATACTTTTAAAATATATATAGACGGCATTTTTGTTGCTTTTTCTTCAAAAGTTTTCTCAAAGCGAAAATTTTCCCAAAATCTAGCCCCTGATCGCGTCAGCCAAAATACGTGCCCCAATGACGGCGGTGGCGGTGATCATCTCTACCGCAAACCAGAAAACACATCACAAATTATTTAAGAAACCGCGAAAAAAACTCAGCGCCACCAGGCATTGTGGATCCAAACTTAAAAATTGTATCTTTAAAAAATTTTTCTGGACGAAAACTTTCAGTTCAAGAGGAACTTTGTATTAGAAAAGATGAATATTTTGAAAATTTTTTAACATTTTTGACGGTTGATAAGAACTCAGCTCTTAACGTTTTCGGGATCCTTTAGATGCTTAAAATCCTGAAATTTTTTTAAAGACAATCGAGTTTTCGGTTACAATTTTTTAAACTTAATCCATAATAGTTTCAATTTCCAGTAATATTTTTTTTATATTGTTAGATGAAATAGGTCTATAGGAGCCACAGGACTTGGAAGGCTAAGGATTACATTTTTAAACGAAGTGGGTGTGCTCCTCTTTTTTTTCGATTTTACTGTGATTCAATAACATATTAAGAGCCAAATACGAACACCTGTTATAAAGTCATATTTTGAATTTTGTCAATGTTTATTTCCGGCCACAATTTTATATACGAGATGCAGGCCAAATTCAGATACAGTTAAGAAAATGTTTGCATTTCTCCCAATCAAATAGAAACTCCTTTAAAACGACGAAAAAGAAAATACTTTAAAATACTTTAAGAAAACGACGATGTGTGAAAGTGACGTAATAATTACTCTTTTTCAGACTCATCATTCGCAAACTTTTGATTCTTTTTATTAATTTTTATTCTACTTCAAAGAAAATGACCCTTAGCAGGCAAATAAAATGATATTTGTCTTATTTTGCTGTTTCAAACAATAGAGGCACCATGTTTTACATTATAATTTAAATTGTAAATAATTCGCAGTGAGTATTTGATAAAAAGAAAACTCAAGTCCTTAAAATTCAAAGCAATTTCGTATGAGTTCTATAGAATTTATATATTTTTTTCTTTTTATTTTATATTAAATTATTTTTGTAATGCTTCATTTGCTTTTATGTTTCTAAAAATATAATCAATATAATTGTTTTATACTTACCCTGTTTACTAAGTTTTTCTTTGGTCTCTTGGTGTGTTCACGTAAAACATGTTATTTATTCATCAAATTTTCAGCCTGCTTTTTCACTTCAAAGATGGTGCTTTGTTTTTTTAATAGGTTACTAGGCCGCATTATATTTCTAATTAAATTTTTATAGTTAATCACATTTTTTAACGCTTCGTTTTACTTCCATATATTTTATTTATAAGTAGTTTTAATCAGATAGTTTTCATTTGCGGCATTTTAGTGTTTGCATTTTATATGTTTTATAGTTTTTAATTCACTTTATCTCTTTCTAAACAATTTTTTGCACTATTATTGCACTTTATATCACTTATTTTGCTATCAATAAGCATAGGTATCACAGCTGTGAAAGTTAAGTACAAGACATAACTATTACTATTAAAAATTCGTTCGTTTTAGTTTGATACTACCGAAAATCGGTTAAGAGAGTTGAATGAAGTATTGTAAATACGTTTTCGAAAGCTGATCGTTTTATCCGGTTCATCTATTACTTTGGCTTGTTAGATAAAAACCATTTTTTTTTAATTAAATAATATTTTATGAAGTTATAAGGACTTACTTCAACAACAATTACCCTAGAAATTAAAATTGCTTAAAATGGGATAGATTTACTCAGGTATTTAGATAAAAACTTAGAATAATCGAAAAATATGCTAAAAAAATTGATGCATTCATTTGATTGAGTTTGTTTTGTGACTCAATCATACTGCCGGAAATAGAAGCAGGAAATGCCACAACAATTTGTGAGAAGTTATTCAGATTTTGGATAGTACTTTCCTATATTTGTTCCTCTATATAAATTGGTTTTATTCGCTTTTGTCACATTTTATTCAATCACATCTCTGTATCCAAGACATCGTGCATGAAGAATCATGCTATACGTCAAGGTGAAAAAAAAAGAGAGCATACCACAAAAGCCTAAACATTAAGTTCAAAATTACCAATTGTATTCTATTATACCTTTTTGGTTCACTTTTAAATTTTTAGTTTTTAAAATCTATTGTTCAGTACTTCGTAAACTTTTAAAAATTCGAACACATTTTACATTATTCTCGATTCAACTTTTTGCCCGAAAGAATGAGCACACGATTTTGTTAGAAGACGAATATATCGATTTACCTGCGATTTAACCGAAAAAAAACACAAATGATAGATAACTTATAACTTAAAACATATCACAAGTACTAAATTAAGCGGGGTATGTTGGTTCGCTCGCATTTTAAATGAAACAGATTATTTTCCATTCAATTTTAAATGACAGCAACAAATAGATAATCATAAAAAATTCCAAAAAAGTATTGAAAAAAATAAAATACAGAATTTTTTTGAGGGGAATAAAATACATATAAAAATTAAGCAACTAAACAACAACAAAGACGGCTGATTATAAAAAATAAATTGAGAGACAAGAGTTAAGAGGTTAAAAGTCTAAAAAATAAATACATACTAAGTAAATTAATAAAGATGATCTAGACCATATGGGCATCATCCGACCAGGGTGGGGGTGACGAAGAGGCAGTGACTAGTCAGGTAATACAGTCTAAGGCTAAGTTTAAAATTGTTAGTATTAGCCATGTCTATCGCACTGCCCATTTCTCAGTTTCACATGTATAAAATGTACTTTTCTTAAATGATCTTCTCATTTGAAAATGTGTCTATTCGATCGTTTCTCTTTTCGGCAATATACCATAAGACATTGTGGACTCTTGAGGCGACACTAAAGATTTAGTGACGACATAACGACACAAGCAACGAAAAACGACGTTGAATTTCCCGCCAAAAATATGTATTTATACAGACGTCGAGTTGGATAGTGACGCCCAAGAATTCTCACCGAAATATTTTTCCAAAACTTAAAGCACACTTTAATTGCTATTACGATAAACAATCTATTCAATGCTCCAATGTCTATGAATATTTTCTTCCATATACATATATTAAAAAGGCCTTAAGTCGTCATCAAGAAAATGTTGCTCTTGGATGAGACTTTATACTGATTTCTTAGTTTCTCTTAAATTGTACGAAACTCATCCTATTTGCACATGGCCATCTTTCCTTCAGTCGTTCATTCTAGTAGATAAATATAAACTCTGACGAATAGGTACTCGTAATTTTCTTCACAAAAAAAAAAAAACCAAATTATATATTTTATATATATATACAATATATATATATGTATCACAATACCTAAACACATAAAAAATAGGCTGACCTATGAAGTTACACCTCTTTTTTAGAAAGAAAATCAACGTACAACAAAGCAACTAAAAATATATACATAAAGGCAATTCTAGGAACACAACGAATTTATGTTGATAGCTCACGCTGTTCCACGGCTAATTTTAAATTTAGCACCGCTCACGTACTCTCAGTTTATATACCCCAAAAGATAGCAGATGCTGTTTCTAATTGATCAGCTTCTTAATCAGAGAAATTTACCTGTTCCTATTTGCAAGATTTTTACTGAATTCAATGGTTTTAGTAAATGTAATAGCCCTAAAAACGAAAATTTAATTGGTAAATCAAAAGGGTAATTTTTCGAAAATCTCCAGCTCGAGATACATTCACCAAATACCTTGTTTTTGGTTAAATAAATTATTTTTTTTAATTTAAACTCAACCAAATTCATTGGACAAACCAACAAGGTTTGGTTTAACTTTAACAGCCCAAATTAAACCGGATTTTTAAAATTTTAATAGAAAGTAAACCCTTCAGAGATTTAAGGAAAGGACATCATCCATTTTGGTCCAAATATGAAAGTGCCGGCCAGAAAAAAAAATGTTATATCCTGTTAGAACTTGTCCATCTGAGCATTTATTATTATGGCACCAAAGCTGTAGGACCATTGCCCTTGGTTTTATATGAGTTTAAAAAATCTGTCTTTTCATGCATTTTCGACGCAATGAAATAGCAAAAACAAGTGATGTTTTGCCATAACATGTCATTTTGAACATTAATAGCACCAATGGATCTAACCTATTCCGATTCTTGGCATAGAAAATCACTTTTTGGGAATTTTCTAACTATAATTCCACGTGATCGTTAAGACAGAGCTTATTTTGTCTGGAATTGAATGATAATGAATGATAGATCCAAAAAAGGTTAAACCAGAGCCAAAAGAAAGGTATGCGTAAATAATATGTATTAATATGTAATTAATATTACGTATAAAGCTGTAAAACAATGATCATTTTTAATAAACATAATATTACATAAACTATATTTTTTTCTTTTATTTTTTAACAACAACCTCAATGTAAAAACGAGCTTAGGATTATTCTAAGGCACAGTAGATGCACAAAATGATGTTAAAAAAGCACTAAAAGGTGTAAAAAGGTCAGATATCATTTACTTTTCTAAGATCATTTAATTGAAAATGTATGAAAAGACAGATTTTTTAAACTCATATAAAACCCAGGGCAATGGTCCTACAGCTTTGGTGCCATAATAATAAATGCTCAGATGGACAAGTTCTAACAGGATATAAATTTTTTTTTTCTGGCCGGCACTTTCATATTTGGACCAAAAATGTATGAAAATCGGATGATGTCCTTTATAAAACAGATACCGCCAGAGCAAACATTTTAAACGCTGGTACTATAAATCGGGGAGTAGTCTTAAAATCTGCTAGAAATTACCAAGAAATTGACACTCTTCGTTGAATTGCATAAAATTTCAAGTGAATAACCAGTAGCACTGTTGTAATCAACTTAAAACCCAAGTTATTATTTTGGTTTTAGCAAACAATCAGTTTTTAGGGCTTTGATGAAGTAACCTGTTTGTCTTGATTTCTCCAATTTAATTGTGGCTCTACAAAACTACCTTTTTGGTAAAAAAATGAAACAAGCCAGTTTCGTTAAATTTACCAGCACGAGCTTAAAGGGGTTAAGGAAAATTATTTGCTTGGAAACGGGGAGAATTATGAAATAAAACATTATTTTTGGTTTTAAATATATTTTTTTATTTAGTGCTCGGCTTCTCAAATTCTTGTTCTCATTTTCAAATTCATTTTGTTTTTAAATCTCTACCTCTTTTCCTTTTCGTTTCCTCCCTCTCTCTCTCTCTCTCTCTTTCTCTCCCTCTCTCTCTCTCTCTCTCTATCTCTCCCTCTCATATGTTTCGCGCGGTCCTCTCAAAACTGCCATCCTAACTTTAGCTTAAAAGTCTACATTTTATTTTTCGGATATAATTTTTTTCACTTTATACCTCACAAAAGCGTTTTGGTTGTTTTACTTACGACTTTTCGGTATAATGTATGCTTTGTTTTTTTAAATTAAATATTTACAAAAACTTACAAATTTCGTTTCTTTTCTTTTCATATTTATAGTTAAGTTAGATTTCTTAATTTAGTAGCTAGATTTTAGCTCATGGTGTCTTGTAACACATTTTCACGGTATTTTTTCTTTTCTATGTTTAGTGTCTATCGTTTCAACATGAAAACACCTATTTTGAAACTTTTTTTTTATACAAATTTTGAAAACAGTACAAATTGGAAGTGTGCTGATGACTGCTTTTTAGTTCAGGTGTTTCAAACCTGACTCTTCGTTTGGTTAACACTCATTTTTCAAAAGGTGTCTTATTTACTAAATTTACAGAAGATAACAAACAAAGGGTTATCCGAATGTTTTTGTTTGCATGTTTCATATGTTCAACTTAACTTTAGTTCAGCTTTAAAACTACGGTATAGTTCTTAATATGTGATATTTATAAAGAACAATGTCTTTGCTCTTCCTAATATTGTAAATACTGTCTATTTTTGTTGTTCTTTCAATAGTGACGCTTCAATTTCGTATTCACACTTAAATCTGGTGCGTTTTTTTATATATTTATTTCAAAATAATATACTACGTTCTCAAATAATATATTTTATATACATGTTTTGTACCTATGCAAAAAGATCCTTGATTAAATAATTTGATTACGTCATATAATTCAGTCCATTTTCATTGGGTTTCTATTTTTATTTATTTTCCTTTCTTTTTATTTTTTTATCCAATGTGGTTAATCATGGTGTATCCAAAATGCTGCTCTTGAGTTTATTTTGGATAGATAAAATCAGTATGCCTCATAGACGTCATAATAGAAATTAATTATAGTTTCAAAAAGGAAAAAATAAAATGATCGATTTCAATTGATTGAGATCGTTCTATCAAATGGAAATGAGTTAACAAAATATTTTCGATTATTCGACTTAATCAATGTCGTTACTCGACTTCTTGATCAAATCGCGGTTCACATAATTATGCTTTTAAATTCAAATAAATTTGTTTTTTGCTACGAGTTAGTTTAAAATGTAACATAGCCTCATCGATAACATTAACATTCATTGCGTTGTTACCCAAAATTTAAGAAATATGCAATAACTTTGACATTCTGACATTATAACACTCAGCAGAAAGTAATCGATGTTTGATTATTTAGTGTACGTCGAAATTTTGTTATTTTCCCTTCTTTTAAAAACAATAATTATATTCCCTAAGAAGTATGGAGAGATTTCAAGTTCATTTCAATTAGAGTACTCCTGTCTTTTATAAATTATTATGTTGAGCAGGGTAAATAAATTTGAACTTAAATTTTCTCTGGCTAATTTTTTTCATTTTGCTTTATTTTAAATTTTCTTTTTCTTTGTTGAGAAAGGTCTTATTACAATGACAATTTTTCCATTTTCTACAGAATTTTAACAAATCTATTGATAAAAGAAAAACTTATAAAACAATAATAAAAGAAAAATAACTTAAAAAAAGTAAGTTTGTTATATAAAAAAGTGCACTTCAATATTTCTCTATAATATCACTTTCCGTACAATATTACTTCCATAACTGAAAAAAGAGAAACAAAAGAATAAAGTGTATTAAAATTAGGGGCAAAATAGAGAAATAAAGAAATATGTTACAGGATTTCTTCTGCAGCTATTATATTAAAAAGAGGAAAGTGATGCATACTTTGGATGCGTCGAACAAAAATAAATATTATATTAACTCCTATATGTTTACGATCAAATAAATCAAAACAATAATAAAAAGAAAGATAAAATCTAAAAAAATAAAATACAATTTCTATAAAATAAAATCGCAAATTATGTATTTGATGGTAAAATTATACAGAGATCGCTTCGAAATACGCTATATGTGTTTTTTTTCTATCTACACTTTCTCTTGCCTTAATATCTTTTGTTGTGAATAGTTTTCTTGTTTGTTTTTATTTCTTTAAATATGTAAGTTTAATTAATTGCAACTGCTACTTAAAATCGAGTATAAAGCTTAGAGGCAAAAAACAAACATTCATCTTTTGTCGGTAACTTAAATAAATTCTAAAGCAAATTGTGTGTGCATTGAAATTGAAAAGTCGTAATATTTGAATTTTTCGTAATATATCCAAAGAATACTTTATCTTTAGCGGGAGGTTATAAAAACATATTATTTTCTTACCATATCTGCTGAGTTATGTGATATTTTAAATTGCGAGTTGTAGACTCTTTATTTTTAGGAAAGAATATTTGAGAGAATGGCCAAATTATTAAGATCAACAATTCTCACTGGGTTTTAGAAAGAACTAAAGCACTTTTCCCAAAATCGTATATTAAAATAAAATTGTAAAATTGTACTTTTGCTAGACTACTTATAAATATCAGAGATGAATGAAGAATGCAGTTCCAGCACTAAATTTAGTTAATCCTATTATATGTATTCACATTTGAGCTCAAACCTATATAAATGAATTGAAATTGAAAAATTGAAAATTAAGATCAACATAATATTGGGTGGTCCGAAAAGTTCTGAGCGTTTTCGACTTGGGTATGTTGGAACCGCGCCTATCGAACCGTACGGTTGAAAAACATACGTTGTGTGCTGGTATACCGTTGCAAAAGAACGTTTTACGGCAGTAATGCTTAATCGGTCTAAATTGAAGCTGTGTTTTTTTATGTTGTGCTAAAAATGGCTGCTGAAATGCTGCATTTCCGACACATTATACTTTTTCTCTATAAAAATGTTTAAAATGACACACACACTTGCAAGCAAATTTGCAAAGCTAATGGAGATGACGCCGTAGGTGAATCAACGATCCTAAGGTGGTTCGCCAATTCAAAGCTAAGAAATCGATCCAAAACCTCGACACTGTCAAATACGAGTAGTATTTCGATGTATTTTTCGCTTCCAAACCAGCCCAATTATATGCCGACGGGATTTTTAAATTGCCGGAAGTATAGACTAAGGTCGTCCAAAAAAGTGGACAATACTTTCATGAATAACAAAATATTAACAATTTTATATATTTTTTATTTTCTTTTTAAAAAAATGCTCCAGAACTTTTTGGACAACACAATATTTTGAAAAGGTACTTTAGCAATTGCATCCAGAGGACTTGCTCATTATCTGGAACTCGATTATTCCAATTAATTATTAACAATAATAAATGAATTAAAATTTAAGAGAAAAAAAAACACAGGTAAATTTTAATTGTGGCATCAATATTTGTAAAATTGGCAACAATCGCTCATTGTTAATGTTTTGCCGAGGGATGGTCAGAAAGTACTTTTC
This sequence comes from Machimus atricapillus, assembly GCA_933228815.1. Taxonomy (NCBI): domain Eukaryota; kingdom Metazoa; phylum Arthropoda; class Insecta; order Diptera; family Asilidae; genus Machimus; species Machimus atricapillus. The sequence continues at coordinate 53,863,531 of OW121785.1, forward strand.
ATTATACATCAATGGGACAGTCACGAAAACAACTCAAATTCAATTCAAAAGTCAAACTGGAACAAAATGTCTTATGATCGTAACAATTTGGCTATCTACGAAGCAAATTTTGTCATTTATTTATTAGAGGAAATTAAAATAAATAATAAATTAAAATAAGCAACGAAGAGTAAAAGAAAAATCAAAATTTGATATTCCCGCCAAATAGACGAATAATATAGCTATGTATGGTGGTTATATTTATTATAATTCAACTAATCTCATGAATTAAAAAAGGAACAAACGATTAAGTTAATTTCAAATTGTTCTTTACAGTGTTTTCCCCCACGAAGTTTTATAATTTCATATTATATTGAGTTCGATTTTTTTTTCAAATCCTTCGCAAAATTTGCTTTAGATTTATTTTAGCACGTTCTCTCGTTAAATAATATTGGTTTTCTTTTCTTTCATATAAATTACTTATATAGTTATTTAAAAAAAGTGATACGATTTCTTTCTGTTTTAAATTTAGCCTTTGGGAAAAGGATGTTATTGCATAAAGTAATCAGGATGATCTGAATCTTTCTCGAATCGTTTCGCCTCTTCCTGCATGCTTTCCTTAATTTTGAGGATAGCTGCCGACTCAGTTTGGTCCTGCAAATTTAAAAAATTTGTTCCAAAATTTGCCAATATTTTTTTTTTTACTTGACTTACTATTATTTTTTTCTTATTTGTGTTTTTGATTTATAATGATTTTATTCAATTGCGTTTTTAACTTGTTTTTAACAAATTTTTAATATTTACTCTAATTCAATTATCGTTTTGAATTAAACAAAAAATAAAATTGCGTTTTCTTTTTTATGTTATTAAAAAAATCATACACAAACCTTCAGAAAATTAAATATTACATCGAAAAACATAAAAAAAAAACAGAAAACAAAGTTTTAAGAACAGATAAAAGCTGAACTGTGGTATCCTTCCTTTCATAAATTGCTCTAAGCTACCTCAGCAATTGTATTAAAAGGAAACAAATAAAAAAACAAACAAAACCAAGTAGTTAGATTAACAAAAAAACAGAGACTTAAAATTGATTAAAAAATAAAACAAAGAGCAAATAAAGAGTTACAAGTTTTGCGATTAGAAAACGGCAAAGTAATCAAGTTACACACAGATATAAAAATAAATAAAAAGAGAAACATCAATTCAAGAAAAATTATTCGTAATAATTATTAATTTTGCAAGACACTGCGCGGCGCCTATAGCTCTCTTCTTTTGTTTTCTTTATCATTTTTCTTCAAATCCGAAATGAAAATAAAGAAAATACAAAATGAAAATTGTGCAACCATTTTTCAATCTTTTTTAAAGTAATTGCAATTACGTGTATTTTAATATAAAATTAACAAAAAACATCGAAAGGGACGGGCGACTCATTGTTTTTTTTCTTTCTATTTTAAAAATATAAGTTAAAATGACTTCAGAAAATTTCGAAAAATTCCTACGGACCAATTCAATTAAACACAATATTTCGAATTAAATTAATAATAAAAAAATTAAGGAAAAGCATGTGCTAAAACCTAGAGAACTTAAAAGGAAGAGACAAAACACAATTAGAAGAAAATTAAATCAAAATTATTCAACGAAATTGAAAAACACGAAAAATAAATGACAAAATATTTGTCGTGTTGTGCGATTTTTTATTACATCTTTAATCTAAGCAATATATAAATATTTTTTTCTCCGATTGATTTGCAAGATTTTCTAAAAAGAAATTTCAAAAATTTAAAATTCCGACTAAGCGATAAATTATACTGGTAGAGCCAATATTTAAAAGAAAAAAAATAAATAAATAAAACTTTGCATTGTAATTAATAGACAGCATTTACTTCCACAACAAAAGATTTTTCTCCTCTCCATTACTCTCTCGCTCTCTTTCTCTCTTTTTTCGAAGTAAACGAATAAATTAAAATCAAAAGAAAAATTGTAAATATAACAGACAAAAATTAAAAGAATTAGGCGTCATATAACATTGGACAAATTAACTACCATCTCAAAAAAGGATAGAAATTAGGAATCTGATTGCCTCTGTACGCATCAAAGTTATAATAAAATTTAAATTTAATATTGGAAAAATAAGTAACAAAGATAAACAATTTTTGTAACTTAAATAAAAGCCCCCATCCCTCGAATATTTATTTGTTTAAAAAAATAATAATAGTAATAATTAATTGTAAACTAATTTTTAAAATTAAAAGAATGTAAATAAAATTAAAAACAAAACCACATGAGCAAAACAAAATATATTTACGTAAGAAAAAACTATAGGCGATTAAATGAGCAGTTCTTTTTCATTTGTTTTTTCCTATTAATTATTTTCGATTTCTGTTATAATTTTATTTATAACTAAAATTTTACTTGTCCGTATTCTTTATACCGATTAATATAATTTTACAAGAATTTTCTACTGTGCATTATAAATTAGCAACACAAGCAGGTTTTATATCACATTATAAAGAAACAAATAAAAACATGCAACAAAGAATAAAAAATAAAATTAGTTAATGTAAAATGCAAAGGAAGCACTATGAAATTGAATTACCATTTTGATAAAGAAGATAAAATGAGGGGAAGTCAAACTTAGATTGAATGAGCGTAAGTTAGAAAGGGAAGCAGTAAATTTCCATATTGTCTCCAAGTAAAAGTAAAAAAATAAAAGTAAACATAACAATTTAAGCTGAAGGCACATAATACTGATAAATTTGTGACCATCATATCTCTGCAAACATCTTGACGCAAAACTGAAATAATCAATTTCCAGAAAGATTGAACCTTGGCGCTTGCTTATAAAGTGAAAAAAACCCTAATGACGCTAAAAATGGGGTCTTAGATTTTTAGTTGCTAAATTTGTTTATTGAAAAAGGAGAGTACGAGTTGAGTACGAAAAAATTATGTTTGCAGGGATAGCACATCAAAAAAACTATGTAATTTGTGAACTTTTAAACATTTAAACAATGACAATCATAAGAAATTTTAAAATATACTATAAAAAACCAAATAGTGTGTCTTCTTTAATAACAACAGAAAATGATTCAGTTAAAACTTGCGTTAAAAAGACAATCAATAATACGACAGTAAGTAATAAAATAAGAAAAGCAAGATCTACTGATTTTCACCTCTTAGGAAACACAATAGGTCCATTCTCGTTAGTTACTATATAAAGCAAAATAGTGACAATAAAAAACAAATGAAAAACATTGATTTATTAAAAATGAAACAAATTAAAACAAGAATTTTAAAAGTTATTTTACATATATTGTACGAATTTCCGCCGAAATGTTTTTGTTTTCTTTTGAAGAAAAAATTGTCTGCTTTGTTATATACAACGGAAAACTATATTTTATTTTATTTTACGAAATATAAACGGAGTGGTGAATATGAGGATGATGACATATGTATGTTTTAAAAGTGGTATAAATCCATTTTATTTTTAAATATTTTTGAAAATACATATTTATTAGGTTTCCTAATACAATCAAAACTTTTAAACAAATCGACTTATAACGCACTTTAAACAACGTTTTTTTACATAATAAAGTCAAAATATAGAGCGAAAAATTTTACTTACGTTTTCTCCAGGACCGCCGAAACCGCCTAAATTGTAATCGCCCATTCCGCTACCCGAATCTTCTCTGGGCGTTCCAGGTCCACCATTAGCTGGAGAATTTTTCATACCATCTAAACCATCACCATTAAGTACAGGTCCCATTGTATTCGGACCCATAGGGCCCATTGGACCACCGTCCGGTCCACCCCCCATTGGAAATTCCTGAAAAATAATAGCGAGCATATTAAAATTTCTTTTACCAAAAGGTGGTTTAATGAAACCAAAAAATTAGTTTTTCTGAACCGAATAATAAAAAACAGAAATTGTATGTTTGATTAATTGGTTTTTAGGTTCGGAGATCACAAATTTCGTAAAATTTGAAAAATTGGAGTTGGCCTTTAGGACAATTTTAAAAATTGAAAAAGCAAGTCAAATGATGGCGATTAAGGGGATTTTGTGGTTGGAGATCACGAATTTCGCAAAACCTGGGCGATTCCAGTTGATCTTGATGAACTATCAAAGGTCAAAGGGTGGAGTTTTCGAAATAAGCCAAGGGGAAGACTAAATGATAGTGATTCGGGGATTTTGGGGTTCGCTGATTATGACCCCAATAAGATCGAACCATTCTGAGTTGACCTTCACGATACATCTAAGCTCAAAGGATCACAATTTCGAAAAAGAACAAGAATGTCAAGAAAGATTTTAAATCTAAAGTTTTAATAATAAAAATACTTACCCCACCCATATTACCACTCGGAACAGGTTTCATTAACGTGTACATGTTTTCACCTCCAGAATTTGACGAGTCTATAAAATAAAACTTGTATAATTTGTTGTAAAGCTATCTATTAGGGAGTATGGGAAATTTGAAAAACGTAAACGTAAAGCTGTCAAAAGTACCTAGGACTTAACGTTTATGTAAGCTCCAATTAGGGAAATTTAATACGTACGCTGAACCAATATCAAAATAAGCGTAGATAGTAGGCGTCGAAATAGCATACGTACGTGCTCACGTATATTTTTAACGTAGCAGACGTATGGCATCTACGACTACGGCTACGTGAAAAATGAAATTTCCCATACTCCCTATTATTTCAAAGTCTCCGTAGAAAAATGAACTATTAAAATACGACATTATAAAAATTAGAACTATTTAATTTTTTTCAATATCATACCTTGTGGAGAGGGCATTATAGGGGTACCAGGTCCGGGAGGTCCACTAGATCCCGGAGGTCCCTGTAAAATTTAAGCAGAAAGAAAACAAAAATAATAACGTATGCGGCTTATTTATACATAAGAAGAAACTTATCATACCCCATAGTTACCCGGTGATGAAGAGGAATAATTCATTGGCTAAAAATGAAAAAGGACTTAGTGAATTAAGATTAATAAGTTAGAATTCTCAATCCCCTTACCGTAGATGTGTTGGGTTGCCACTGTGGTCTACCACCCGCCATTCCCATGGGTGGCATTCCTGGACCGCCAGGTGCTAAACTACTATTTGGTGGGGGTCCTCGCATGCCGGGTCCATAAGTCCCTGGTCCCATGGGACCCATACCGGGGCCACGTGGAGGATTCATGCGTGGGTTCATGGGACCCATTCCTGGTGGTCCACCTTGAAGGAGATAAATAAAGCAAAAATATTATTAAGAAATTTTTTTATGATATTGGTTTTTTTTAAATATATGCACAGGGTGCTCCTGATCAGCGTTGGTGAGAAGATCCCCTGCTTTTAAGTTCTAGTAGTTTTATGCAATTTTTACACACACAACATCAGGTTCAATTAAATGTAATTTAATAAAAACGTGGCAGTGTACCAAGTTTGAAATTAAAAAAGTCGCGCATATTTTAAATAGCACATTTGAGAGGATGTTCTCCTCACGAACGTTAATCAGAACTTCAGGATCGTTGGATCATGAATCGATTGGCCTATATTTGCACAATTCGTAACGAGACACCCTGTATGATATGTATATATTTAGAATTTTTATGTTATTTGAAGACACTCCCAACCATAATTCATGTTAGCTAAAAGTTTCGTTAGCAACTATTGCGGCAAAAATAAATAGAAAATAAGAAATAAAGTGAAAAATGCTATCGTATTTGTTAGTCGTTCTTAGTCAACTAAGTACTGATGTTGCTTTCAATTGAAAATTTTATTAAATTATTAAATTTATGCTGCCTTTCATTTTATACACAAAAAATTTAGCACTTAAACACGAAGGGAAATACTTAGATTACAAAATGACAAACTGACAACATTAAACAGAATTAATAAATCTATCTAATTTTTAAGGTGTTTATTTACAAGTGTGTTTTTCCTATTTCATTTTTTTTGGGTTTGACTTAAATTAAATCTAATATAAATTTTGAGTTAGTAGAATTAGTTGAAAAGAAATATTTTGAAGGAAAACCAACTTTTAACAATATTTCCTTTCTTTTTTGGTTATCATAAGTAAAATTTTTTTTGATGTTTTCAACATTGCTTAAACAAAGCTAGTAATTAGGAATAAAGGTTTAAAATTACGTGTTATGTTTGCCAACCAAAAAAAAAAAAACAACTGACATAAAACACAGTAAAGCAATAGGCACGTTCTTAAAATTTAGCCTTCATTTGAATTGTCCTTTTTCATCTATGCCTAACATATTTCCCTATCCTGAATATAATCAAAATAAAAACAGAAAAAAGAATTATTTCAGACGATTTATGTTAAAGTACACTCAATACTTTTTGTGCGTATGCAAAGTTCATAATTAAAAATTATAATCTTTTGGAATTGAAAAACAATTATTAAAAGCAAAATTAAAATTCTTCGGATTAAGTGAAAAGGAAATCAGTTATAGGATATGTGTAAAATGTACAAGAGGATTATAATTTAGAATAATACATATATTTATATATATACATATGTATATAAGCATTTTATTTGATGTAGGTATTATATTTGTATAGATTCTTGGAGTTTTCCTTAATCCGGTGGTGGTTTTTTACTGATATTTTATATAATTTTAAGAAACTTGAGGTATCTTTTACGAAGCTGGAGAACAGGTAAGCGTGCCAAGGACGTTTTCTTCTAAGATACTTCTCCAAAATTACTGATTACATAAATTATTATTATCATTAAAATGTAAGGATTTTTATCTTCTCGGATTGACTATTTTAAATATTTCTCAATTTCACGTCGAAGATAAGGTTATGTTTGTAAAAATAAATTTAGGAATTGTGAAATTATATCAAATATTAATAAATAAGTAAAATAATGACCACCACAGGATTGATTGCTGATTACTTTTTGTATGTTTCATTTTAAAAAAATAAAAGAAAGTAGAGCGGTAGATATTGTAAATACACGTTTAAAAGCAAAGAAAACAATTATATTTTGAATAAACAAAAGTAAAAGTACCTATAGAGTGTAACGAATGTGAAACAAATTAAAAAAACGTAAAAAGAATGTAAAAGTAAAACTTTTCAGAAAACAGACATGACAAAGATATTAGAGGGAAAGATTTATAAATAGTCAATAGTAGCTGACAAGCGACATTATTTGCCTACCTTGCCACGCTACAAAATCTCCAGCTTCACCTGTATTGAAGGGATAAATTTATGAAAAAAAAATCAACAATTAAACGTGTAAACAATTTTAAAATTTATGAGAGTTAATAAATCTTAACATAAAATCAACATAAAAAATAAAAGGATACTATAAACAAAATAGTTAAAAAGAAAAATGGACTTTTAGGTATTATTCGATCGAACCTTAGAGCCTACTGGTTTTCTAATTTTTGCTATAATAATATAAAATTTACTAATTTTTACGAGTATTCTAATATTACAATTACTATGTTTTTAAGTTACTATATCGAAATGGATAAAATTTTCTACTCTTGTTTCGTCAACAATACAAATTCAAAACACTGCAAAAAATTTTGTTGAAGCACGTAAAGAAATTGTTACGTGTAAAAACATACTTTACATTTTTATGTAAAAATCTTAATAACGAGGAATTTGGATTTAAAACAAATGCAAACGTTTTTCATTCAGTGTCTTTTTTTACGAAACTAAAAATATTTAAATGCGAATTTATTTGCTAACTTCAAGTAAAGCAGAAAATAATTATCTAAAATAAAATTAGTTTTGAAAACTTCTTCGACTATGAAAGATAAAAGCACATCGAGAATCCCGTTTCCTCGTTATAATTATATAATTTTTGTGTTTAATTTATTAATGCGAAAAAATAAAATTAAAATATTATATTTGCTTGAGGGACACTACTCAATAAAACAAAATCAAAAGCAAAACAAAGGATGAAAGAACAAACTATACCTAAAATTTAACGTGTATTTTTAAAACCAAAATTTTTTGTAATGTTATCGAGTAACTTGTACAAAAATAGTTTTGAAAATACTAAAAATAAGGTATGAGAAAACAGTTCTTAGAGAAATTTACATATCACGCAAAAATTTTAAGAATACCTTGTCTTGTTGGGTCCATACTGTTTGGCATCATCGGTTGTCCTGGAGGCTATAAAATATTTCACAAAATTAGTTTAGTAGTCCGAAATTTATATTATTTTATTTATATTAAGAAAACAAACATAATTTAAAAAAGAGCGTAAAATACACCACAAAATTCGAACAGTCAGAAGCATCATAATAAATAAAAATAAATAACAGAAATTACATTCAAATGTTAGAACCATATGAAAACATGTAATAATAAAATGCGCAAACAATTAAACAAAAATTAAGAAAATCTACTTGAGTGATTTGTGACGGACAAGATTCTAGCTAAATTTTTTCATTCTATCTATATAGTTCATCTATGTTAACATGTGTTCGTCAGGCATAACTTAATTCAAAAATTTCCAATTTTAGAAATAATAAGCTTATCAAACCTGACGAAAAATGTTAAAAAGATAATTGCAAAATAGGTCAAACCAACATAATTCTTACAAAAACACTAAACATTCATCTAATAAATTAAATTGAAGCATACATGCAGTGAAAAAAATTAATCGAAAATCATAATAGTTAAATGAAAAATACGTGTAAAGTATAAAGTAAACATAAAAATTGAAATATAGTAAAACAAATAAAAAATACAACAGGGAAATCACAATTCAATTTGTTTTTACTAAAAATAAATTAATTAAAACTTTAATATAACTCACTCCATTGAAATCATTTCCGATTCCCTGTGGCATCCTAACGCTGGGCCTGGGTCCCGATGGATACCTAGGCGCCCCCATAAATGGCTGTTGGTTTTTTTAGTTTTATTTTAATTATGATAATTTATGAAGTTTTGTTTTTTAAGTTACTTATTATTTCGTAATAATGTTTGGAAAAAATATTGTCTGAGAATGGTCTGGAGAAAGCAATAATTTCAAAAATAGGAATTGCATTTCCGTTTTTTCAAGAAAAATTGTCACAAAAATGAGAATCAACACGAAATCAAAATTGTTGCAACAACTTTTCAGAGAAAAACATTAGGAAGGTTTTAAAATTGAAATTATAAATAAAAAATATACCACAAAAAAGATCAAGTATGGAAATTTGTTATCAACAATGTTTAATTAGTCAAATTTTATGAGTAATGAAAGGAGCACGTAATAACCAAGATCTATGAGACAGTTTAACACATGAAAAATAAATAAAAAAGTTTAAAATACAATCATAACATATCGTTTATGGATAAATACAGTTTATGCACACAAAAATTTATTTATTTGCAAAATGAATAAATGGTATAATAACTTGGTTTTAATCAATATATGAATCTTCTGGTGATGCTAGCAAAATACTGTAAACTGCATAGGCAAGATGTAAAAAATTATGAAAATGTATACAAAAATGAATGAATGACAGATTTTTGTTAATAACCTAAAAGCTTCTCTTTGCTACATAAGCTGCGTATATTTTTTTTTCTCTAATCAATTAAATCGACTTTTCTCTTTTAGTGAAAACAAATTTTATAACAAAAAATTTCCCACAAGACTTTTCTTCTCTTTTAATTTCTGTTTATAAATTTTCTGTCTATAACCATCAGAGGAATTAAAGAGAATAAATAAATTTTCGTTGTTTTTCTAAATTTGAAAACAAGTTTCCTAAGTAGAAGAAATATCCCTTAAAATTGTTTCTCGATTTCAACTATCAATTGATGCTCAAAATCAAATTTTTTTTTTGTAATTCGTCCATAACTACTAACCTGACCGGGCATCATTTGCGAAGGCGGAGGCTGAGGATGTGGGGACTGCTGACTGGATGGATGGGTTGGCGGTGATGGCCGCATAGTGGAATTCTGAAAACACAATAAATAACAACCAACAAAAAGCAAAGAAAATTTATACTCAACAACATAAAAATAGACAACAAAACTATTTTTTCGTGTTCTTTAATTCTAAAAATTTACAACAAATAATAAATATTTAAAAATAGGAACGAAAGAAAAACTAAAAAACAGTAAAGAGCCAGAACCTAACAAGTGAACTAAACAAGACCGAAAGAATTTTCGAAATGAAGAAAACTTAAACATAAAAATTAAGTAAAATTACAATTGAGCTACATATATTTGGTTAACAGAAATACATCTTACTTTTACTATAATGCACTTTTATAAAAATCTTCAAAATTTAGATCATACTCTCTTTAATAATTTTTGAGAAAAGTAGTTTTCAAAAAGTTGAACTAAAAGTGTTTTCGCTATTTTCTTAGAGCTTTCCTTAATTTTAAAATTAAATGCGGGTGAGATTGCAAAAAAAGAAGTCCTGGTTGTGAGGCCCATTTTCAATAAATAAATGCCTGAAATATTCTCTCTGTTTGCATCTAAATTCTTTTTCAAAACTAAATGCAAATTATAGCCCAATCTTATTCCACTCGGTAGAGTGGATCCTTAGAAAGATATAAAAAGTCTGTAATACGAACAAAAGCTAAAAAAAGGCCGAAACTGTAATTCTGCTACTTTAGCACCTTTATAGGCGTTTATGAACTAGCATATAAAAATATAACTACTGGAGCAGGCAAAATTATGCAAAATACAACTAAAGACATAAAAAATATGGATATGTACAACTAAATCAACTTTTTTCCGTTATTCTCTATTGCATTCATAACCGTTTTTATTATTATTTATCTTTTCTTCAAAGCTTCTGTCTTTGTATTATAAATAAAAATACAATTTAAAAATTTCAAACTTTGTGGGAAATTTTATTGATTTCATTATAGAAAACTACAAAATGTATAAAACGATGTAGTTTCACTTAAAGAAAAAACAACACAAAAATGGCAGCTTTTAGTTTTGATTGATTAATAAAATTATCTTTATTCAAATTGTGAGTATTGATGACGTCATGCTGTGATGAATTGTTTAGGAAACAAGCACATAGTAAATAACCTTTTATTTGTTATCCTTTAATTTATTATTATTATTAACCAAATGAGAACATAAAATGACATTTGCATAGTTAAAAAAGCAGAAAAATGTATACGATTTGTGATTTATTTTAAGCTACTCACTTGTAAATTGGACAAATTTATTTTTACTTTAAAAGTATACTTCTAAATTTCTATGTGTAGAAGTGAAAAAATCCGGTTTCAGTAAAAATTTAAAACGATCTTGAAATTGTTTTAATCTTTATTCTTTTTAAATATATCAAAGTAACGAAGAAAAGATGAAAACATTGGAATAATAAAACGTGATGGCTCTCAATTAGCAGCTATATAAAATATACAATGAAAGCCAAAAAATAATAGTAATAAAACATCGATGTTTTAGGCAAAAGAATTACAAATTAAGATAAGATACTTTTAAAATTTTAAAAAAGAGAATAAATAAAAATACAAATAAACGAGAAAATCTTGTGTTATTAAGTACACTGAATTTAATATTAGTTTTTCAGGGGTTGTAGTTTCTACAACCAAACAAAAATCTAAACAAAGAATTTGTGTTAGTTTACTAATAATTTTTGGTATGTACTTTCTTAACAAGAGCTAAGAACAATTTGTTCTGCTTTTTCTCATACTTTTCTTTTATTTCCTAAATTAACTTTATGTGTAGTAGATGGATAGTTTTATTTTTTTATATATATTTTATATAACAAAAACAAAATATAGAACAATTGAAAATATGTTTTTTAAATAACTTACAGGAAAGAAATTAGGTGCCATGGGACCACCCGGCATCCCTTCATTTGGTGGTAACTGTCCAAGAGGGCTTGGTGCTGGTCCGGCATTCTTATGTTTATTTTTAAAGTCATTATTAAAATTTATTTATATAATTGTCTCTCTATTGTTTTGTGATTTTCTTCTTTAAAAAATCCTCTTCTCTTCCTACTCTTGCAAAAATCACATTTAACTAACATAATATTAGATAATAATATTCATTCTGTATTTGGTTTAAATATTGCAAAAATAATATATAAATGCCGCATTATGGCAAGCAAATTTGATTAAATTTTTTATCATTAATGAGTGAGAAGAAGGATGAGATAAAGTATTGTGAAGCTACCTAACTAAATTCAATTAATTTTCCTATTTAAATGAATGAGCGACGAATTCTAATGTTCTTCATTTTTTTAAGTAAACAAAAACATGATTAAACTGTTAACTTACATGCCCTCCGATTCCATTTACGCCGTATCCCGAACTAACAAAACCCTGAAAATTACAATTTTTAAATATTCTTTGGATTTTTAAAAATAATAAGTGTTAAAGATTTAAATCAGAATTTATCAAAATTTTTAATTACTTCAAATTAATACTCACATAATCATGAAATGCTTTGGCCTCAGATGAGTGGTCACATTGATCTCGTCTTTCAGGTGCTGCACAGTACAGATCCCAAAATACACTAACATTTTTGTTGAATACAAATAAATAATTAATTAAATAAACAAGTAAATAAAAAAGAAACTATTATAGAAAATGTAATTACCACCACCATGTGTGTAAGAACCCAGGCGGTTCACCTAGCGTAATATTCTTTTCCCATCGGATCTGTAATTAATTAAAAATAATCATACAAAATTAAATGAAATTAAAAATATAAAATTAAATACTTACTTCAGAGAGGAAGGTCTGTGCTGCTTTCTGGGCGCCAACGTGCAATAGATATTCGTAGACGTACAGAGCGAGTCTATAGTTATAAAAGGAAATTAAAATTTATTCGGAGACAAAACAATGGCTAAAAGTTCAAATCCGAAAAAATTACAAAAACATAACTTAAATTTTCATATTTCAGGCTGAATATGAGCCTTGATTGATGAACTAAAATTTTGGTTTATTTGTTTTGAAAATCCCCAATAAAATAAGTCGCAAATTTTAGCTTCTAATTATAAGAATAGTAATTTTTTAGATCTTGGTCTCATCTTGGTATGCTCATTAGAAATGTTTTTTTTTTTTTATGTTCTAAAATCTAGTTGTGTATGGTTCACATCAATGTTAACGTGTATTTTACAATCTCCTCAGATATTAGGTAGTAACTGCAAATTTAGCCAAGCATGCTTAATTAGTATTTATACCTTTTATTAATATCCAAAAAAATTAGCCTCTATTTTTGAATCCGTTCGAATAGAGTCGAAAAGAACTTAAAAATCACCTTTTGGAATGAATTCTATATAACTGACTGACAGAAAACGCACAGACCAAACCGCTGGACACAAAGGGCTAAAATTTTGATAGTAGGTTTCTTTTGTGACGTAGGCACTCACTGAGAAAGAATTTTTACGAAATTCTTGACCTAAGGGGATAAAATATGGACTGTAAATTTGTATGAAAATCCCTCATTTTTGTGAAATTGTTACTGAGGCTTTAAGTTAGAAATTAACAAGATGTATTTTGGTATTTTTTGTTCAAAGTGGTTAAAATAATGTACCAAAAAGTTAATTGAAGTCAAAGGTAGCTAACACAAATTTTTGAGAGTTTTAAGAACTTTATTAAGAAATATTTGTCCAAGAAGGGTTTTTGCAACGCCTTTTTCGATTCGGTTCGAACGGACTTAAAAATTAGGGTCCAATACTTTAATTTCTTCTTAGACAGTTTTCTTCTTTTAGGTAAACAACTTCTGGTGAGGCTTCAAACAATTGCCAGATATGCGTAAAAATTCATTAGCAGAATGTTAGAAAACAGAGTTAAAACAAGGAAAGAAACGCGCACACAGGCGGAATGTTGCGAGTCGGCAGGTTAGTGCAGAGTAGCAATAGAACAGGTAGAGGTTAAGCACCGCGCAATACTTTCGCCTCTATTGTTAGTATATAAAAGCATAAAAATACGCGGCAAGGTGTAGAACTAAATCATCTTTCCCAAAAATACATAGGGCGTACCACTGTTCCAATAAAAAGCTAAAAATTCAGGTGTATCTGGGCAAACAGTCTTGGCCGAGTATCTTATCTTTCTGGGAGATTTTAATTTTACTTCTTTTCTCGAGAGCTCTTTTTCTTGGACGCATCAAAATTGGTAGCGAAGTGATCACTGCCGTGAGAGCTAAAACACTAAGATCACATTTTCCAAATGAAATTTCTTTTTGAGTTTTCTCCCCATATTTCCCAAAAACGAAGGATTTAAATAAAAATATTAATACTTACTTCTCTCTCGCTTGTGCATCCGAGGGCACTGTAGAATTTTTCGATTTCCCATACATTATTAAGCTTCGTTGATTGATTTTTAGTTAAAAACTTATTTTGTTCCACACAAGTGTTTTTTTCTTTTATTACGAATATTAATTAATTTTATTTTCTTCACGCCGGAATGATTTAGAAAATATTATTGTTTGCACATAAAAAAAAATATTTAAGTAATTAAAAGGAACAAAAAGTAAAATAAAGTATATTATATATTTTTTTCACTTTATTACTATTTGTTATGATTATGTGCTTTTGTTTTTCTTTGAGTTTTAGACGCACTTTAATTTATGTAACACAATTTTGTTTAATTAAACACTGGTTATTTTTCAATTTTGTCAATGTCACTATAATTTTTTCCATATCCGACAATAAATTAATATTTATTATTATTTTTCCGTCCAAAAGGTCTGTTGACAAATTTAATTATTCAACTGGCACATGTTTGTTTTCCTTTTTTATTTTGTTGTTCCTTTCATGTTGCGAGCTACATAAATTTAATGGGTTAGGTGGATGAAAAAAAAAATTAAATAAACCGTACATTTTCTATGCCACTAGGTTAAAAGATCACAACACATTTCCTTAACACTATTATATTTGATTATTTTTAACTTTTTACTTTGGAAACAAAATTCTTTTAAAATGGTGTGAAATATATGCGATACCATCGGAAAGGTTTCGAGTTAAAGGTAAGAAGGTATCCGCGCGAAATGAATGTTAAAAGAGAGGTGGTTTATTTTAACCGGTTTTCGGTACCTAAGTTGATTCTTTCTTCCATGAAGGTATCTCTGTATATTTTTTTTACATTTCTCTTTTTTTCATGAATGATTTCTTTTTAATACTTTTAAGTCAGAAAATGAAGTTTAATTTCTAACTAAAGCATTGTGCTACAATTACACCAGTGCGGTAGGTTAAAGTCATCTTTAATTTTTCGATAACTCTTATCTTAACCGAAACCTTTAAAAAAAAAGGGTCACAATTTATCTTTAAACATATTTTTGATGATTTTTGACCTAACACACTATCCGTTTTGCATTTATTCGATAAAATGTGAAAACTTAATACCTAGTAAGCCATTACTGAAATTGTAAGGTATTGCATGTTACGTTGCGCGCTTTAGTTAGGACGATTGCCTGCGTATATTTTAATATTATAAAAATATGTTCTCAGTAACTAAGTTTATTGTTTTAATGGAACTTTAAAATATTTCACAAACTTTTTGCCGTACAATTGATATTCACAATATTTTGAAACATCAAACAAAATAAAAAAATAAAACTCCCGTGGCAGGGAAGAAAATTTTTCTTGTACTACTATGCCCGCCAGGACTTTCTTCTAAATTTACTTCCCACTTTGGGTATATGCAGGATACCTATCCGAGAATTATTTTTGCCGGTAAAATGCATGAGACGTGGTATTAAAGTGTGTGTATCCGTTTTGTAGGGGAATAAGCTGTTTTCGGGTAGGTTAAATGGTAGGCGGATTCCGGTTTCTCCCTTTCTGCATATCCACAGGACTTTATGGTACCTGAGGCGAATCTTGTTTTGAAATGAGAAATCTTCCCTCTCCCTTGTTGGATACATCCAGGCAACCGGGGGTAACCTAAGTAAAAAATGCGTACCTCAAACAACAAATCTTTTGAAAGGACATGCTTAGGGTTGCCATTTCCTTTCATAACAAATGTACATGAAGTCCATTTGAAGAAATATGAGTCGCAATTCGGGCTGAGGAAATTGTGTCTAAGGATGTCTAAAATTAGATTAATCTTAGAAATAGGTCCTTACTTTGATGTTAGTACTACATATTGAAATTCTAACATGCCTTATACAATATTTCGTCAATTTTTCATCTCAGTTTTTAATTTTAAAGGTGTAGATTTCAAAAAATGTTGCTTTGGTCCATATGTTTACATCTTGGAACCTCAATTTTTAAAATATGACAATTTGTAATATTGAAAAAAAGCGGAGCATGTGGTATTATTAAATTCGTCTTATATGTATTTTATTTTCTCACCTAACCTACTAAACTTGGTTCAATTAAAGCCAGAGCGTGTGCACCTTAGAAAACTTGCGATTGAAGGCAAAAATTAAATTTGTTGTTGTACAATTTCAAGCTTTGGCAAGAAGAGAAAAAAGACGTGCAATTCATTGAAACATGAGAACTAATACGGAGAAAAGACAAGTAGTAAATAAATTTTTTTTGTATACTGTCCGTAATTAAATACATATATATAATATATTTACATTATACATATATTATATACATATATATATATATATGTATTTATATTAGCGGTACATATGTACAAGCGGTAGCGGTGTCTCACTTCTATTATATACAAACGATGGATTTTTGTTAAAACTTTGTTATTATCTCCTTTAGGTGCATTTTAGCTTCAGCAGAGTTCTCTTTGTATAAAAAATTGAAAAAATATATTTTCATTTAGCTGAGACACGAAAGAATATAAGAAAATATCATAACTTTTAAAGTTAAATAATTCGTGAAATTAAAAAAAAATAATAAAAGTTATATCACTTTGGCTATTTGTTCGCTTAAAATTAAATTAAAACTTCATGTTAAAAATGCGATGTTTTAAAAAAAAAAACGTATTTACCGGCTATCTCGTGGTTATTCCACATATAAGTACACTAAAATACTATTTTATTAAAACTTCACATTTTAAAAAATTTTTTGAACAGATAAACTTAAATAGAACCTTCATCTCACAAAATTCCACAAATTTAAACGGACGACGTTTTCAAATTACACTTATATTTAAAAAAAAAATTTACTAAATAAACATTCCAGTAAAAAAAAATATTTTGTCACGCTTTTAAACACATAATATGTGTCCAAAAATGCTTTCGATGTCACAGTGAGAGAAAAAATGTACTTTTCTTCCTTAAATTCGAAATATTTGTTGACTACCAAAAACTGTTACGAACATAATTTAGTTTTACTGCGTACTGTTTTAAATTTCAATTATTATTTTATTTGTTTTCTTTTCTATGTTATTTTCGAAAAAAAAATCGCGTGGAGCTTCCTTACAAAGTTGTTAAATTCATGGCCGTGAGTTTTAGAGACTGGTTTCATAGCTTGTGATGATGGTGATCATGATTGTTGGATTGACTGCTTTCGCCAGCCTTAACATATATACAAAATGAGTACCTTATATACAATATAATACAAACAGTCACCTAATATACTTCCAATTTATATAGGAAAATACATTTCAGCTAGAAAGATATCACCGTGTTCATATAAAATGAGGGGAATTTTACTAGGGGGGTTTTATTTCAGAGATTCGGTCTAAGTGCTCTTGCTCGCAACAAAATTGAGAGAACACGACTAGTATCCGAGCCATGGCAACATTGTATTGTAAGTGTGTTTCATCCACATAATTGGGAACAACACAATTTTTCTTTATTGCCTTCGGAAAAGCGCGTCATTGTGAAGAGTCACATGAAGTACTTGTCTTCAGAGCGTAGTAAAGCAATACAAAAATTATTTTGTCTATGCTTATCTGTTTCAGCGAAAAACAACTTCAACTAGCGTCTATCTCTTCAATTTAATAATTATATGAAAAAGCTTTAAGCACTTGGTTTATGGTTCACGGAACTTAGTCTATCTTTCATATTGGTAAAAAAATTATTCCCATCGATATTTCGGTTAGATGCTTTTTCTTTTTTCATCTTTCACTTCGCAGAGAAATTGCGCATGCCAAAAACATTTCCTACTTTTATATGTATCTACGAAGCATTAAATGACGCCAGAATATACCTGCGTAATATCTACAACAACTTTACCCTGAGGGGTACCAAAAGTGTCGCACTCTTGGACAAAATAAATTTTCTTCACAAACTATTTAATAAATAAGAAATAATTAACAATGGAAACTACGAATTAGTTACAAATAAAATTAAAAGTTCGATAGCTTCAATAGCCCGGCATATTCCTAAGAAGTATCCAAAAATGATTTCTCTTCTTTTCCCGCCCAATGTTAAGTACTTTACAAAAATGAAAATAATAATATAATTAATTTAAGTACATCGCCATTACACGATGAAAACTCCGATTTTCTTTGAATTTCGTATGCATTTCAATATAGCGGACTCTTCCGGCCACTTCTCAATTTTTGACCGTTTGTAATGGTTGGAAAATATGGATTTTTTAGACTCGTTTTGTATTTTAAACTACATAAGTAAAATACACACATAATTCTTAATTTTTATAATTATTTCTTCCGTGGTACATTCGGTATAAATCCGTTGGCACATTACTTATCACGCACACAAAGTAAAGTAAATATTACATTTTTAAAACCCTTTTAAATCATAAAATTTTGTTTTAAACATATGTTTAAATCTGTAAAGAAAAGAAATTGTAAATAAATGATGGTGAGCATTTTTAAATTCCCCTAGAAAAACATACCACGATCTTGAAATCTAACCCTTTTAGTGGTTGCTGGTCCAACCCTTTCGGTACGACGAAAGGCTCCTGCTGGGGCTGAATGGGGACGGTTTTGAACTCTGTCACCTATCTATATAGCATAAAACCATATTAGTATAAAATTCATAACTATAAGTATACTGAGAAAAGAAAAGTACTAGTAAATTAAACAAAAGTGTCTTGTTTAATTCTTTTTCGTTGAAATTCGCACTATCCGCTGCGGAAAAATGCCGATTTTGAGATACTATCAGAATTGATAGAAATTAGCTAGCTAAGATTTTTTGCATTTATTGCCGATTTTGGATAGTATGGGAACATTTTATAAAAATATTTTAAATCTAAACTGCTGCGTTAATTTTAACGTGGTGTTTTATAGTTGGCTTACAGAGCGACTGGTTATTGCAATTTTCAGCAATTCAAAAAGGAGTTTGCCAATTTCTTTGTAATTTCAGCTAATTTTTAGACTACTCCCTGTTTAGGATACCGGTTTTTAAAAGTTTTGCTTTGGCTGTATTTGTTTCATTTGTTACCTTAAACAAGTATAGAATTTAAGGGTTAAATTCTTGACAGGTTTCCCTTCTATTAAAGTTAAAAAAATTAATTAGTTTTATAATCAAAAATAAGGAAGACTGAAGATATGCCAAGTACATAGGTACATACATTATTTGATAAATATACATATATAAAATTAGTTTTTGATTTTTTACCAGTACTTCTTTCTTAATAAAGATAAAATATTACCATATACACAGCCATCCTTGCACTTCGGATGAGACTTCTTTCTTTGTAGGGTGCGACTGGAAATCTATTTTCCTTGGCGTCTTCAGTATCGAATTCGATACGATTTAAAATCATTTGGTAATTTTCACGTATTTGAGCCATAATCCAATTAAGGCTAGTGTACAATATTTTTAAATCGGTGAGTGACACAGTTTCAAGTTGCATATAGGACCGACACTGATTTGCTAAACGCTCTAAACCGAGAATTTCATTTAGCTCAAAAAAAGTCAGATCCTCGAACATTTCATCAATTTTAGTTGCAAAGAAGACGACTGGCTTTCCAGCCATATATTTATGATGAAGGATCTCATTTAATATATCCAACGATCGCTTCAGATGTGAATAATGCGCTGATACATCTACTGTGTAGATAAGGCCCATTGCCTAAAAAAATTAGTCTGTTTGTTTATTTACTTATATTATAAATAAAGGTAAATTTTATTTTAGAAAACTCACTGAGATAAAAACACTGGTAAAGAGAATCAAAAATGAAGTTTACATTTCAGGTTGAAAATCTTTTTAGAAAATGCCCTCATACTACTAAAATAACCAGTAGCACTTTTGTAAACAACTTAAAAAACGAAGTCAAAATTAACTTATTAATGTTAGTTACAATAAGCAATCCGTTTTAAGAAGCCAGTTTTCTTTTTAAATTAACCAGTACTTTTTCTCAGTGCACATTAACATGAAAACAGCAAACACTCTATACTTTTTTAAACATACCTTTACAAAGTAATGCCTCCAAATCTTTTGCATCTGCTCACTGCCTCCAATTTCGGTTATATTTAAGTTAATATCGCCAATTCTTCTTTTGAAAGTGCGAACCCCATTTGTCCTCGAGTAGTCTTTGCGAATAGTGTTGGTCAGCTTGTGCCCAATTTCGGTTTTCCCAGCACCGGATAATCCAAGCAGAAGGATGTTGAAGGTCTTTCTATTTTTTCACATATTATTTTCCCCGTACATGTTACCTTACTTCTTAACAATTCTAATTAAATAATAGATATTGCCGACTCACTCCTGTTCAGATTGATGATCATCTTCACAGCGAACACAGCACTTGTTTCCCATTTTTAATAATTAAATTGTTGCCTTTTCTATCGTAATATCGTAAATATTAGTTCATGAAAAATACCACCTTGTATGTGTATTTTAACAATTATGTTCCACGCTTTGTTTGGTGAAACCTTGGAAACAACATAAACAACATCCCCCGGATTAAACACTTGATGAAGTTTTAAGGATAGGTACAGTTGCGGCCATATAATTTAACCTTACTAAAAGTACTTACCGTACAAAATAATAAAAACATTATAATTACTGGAAAAAATCATACAAGTGATTTCTAAAGAATTGTTAAAAAATGTCGGGTGTTTCGAATTTCTTGCGGAAAAGTGTGTGCGGAGTTGTAACAAATTTGTGAATTTATTTATCCTTTAATTTAATATGTAAGTATATTATTTATCTATGTATATAAAAATCTCGTGTCACGGTGTTTGTGGTCAAACTCTTCCGAAACGGCTCGACCGATTTTTATGAAATTTTGTATGTATATTTGGTAGGTATGAGAATACAAAGTAGGTAAAGTATATTTCATACCGCTAGGTGATTAGGGTGTCCCTATTCAGAAAAATATAGTAAAAGAGCTACTAATAAATCGAAACACTTCATATACCTACTTCGATTAGATTATAAAACTTTGAATGCAAAAAATTAAAATCAGAGTTTACTGAGATGATTTTACGATTGGACTTAGGAGTTTTATACGGAATTTCAATTCAAAAGAAAAGTGGATAGTTTTACAAGGTTTTTTCGATTTCATTTTTGTATTTTTTTTTGATTTAGCATCAAAAAATACCTATAACCCTAAATTTTCACCCTCCTATTTTTTAATCGCGATTTTAGTATCCAATATCCAAATAATTTAACCGTCGTTCGTAACGAAATTATTTATGTTGTTGAATGACAAATGGCGCTACGTCGCGTCATTTTGACATTTGTGTGTGTGTATTATAGTGAACAATGCCAGCAAGACGCAAAGGGGCTCATTTGGGCCCTCGAACGGATAAAGCAACAAACTTGCGAAATAGTAGAGCAGAAAGAACAGACGAACAAATCCAACTAGATAGCGAAAATAAGTCGCATGGCCAAATGATGTCGGTTTGCGGCTTAGATTTGGGCACACCATGTTTTCACACGGATAATTATACGTGGTATGTTCTCGCGTGGGCAAACTATCAAGCTTATTTGTGTTGGCTAAAGACGGACTGACAAAAAATATCGTACACTCAATTGCTCTTCGAAATTAATATTGATGTTCTTTATCTCATTTTCCTACTTTAAAATAAAAAATATATTACTTTTTTCCACTTTACTTATAACTGTTAAGAGATCAAATAATGAATTTGTCCGTTACGTTAATGAAATACATACATTGAATTGAGGAAATGAATGGTTGGTGTTCTTCTGTTTTTATCGGCGCTTAAATTCGTTATTTTCTATTTAACAATTAAAATATTCACTAGAAATAATTTATATGGCAGAACAACGTTTGCCGGGTAAGCTAGTATTACTGTATATTAATAGCTGTGTTTTTTTCACCGGGATTTGTGACCAGATTTAACAGGAAATTTTGCATTGAATTGAAATTTATGAGTAGTTATACATATCAAAAAATCTTGGCTTGGCAAAAATAAAATCAAGTTGCCTGGATTTTATACCCATTTTACGTCAAATAGCAACCCAACAATTTATCTGGTTTAAGGGTTTGAAGGTTGTATGCGTAAATATCATGGCTAATTTGATGCGCTTTCGCAAATTTTAAAATCTTTATATACGTGGCAGACTTTAAAATTTCAATTCAATGCAAAATTTCCTGTTAAATCTGGTCAGAAATCCCGGTGAAAAAAACACAGCTAATGTTCGTCCGGGTTTGTCTAGTCAAAATGCCTATAAAATCTGAAAACTGTGAGTACTCGACTCATTTTTTAAATGGTATTCGTCTGTCAATTTTTTGGTAATTTTTTGTTGATTTTTATACTATGCCCGGTTTAAGGTACCAACGTTTAAAATGTTTGCTCTGGCGGTATTTATTTTCTATGTTTCCGTAAATCCTTGAGGGTTTTCCGTTCTACTAAAATGAAAATTTACGAAAATCACGTTTAATTTCCTGCAAAGATTATAGCTAAGCCTGAGCAAAAATCTAGAAATGAAAAATTTATTTTTGAGCTAGTGAAGCATTTTCCATGCAAAGTATTCATTTCTATTTCAATTTTAATTCATTTCATTTAAAATATTTTCACTTTCGCTCACGGCTCTCGGCAACTTAACTGCGAACGGTACGTTGCTAGGCAACGAGAGGGTCTCAGTCAGCCAGCAAATCACATAGTGGCAACCATTTTGTTTTTATGACTTCAGCACTTTGCTGAGCCAATCTCCTATATACATATGTATACGTACATATAAAGGGTTTTCCAATAGGGCGTTCGATCTTTAATATTCTACTGTGGCAATTCTGAAAATCTATCATTAAAATATTTTTTGCCATTTATTGTCAGTGCATTATACCATTTTACCATAAATAGATACATACACAAATTGTATACAACTGTTGTTTTAAATATTTCAGTTCGAAGTTTGAGCGCTTTTAATGGAAAACCCTATATTGAATTTGGTGTGGATTGCTTTCACTGCAAATTCTGCAATTTTGTTTGTTAACGAAGCCATTCAACCAGAAATGTGCTTCGTCACTGAAGATGATTTTTTTGCCAAAATGAGGTTCAATTTCAAGTTGCTCTTTTTTGATAATTCGCACGCGTTCTTCAATTGTGTATCTATCCATGATAAAATGGTATAATGGAGTGACAATAAATGTCACTATTTGTAATGATAGATTTTTAGTATTGCCACAGTAGAATGTCAAAGATCGAGCGCCCCTATTGGAAAACCCTTTATATATGTTTTGCTTTTTTCCTTAAATCCCTAAAGGTTTTTCTTTCAATTAAAGTTAAGAAACCTAATTTGCTAATTATAACTAAAAACACGATAGGCTGAAAACGTACCAAGTATTTTGTAAAATGTAAACCTAATTTTTGTGTTTTGTTACCAGAAATTAATTTTTTTTCTTAGTGCACCTTTCACTCATTATTAATTTCCCTTAGTTAAATGCATTATTTTTTTTGTTATACTTTATTTTTTATATTGAACAAAATGTATAGATCCCAACAAATATATAACACAAATTTCTTACAATTTAGCTTTTATTTGATTAAAAAAATGCGCTAATGGGGATGGTCATTGAGGCATTATCATTCTGACGGAAAATTTACAAACTTAATAATTACCAGTTTTTAATGCGATCGAAAAGATTTTGCTTTACAATGTAATATAATATAATATTCTTTTTAAGAATAATAAAAACGAGTAAAACAAATTAAATGAATTAAAATCATAAATCAAAGATATGTAAATAAATCGTGATATTTATGTATGTTAAGAGGGGAAGGAAGCTGGCTCGGGAGCTTGTTAGTGGATCAGAATTCGATATTTCTTTGAGGGCTTAAGCAACAATCCTTTTGTTTTTTTAGAAATATACGAATTGTATAATTTGAAGCTTGGCATGACCTTGTTGTAAAAGTTTTTATTATGGTTTTCATTTCTTAGGCGAAAATTGTATTAAAAATCGGTATAGGGTAGCTCCGTTCGGGGTTTGCTGAAGGTAATCGGTCGGTAATAGTCCCGCATTTGGTTCCACCCACGAGCCGCGGTATTGTAGTTTTGGCACTGGGACAAATCGACCGATACCCGTGAGCTTGGAGCAGATCCATAAGAGTAACTATCATCACTTGGGGCGTAGTAGTTGCTGGGAGTAGTTGGGAACTGTTGGGGCTGCGGGGACAGGATAGGTGCCGCAGGAGCCCCACTTCTTGGCGGATTATAGGACGGTTTCGATGGTATCGACGAAGACATAAAAGGCGTCGGCGACAAATTACGCACCCTCGTCTGACTAGGTGGCGCTAGGCGTCGTGGTGGAGGATAGGAGGACGTATAGGGATCGTCTGGATTCGGTTGCTCGAATTTCGCTAATTTCTCGTATGGGAGTGGTGATGGATCAAAAGCTGTTGTAGGCCCAGTCGCTTTGGGACCCTGGTGCGACACCCAGTGGGTCGTTGTCTGCTTCGGGGGCGCCGCCGAATAGCTGAAAGCGGACGGTTTCGCCTGAGGGGATAGTGGGAAAGCTTGGGACTGCGATTGGTTCTGCAGCGGCGGTGGTTGATATGTTGGGAACGAGGACGGCGATTGATAAATTGACTGCTGATTTGATGATGTTGTTTGATAATTTGACGATGTTTGATAGCTTGTTGATGATCTGATACCCTGCGGCAAATACTTCTCCGTCGATGGTGGCACATAGCTATCTAGTGGTATCTGCGGTGGCACATAAAGCGCTGTATATAATAGAAAATAAGACAGTTTATATCAGAAAAATTTACAAGTGAATTCGTTTTGCCTCACTGAAAATGCGAAAAGTAGTTTTAGAAATTCTTTTTTCGTAATTCTAACTATAAATATCTTTTGAGAAAAATATATTACTATTATTAAATTGTTTTCGATATCCTTAGTGATATTGTATTTTTGTTAGAGTAGGAACAATGTGTTAAAGCAAGCAATTGTTACATTATGAATAATGGTTTTTTCTGGAACATGCTTGGTTTTTTTTTCGTATCATGAAATTTTCTTGCCTTGTCCGTTTAATGTGCCAATGTTTTCCTGGTCGCCTTGAGTACGGTAGAGCTCTTCACTGAGAGAGTCTTGGCTGAATCTTCTCTTTTCTTCGTTAGTCGAATCAATCACATCTTTTTCAGGTGATTTCCTCAAAACATCTTTTGGTTTCTCATATGACTTTTGCCGAATGATGGAACTTTTTTGATTTTCAAATGAAGAAATCAATTGCTTTACAGGAATTTTAACATATTCTTCCTCATGTTCACTCTCATAATCTAGTTGTCGGAGAAGTCTTGAATGGTTCTCAGGATCTTGCTCAACCTTTCGCAAATTAACCTGAATGAAACTCTCTTGTTCTTGCATGGGATCATTTTTATGCTTTTGTATAATCGAATCCTGCCCTTTATTAAAAGCCGTTTTTAATTCATTGACAGCACTGTCGTACCGGACGTAGTTTGATTTAGCTTCTGATACCATTAACTCAGGTGACTTTGCCATACAATTCACAAAATTCTGCTGCACAAGGGTATCATATTTCACAGATTTTTGGCTATTTTGTTGTAATTTTGTACGCTCCATAAATTGAATTATTTCATCTTCATCCGTTTGACCGAAATTTTCCGTTCGAATCCCATAAGTATCATCAAATTTCTGTGATTCACTCTTGGCATGAGATGATGATTGTGTCGTCGATGATTTTGATGATTCAATTTTGTTAATAATAGCTGTTGAAGCAGTAGCAGCAGATAGATCAGTTTTATTATTTTCTAAACAATAGCTATCATTTTGTACACTAGAAGAAGCATAAGCAGAAGCGGCTGGTGCGATTGAGGTATTCTCTGCACAAATGCACAATGAATTTTATTTTATTTATTTTGTTATGTTCTATTTTCGTTATATCTTTAAAAAGGCTAATGAAAAAGATGTTGTTGTAATAATATTTTATTTTGCGAATTATTATTAAAACGTTCAATTTATACGATAAGAAAACAAATAAAGTGCTATGTGTAAATTGTTTTAATTTGTTACGAGTAGAATCTAAATAAAAATATGATAATTTACCTGATGGTAGCATTGGTGGAGGCGCATTCCATCCCTGTGGAACACTAGGCTTATAGGCCAATTCCCTCTGACTTGATGGTGGTCCATATGATTGTTTTGGGAAGATTTTCTATTTTGAAAAACGGTTTAGTTATAAAAATCAATTATACATTTCACTTAGTTATTTTTTACCTGCGGCTCTGGTTCATAGCTTTGTTCAGACTGATAGTAGGATGGTGTTGTAGAGTAATTTTGAGTAATATAGTCGTAAGAACCACTGCCAGGAAAACCAGATGATCTCCCCTGCGCTGATTGTATTTCTTGGAAAGCGCTACTTGCGTTCCCGGTTTCAAGGGCTGCTTCCCAAGGAGTTTTGACCAATTTTAGCCTTGGCTGAGCATATTTATCCTGCACTTGATCCTGATGCATATTTAATTGCACACGCTGAACTCCAACATCTGAATATGCTGGAACAATCGGTGAAATTGCCTTAAGTGGACCATAAGCATATCCACCACCAGGACTATGGGTGGCTGCATTCGATTCATCGACAATCCATTTTTCAGACTTCTTGCGACGCTTGGCGAACAATTCAGCTCCTAATGTATGATAAAAATAATATAATATGTAGGCTTTGATTTTCGTTACTTCGATTATTATATTCCATTTGATTTTCTTGCGCATTAATTCTATTTTAATTTCTATTCAACTTTCGAGACTAAAACTTTTCCTAAATGTATTCCCATTGAACAATTAATTCAAAGAAAATAAAAAATAAAAACCTTTTCCTGTAGGAGCGTGCAGGGCTGTTACGAGTTCCGCACACTTGTCCGGCGATAAAAGTCCTGCCTCAGTGTTAAAATCCTCTTGACGCATTGAGGAAAAGTCGCGGATTTGCCCTCGGGGATTCATAACTAGCCTTAAAGGGACCTTATCATGGTGAACAGATGATGATGATGTTTTGCTTGTGTATCCATTTTCCTTTGTTTCTTCGGTATAACCATTGTACTCTTGGATTTCAGCTCTGCCTGTAGTATTAAATTAATTGATTTAAAATTGATACCGTCGTCAAACATTGCTAACCTTCTCCTTCATGTTCCCATTTGACTGAACGCTTTTTCCGGTTTACATACATCGACTGACCTTTCGACTGTTGATTACTAATATCACTTAGTGAGTGAGATATCCTTCGTGCTAACTCAACCTGATCCTCCACCGTGGGATGGAGGGAAGGTGAGTAAAATGCCGAGGATGCATATAATTTTCCTAAATGTAAAACATTTTCTTTTTTGAGCTAAAGGAAAACAATTCTTGCTTATCATCCAAAATATAATTATGTTTACAGATGACATTACACTCAGAAAAAAATGTACTCATACTATCAAAAATCAGTAAAATGCGAAAAACCAGATTTAGCTAATTGGTTTCTATCAATTCTCTTTTTCCGCAAGGAAGTTTTGTTAAATTTAGCATAATTTTTTTTTCTCATTGTAGTAACCTGTTTATTTTTAGAAAAATAAACCAATTATTTTTAAATAAAGAGGAAACCAATTAAATAATAAATATAAAAATATACTTACGATTCTTTGGTATAATTTCACCTGCATCAGTAGCCGGTGTAAATATTTTTTGAAGATCAACATTTTTCGTTCCGGATTCCTATTATAAGGTCAAAATAAATTGACAAAAGTTTTAGTGAGTGAAAAGACAAATGTTTTTAAAGCGTTAGAGAAATAATAATAATAATAAAAAGGAAAACACTTCAATAGGAAAAACATTGATTTGATCTACTTGTTAGGTTTGTATACAAAAAGAAACAAAACACAAAAGGTGCACTTCCTACAGATGGTACCTTTTGCCAAATTTGTTTGCTTAAATTTATTAAAAATTCCCTTTTAGCTGGATCGTGCCTATCACTCGGTTTAAAACCACGTTTCTTTTCCACACTGCAATTCCCTAGGGATTTTGATTTTTGTAGGCAGCTGTTGGCGTAGTTTTCATACGCGCGATGGGCTGAGGCGGAGGGCAGGGGTAATTCGCTAGCACTTCTTTGCATTGAATACATCTTCGATATAACTTTCTTTACAATTTTTATTTTATTTTTGGGGAAATCTTTTATGAAAAATTGTCTCTCTTCCTCCCAAGAGCTTTTATTTGGAATTTATTTCAAAACAAAAATCTTGAATTATTTTTCGAAAGGTTTTTTTTTTAAAATAAAATCCTTAATAAGCGAAACATAAGAAATTTAAACTAATATTCTACTCCTTGAGATTTTAAAATGCTTTAAACAAATAGTGCACTTTGACACAGTAGCAAATATGGAAGGAAAATGAAATTAATTATTCCAAGACAAATTCCCCTATTATGTTATGTTATTTATATGTTGTCATTTTTGCGCGAAAACCGGGACGGTGTTTCTAAATAATTTTTTTTTTAATATCTAGTTTAAATTATTTTTGGGTATATGACGAGCGCGCACAACCGATGCTAAATCTAGTCGAAAACTAGTGAAAAAACCGTAGCAGTTGTGTTTGAAGACATTTTTGCTTTAGCGCTATTTTCGATTAAAGCGACTTTTATAAAAGATACGAATGTTTTTCGGATTTTACTCGATGATCCACACGCGCGTTTCGTTTTTCTATTTATGTTTACACAGTATATATATATTTTTTACATTATTTTTTCACTCACTCTAACTGCTAGCTAGTCTAAAGAGATTTTCTACAAGATTGTATTTTTCTCAAAATTTTCATACGGACAATCAAGAAAATAATCACACTTTAGTACCCTCCTTTCAAAATGCGCAGGCTTGGCTTGCTTAAAAGTATTACAAAATATCTTAAAGAGATTTTCGAAAAAAATAAAGAGGGAGCAGATAGTAAGATGAAAAAAAGTCACGAATATATTATATGTTAATGTGTTCACTAGTAAACTGATAGAAGAAGTAGGTATTTAGTGATTAATACGTGCGAGCAATGATTGAAATTATTTAATGCGAGCAAATAAGAAAGATCTGCTTTGGAATCTTTCCAAAAAAAAAAAAAAAAATAAATAAATAAATGGGTAGAATATCTTCTGATTTTTGTATCTCACGTATCTCGGTCAAAATGATATAATCGTTTCCCGTACTCAAAATATATTTGCCTGGGGTAGGAAAACAAGATGAGCGAGGAGAGGAGAAATATTACAATTATTTTTGGGTACACGAAATTTCATTATACTTATTTTAAGACAATTAATTTACCCGGCGATTTTTATGTTTCTTAATTATAAAGTATTATGTATCAAAAAAAATTAAAAGCTACAGATAGTTCTAATAATCTAATTTTCGCAAAATCTCCACTTTCTGTTTTTAATCGGACAGGTGGTTCCTCCCTCTTGGGAATTTTTAATGAAATATTCAAACATATTGATAGAAATATATTTCAGAATTTTATTTCCAAGTGTTCTTTTGCTTAATATTCGTCATTTTATTGGAAATCATATGTTTCATGTGATCGAAGTTGCTCAAAAAAGAGTGCCAAAGAGTCTTACGATCACACCGATGATTGGATTTGATATGGGTACTTTGCCAAAAAGAAAATCAATTCGACATTTTGCACCATTGCCAAAATGGGTATATTTTTGGATTATCTTTACAAAAGGTTGATAATTATTTAATTGTCCTTTTGCAATGCTATTAATTTTAAAACTCTTTCGTTTGTAATCAAACTAAAATTTTGCACCATTGTTATCATCACTCGGAAAAGCTAAAAAATATATTTATAATTTAAAAAGCATGGCTTACGAAAAAATACAGAAGAGAATAAAGCAAGAAAAAAGCAAGCAAGAAAAAAGCAAGCAATCAAAAAAAAAAAAAAAAACGAAAATTTATGTTTTGTAAAGAAGGCGAACATTTTATCTTCCAAAAATAAACCAAGGAATTGTGCCAATAATTCTCATTCTTGTGTCTGCTTGAATTCTACGAGCATTGCATAAAAGCCCAAAAGAGCTCCTTTTTTTGCTTTCGTTCTCTTTTATTTTTTTATGTTTTATTTAAATTATGTTGCATTAGGGGTTGTACATAATGATTTTGGTATGTACCTCGTGTTGAATTTCTTGCGGTGACGGCAATGACATTGAACGATGAGCTTTTGAAATGTAACTATTAATATTTGGTACTGTCGGAGGTGCTGTCGTAACTTTAGTTGTCGCTTGTTTTTGAATTGTTGTATATCCAACTGGCTCCTTTTAATTAGTCATAGTAATTTTTTTATATTAATGTCATGATTTCAATATAAAATTATTCGATATCATATATCATATCATATCATTTAAACATTAGGAAATAAAAGTGAAAGGTATAAATTATGATTCATAACTAAAAATCATTTTAAAACTAATTTCTATCCAACTACAGACAATCATATTAAAATACAGCATTTCACTTGCGTCATGGAAAAAATTAAAATTTCAAAAATACACCTTTCACTATATGTAAGTTGTTAAATTAAGGTAGTCAGTCATATGAATATTATTTACAAGGAACAGAAGGAAAGTTACGGGCATTTTCATGATTAGAAGGAAGGATTTTGCACTGGCTTCAAATCAAAGTTAAAATTATGTTTTATATAATATGTATAAATATTATTTAAAAAAATTTTGACCCACCTTAAATTCACTTCTTTCATAGAGTTGGGTTTTTGTTGTGTAACCAACCCCGTCGCTTGTTTGTTGCTGTGTTGTTGACTTTGAAATGATACGTGAAGACCCCTCCTCCTGTTCAATAACACGATCAATATCGGAAATAATTTCCTTTAACGTATTTTTGATATTTTCCTGCTTGATTTCGTTTTGTGGCTGATAAATTTGTTGTAATTTTGGCTGTTGTTGTGAATACCGTAATTCCCTTTCAGGAATCTGTTGTTGTTCTTCATAAATTTGCTGTTGCTGTTTCGATTGTGGAGGTTCGGATTGTTGGAATTGAATTTGTGGTTGCTGTTCTTGTTGAATTGGTTGTGGCTCTAGCTTTGGTTCTTCCTTAGATTCCTCTTTTGGTGGTTGTTGTATCACTTCTTGTGGTAGCTTAACGGCTTCTTTAAATTCTTCCTGTTGAGAAATACCTGTTTGATTTTCTAGATTTTGAAGCGGTGCTTCTAATTTATGTGTTTCTTGTGTTGTACACGTCTTAACTACTGTACGCACAGACTCTTCAATTAGAGCTTTGTTCTGTGGCAGTAGTTCTTCATTGTCTTGTTGCTGAGTTGCTACAATTACCTGTTCTTGTTGTTTTGCTGTTGGCGGTTTTGCTTTAATTGTTACCTGTACTGTTTGTTCCTCTTCTTCAACATCTTCCTTACTCTCTTCTTTAACCTTTTCTGGAGTTGATACTATTTTTTCAACAGGTTTTTGCTTTTGTAAAACTACAGTCTCTTCAACTACTGTTTTGTCTTCCTTAATTTCTGGCTGTGTTGGTTTTGTTTCCTGTTTTTTAAGTACAATAGTTTCTACAACTTCAACCTCTTCACCAGATTCGCTTCCTTCAACTTCAATAATTTCTTCTTCAACTTCATCTTCATCATTTTCACCAATATCTTCTAATTTAACTTCTTCTCGCTTATCAGAGAATTCGACTTTCTTCACTGTTGCTGTTCCTTCACCACTTTCTTTTGGGGGAGAACTTACAGCCTCTTTGTCTTCATTTTCTTCTTTCATGGTCGGTTTTTCGGTCTGAATTTACACAATAGGAAGATTGTTTTTGTGTAATTGCTAATTATTTTGTCTTCACCATCGATTTCAATGCCACTATTGTTTGAATGGTAGGTCACCGTCAAAGTTCTCTTTAAAGATAGACTTTTATAGAAGCACAAAAATTTCTTCTGAAAGCTTCACAATTTTTACCAGTAAAGGTAAAAATTTAATATTTTTAGAAGCAATAAAACTAATGGTATTATAGAGACCTTGGGGGAAATATAAGGATCTTCAGTAAAATGTGATATCGCATAGGAAGAAGATTTGGTTTAAAAGATTTTTCATTCGTGTTAAGATCCAGGTGAAGTAGTAGTAATAGTTTTTTTCATTACATTTTTAAATAAAAATTATGTTCAGAAAAGCTATCCTTACAACCAAATCAAAACAATAAATTTGAAACGGCATTAAAATCGTAGATGAAACCAACTTTTTCTTTCTTAGAACAACGCAGGGTTACGAGAAGCAGCCTTAATTTCGTTAAAATTATTATGGTGATTTTCAGCAAGATGAGGAAGCTCAGCGGCACTGCAAGCACTTTATGATGAGCATTTTTTCAATTATAGCATCCAGCAACAGCTTTTTGAGATCTCGTAATTTTCTATTTTATTTTAATTTGTATTTATTTTTAATTCATTGCCTATATATGAAGTTTTGTGTTAAGAACCTTTAAGGGTTTAAGTTAATTGTTAGGAAAATTAGAGGAAATTATCTCAACAAGACAAAGAAATTGATCAATAAATGCAAAACACAACAATTTTAAAGATGAAAGTTCGCTTATATTTGCTCTCGTAAAATTTTTGATGATCGCTATAAAAGAGTTGCTTGCCAAAAACGATTAAAATATTTTTGGAAAAAATTTCGGGAAACTAAACGAGAAATAAATCATGATAATGTATTGTGGCTGGACCATTAAAATATATAGTATAGTAAATATGCCTTTCTTCCTTTTTTCCTCCGAAGAGACCAAAAACTGTTTCATGTTAATTGCTTCAGAACAACCAGCACCATAAATAACATTTAAACTGCGAGTTCGCCGTTGAAATGCATAAATTTGCCTGTTCCAATCGTTTTGGGGTTTTCAAATAAAATATTAAAAATTGGATGACGCAGACATTTCTCATTAACACAATTAAACTTTTTATGATAATTTATTCAGGCAAAGAAGGACAGCGAGAATTAGCCAATTTTGTATCCCTTTCACAAATCTTATTCGAACATTTCATTCAAAAGTTGAAAAAAAGAGTTAGTAGCTATGGGAGTGTATTACAAAAACTAAAATAATATTGTTTGGTCTTTGCAACCAAAGCAAATCAAAGTAGTAGTCTTTACAAGCAAAATTTCCTCTTAATGAGCAATATAGAACCTTTAAAAATTCATCAAGAAACAAAATAAATACATTTTCCCAGCTCTTTAAAAAAGCAATATATGTAAATCAAGCCTTTTCAGAACGCAAAAATATGAAAAAAGTAAATTCAGTAAGCAGGTAAAATAACTTTGCAAAACTGGGCAAACAAATTTCTATTTACAGAGAATTTCTTTTTTTTTCTGTATAATCTTTTAATATAAGTGAAATTGAAACAACATTTCTTAAGTTTTTCTTCATGTATTTATTTATTTGCACCTCATGAAAGAATAAATTAAAACCATACGAAGCACACAGTTAAATTTGAAGAGAATTAAGCACTACTAGTAATTTTGTGTAATGGAAATATTTTGACTAAATAGACAAAGATAGATTTAGAGAAAAAAACAAAGTTAAGAAAAGAAAAAGCTAAAAAGAAACTTATAATTCTAATAAAATAAAACTTTTATGTAAGAAACCAGCTACAATTAGAATGTAAAACAGCCGATAAGACAAGTACTTAGATAAGTTTTAAAATGGAAAATCTTATTTTTGTTGTTTAACAATCATCATGGTATTTAATGTTCACAAATATTTTATTATTGTAAACTTTACAAAGTAGCACGACTGCTTAGCATCACTTTTCGACTGAATGCTCTCTATTCGAAATTCCAGTTCTATATTACTCATTTACATATTTTTGTAACATACTAATTTTTTATATTTTCCTTTTTCTTAGAACAATTATTGTGAAGATTGATTGTGTGTAAAATGTTAGTCGAATTAAATAAGGAAGGTAAAATAAACGCGTTACATATAATTTACATATACAAGACAACACAGGAATAGCTGAGGACGATTTTTTACCATCGTGTTTTCCTTCAAAAGTTTTATGGTTTGCATGGACATTTGAAACTAAACGCGGCTCTATTTACAATGTTTTTTTTTTCTAAACTGATTTAAAGTTCTTTTATTGGAATTAAATGCAGCTCGTGTTTATTTTTGATCTACCAACATAAATTTATGTCAGCCTGACTTTTCGGCTCTCCTTCTCTCCCAAAAAAACTTTTTTTGTAAAACAGAAATTACTGAACATATACATAAATTAAAAAGACTACGCTATATAGATTTCAATTACCGAACAAAAAAATTCTAAATTTACTCTATGTCGAAACAAGAAAATAATATATTTAAAAAAATTTAATTTTAAACAATAGAACGAAAAAATGGTGAGTTGTTTGATGACTTCATTGTAAAAATAATGCATTTATTATTTCTCACGCCTTAAGACGGTTCGTCTTAGAGTAGCGTAGTTTTCCTGTGCGGCTGGCTGGGTAGTAATGTTTTAAAAATAGAAAAACCAATACGAAAAAATGAATTGTCTAAATCTCGGGGAGTGTGCTCAATTCGAGGAAACTACAAATTTATTATGTACGATACACACGGCACATCTGGCTCCTTCTCGATTTATTTTCTCGAAAAGAAAAGGAACAAATGTTGATTTCAAGAGGAAATGATTAAATTTTTACGAGAACATTTTTCTAAAATTTTCTATACAAAAATTTTATCCGGAAATACAAGCTTTGGATCCTAAAAACACCCACGAAATGAGATTAATATACTTGTTTCTCATTAATTTCGCTCTCATGTCGGTAGGCTGCTATTTATGTCAATTAATTAAAATGTTTAAAATATTTCTTATATCTTTTTTTCTGTTTAGAGAGAGAAGAATACTCTAATTGAAATTATTCATTATTAAATTAAAAGCATTTTTATTAATAAGCTTGACAAAAATGAGATATGAGTTTTGTCGGAAGTTGACGTCAATAAACAGTAGCAAAAAAAAAAAAAAAAGATTTGTGGCAAATTCTTGTTATTTTTAAAAATTTCTATAAAGTGGACATCTGCCAAGGACTGATTTTTCGTTATATTTTCCAAAATGATAATGTTTTGATTTCAAAACAAGGATTAAGTATTGGAAAAACACGTTTTTCTGAAATAATATAAAACAGACAAAAATTTTTTGTAGAAATAATGTTCTCTTTGTCTTAAATCAGTTTTACAAATTTCTAATTGACTACTGTAGCAAAAATCAAAAATTAAAAATTCCATTACTAATTTAAGCTGGGAAAATTTTTTTTTTTGCGAAAAGATAAAAACAACAAAATTAAAAAAAATTAAATAAGAATGAATAAATAACACAAATTATAATAATTTCACAAAATTAACAGCTCAAAACAGACTATTATGTGATATATAATAAGGAAAAAATAGCATTATTAAGCACTTTATTGAGCTCATTGTTATTCAAGCTATTGTTATGCATTATGTACATATGTTGTGTAAATGTTTCTGAAATATTTATTTATTTTTTGGATACTCCAAATTTAGAATTTTTAGGATTAATTTGTTTTCTCATAGTCAAAAATAGTCTGAAAGGTGTCATTATAATTTTTGCATTTTGACTTATATTTGATTGGAAGTCAATCGGCTTATTAAAATTTAATTGTTTTTTAAAATTCAATTTCTTCGATTTCAGTGCTAATGCTACTTTTAACTGATGAACTTGATGTTGCTACTTTACGTTGTGAGGAACTCACCGACACTGATGATGAAACTGATTTTTGGACCACTTGCGTTGATGATGATTCTTGTTGAACACTTTTCTCGAGGCTCTGTTCAACCTTGCGTTGACTGCTAACAGCCTGCTCTATAACTCCAGTCGCAGTATTTTCAACACTGAGCTGATGTTTTTTAGGCGATGTTTTTTAAGGGAGAAAAAATATTTATGAAATACTCAATAACAACTTCTACCAAAATGTTGAGTTAAGTTAGCACAAATAACTTAAAGTTACAAAAGACTTTTTCCAGAAAAAAGCACAAAAATGAAAAGTGCGTTCCAATATATTGAAGAAGTTTTTTACGCACTAACTAAGATACCTTGATTTTATTCAAAAGAAGAATTTTGAAACAAAAAAGCCTTTCTCGCTTTAATTCTTACCTCTTGCGAACTTTCCGCCATCGACGTTGAACTTTTTTGAACTCCAGAGTTGGTTTCGGCTACTTCCATTTTGGAAAATACGAATTTATTTTGTGAAAGTGCTGCGTTTCAAGGCTGTTTATCAAGAATAATTTTGCCTTTTTAAATAAAAGGCAAAAGCTACTACGGAAAGGAAAAAAATTAATACTTTGAAAAGACTTAGACTTCTTGTTTTGATATTGCTTTGGGAGTAAAAGTAACACTAAAATTGGTGGAAAATTGACTTTTGACTTGACTTTGAATATCAAATCAAGTTTGTTAATTGGTTGTTCAAAATTTATTCTTTTAATTTCTTTCATTCTTTGGGAAAGCTCATTTATCTTTTTTCCCATGTACTCAAAAATGTGACAAAGATATGTATATGAAGGTATTTTTATATTGAAAAAATAATACTTTTCTTCTTTTACATAGCGAACATCACACAGTTGCTCGTTAAAAATAAAATTTTATTTGTAAAGATACAAAATTCTAGTGTTGAATATTCCACAAAAGCGGGCCACCTGTTTCAATCGATCTTTAAAAACAATTTCTTTGAGATGATATCTTTTTCGGTTTGGAGATGATGGCTCAAATAAAGACATTAAAATTTTGAAATAATTTTTACCCCGGATATTTTAGCTGTAATTTCTTGAGTCACATTTTAAATTAATTAAAACGTTTGCGACATCAAATTCGAGATTTTATTAAAATAATTTTAACTTACCTTTTACAATTTTTTGTAGTTGTTTACTAAATTTTCCGAATATTCAGTGCATTTACACGTTTTGTACTATGCTAGCGCACGGAATTTTACGTTCTCAAATAAATTCACATATATAATTTTTCTTATACTTCTTATACGCTCTTGATGTCTTTGTATTATTATCCTATTAAACAGAAATAAAAGCGGTCAGCATCACCTTTCACATTACATATTTTTATTTTATATTATAGTAAAAATTATTATTTGTTTTATTTTTCGGTAAACGAACTTTGGAAAAATTAGTGATAACATTCTTAATAATTCCATTGAGCGATTTCGAAGCGCTCTTTATTTAGATGAGGATTAAACTTCGAAGTATAAGTACGTAAACTTTTTATATCATACCCAATTTTTAAAAATTAAATATCGTTTATTAGAACATTCCAGAGACTCAATTGGCTTGTTTATTTATTTATTTATCACAGCTTCATCAAAACCCTATTTGCTAATAGTAATAACAGACAGAAATGATAATATCAGAAGAAGAACGTTACAATATTTTGTAGAAAATATATGTATTTCCATGGTGTGGTATAATTAATTTCTCGACATTTCATCACATTATGCTTTTTTTAATGCGATCATTGAATTTATTTATTTGAAAATAGAAAAGACCACCTTATGTCCTTGATCCGATTTTTATCTTTAGTTTTCTTGCGTTGTATTATGCTTTCTCTCACGTATTAAAAATACAAAAGCGATAATTTAGTGCTCCGTCTATGAAAAAGAAATACGAGTATAACGTTAAAATGAATAACTTCCTGTGGTTTTAAATCCTCTTGAATTTCACTTATTTTTCCAAAAATTGTATGATTTTTCAACAACAATTATATTTATCAAATTTTTTATTTTGTCGGTTAAAATTCTGAACACCAATTCACAAGAAAACTTAGTTTTTAACTATTTAATGTAATTTTACTGATTAAATTTTGATGTTGCTGTTTTCTATATATGTACAAGTTATAAAATATTTTGAAACTATTATTTATCTTTGTTAAACATTTTTTATTTTATTATTTTTTGTATATTTTTATTGTGGAACAAGAATTACTTTTTTCAAAAAAATTTTTCCAAGAGTTACGTATCGTTAAGCGTCCAACTCTAGACTCATTTCAGAATTTTCCATTCAGTAGGGAAATGGGGATATATTTTGCGACCATTTTTCTCTTATTTTTCCCACTTTAAAATTTTCTTTTTTTAACTTTTTCATTTTGAGCTGATTGTAGTATCTCTTCTTTTTCCCTCTCTCGACAACCATCTATTTCTTAGCAGCTATTAGCGTTAAATGAAAATTAAAAAAGGAATGAGACGGTTGTACAGCCCCAGAATAAAACGAATAGGCCTCTTTTACCCAGCGTAGACTCTATATACGAAAAATATTTGAAATCTTAATTCACGGATACATGTGAAAGATTGCACGTTATGTACGCAACTTGTAAACATCCCCGGCCAAGTTGCCTCACATGCATGAGTTTTCTGAAAATTTTCAGTATGATTATATTTATTTTCAATTTATTCTTGTTCTATTTGACGAGATCGTTTAGGAAGGACCCCGCCCTTCCTCCTCCCACGTCCCAAGGAACATTGCCGTAAAGCAGACGGGTTTCGTTTCTTACGCAAATAATTTCAGAAGAGCAGAAACCCGGGCCAGACTCGGTTAGTAAAAGTAGTGCCCAGGAAAACATCTTGACACACACTCTCAAGACGAATTTTTGAAAATTGCTCTATTTTTAACAAGGAAAGCGCCACTCTGCTTACACAGTTGTAAAACAAACGCGAGGCAACTGAAGAAAAACATTAATAAAGTGTAGCATGCAAGTTCCAATAAAATTTGTGCACTAATTACAAAACACAAGTAGTTTTACACGTTGTTTTCTGTAATTCCTTCATCTTGATTTTGAAAATAGTATTTTTTGGAATATTACTTAGGGGTTAATTGAACTCCGAAAACATTTTAACTTTTCTAACATCCTTAAAAGGGTTAAATCTTTTCTTTGAAGATGCTTAAAACTTATTTTTATGATGCAATTTCAAAGTTGTTTAAATGGCTTTATAATGTTTGATAAACAGATGTTATGGGGATTAAGAAAGGTTGAAAAATCTGGGACTATCTCAGGGTTTATTAAAAGCACTCTCATAATTATTATCTCTTTCTTTTATTTTTTGTGTATATATATGACTTTTTTTATTTCTTTTATTTTTTTTCTTTTCTAATGTTATTCACAACATTAAAGTACATTTTCTTCGATTCTTCTTATCTCCTACTCTTGCTTCATTTTTTAAATTTTCTCGTTCATTAATTTTTTATTTTGCCATGCAAATATAGTAATTTTAATAAATTTCCTTGTTCGGGTTTTTATTTCTTTTAACGCAGAAAAGTACTTTGGATTTTCTGTCTATTTTTCATTTTTATATGGTTCCTTCCGCAGTTTTGTTTTAAATGAATGCTTCTTCTTTAGTTTATGTTTTCTCTATATTCAATAGATATTTCAAATGCCCTATATTTGTATTTTCTTGCTAAAGTCTTATTGGGATACTATTTTTGATTTTGGCTTAGTCATTTTTGAATCGCTCAAAAAATTCGTTCATTAAACAACTTTTTTTCTTATATGAGTGGTAGCTTTTAGTGTTCATTATAATGAAACATTTTTTCACAATAGAAATATTTATGTTTTTCTTTTTGATATTTTGGTAATGTGCTGCTGTCTCTGGTATTTTTCTTGTAACATAGCGATTTTTTGTATTTTGTTTTCGCAATTTTCAAAAAACTTACCTTCATTGATGTAATTCAGTTTATAGAACAAGTTGTTTTCAATTTGTTTGTTGGTGGAGCGACGAGAATTTTGCGAAATTTATGCCTTTCAGTTATCCGAAATTTTAAGGCTCTATAGAAGTCATAGAAGAAGGGAATCGGAATTCTATTTCAAATAATTTAATATTTTTCTGAATAGATTTTCTATAAATTCTGTAATTTGGTAATATAAACTTGTGTAAGGAAAAAGTAGAGTGTCAATTTGTAAGACAAAATAATGAAAATTTTCGAATAGACATAAGTTGTAGGATTTTCAGGATGAGGTTGGAAGTATTTTGCGTTCGGATTTCTTGATGTTTTTCTCTTTTATATTGATTTACTTCGGTTTTAAATTGAGAAGAAGCAAAAGTCGAATTAAATTTGTTGTTTGTATACATTTTATTGATTCATTAGAAAATTCTTTCTAATTATTTCTTTTTTGTTATTTTTTGGGTGTTTTTTGTTTTCTTTTAAAAGAGGTTGTAGATTGAAATAAGGTAATGTCTTCATTAATATTGTTTGAAACATAAAATATTTAAATTTGTTTTTTTTATTTGAACATTTTAAACAGAAATAAATTTATTAATACAAAATATAAAAAAGGAAAAGTGAAATAATAATAATTGCGCATTAAACATAATAATTTCATTTCTCTCTACATTGTATACAACATAACCTGCATAGTAACTGTCATTTTCTGTTTATCTTTTAATTTGCATTCATTCTGCCACTAGCAGAAAATTTTCGTCTTACACGACAAAGACACGTATATTGGGCATATATTGAAATTATCAGGGAAAAAAAATTATTTATAACAAAACGGAAAAATAAAATATATATATTTATATATATAATAAAAATAGAAAAAACATGTTTTTTTTGCTTTAAGTAAAAAAATAAACACAGAATCCAGTGGAAGATATCGTTGATTGTTTCGTTTGCATTTTTTATTTTGCCTAACTTAATTTCGAAAATATAATTTTGTTTTAAATTTAAAGCAACTTTTAAAAGCAAAAGAACAAGTAGAAGAAAAAATTAAAAGAATAAAAAATATCATTGCTAAAAATTTATCAGCTTTGGGAATGCAGGCTAAGGTAGTAAATATTTTACTAGTAAATTCCTGAATATATATCCAAAACATTTTCATAGAAGCGTCCTTTTAGGCGGTTTCTAATGCGGGCATGTTTTTCACGTATCATTTTTGTTCTCCATTCTGTATTAATTTACAATTATTTTAACGCAATCGCCTTTTACTTCTTTCAAAAGATAAAAAGGGATCGAAAAAGTAAAGAAAAAGTAGTTAGACATTCATATATTGTTCGGTTTGTTCTTTTTCCAAAAAATGTTTATGTTTGTTATGTGTTTTGTTGGTTTTCCGTCAAAAATACTCAGCTGTTATTTTGTTTTTTCCATTATGCACAGTTATTATAAGTCATTATTTATAAACTTAACACCTAGTTTGGCATTTTCTTGATTTTATGTTTTTTTTTTCATTCTTTGCGCCTAATATATTTATATATAGTAAAAAATTTTCTTTTCAGATTTATATATATATACATATATATATATATA
This sequence comes from Machimus atricapillus, assembly GCA_933228815.1. Classification (NCBI taxonomy): domain Eukaryota; kingdom Metazoa; phylum Arthropoda; class Insecta; order Diptera; family Asilidae; genus Machimus; species Machimus atricapillus. The sequence continues at coordinate 53,904,932 of OW121785.1, forward strand.
TATATATATACATATGTACTTTTTGTTTTATACATTTCATTCCATTTTTATTTATACTTAATTATATACTTGCTCAATTATTTTTTTATTTTCTGCTTTACTCGCTCAAATTCATTAAAAAAGAAATGCTCATCTCGTTTTGTGTGTCTCGCACCTTTTAAATCTCTCATACTAATTTTACTACTAAATTTATTATTTATACAATTCACATTATTTAACAACATTATTATAATAGAAAGCATTCCACATACGCACTTTACACACATCACCACAATTGTTGATCTTAAACGATTTTTATTTATTTATTTACTTTTTTTTTCAACTGCATCATTTTTATTAGTACTAATGTTATTAATATTTTTACTTTGTGGTTTTTTACTTTGTCCATTTTTAATTTTCTGCTTGATGTCAATAATTTCCATCCCAAAATGTTTGCGTTGCTTTCATACCGAAAAACATATTTAAACAATTTTGGGAAATTATTTTAGGGCTGTATCCATAATTTTTGTTTCCTTGGTTCTGATATATTTTTCTTATATTTTATTTATTTTGTTTTCTTTTTACATTTTTCACAAAATTAAATTGAGAGACAAAAATTACTTTGTTCGATTTCTATTGAAATCTTAATATTTCATGCACAAACACGGAATCAGATAATTTTAAATGGATAATTGATAGCAATGTCTAGAAGTACTCCTTTAGAGCTCAGAGTTTAAAATATGAAAAGAAAAAAAGAAAACAATTTTATTTTTATCGTTTTCACATTTCAGATTCAAATTTTGCACCTAACCAAAAATATAGTAGTGTAGTGTAATCAACGTCAGTGCTTTACTAAACATAAAAATAATTATGCTCCTTCTTATAATTTTGGCTTCAGTTTTTTAGATTGGCTATTTTATAACTTTTCTCAATTTCGTGTAACTTAAACAATTCGATTCGTCCCCTATTTCTTTACATTATTTACCCAAATATTTTAAAGTTTATGAATAGTTTGTCTTTTGTTTATTGTGTCATTTTAATTCTTTTCATCTATTCATTTAGAAATTACATAATAAAGTGGCACACAATTCAGTCCTTAATTTGTTCCTTGGATATTATATTAAAGATTGTTATTATTATTTTGTTTTTATGTAAAATTAGGACAAGGGTATTTTTATAGTTCACTATCGAGATGAGGGTAAATTTGATATTCGATTTTCGGTAGTTTAACATTTGGTTAATGCAAAGTAATTAAAGAACAAAATATAAATTATCAATTTTAACATTTTGAAAGAAGGAAAAAATAATAAAATGAAATTAAAGTAAAATATTATTTAAGTTCAGGGCACCGTACGGACATACCACAGCCATTGAGCTATAATTTGATATTTGGGTCTTGAGAATCAATTCTATTTTGAAAAATTAATAATGGCGGACGCAGAAGCATAATTAAATAGTTTTTAACAGGCTGTGATGTCATAGGAGAAGAAATGGAATAAACAGATCCAAACCATATATGTCTTTTTTGAAATTTGAAACAAACTACATACTTATGTTTTTTTTTTTGTATAGAATAACAAGGTCTAGAATGAAAACAAAAGAAGCAATGAAAATCAAATACCAATTTTTTTGAGAATCGATATTTTAAGTAAAATTCTATCGGGAAACTCAAAAAACAACTTTTTTATGTAAAGTTTACGGTTGTTGTCGGATATTTCGAAAAAAATAAAAATTTGATGAAAGCAATCCTTGACCCCTTTCGATGTCTTGTATTAACTTCTTCTTCTTGTTCTTCTAAACATAATTGGTATATTTTCTGAATTTCTTTTTCATCTTAACGATACCTATGCAAACGAATTAACTCTAAAAAATTACAGTTCGAATTGTAAACAGCACATATGATTACTAAGCGGTACCATTGAAGATGGTTCCGTGGCAATAAACTGTTATGTGACACTAATGGCTCCATTATCACCATTATCCGTTGTCCTATGATGGGTTGCTGTTGTTGTTGTTGCTATACTAGGTGTTGATGGTTTTGCCGCGCTACTTTGATTTGTTGAACCCGTTACAGTTGGAAAATGGTGGGTAAATTGTTGTAAATGTTGACTAAGTGCTAGAGAATGATGATGTTGCTGATGATTTTGCTGTTGGTGTGGTTGATGTTGCTGTTGTTGAACTGGTGACACAGCTGTTGTCGCAGCTGCAGATGCAGTCAATTGATAGTGCTGATGATGCTGCTGCTGTTGCTGTTGATGTGTATTCGATGTTTGGGTAAGGGCTGGTGTACTAAAATGATGATTTGATACATCTGTTGATGAGACAACAGTGGTTGTTGTCAAATTTGTATAACCAGATGTTGGTTGTATATCGTTCGATGTCATTGACGATGATGATAACGATGATGACGATGTGGAAGACGAAGAGATCGTTGACGATGGACTAGCAGCATTAATCATATGTAAATGATGCTGTTGATTTTGTTGATGGTGGGAATGCTGTTGATGCAAACCTTGATTTTGTATTGTTGATGGGGAATTATTATTAACCGTATAATCACGTTTTGTCAATTGATTTATACTAAGTGGATTATTAACATCTCTTGGATTTGCACCCACTGGATTTCGAATTGTTTTTTCAAAAAACATATCCGATGAAAATCCTCCACCTGTTGTCGGTGTTGATGATTGCACAGTACTACTAAAATTTTGTTGTTGATGATTACTACTTCTCTGGGAAGACATCAACTTTTCGATAGTTGTCTTCCCGTCAACCAATTGAGGTAGACGCTTAGACATTTCATCGTCTTGTACAACAGATGGACCTAAAGATGTCGTCCTTGGCGATTCCGTACATAGAATTGAGTTATTCGAGGTTGTTGAAACTGACGATGGTGTAAGCATGTCTAGGCCGGGATGTTGGTGCTGTTGTTGTGGCGAAGTTCTCTCGCTTATGCTAAGGCCAATTAGGGGACCCAGTCGACTGGTTAATTGCAGCGTTTGTCCCATACCGTGTTGCATAATTTTTTCAGACTTATTAACCTGCCCGGTTGACGCTAAAATAGATGGCACAGTGGTTGTGGTAGTTGCTGATATACTTGAAGTCGATGATGTTGTTGTCATGGCACTCTTGTTTGGACCTCCATTGGCATTTAAATCACTGTTATTGCTATTGTTGTTATTATTATTAATATTGCTAAGGCTACTCCCTAAAGGTTTCCTATGTCTATCTAAATTGCTTAATTGTTGACTATTATTTATATTGCTACCGTTTTGTGAATTTTCTGAAAAGAGCGGATGCTGCTGCTGCTGTTGATGGTGATGGTGCGAATGATGCTGTTCTTGACTACTATTTATTGTATTGGGAGTTGATGGACTAGTTAAAAGATTCAACGGGCTAGCAAGACTTGTTGATGGACTTTGTAGGCTTGATAAGCCACTTAAGCATCCAGGACTCGATAGTGATTGATTAAGTGATTCTGTATCATCTTCAGGTGTTTTAGCTTCATCGACACTACCACAGCTGCCAAGGTTATCATCACTAACATGATTGTCCATATCTGTTGTATTTTCTTCACCTTCAACTTCCATATACCTTATGCATTTCTTTTTGCGTCTATATTTTTTCGGAAAATTAAAGAGAAAAAAGATATATTAGAATAAAAATGTTGAATTTTTTAAAACTATAATTTTTACTTAAATTTAAACATTTTTTTCTGTAAAATGCTAAAAATCAAAATATTTCGAGTATTAATTACTTTAAAAAGATAAAAAATTTTCACAACCATGCATGTGTTACAATGCTGTAAAAACATTTATCAAACACTCGTTTTTGTCGTAATATTCTTGAGCACTGTAAAATCGAAATTGAAACATATGTAAATTGCAGTTATTTCGAAAACATTTTAGGAGTGACTCTTTTGAAATCCTGAGAAACTCTAGAAACTAAAAAGTTGCATCAAATCTATGAAAATATTTACGGGGTATATTTTTAACTTAATTTAATGCCTTTAACCTATCATAGGACTGGATTTAGTTTTCGGCTGAAATTTTTGTAGTCTATTCTGCCAGCTGTGGGGTAGTAGTCCACACAACCTAATGAAGCAATAAACTGAAAAGTAGAGCTGCTTTTTAAATATCAAAATGTCTACCAATTTGACAGTGCTCAATTGCATACATGAAAATAAAATTGTCACATAGACAAAATAATAAAAATTAGTTTCAGACATACGTCTTTTGAATTTCAATAGTTGTGCATAACAAAGCTATTACTAGCACAGCTGTTTTAATAGGATTAAAAAACTACACACGATCATAACCTTCAACAGGATTTTAAAGGCTTTTAAAAAAGCCGCGAGCAAAAAGTCGCTTTCTTAATTTTAAGGAAAATAAACCAGCCAAAAACGTAGGTCAGCATTTTTCTTGATTTACAAATGTAATACCAACTTAACGAGTCATGCACCACATTTTTTTCTTTTTCAAGAAACATTCCAAAATCATAAAAGCAAATATAAGTTAAAATTTCGCCTCCTCTTAAATTTTTTTTTACAAATTATATGGAGGTTTCATTTTTTAGGTGTTTTTTTTGCACACAATAAGAATAATTAAGGGAAAGAATAACACTAAATAAACATAAAATTAAATTAAAAAAATAAATTTTAAATTTAAGCCACAATAAATAGAGATCAAGAGAGAAAGAGGAAGGAAATTTTACAGTAATAAAGAAAGAAGTTATTTTTTTGGTAAATTCTCAGCAAACTATATTTAATATAGTGTAAAAACGTAAAAAAACATAATTAAATAAATTAAAGACCATAGCGGTAAAAGTAGGTGATAAAAATTTTCCACAACAAATAAAATTTAAAAAAAAATAATGTTTTTAATATGAACAGTAAATATTATTATAATATCAAGTAAAACGAAAAAAACATCAATCAGAAACATCGAACAACAATTAAAAAACAGTAGAATTTTAGGAAATATTGAGAATATATCATACACATTTTGTTTGTCATAAAAATTAAGTCCAATTGTCGTGTCAGCCATCGCTGATTCGAATCTGTTTTGTGTTTTGTAGAAGACCAAAAAGATGCCTAGAAGGGGGCAGATTGTACAGTAGAGAGTTCGCAGGTATTTTGGTTTTTCGTATTTTGTACAAACGTAACCTTCAAAAAGTTTTTTCCCATCTTTTATTTTGATTGTTGCATGGCACTCCCTGCATTTGATAGTGCTTCATCCGTCTATAATTTAATGACCTTGGTCTGTATGTCTCTTCGCTCTTGGTGAATACCAGATTCTTCTTTTTTGAAAAATAAATTATAATCATACCTCCGATTTTGTTTTTAGTATCCATTTCTTTTAAATGCTTTTGACTTGCCTCTTTTTACTCTCCCTTTGTTTTCTCTCAGAAATACATGAAGAAATTGTAAAACTCCTCCCACAAAAGACGTTTGTTATCAATTTTTAATGTTTAAGTTCTATGTTGACTTAATAAATTACTTATAAGACTCGAATCTCATATTGTTCTCCCTCCCTCTCGCTCTCTCTCTCTCTTTCTCTCTACTGCATACGTCATTGTCTTCTTCATCTTCTCTTTCTCTCTCTCTTTTATCCCATTATTATACATATAAAGGTATTTTTTACAAATTAACATATGTTGGCGCTTGTGGTGATGGTTGCTGTGGTCCACCCCCATTAGGACCTTGACTAGATTGTTGAGTCACACCAGATGATCCAATTACTTGAAGATGATTTGATGACGTCGATGATGATGATGATGATGACGAATTTTGCAGAAGTACTGATCCTCCTGTACCTGGTGCTGTTGTTGGCATCACTGGTAAACCAGGGCTGGTGGTTTTTGTTGCCGTTTTTTGGATTTAATGGTTTTTTTTTTCATTATTTTTTTCCGAAATAATTATTTTTTTTATAAAGTTGACACGTTGTTTGTAAGCATTAAAATTAACGAGTATTTTTATAAGTTAAAATATTTCGTTTATACTTCTTTTTTAATTTTAAAATAAAAACAAAAACTTTTGTTTAAATGGATTTAAATAAAACGGAAATGAGAAAATAAGTAAATATAAAAAAAACTTTTATTAAATGGTTAAAAGTGGGAAATTGTAATTTCAATTCTTGTTTTAAATACTTTTAAAATGTCTCAATTTAAAAATGTACGGATAACTTCTGAAGGAAAAGAAAACTTTTTACTCTCTAATTAAAAAAGAAAATATAAAGAATTAATTATGTTGTTTTATCATGAAAAAGACGTATATAAATCCATCATTAATAATATCTTGGGCTGTTTCACTTTTGCTTACTTTAGGCTGTACAGAAAAGATCGTAAATTGCAAAAATCCTAGTGTTAAGCAAAGGAATTAAGTCTCTATATTTGAATACTAAAACACAAAACATTTGAAATTAATATCTACAGAATCAGTTCAGAAAATGTGTCTGAGTATTAAACCTACTATACAAATTATATATAATTTACACATTATAATTTTCGCACAGCAATATTTTTTTAAAGCAACATTATTTGTAAGGCAGTGTACTTTGTGTGTTATGTCTTGAACCACGGCACCGGTTGAAAAAATAATTGGGATCAGAATTGGAATCGACACACCTTGGAACTTGGTACCACGAATTATTCAGAAATGCATAAAAAGTGGCTCAGACTATTGAAAGCTCAAACCTCAAGCACTAACCCATATTTTGGGTTAAAAAGCAAATTTTAAAATAAGAGAAACTTAATAAGAAAAAATCATTGGGTTAAGTTAGTGATTGTTCTTTTGGTTGCTATTTGGCAAAATGGCACCTTCGTCTAAAGAACAAAATGTTATTACTATTTAGCAACATCGAGATTTGGAAGTTCCAAAAATTCTTCCAAAACAATTAAAAATATTTTTTATGTAGGTATGTGTGTATGTAAGTAGGTTTGGATTAGATGTTCTTTTTTGCAATTTAAAATAATTTCAGTAACGTTTAACTTCTTTAAATAAATAAAATGACCCAAAAAGAGACAACACTGAAAGTACATAACGAAAAAAAAGTAAATAGACCTTCCAAGGACGAAAGTAAGCTTTTGTTTAAAATAAAATATAATACTTTGTTTTATAAACAAGAAAAACAATTTATAAGTAGTAATAGTATTTTTTTGCATTTTTAACGTTCTAATATAAAAATTCAGTTGATGCTTCTGATTAATGTGTTTCTTCGTTTTTAACTGGTTGTTAATGTTTAAAAATATACTAAAGAAATTTTAAAGTATTTAGTAGAACAAAAATAAGAATAAAACCAACAAAACTTCAAAAAATATATGTCTGTAAATATTTCCTTTTATATATTTAAAATTTAAACTCAAGGAATCTTTCATGTCGTATGCCCTGTTACTGTAGTTTTAATTTTTATAATTTGCAATAAACCTACCAAAGCATAATTGCATTTATGTTTTAATCTAAAAAAACTTTAAACAATAAAAAGAAAAGTGTCTCTATCTTAAAGGGTTAATAACAGTTTTCTTTTGCAAATTCTTTTTTTTTTATATATCTTGTATCAATAGTGCGCTTATGAAAATTGCAATGCACGAAAAACCCAAAATAGATAGCGTGAAGTTGTTTTTCTAATTGTATGAATATGAAATTTTAAAAGAAAAATAATTTTTATAAAATTAATTTTGAAGTTTTATAAATAAGGTAGCTATAGTACAAATCTGGGTGCATAACTCGCTTGCTTATATTTAACTTAAGGGAAATAAAATTAAAAAGGGAATGACAAAAATTATAACAAGAGGACAAAAGAAAAATACAACAAATCAAAAATATAAACGCTATAAATAAAAAAAATATCTGTAACCCATTAATTTATGGTTTCTTTGTGGAATGACACATTTCCTGAATGAAATAAAATTTTAAAAAAGTTTATTTTCCGCCAAAATAAAACGATTTTTTTAAACTACCTTTTTAATTAATTTTTAAAATCTTTTCGCACTAGGAAAAATTAAAAACGAAATTAATTGGACAAAACGGTAGCAACTACAATTAATATACTTTTTTCATGCTCAACTTTTTCTGAGCTTTACTTTTTTCGAAAAACAACTTTTTGAAGATGAAAATTAAAACTGCGATTTGATATTTGATTGGTCTACGTGAAAAATATGTTAGTATTTTAAAAACCAGTCATAGTTCTTAACCGATTTGCTTTACCATATTTGCATTTGTTGTGCATATACATATAAGGTATTTGTAGATTTTGATTTTCCGAACTTCAGATAGGGTTTTTACTAAAACCTTTTTAAAATTTTAATTGCAGGGAAAACAAAGTCGTTTCTACAATTAATTAGAAAGTTTGTTATTTTACAAGTGTTTTATGTATAATGTAATTTCAAGTAAAATGATCCAACACAATATTTAAAAATCTAAAATCCTTAGGATCTAAAGAAAAAAATACATTTTTTCGACCTAAAATTCAAAGTCCTCGTCTTAAATACGATTAAAATATATTTTTATTTACATTTTATTTATTGGCTCATACTAAGGCAACAAAGAGAAAAGTTGGATAATAATATAGGGTAAAATGTTTTTGAATAAATAAATATGTAATAAGGAAAGTTCAAAAGTAAGAAAAGTTTGTAAATTGTTTATAAAAATCATTTTCTTTTAGTTCTACTTGAAGTATTTTAAAGCGAATTTTATGCCTGTTTCTTTCTTATATAACACAGAATTTATACAATGAATTTGGTATATAAAAACATATTCATTTTCAAATTAAATTAAATTAAACGTCTTAGAATTTATCAATTTATATACGTCTTTCCACAGAGAAATAAAATACAATAAAAGTTAATAGAATTTTTTTTTCAGAGTGTGCTCAAAGAAATTAATGGTAACTACTATTAAATATGATGTAGGAAACATCTTTAAAAATTAAGAATTTAATTCCAATTTTAATATCAAGCACAGTTTCTCAATAAGAAGAAATCTCGAATGAGTTTGGAAAAGTTCACTACTTTCCACAAGTTCTTCGAAAAGGCAATTTTTTAAGGAAATATCGCTAAAATATTTCAACAAGCCTCTGTAAAATGCAAATGTGATTTATAGAGATACAATTTTATCTCAATTTAGAATCGAAATGGTTTTATTGAATCACAGAATTCCGAAATTATCAAGGAAAACTGTCTTAAACAGAATTGAAAATGTTTATAAATAAAATTAGGCGAAGGTTTAGAGGCTAATTAAAGTTTAGTCACATACTGAATCCTATATGTTTCAATGACTTTTTAGATAATTATAAAAAGTAAACATGTGCTTTAATTTGAAAATTTAAGATAATTAAGTAATCGTAATGTTTCTTTTTGTGCATTTGAATCGTTGCTAAAAACCTTGCATTATTTATCTAAGGACTTTAAATGAAACAAAAGTAAAAAGAAAGTAGTAAAAATATTTAAGAATGATGAGAAAAGTATGACTATAATTTAAGAGAAAATCAAAATAATTGTGTTATTCAAAGAACAATAATTTTTTTTTAAGAACTAAAAAGTACTCAAAAACTGTTTTTGAAAGAAAAAATCAAAAAATTACACCGAAAGAAATAAACAAAATAATATTTAGAAGCAACAAGTAATGTAGTAAAAAAATATTTGTCCTTTTTTAAAAAATTTGTGTTTTTTAAATTAATAAAATTAAAAAATATAACATACCTGCAAGGCTTGCACCATTGATTTTGTTGATCCAAACCAAACCTGGCACGACACTTCTTCATGTTGTTACCTGCATATTGTGGTTTTGTTTGTTGATGTAATATTTTTGTATTTTGTGTTTTTTTTTTTTGTTCAAGGTGAGTTCATGCCATTTTTGTATATTTTTTCGGATAAAAGGTGGAAGATAAAAGAAAAAATTATTTTAGACAAATTTGTTTTCAGTAGAAAAAATGTTTGCAATATAAAAAATTTAAAAATATATAGTAAAATATAAAACAAACTAAAAATTATATTAATGCATGCATCACGTACGTATTTTATATGGTTAATTGGGAAAAGTAATATAAAAGAAAAGAAAAATATTCAAAAATCAATGTATGCATTTTTTGGTTTTTCTCAGTTTTTGATTTTTGTATTCGTATTCTTTCTTCAACTCTATAAATTTATTTTAAAATTAACATAATTAACTCGCAAGCATTAAAATGAAATTCACTGTCTATAAGTGCAATGCTTTACAATGCTTTTCTTTTAAAGTCCGAATAATTAAATTATAAAAATAAATAAAATATAAGTATGTGTGACAAAAGCAGTGATCTGTTTTATATCGATATAATTCATAAATACAATTTTCATTGAGAAAATGTTCGTAGAAATTCAAACTTTGAAAAAGTTGTGACGGTAAGAAAATTGCTTATCTTTGTTGAGGTATTTTTAGCTGGCGAAAAACCTCATTTTGCTTCAAATTCGTTGTGGGTATGCAAGCTTCAACAATTTAGTTCTTACCACCTTTAAAAATTCTAAAAGAGTTAAAGAAGCAAATAAAAAATTTGATTTTTAATAAATTTATTAAAGTATATTGACTTTAAAAATTATTTTCAAAGATCTAAAAGTGAGTTTCCCTAATTTAGAAATGAATAAAAATTTAGAACCTAGTTTAAAGCAATAAAAATACATGTTTATATTAAATAAATTATCTTACCATCCTAAAATCAATGCCGGCTGTATTGTTTTTTTTCCAAAAAAACTTAGTTCTTATTTTAAGATATGTATTAACATTATTATGATTCCTGTGTGCTTAAGAAGGCATTAAATAGAGAACGATTTCTCAAAGAGGATGAAGAAAATTGTTGGTGATAGTGACAAGAAATGTGAAATTAAAATACACCGAATAACAGACCACTGTTTTTAAATCTTGAATAAACATAAAGATATGCTTTTTACGAAGTCAATGTTCTTCTACTTCGCTTAAATTTTCTGTTTTTTATCTATAAAAATTAACTTGAGCGGCTTTCAGAGATATTCAGAGTAACAAATTGCCTTTATTATGTTCTGATAAAAAGAAAGTGTTTATCGCAATTTTCATTAGCTATTACTAAAAATAAGGAAAAAAATATTAACAATGTTCCTTTTCTAGGAGGAAATTGTATTTTGTTTCATTTCGTTGGGGATTGGGTTTGATATGATGATATAATATATATAAAGTCTCATTTTAAGGGGTTTTATATTTTCCAAGAAAATCAATTCTCTTTTGTTTACTCCTTTTAAATTGTGATATCAGATAAAATCAAAGTTGAGCCCAATTTTTGCTTTGCATTTTTAAAAATTTAAAAAGTATTACGAAAAGAAAAGTATATCGCAAAAAATCTAAAATAAAAACCAAAGTACATATTTTAGCAAATTTTAGAAAAACGATATAAATAAAAATCCGATAAGTTGGTTTTTCGATTAATTAATATATCTTTGTTGTTTCAACGATTTAAAATTTCACAACAAACAAAGAAATGTATTGTTTTCATTTTTATCTTGCTTAGTATATTTTACTATAATCTGTGATGTTTTTTAAATTTTTGTTTAAATTTTAATTTCAATCTCATTGTTTTTTCTTTGGTTTTTTTAAGAGCACTACTGCTTTTTTTTGTTTTTTTTTTTTGATCGAGCTTTTCATATATACATATATTATAGTATGTATATATGTATTTATATTTAAATCAACAAAATTAGAGCGATAAATGAGTATATGCGTCATGAGTACAAAATTAAAATTATAACGAAAAGAATAAAATATTAATAAAAGTAAGAAATATATAATTTGTTTTTTGTTTCAAAATTTTATAAAATTTTTGATTTATTCTACCTCCATCGCTGGTATCTTGTTTTCTTTTCCTCTTCTTTCCACGAGATGCATTCGTCCGCGAACTCCAATCTGGATACATTTGCATATGTAACTGTCGTTCGCGTCTAGCTAGTTCATAATATTTTGCCTGCTCTTCACGGCCAAGTGCATGCCACTGTATGATTTTATTGAGGATTATATTATACAATTTATAATTATTTCAAAAAAAAATATTTTTCTTTTTTTCATTCAAATTTTAATGATAATTTGAAAAATAAATATAAGCATATTATTATCTATATTTATTGTCTGACAAAAAAGGGAGGAATTCCCAAAACTGGTTCTTGTTCATTTCGTTTTCTTTTAAGAAATATGATTTTTTAAGAAATTCGATTCAATGAAATCAAATTTTAAAAAGATTTAATGTGAAATAGTGGCATTTTTTTTTTTGAAAATATAAAAATATTTCTTGATTGAATTTCTTGAATATAAAAGAGCCAGAGACATGTTTTATTTAATATCTGTTACTTGATTTTTTTAAACAAAATGCAGTTTTTTTTCATGACTCTAAGTGAGAAAAAGTAATGATTAAATGGGCGGGCAATAAAAACAGCGTTTTTTAAGTTGTGAACCAATTGGAAGGTGTTTTTTTTATATTATTTATCAATAAAATTGAAATATATAATTTATAAAAAAAATAAAACATTGTCAAAAAGGGGGTTGCTTTAATGTAGGATTAATTTATGGTAAAGGTACTGCTCTTTTATTTTCAGTATCATAAAAAAATTCAAACACTTCATTTGCTCTTTGTTTCATAATTTTTCCGGTTATTATTATTTTCTTCAAAAAATGCATGCGCATTAGATTGGAAAATTTTTAAATAAAATACAACAAAATACAATACTGACACCTCAACAAGTACATAGTTTATCATTTTTATGTTTAAGCAAATTTCTTAACAGCGAAAATTAAGTGTAGTACTTTTCATTAAATTTAAATATTTATTGACTGATCGTACAACGGTTTCGGGCGCATGCGTATTTATGTAAATATTCATTTACTTTATTCATTTAAAATTAATTGTATAGCTTTAAATATTTTGTTGTCGTATTTTAATCGTCTATTATTATGTTGCTATTATTAATGCTTAGCTATTTCCTTTCCTTTATTTTTCCTCTATATCCTAAAAACAATTTATGCTAATTCCAATCAGTGTAGTAAACTTTTACAGTGGCTAATATATGCAGGGACCATTCCTTCCAGGAATATAATGAAGAAACTTTTGAATTAAACTTTTACAAATAAAAAATATTGAGTAACAATTCATTGCATATATAACAACCCCGCCTTTTTGCAAAAATTTCTATACGAATTTCTTAATTATTTAAAAAATTCCATTGAGAGCACCTCATATTTGATCAAAATCATAGAAATCGTGTTAACAACTGTTAATTAAACGTGTGAAGAGTGAAAAACATCGCATTGTTTGAACTGGTAGTTATGCTTTTGCTTAATAAAACTGGCTTTAGACAAAATAATGTTAAAAAACGAGTTTTATCTCGAAGAAATTATAATGCATTCGACCTTAAAATTAAGTCATACAAAGTAAATTGTAGCTTAACATTAACAATGAGCATTTTCTCTTCTCTCTCACTTCCTAGCCAATATAAAAATCCCAAGATATGTGGCGAGTACGTTACAAAAACGTAAAATATATGTAGATCTACTAATGTAGTAGAATAAAGAAGAGTCCCATTTGAATTCTTTTACAATTATTCAGTTCTTCAAAATACTGATTCAGTCTTAAGATGCAAAATTTCATTGGTTGAAAATTTAGTTTACAATTTGTAAATTGCTTTTACCTTAACGTTTTGGTTACGTCCAGAATTTTTAGAAATCTACTTACCTGAAGTGGGGTATATAATAAAAAAAAAAGCAAGAAACAAAAAAAATATTAATGTAACTTGCTTACGTACACAACGAAGTAGTCATAAATCTAACAAAATAATAATAGACATTATACGGCAAAGTAGAAATTAATTCAAATTTCTATTATTGGTAAAATTTACACAAAATTAATCCACATTTTGTCTTAGTCCAATTAAATTGAATATTTTTCTTTTTTTTTCTTTTTTTCTTGTTTTGAACTAACATCTAGTGCAGGAAACAAAATATTTATATAAGATAAAGATCCTCATGGTTACGTCGCTTCTGAGTTTTAATTTTTATTTTTGTTACTATAACTTTTATTCGTTTTTTCTCTCTCTTTTTTCTTCGTAATTAATATAATTTTCTTCTGGTTTTATATAATTTAAGCAGAAACGTGGTGGTACTAAATTTTCTTATATTTTTATTACAAAAAATGAAACGTAAAAGTGTCAATGAATAAAATGATAAATAATTAAAAAATTTTAAACTGCGAATATATCTGTTTTAAATTTATTTTTCCTTTATTTGACAAAGTTATACGAAACGAAAATAAATTAAATAAAAAATTTGCAAAAACAAAAATATTGGGCCGATTGATTTTATTTAGATATGTTTTTGTACCTAAAATAAGTTAAATTACTTCTGTTGGTACTCTTATAGATTTTGTTTTTTTGATAACGAAATAAATTAACAAGCAACTAAAGTTGAAAGATTTTGTTCCATTTTTTCCTTTTCGAAACATTTCGCTTTTTATGCTTTCAGTCTAATTAAGTTTTTTAAACAATTTGGAATGGAAATTAATAGAAATACAAAACTAAATAAATAAATGTATATCATTTTTCAAAAATTACAATCAAAAATAAATAATGTAATTGATGTGTTGCGGTCTCATGAATTCCACAAATCAAATGTTATGTGTGTGCGTACCTTGCCTCCATTTAAAAAAACTTAGCTTTTCGAATTTTAATCGAACTTTTCCTGTCTTTTATCTTTGGTTTCTTCAAGTGGAATTCTAATTTACTTTGAGCGGTGCTAACAAAATAATGTTTTCTTCATATTTTTTCAAATATTTTATTGAACTTCCCATAATTCATCAACTTCTCCTCAAATAAAAAACTATGCTAAGACAAATTCTTGGAGACTGCAAACCTTGGACAAATTAGTGCACCGATCCTAATTTTGGACAATAATTTCACTGGTCGAATTTCCTACATTAATGTTGGAGTGGAAAGTTATGTTTATTTCCGTTTCTCACTTATTAATTTACCTATTTTGTTCGAATACTTTTTGTAACAAAAATTTCACTGATATGCTTTGATATTGTTAATTAAAAAATGACACCAGAGGGCGCACGACGAGAAAATGTTGATGATGCGAGGAAGCAATAATTCATGAATTAGAACGGTTTACAAGTTTTATAACTAAGTGTTTTTATTTAAGTATTCCTAACACTAGTTCCTCTGACTTTTTATCCATATATAAATATTTTTCTCTTCTTTCATTTTAATTTTTTCTTTCATTATATTTTGAAAAGTAATGTTTTTTCAGCTTTTGTTAATAACATAATATTCAAATACTTATAAGATTTGTAATATTTATAATTAAAAAATTAATATATATTTTATAAAAACAAAAAAAAACATAGGTAAAAAAATATTTGCAATACCTCCCGAATCCGCGGGCGATCTGTCTTTTTTGCGTTTCTTTTTCTTCGAAACGTAACCGTAGTTGTCGCGTGCGCTCCACCCCGGATACAATTCCATATGTAATTGACGTTCTTGTCTTGCTTTTTCATAATATTTACTCTGTTCTTCTCTCGTCAGTTCATGCCACTATAAAAGTTTTTTGTTTCTTTTATTTATTTCTCTGTTATAATTTTTATATCTCTTCATTATTTGTTTCTTTGTTTTTTTGGCTTGTTCGTATTTAAAAAAAATATTAGTTTTATTTATATTATATACATATATTTTTTTATAAATATTTTTGCGAGAGCTAACCTCAATGTTTTGAATTTTTTTAAGAAAAGCAAGCACAATAATTAAAAAAAGGACGTAGATGAAGACGAAACGAACTTGCAAAAATATTTAGAAAAAAATTCACACATTTTTTGGGTGAAAAGCTTTCGAAAAGCTTTATTTTAAATTTTTGAAAATCACTCACAATTAGCAAGCTATTCAAAATTCACGAACAATTTGATGAAAACAGAAAAACAAATCCTAGACAGTATGAAAATTCCTTCTCTTTTCCTTCAAAAAAAAAAAATTAATAAAAAAAATAAATAAAAAAATAGTATATTTAGATGAAACTATTTCAGTATTTCTTGTATTTGCTTAAATTTGAGCAATTCTGCTAAAAATTTATGCTCTTGCCTGATCGGATATTACTTAATATAGAAAAAATTCTTTTTTATTTAATTTTTAATTTGTATCTTTTTAATTAGTTGATAATTAAAGGCAAGGAATAATTTGGTAGAATAAAATTAGCGTAAAAGTGTAATAAAACTGATAAACTTACTCTTCGTCCTAATATTTGGTTTATAGCTGCTGATTCCTTAAGTGTACATTCTGCAACAACCTTAGCTCTCATCTCTTTCATATACAACATAAATGCATTTAATGGTTTTTTGATATGTGGTTTCTTTTTTTCATTTGAATTATCTTTACAGTCAGGTTGTACACTTGGTGAGTTTTTCTGATCCAGACTTCTATAAATAAAAACCAGGTAGAGAAAAAAAGGATTATACTTTTGAACAGTGTCGCGTTTGGTTGATATTTTAATAGAAGCTAAACACAAACCAATAAAAAGTAAAACAAAAGTAATAGTAATAATTAAAAATATTTTTATAAATACTTCTGCAAGGCGAACATTATTGTTCAGATATTTTATACATAGAAAATTATTTAAACTCTCAATTATGAGAACGGCTAGATGAATTTTGAATTATAAACAAATTTTAAATAAGCCGATTTGATAGACTCTTATGGCCTTAGGCCTCGTCCATGAACAAAACTAAATTATTATAAAAAAAAGAATATTGAAAATAAATTGGTGTAAACAATTATATTTAATTTTAAGGCTTTGAAAGAAAGGCTGTTCTATCAGACCCCGTAAACCACCGGCGGGTCACGATCTGTTGCTCTATTAAACGAAAAATTTGCACCTACATTAGTTCAAATGTGTCAAATGTTTTTAAGGAAAAAAAAACGAAATATTGAAAATGTAATTTTTATTTTTTGGAAACCTTTGACTCAAATCGAAGGGCTCGGCTACAGCAGCACTTGCAGCGGCAACAGCTAGGGCCTTAAAACCCTGCAGCGTTTGCAGAAGGGTCTCACTGTTTGATAGGTTTGTCGCGCTGCTGCTGTCCGATGCGATGTCCAGGGGAGTTCTATTTGATTTTTGGCCGAAACTTAAGTCATCTAAAGTAGCCTTGTGATTTGTTGATGAATTAACGACTCTTTGATGATATTGCTGCTGTTGTTGAATGTGCTGCTGCTGCTGCTGCTGCTGCTGCAGTGGTGACGACGAATGTGGTGATGATTGCCTCTGTCGCTGATGCATTTGTTGCTGTTGGTGATGTTGGTGAATTTGATTCACATGACTACTAATGTCTGCATTAAGAGAGTTTCCTAGAGTCTGTCCCTGTAGTCCAACCCCTCTTTTAAAATAATATTCAGACATAATATTTTGTTCCAACAGTTTGTTGATGATTGCAATTAAATTATTTGTTGCTATTTTATTAGTGAGAATGTTTGTGTGTATTAGCGAACTAATCGCATCAGGTGTGTTTGATGCATTTGATGTTGCCGATCGGGCAGCAGCAGCTGCAATTGCAGTTTGCTGCAAAAATTGATTGGTAAGCTTCAAGTATCTCTCCAAATGCATTTTAGCAATATCGAGTGATTGGTGTTGGTCCAAAAAATTTGCTAGTGGATTAATGTATGTTGGTATATCTGAATTTAAATCGTCACTCAAATTCTGCTCGATTCCACTGAAATTTGATGTTGGTTCTGTAAATGATAGTAGAACTCCTGATGATGACGCGTCACCAGTTGCACTGAGTTGATTCAACTGTTGTTGATGTTGTTGCTTTAGCAGTAGTAAGTCGTTTAGGGTATTGTCTTGGTTGCGCTGTTGTTGAAAAAGTTGTTGTTGATCTTGCTGCTGCTGCTGCTGATGATGAAGCTGTTGCGGCAGTAATTGATGATGATTTTTTTTTGAAGTAGTCAATTTATCATCCGTATTGCTATACGTTGGAGAAGGTGTCCTATCGTTCGAACTAATTTCAGATTCTTCTATTTTTAAACTATTGTGGTATTGTTGTTGATTCAATTGTTGCTGCTGTTGAATTATTGATGAATTGACAATTTGCCCTTGTTCCGCTGATGAATTATTGTTAAACAAATATTGATTATTTGTTGTTTGCAAACTATTATTTGAACTATTTATGTTATTATTATTGTTATTAATATTGTAGAGATTTGTTGTTTGTGATGACGAAGGAGGAACTACAGCAACTGGACGCTTTTTAACTGAAAGATTTAGCGGTTCATTACAATTTTCCATCGCTTTACAAAATCGAAACGATGAAAAAGGCCTTTTTTGTGTATACTTTTAGATTAAACATATAGGCAAAATTTACGTCCGTTAAAAACTTTTCATCCTTTATTGAAAATCCACTACACGAGTTGCTTACTACAAATTTTTCAGTTGCCAACAATTTTTATTTTATGTTTTAAGCTCGTCCCATTTTAATTCTTCTGCTTTGTAATTCTGTGTTTTAGTTTTGCAATAAAAATAGTTTACCTTCTCTCTGTTGCTACATAGACTCTACCTTTAATTATTTTGTTACCTTAAAGTGTTTCAACATATTTAACTTTTGGTAATGACACAATGATTTTAAAAACGATATCTTTTACTTTCTCTTTTTTTTTATTATTATTATTATTTTTATTTTTTTGTTTAAATAAGAAACACAATATCACATCGAATCACATATTTGTATAGGATGAACAGAATATTTTTCTTTTACACGTTTATTTATTTCCACTTTACATCTTTCTATATGTCTTCCAGATTTTGTTTATTAATTTTTCCATATCCGGTTTACTTTAGACTCTTGAAGAGTATTTACAGCACTTTTATATTAAAACAGTCATCTTTAATTTCCTTTTTGTTGACGGGAAAAAATATTTATTTATATAATTTACCAGACCTGTGAAATGTCTTCATATTTTCTTTGTACATGAAATCTGTAAAAGTACACCTTCTATTTTATTTAATACTGTCATATGCATGTACACTTCTCATTGCTTTTCTGGGCAATCAATAAGACATCCTCCCTATTTTATATTCTTAATGAGACATTTTCGTGAAATACTTCCTAGAAGTTATATAGTACATATTAATAATAATTCGAGTTTCTTGCTTGGCTTGGAAATGTTTATAAATTTTACATCTGATTGTTTTTTACTTCAATGTCATGTATTATAATTTCCTAGTTCGTATTATGGAAACCACTCAGTCCCAAAAACATTTATATTGATATATAACTCTTTTTTGCTTTTCATTTTTTGTTTCATTTCATATCGCAAAGTAATCAGACAATTCTGTACGTTGTGTGAGTGAATCCTCTTTTGCTATGTAGCTGAAAATGTACACCATAAAATATATGGTGCATTAGTACCATTACAATTTCTGTCGGCGGTGCGCGTCATGATTTTTTGTAGTATCATCCTTTTGAGTACGGCCCATTACATGCAATTACATGTTCTATTTATTTTGGATTTGAAATTTTTTTTAATTAATTTCCTTCTGCCCTTCAAGAGGCTGCAGCATTTCAAGAAGAAATCTAAGAGGTCCAAAGTTTTGAAAAGAGCTCGGAACATGTCCTGCTTTCCAAAAAAAAAAATTAAATCAGGGTAGGTCCTGACCGTTTCATTAATGCTCTCCTGGGCGTAAAAAAAATCCTGATTTCTGAAATTTCTACAAGACTAACTGAACATGGCCTGCTTTTCAGGAAATGTAAAAACAGAGTAGGTCCCCAGAGATTTTTTTTAGATACAGGGGTGTCAAAGTCGGAATATGAGAAAAAACAGATTACGGTTTACAATTTGACTAAATAAACTGGGGATTCACCAAAAAATCGGGTAACCCCAAAATTTTGGGGACATGCTTGTAACATTTACCGATTTCCACGAAAAGTAAAAGCCGGATAGCTCGGGAACAAAAACTTTGGGAAACGGGACGTCAAACTATCAAAAATGTTTGCGAAAAAATTACTCGAAAAGGAGCCCTCCTCTCGAGCCTCAAGAGGCTGTAGAGTTACGAGAAAATGTTGCAGGGCACCAACATTTTGAGGAGGCATTCACACCATTCCCAGCTTTCCATAAAAGAATAAGATTGGTTTACAGGAAAAATTTCGGGAAACGGGACGCCGAACTCCCTAAAAATGATAAAATCTCGCTTAAAAATTGCTTCAAAAGGAATCGTCTCGAGTTTCAAGAGGAAGAGAAACATTTTTAAAATCGCAAAGTCAAATGCAGTCAAATAAAATAAATTCAGTACATTAATTGAGATGTGTATCACCCTTATGCATCCGAAACTCAATTTCAGTGATTTCATGTACATAGGTGTAAAACTGTTAAGTAGGTATGGGAGGCACACTCATGTTGAAATATATAATGAAATATTTTGCTGCATACATCATACGAAACTTAGGGCATATTCAGGAAGTGAACCATATTTCAAGCACCTGCAATTGTAGCATATGTCTTCAACATATTTATCCCTATTTATCGCGACAATACCGATATTATATAAAGTGTTAATATAAGTAAGCGCCACTCCACCCAATGCTATAATATTTTTTTCATTGAAATATGTCGTATCTTCCTTTCAGGAACTTATTGATCTTTACTTTTCGTCGTTAATATTTCACCTCTCTCTCTTTCTGCAATGGGTATTTTCAATTTATGCAATGAACAAGGAAGGCAGAAAATTTTATTTACAAAATATTGAAGAGTAGCAATTAAGCTTTTGGAAAATTAAAATGTAGTAGTCTCCATTTATAATAAAATAAACGAATAGAATTCAAATTTTTGATAAAATAGTGAGAAGCTTGTTTTTCAATTTATGAGGTTTTTCAATGAGCATGATTAGAAATTTTCAGAAATTTATTACGAAATGTACATACATAATTTTGATAACAGAATTAAAATGATAATGATAAAATAATAGAATCAACTTATGATACTAATAAAAAATTAAAATTTTATTTAACTGGCTGGAAGTGTTTGAAAACAGGAACCCTATATTATAGGCCCAGCCGTTAACCCACTCTTTTTCCTATAATTGAATAGGCACACACAAATAAATTATATATAAAATTATCATTCTTCTTTTTATTCCAGATGTAAACACAATCCACAGGTTTTTCCACATGCACCACTTGACTATGGACACAAAAGCACACTATCTTTTTTCTGTAGAGATATACAAAAATTTGTGTATTTGATGATGGTGTTGTTGTCGTACTGTTGCCAGGGTATCCTTGGGAAAAAACGATGGAAAAATCGCCTTGTTTGTATATTTGGCTTAGTTTATGGCACGCCTGACCCCACATTAAACTTGTGTCACTTACACCGTACCACTTATTTTGTAAACAAGCACTCTTGAGATAGGAGGAAATTTATCTTTATTTTTGCAAATTTTCAGAAGAAATTTTCAATACAACACGTTTGGCGTACTTAAATCCATCAAGTCGCACTATCAAAAGGTTTTTAGCGAGCCTTTAAAATCGTTAGTTGAACTTATCCAATTTTTTATTCTTTAAATGCGACAATATTTCTAAAGCGTATTCTTTTTTCCCTCAAGGATAGTTGTTCTTGAAATCATATTTAAGAATTTATTAAATTTTATTATAGAGCAGTTCTAGTTTCATAGATATTAAATTGGGTCCAAGGAGAGATAATAAAAAAAGTTAAGATTAAGATTGTATACGATTTCGGAATTTGTATTGTAGGAGCCCCCGTATGAATATACCCTTACTGCCAAAGATACAAGCCGAACTAAATTTTGATGGATGGGAGAAGTGTCTCAAGCGTATTTCGTTTTCATTTATTTATTATTTGTGTTTCAAATCGAGGGAAAAACAGAAGAAAATGGGAAAATGCCTTTTTCGGGTGGGAATATAACAACTACACCACAGGATCATTCACTCACTGTGGAGAGATAAGGTTTTATTATGTTCGAAAATATACAAATAGAATTGAGAAGAGACATAAGCGGGCGCACAATGATGGGGTAGTTTTATTAAAAGAGAACATGAGTTAGTGAGAGCAGGAGAGAAAGAAATCCAATAGAGGATGCCGCTAGATACTCACTCCTCCGCCCACATCAGCACTCTCGCGTAAAGGGTTTTCTGGGTTTCATACTAAAAATAGGGGCTTGGGGGCAGGAGCCAAAGTGCAAATTTTGATAAGAAAGCAAGCAAAGGTAACATTCATACAATAAAATTTCATTATAGAGGTTTGAGTTGTGAGAATGTCTTCATTGTTTTAAATATGGGGTGCAGGCAATAGCGGTGTATACTCTGGGTGGTGATGACGATGGACCTTGAAGGGAAGTAAATCGAGTAAAATGTAAGCAAGTCAGCAGTAGAAGCAACAAACAGACTAGATCCTGTATCTACCCTATACCTACGATGATGAGGAGGAGAAGGAATGGGCAGGGGAGGGGATAAATGTCGGGCGCAATAGCGGGCGCAGGAACATCATCATCATCATCATTATCATCAACAGCATCCAGCACAAATATCATACCAACCCCACCACCGCTAACCCCCCAAAATAGGATACATTCATAACATCAAAGGCAAAACGCGAACTGCCAACATATAAAATAATTTCAGAAGAGGGAGAAGACAGTGAGTAAGGGGGAGAGAAATATTAATATATATATATATAAAACAAAAAGTAGATACTCTGTTGGGGATTATGTTGGTGATGATGTTTCAAGCTTCTAGAATTTAGGGGTTGCACAGCAGAAAGAAATGTTCGAGGGTGGTGGTCCAGAATCCTGAATGCTGGAGATGCTGTGTGCAGTACCAACCGAAAAGTTGACTAGATTTTCTCTGGATAGGGTATTGTAAAATAGGGGGATGAAGTGGCGGGGGAATGAATAACGGATGGTTGACTGCATATGAAGACGAGACGATGATGGGAGGCGCGATTCTTAGTAAAGGACAGAAGGATGTGGGTGTTAGTGGACTAGGTAGGATCATAGACAAATAAATATAAAGATGGTCCACTTCTAACAAGAAAATCGTGACCAAAAATTTCTGATGCCTCCACAGCGATGCCTCCACCCTGCGATGCTGCATCGGCAAGCAACGTAGAGAAGTTCGGCGCGCAATGTTATTCTTCTGGGCTCATGCGCTGTGGTGTACCGCATATGCGTCGTCGTGCCTTTGGCTGCCGGCATCGAGAGTGCAAATCAAATTCTGGGAAGGGTCGGGAGAACCTCGACTTGGAATCAGAACTCATAATTTCGGAGAATTTTCATTTATGAATTTAGGAAGCAGTTTTGTAAAGAAAGAAATTATGTTTTAAAAAGTGAAATATTTCGCCCCAACTGAATCACCTCGATGTCAAAATTGTATATCTCGGGTTGGATGCAAATTTACATGAATAAAATTTAAACTTATTCTTTTATTATTTTAAGTTTAGGTGAATATTGCTACCTTTTTCTGCAACAGAAACGAACTTTGCACTTTCCCAGACACAGTATTTTCTAAGCAAAATTAATATTATGTATTCAAGAATTTATGTAATGTAAATTTGCATCCAACCCGAGATATACAATTTTGACATCGAGGTGATTCAGTTGGGGCGAAATATTTCACTTTTTAAAACATAATTTCTTTCTTTACAAAACTGCTTCCTAAATTCATAAATGAAAATTCTCCGAAATTATGAGTTCTGATTCCAAGTCGAGGTTCTCCCGACCCTTCCCAGAATTTGATTTGCACTCTCGATGCCGGCAGCCAAAGGCACGACGACGCATATGCGGTACACCACAGCGCATGAGCCCAGAAGAATAACATTGCGCGCCGAACTTCTCTGCGTTGCTTGCCGATGCAGCATCGCAGGGTGGAGGCATCGCTGTGGAGGCATCAGAAATTTTTGGTCACGATTCTCTTGTTAGAAGTGGACCATCTTTATATTTATTTGTCTATGGTAGGATCCTATGAAATCTGCAGCATTGAATTCTACTATTATTGCAGGGATTGTCTCTTCCCCTTATACCGTTAGATCAACTCCAAAAATGTCTCATAGAAATAATGATAAACGTCGCAACATTGGGAAATAGGTAGAAATTGAAACGAAAAGAAGAGAACTCATGACTTTTTTCCTATATGAATTAAGGTATGCAAAAAATTATCTGTCTTAAGTTCAAGGAAATTTAGAAGGGAATTTCAGAACATTTTAAAATACCTATATGAATGTACACTTTATATGGTGTAAATAATTGTAACGGAAATGGTTTTAAGAAGAATACGGTGGGAACAGAGAAATATACACATAAATAAGAGAAAAATATAAAAAATATACTCATTCTTTTTCTGGATGATAGTAATAGATGGCGCGATGGTTGAGGGAGTAAAATTTTACATTGATATAGAAAGTTTGTCAGAAAAGGATCCCTCTTTGTGGCTACAATATTTGTTGCATATTTATTCTTGCTTTTTTCCTGCATACAAGTTTGTATATTACATTGTAGAGATTGAGAGAGGCAAGTGTATTAATTTTTAGTATAGTATGCATGGTTATGGAAGAGCAAGAACGGAAGCAATTTCCTATAAAATAACAAAGTACTAGAAGGGATGCACAATATGATTGGAATAAAGGAGGAGAATTATAAAAGGAATCATGCAGTGTTTATTTATTATTTAAATACTACCCCACCCTTCGTTATATTCCGCAATTTTATTTTTGTTTAACAGTCGCAACATAAAATAAAGCATCAATTTGACCTGATTCGTATTTTGTGATAAAATAACTATAAATTTTCATCGGGCACAGCCCACAAAATTATATTGAACTATAATAAAAAGCATGTTATAATTGATATATTCAAAATATTGCGAAAGGGCGAAACATATTTTTATCCTTAACGCAACTTATTCGAAAATAAAAATCCAGATGTAAGCAAATATTTTACGTCTTATCAAAAAAAAATGTTGATTCATTAAATTCCCATTTAATAAACTTTGAACATTGATTTGTCTAAAATCATAAAGAAATTAAAAAAAAAACACCCCCATGCTTTTGTATATTTCATAAGTATTTCTTCTCTTCATATTAAAAAGGCACGAGTATGGCAAGGCATAACGAAGAAAAGGGATGAAAAGGACCTAACAGAAATACCTTGTTATTATTTTCATTGCATAAGATTATCCGGGAAGCCATTTGACGAATACTTTGAGCTGTGAGATAACCTCTGAGGGTTATACATTATATATATATGCGCATATACATACATTGTGTGTATGTGTTTATTTTTGCCGCCACATGTGTATTAGTTATACTTGCGCAAAAAAGGGGTTTTACTTGAAAGAGGCTGAGAAAGGGAAGAGGACATTTGTGAATTCCCTGTTCTTTTGATATTAGCATTGTTCCTGTATTTTAATACCAACTATTTGAAAGGGTGAAGGGGAACCCATTTCATATCAGACATACCTACCTTTTTTGGTATGACTCCCTTTGCGGGTGTTCTCCTATTTTGTAAGAATTCCAAAGATTTCAACGAGGACTGGTTCATTTTTATTTTTAAGTGAAAAATGTTTACCACGAAAAGTAATGAATAAATATATATGTTACAGTTTTAGCGATGCTACTTATTTACTTAAAAAGTAACGAATTTTATAAAACTTTATGAGTGTCTTTAATCCAAAAAAACCAAGTGCTGAGTACCATACCAATAAAAACTCGGAAAAAATTTTAAAATTGTGAGATGGGTCTTTGGTCCCTTCTACTACAATTTAAGGTTTAGTGCAGCATAAGCAATTGACTGAATTAATTAGTTAAGAATCCAATTAATTTTAGCCTTAAGTAAATTAAGAACGATTTTACATCGAAAGTTATTTAGCCGGATTTTAGGGGTGGATGGGATAATCTTTGATTTTTGTTAAGCATTTCATACATATGCGGTTCAAGAACAACTCCTGCGGGTACTTCCGAAAGAAGATATTTAATATGTAGAACTTTTGGTTAAGTTGGCTAAAGTTACAATAAATTTGTTTGGTTTTTTCGGTATTTGTATGCTTTTTTATACATTTTATTCACCACCACAAAGCAACACTTATTTTATGGTAGTATATATTCCTTGTTTTATTTAGCACACTTTTCTGAGTACGGAAGGAACGAAACGCACAAAAACACTTTTTACACGACCAACACCTTGAAAAAAAAACACGGAAAAGGAAATTCTTTTCCCAATTTTTGTTATCCTTTTTTATTATTATGTTTTTTTTAAATAGCTACACGTTCACTAAATGAAAACAGAGCATAAAAATTGAAAAAGGAAAGGATGGGTTCACAAGGATGTGTAAAATTTAGACGAAATAGTGGTTCACAGAGAAAAAAAACACAGAGAAATACACTCACAACAAAAGACAGCACTTGCAATTACTGGCGAGAATGCGATAAATCGCGATAATCCAGCAAAAATAAATTACTTCATTATATTTTACATATATTTTTTTTTAAATACTGTTACATATTACAATTTTTATACACTTATCAAGAACACACATTTTTTTTCGCCTTATTTCGATTTGTTTGTTATTGTTATACTTTTCCTTCGTTTTATTTTTAGTCCACAATATTTTTATATCAATTATGTTGTGATGTATAAACGGTCGAAGATGACGCATACATTTGATGCGAGCGCTAGAAGATAGCGCGCTCAGCTGAACAAGAAACATTATGTGAGCTCAACAAGCGAAAACAAAATGTTTAAGCTTTGATGCATTTATAGCATACATACAAAGATAATAATTGTGCTCCTGTATACGCTGGGATAGTAATATATATAAATATATGTGGATAGTAATTATATATATATATATATATATATATATATGGATATGTATATAGATGCGACTGCCAAGTGCCAACGGGAAAAGTCTCAACCTACTATTATTAAAGGATATGGAAAACAGGCGAAAAAATATTTTCCACAATGGAAAATATTCTTGACAAGTATTTCAACAACTACAAGCTTCTAAAAGCTCTAAAACAATGTCCTTAGAAAAGGGTGTTGCCATTAAATCACTTTGCAAAGCAGGCTGCAAGTTTTGATTCACATTCCTAAGTACTATTTATACATTTCAAGATTAAAATAGGGAGGGACTGTCGAAAATGATTATTAATAATATAAAAAAAGATCGACCTAGCTCTTTAAGGAATTTATTAAAAATAATCGCTATTCCGCCAGGGCATATAAACGTCAAACCTCGTGAGAAAAGGAAGAAAAGCTCAGGACTAAAACTTTTTAAAACTTGCTCTCTGTTTGCTTCTATATCTGTCGCTCTGACAGCATCTTCCTCTCTGATTTTGAGTGCTTCATAGCGCAGGAATATTAACTACGTTAGAAAACTTGAAGCTTGAAGTTTTTTGTATCCTTTTATAACGGTAGCAACGCAAGCACACTAATTTCTAGAAAAGCATAGGTGCTTGGAAACAGGATAAGTAAAGCTTTAGGACTAAAAAGCTTCAAAAAGTTTACTCTAATTGAGAACCACAGGACTAAAAAAGTTCTTTCGTCGGTCCTTCATTTTTTCGCTCTTCGGAAAGGACATCGTTTATTACAGAAATTAAGGTTTAGGTTCTGGATATTCACCCAGGACAATAACCAAATATTTGTCCCAACACAGGAGTTATTTCCTTGTCCCAAAAATCCCTTTATTCCCTATATGAATCTACTCTACCAGGGGACACTGTATTTGAGTGTGTCCTCCTAGTGGTCGATAGAGAACATTTTAATAGTACCATCCTATAAAATATGCATTAAAAAAGGGGAAGGGATCATAACATCCCGGCGCGCATGTTTCAAAACTCCGGTGGTGGTGTAGCGTAGAAGGGATAGTCCCATAATACACAATACTTCTCCAGAAAATCCTGGAGCAATTCTCATCTCACCGGAGTTTGATTACATGCCCGCAATTGAATGGGAGGTGGCTTTCGCCTTATTCAGGAAAAATATTCCAACTATAAAAAAGGGGCTGAACTTTCATTCCTTCTTTTTTTTCGGACGTGATTTTTTTTTTCTTTCCTTCCTTAAGGCTTTTTCTTCATATGTATAAAAGAGCGTATAGTACTGAATCCCATTAAAATTAAATGTTGTTTTAAATGAAAAATCATTTAATGTTCGCCTTGAGACTTAATGGTGAAATTTGGTATACGCTTTTTATTTATAAACAATATACCAAGGAGCTTTTTTATATAAAAACTAATTTAAATAAAAAAAATATTTACACACCTTCCATATCTGTGATTAGAGTTGTCTTGACCAATTTCCTGTTTAGGTCCTGGCGTCACTATAGCCGGATGTGAATTTAGTACATGATGTGGTGGTGTATGAACCGAAGGCAACAGACTTGGTGAGAAACGAAACGGAAAATCACTGAAAAAAAATATAAAACATAAAAATTAAAATGGGTAATTTTTATTTTATTTTTGCATCTATCAGTTTTACCATCATTTAAATTACTTGCCTTGATAACGTTGTATTAATGGGTAATGAAGATGGGTATGGACTTCTAAAACTAGACGCTGCTGAGTACACTGATGGAGTATGCCTGGAAATACAAAGACAACTATATTTTTTAATTAAATAGTCAAATATATCTAAACACATAGTTAAAAGTTTCATCTACTACTAATATTTACATTATTCACATATTTTATTTAAAATTGGTTTTAATTGAAAATTTTCGCTATTCTTAATTATTGAACTAAAAACTAAAATCAAGTCACCTTCAAACCCTCCTTGCATAACTATTAGTGACCATATTAAGCGTGGACTCTACTTTTTAATTACTAGCTTAACAGTGTTTTTATAATGGCATATCATCTTCAAAAAGCAATTTCACTATTTGTCTTGAGCGCACAAAACAAATACATATTTCCAGTAGCAGGTAGCAGTTGTAAGAAAATCAATTATTTTAAAATCTCAGCTACTATGTAGCTAAAGAATCTCACACTGAAGAAAACCAAGCAAAAATATTTGTGTAGGTTGTTTCCATCTGTTTATCCTGTCTGCTTCGTCCAAAAAATTTCTAAAAAATACTTTAAACACGTTTACCGCCTAACCTAGAAACCAATTTTACCAGTCCTCAGCGAGCAATAATGTAAAAGCATTTCTATCTGGGAAAATTGTGGGATAAAAAGGCAATATCAAATTAAAAAATTAAAGAAAATATTAGTGCCATTATACTGATTCAACCGACACTGCTAGGCGTAGCCACGATAGCTAGCAACCTGACGTACATAATTAATTACTACTCACTAGAAAAGTAATTCAGGTGTGTGGCGCATATTCAGATTTCAAAACATTGCACCGCTTTATAGTATTTCAATTAAAGCGTGGGTGGTGGTAATGCTTTTTGCATCTTTCCTGTGTTTATTTTCTATTTTGTTTTGCGCCAGGTGATTGAATCAGATCACGAATTAAATTTTGCGCGCGTACCACCTACCAGAAGTATTTTGTAGCCCAAGTACTCACAAGCGGCCACCGTAGAGTTTTAACAATTAATTGATGTCCAATTAGACAACTAAATATCGCTTGGAAATATAGAAGGCGGCGGCGTTGCTTTTAACATACCAAATTTGGCTGGTAGAATATAATTTTTGCAACGATTTTTTTGCCCAGTTGCTGCAACCCACAATTTTTAATTAATAAAATATCGCTTGGTATATTACATCAGCGATCGTGACAATCAGATAAGTTGAAAATGCTTCAATTGTATTGGAGGCTAATTCAATTTCGTATAATAATGCTATACTTTTCCTATGTTCTACATATTAAGGAGGAGGGATGATAAAAATATTATCTTTCGGAAAAAGGTCCAGCAATCGTTTTCGTGTCCTCAGTAGTTATATTTAGATATACATATAGCATTCGCACATTGATTTAACCCAAAAGCAAATCAATTTGATCCTTTGGCAAATGAGTTTAGACTAAACACAAATATATTTAACCCATTCGCAAATAAATTTAATCTGAATGCAAATATATTTAACCCATACGCAAATAGATTTAACCTCTTCACAAATATATTTAAACCATTCACATATAGATTTAACCAAAACGCAAATAAATTTAACTTTTTCACATATTTATTTAAACTTTTAAAACTCAAGGATGAATTCACAAATTTACCAGTATGTAAAAGAAACAAAATCTGTTTTAAATATCGTAAAAGGGGTTGAAAAGGAATCAAATCAAAATATACGAAATGAAAATCAGAAAAACGGTGTAATCGTAGCTAAATTTGAAATTGTAGAAACAACAATAAAAGTGACTTCTTCTAATGAAAACTTACCTAACTCCCCCACACCGTCTTCAGCCCCTATAGTTACTTTTAAGCAGAAGGCACAAAGCACAAATCCAGAGGATAATTCCAAATTTTATGTTCAAGACAATGTCGTGATCGTTATTTATGAAAATTCTACATGTTGTTGAGTCCAAATGTTGTTAGTGTCATAAAGTCGCTGTTTATAGTCTAGTTCCTTAATTCAAAAATTTCAGATGACTGTAGAGTTTTCAAATCCATTTATATCTACCGGCATTAAAATTAAAAATCGTTGAACTAACAAGATAATGTTCGTAATACAAAATTCAAAACAGACATCCTATTTACTACATGAAGGTTTTCGAAATCGCTGATTTTAAATTAATCAAGTTATAAGTTGCATATGGCGGGATATCAAAAACGTATTCTTTTTTAAATTATATTTCAACGATATTGAAGAAATAGGACATGAAACTTTAAAACTCTTCAAAAATTAAAGGCTGCTTTCTATTGGAACTTGTTGATTAAAATTAGTGAGAGATGATAAATTATTATTATCAATTCTAGTATCGCTCGTTACGACTAAAAATGTGTAATCTATTGCACACTGCTATAAACTTTGGCTCAACGGTAAATTGGAATGAAGTTCCTTAGTCACGACACTTTTTGCTATTGATAGACAGCTTGCTTGGATTGTATCGAAATAATTTTAAGTAAAATTTTCAAAAGTGTTTAGTTTATTTAAAAAAAAAGGATTTTATTTGGTATACATATATGAGTTTTAAAAGTTTAAATAAATTTGCGAAAAAGTTAAATTTATTTGCGATTTGGTTAATAAATCTATATGTGAATGGTTTAACTATATTTGTGATGAGGTTAAATCTATTTGCGTATGGGTTAAATATATTTGCGAATGGGTTAAATATATTTGTGTTTAGTTTAAACTCATTTGCCAAAGGATCAAATTGATTTGCCTTTGGGTTAAATCAATGTGCGAATGCTATATACATATATAGAGATATTATACAAATATTACATATAAAAATGAATACTACTCCTTTATAACTGACCAAAATTAGGCGTTTATACATATTACAACTATTATTTTCTTTCCTTACAGGCAAATGAAAAGGAAATTCTCCAAGGAAGCAAGAAAAGAGTCCAGGAAATTCAAAACACAAATTATTCACAGAACTGGGATAGAAACATGTAAGTTTGTATGAACTCTTTACTGTTTTGATACAAGCATACAAGTGATTGGTAATTTATATTTATTTTTTTCATAGCTTTTATATATTTTTAATTAAATTTCACGTCGTGGTCTAAGAGTCGTTGCGAATTGTAAGCCTATAACTATTTCTAAACCGTAGGAGTGCGGTCTTTTTCATTTAAGACTCCTCATAGACTTTTATATGATGGTACTTTGCTGTTATTATTCTTCTAAGTATATTTGATTGTCGGTGCATGTTTTTTCTCTCTATTTACGTTTCGTTTTTTATCTGTGTGTGTTTTAACTGCCCTGATGACGCTTTACGCATTTTAAAATGTGCAGAGCACATGTTCCGCATCCAAAATGTGTAAAAATTAAAAAAAGTCCCGAGTAATAAACCGCAGGAGAATTATAAACGAGGAGGTTGGAGGCGATCGCTGCCCCAACTGGTAGAACGTGTTTTAATAGTGGGACCCAAACGGGGCATAAGAAGCCTTCATTTTATATTTAATTTTCAGATTTTTTTTTTAATGTCTTCTCTTGCACACTCTCATTTGCTTCACATTTCAATATTCAAAATTCAAATATTTGTTTTTCTACACCTACTGAGTACTTTGGATGCAAAACATGCCGAATAGTTTTCACCATCAAAATGAAACCCATAAAAAAACATCAAAATATTTAAAAGAAAACACATCAATATAAGGATAAAAGCATTCTCTACTTTTCCCCTTGCTTCTCACAAGACTTCCTCTTTTCTCAAATTGTACATACTCAAGGTAATTTCCTCCGGTATCAATTTTCCGGTTGAGTGTTTTTTCTTTTGTCCAATTAACCTCCGAAGGAAATCAAAATAAATTAACTTAGAATGGTGCATGCATGTTTTAGAAGCATCTTATTGTCGCATATCAAAAACTTTTCAACTTGCTACTGCCATCACATTCTCCTGTTTCAATCCTAGCACTTTTCAAAGATAATTTGCATTTAATGTAAATTAGCCATAGACTTTAGCAATTTCCGGCAATACCTCATAAGTTTCATTTAAAAAAAATCTTGTGAGACTATGATGATGAAGAAAGTAGTATATGTTTGTAAGTATGTAATTTTGATATGGATACTATCCAAAAGTCTAAACTTTTAATTTTTTTTATAATCAAATATTATAATAATATTGAAAAATACACGGTGAAAAAATAGTTTAAAAAATTGAACTCACCATGACGCTACTTGTGACATATCCGGACTCAACATGGAATATGGATATTGACTGGCGGGAAATGGATATATCGCAGGTCTTGTTAACCCTGAAAATGTAAAAAAATTTTATCATTTATTAGTTCATATATAATATAATTATAATTGTATGGTATCGTATTTACAGCACATATATTTTTTATTTTATTTTGGTCTAGAACGGACCCAAAATTTTAACTGATTAACCATTTCAAACGGGTATTTCAAATAAATATTCTTGAAATAATTTAGGTGTCTGAAAAGACAGAGATATTATAAAGTCTAAAGTTTTGTAACTTCTAAAGAAGGTTTATATCCACTTATATATGTATGTACTATTACAAGCTATTCTAAGCATATCTCAAAAACTAAATAAATACATCTGATATATGTAAGTCGACTTAGGTTAATTGGAATGAAAAAAAAGTATTTCCTCCCCTTCAAATTGTAAGGAATAAAATTCATATTATGAGTTCAAATCCTGTATACCTATATTTAAAAGAATGCCAACATTTCAAATCTATATAGTGATTATTGTTTTTCCCTCTCTCCCTCTATTTCGTCTTAAACGAATTACACTTGAAATCCCGCAAATGCAGAAAATTACATATAGAATTCGATGGGATAGAACCCTTGAACAATTTTTACTGGGATTATATTGAGACTATTCATTCAGAACCACTAATACCATCACCGCTTGGACCATAATGGCCAACAAAACAATTGAGTGGTTTCTGGTTTTCATTTTTCATCGCGAGGACACAAGGGTGGAAATGTGCAAACGAAAATAAAAAAAAAAAAACTAAGGCCAAACACTCCCCGAAAACATTTTTTTACGGATTTTATTAGTTTATCACAAATAAAAAAAAATATCTCGAGTAGGATAATAGTCAGAACATGCTGAGGGGAAGTACCTTCTTTTGTGCAAACATAAAACGAAACCATATAGAAAAAAATTAACAAGGGCATCAAACCACTAAATAGACCCCTTTTTCCGTCCAATACTAAATTGTTTCATTCTCTTGCTCTTGACTGTCTCACTAAGCTCACAACTAACTTAGCTGCAGTCATAGAAGGGCCCCTAGGGACATGATGAATGAGCATCAAAGGCTATGCTTATATTCTAAAAAATAAATAAATAACGCTCTTCTAGCACCAGTGGTAACCAATAAAAAAAAAAGGAAATGATCAATTGATTCCCGTCCCGAATAACAATTACAAATTATTCCATAGCATAAACATATTTATAAGAGGACAACCCCGCAATCCTCGGTAATAAATCATATTTTCATACCTTCCAAGGGTTTAACCATATCATAATCGTCATTATCTTCGCCTAATATACCCTGCCCAAGGGCTGGAGGGGTGATCGTCATAATCGCCGTACCCCTAGGCTTTGAGGTACGTAGCCTTAATATTCCTCCGATTCGGAGGGGTATGTAATAAAAAAAAAACAAACATTAACCCATACCCAGTTCTATTGTTGCGTCTTAAAGCGCTAATGGTGCTATCGTGCCTAGTTTAGCATGCAATATGTGGGGCACAAGTCCACAGCGCCTTTTGTGGCTCGCATTGAAGACACTAGTTCCCTTGTCAAGGATACTCAGGTGTCTTATTTTATTCAGTGCAGGATATGGGCACAACAAAAAAAAATGGAAGAGTCAAGTTCATAATATCAAGAGGTTACCACATACTGGCAGTAATGAGGGGCGATGGGTCAACTATAAAAGTTGATTTTTGACAGCCCAATTAGGAGGGAAAAACGTTTCCACATCAAACATTTACACAGAAGGGATTTCTCTTTTCGGCAGCGGAACTGTTGAATGGGTTCCGCTTCTTAACTATGAGCGATGACGCCGGGGGTGGGTTTTGTTGAAAACAGATTGAAGCAATTAAAAATTATCACATTCCTACTTTACTTGTTCTATCCCAATTTACTTTTTTTTATATACAAAAAATGTTTTGAGCTCGTAAAGGTGAAAACATATATATATATATATACATATGTATGTATGTACTATATATGCAAAAAAATATATACAAAGGAATGAAATTTTCTTGCATTATTTTTCTTGCACCCATAATTTTTAACAATCCGTCCTATTTGCACTGCATTTAAGCTACCACCCACCACCTCCTCATCATCATCATCATCATCATAATCATCATCCTCAGCTACATCATCATCATCATAATCATAATCATCATCCATTCCCCCCAAAGGAAAGGGGTATAATGAAGGTTTTTTTTTACATCTACCCCTGAAGAGCTTAAAATCCACTTTGCATCCATACCCCCAAACCAGATTCTTTCGCTCTGAAATTATTATACCTTCGACTCGTTCACTTTTGTCTGCATTTCTCATTCAATAAAATCATATTTTTTTCTTTTTTTTTTCACCTTTTCGCATGCATTTTTTCTCAACAATATGCAAACTCGCACTACACCCTGGATGTTGAGAAATGATTGCTGCTTGCAATTTCACATCTACAGGGTCTCCTCCCCAACCACCCAAACCCTATTTTACTTATGGTGAATGTTGCCTTGCTCATACCAAAGTGCATTAAAGAAAGTCGCAATTAAATAATTTCATTCAACTCACCTCAACTGAAGTTATAACGCGACCATAATTACATACAAAATAATTTTTGCATTTTTATCCTCACCATCAATTTTTTTCCTGTATTTGCAACCAACATGGAGTTGTAAAGTATTCCAAACATTAGGCGAGAAATTTGAAGCAACAGAGAGTTTAGGTACTAAGAAGGTTTTAACTGTTCGTATAACTTCACACATTTTAAGAATTCATATTGTATGATCTAGCCACTTTTATTTTAAAATTGCATGTACCAATCCGTAATCTCATTTATTTTACCATTTTAAGGAAAACAGTGTTAAGTTCTACCACAAATTTACTTCAAATTTTCTTGGTAGTTTTTCAAGCGTAAAGCAACAAAAATTCTTTTTCGTAAAAATGCTGTAAAAAAAGTAAATTCAAATAATTTTTAAGTAAAGGCGTAAATGGTATGCAATTAGCAAATGAGACCTTGGCTTGATGAATGAATCAAATGAAAATCAAAAGGGCAAGCGCTCGTTCCTGCAATTTTCGGTTTTTACGTCCATGGTCTGCCTGTGGGCGAAGGTGTGTATTTTGTGCATTTTCTCCCCTCTCCGTCCGTCACCATTTATTCATGTTTTACAGTGTACATTTTGGCCACCAACTGAATTTCCTTTCGTAAATTTTCACAACATGAACAGGAGCTTGCAGACATTTTGTTCATTTTTGTAAAATACCGCCCTTTTTCATAACACCCTGACGTGGTATTGAATTTTTGTATATTATTTGTAATTAATTAGTCTATATAGTTTAATTCAGCCTAAGAAAATGATTTCTCTACGGAAACAAATTGGCATTAAAACTAGTAACTCACTGAAATTAATAAGGCAAGTACCAAACTGTTTTGCTCAGGAAGCTGAGATATGAATTTTTTCTAAACAGATTATTTTTTAGATCTATGAGATAAACAGTTGTATTACCTCAATGAATTATTTTTGCTGACTTTTAGTTAGATATAGCCTGGCAATTTATTTCGTATTACTCTCAAATAAATTTTCTTTTACATCTTACCGTACACTCCTAACACCATTAATGATAACAACATCTGAAGATGGTGGGTGGAATCGTGATGAGCTATATAAGTACTTTACCTCCAAAAGGCGGGAGACGTTTGGAGGCATTCTTCTTGAAAGGCATATTTGAAGCAGAAGCCACATATCCCTAGATACGTACCGCAACACTTATACTAAAACCCCGTAACCCTTCCTTTTGCTCCACACCTTGTAACATGTTGATAGGCATTGTTTGCCCTCATCAGCCTTTGGTGTATTTTATTTATTTTTTTTTGTCTTATAAGATTTTTTCTGCTTTCTTTCATAAGAAGATCTCAAGTAAATTGAAGTTAGCTAATTTTCAAGAAAGGTTTCTCTGGTGAAATGTAAAGTCGCCTTCACTCTCCTGTATATAATACTTCAGAATTGAAGTGGTAATTTTTGTATCGTGTCTCCTTTTGCTGCCTTTGGAGGATATTTTTCTTCTTTTGGTGTTTTTACATAAGATTTGAATAATTCTGCATATGAGGGTTGATTATTAGACGAGGATAACTTACGTAATTTAGAGGGATGTTTTGTTTTGTAAATGAGCAAGGGGCTACGGAGACAAATTTTAACTAAACGATCTATAATTTCGAAGTTTTCGAAACAAGAAGTTTAAAAAAAGGCGAAAATTAATGAATGCTTTTCTTTAGACACTCTGTGGTTGAGAAAAAGGAGCAAGTAATCTAAAGAGCAAAAAATGACAGCGCGCCTCCAGTAAACTCTCATAGTAAAACTGAAGAAATATAGAACGCATGTTCGCAGTCTAGTAATTAGTTCAGCACGCATTGCCTACAAAATTCTGAGAAATGAATTATTGACGCTAATTAACAATAACGTCTCTTGGAGAAAGACAAACGAAAATGAATCGAAGTAAGAGGCACTAAAATACAAAATAGATAAAAAAGAGAGGGACACAAAAAAAAGATATACCGAAGCAATTCAAGAAGAGACCTGAGGAGCGAAAAATGTGTTCGAAAAAAAATTAAGAAAACATGAAGAAAAAATAAGCAGACAGGCGATGACCAAGGCTAAGACGTTGAAGCAGCTTACAGAGAACACCACGAGCAGAAGCAGTAACAGCAGCGGCAACGGCAATGAACAAGGTTTGAATTAATGGGCTTGTTTAGAGGCCACCAACCCCTCACGAGTGCAGTCTTTGAAAAATTGCAATATTTTGATTTTTACCTCTTTTTGTATGCTTGCCTCCTCGGTTTAAGGGAAATGGAAAAAATGTATATATAACAAAAAGGCTTCGAAAAAAAAGGGTTTTTAAGCCAACAAGGAATAAGTCCGACTTGCGGGCATGCGCGATAAATTTTTGTTACTTTTTAGGCGTTGAAATTATATCCGAATGGCCTGATTCACACTGCCCCTTTTTTTTACTTGCGGGTCGAAATACAAATTAATGCAGGAAAATTTTACGTGTTTCACCCGAGAGGTAGTGAAAAAGGCACAATATTTACCAAGTATGTACATAAATGAATTATAATTACACAAAACAAATTGCTATTTGACGGTTAGGAACATATCCTCATAAAAATTGACTATCATCCCCCACATTCTTATGCGGAGGACTTATTTTGTAATAAACAGGACAATAAAAGGATAACACGAATCACAACAAATGGCAGTAACAAAAGAACAAAAGGAGTCAACGCTATAACAAGGATAAAATGGGTGAATTAAATAGAAAAAAAGCAAGGAAATCTATCCATCCTCCCATCCATGTAATTTTTCCCTTCCCATGACTGCTTTTCGCATCCTGCACTGCAAATCACAGGACAGTCTCTCTCCACCCTTCCTGGTCATCTTCTTACTTAGATTGCGCCCTCCTTCCCAGTGGAATGCGAACGCGCCCGTTGCCCCTGCCCCTGCGCCTTGCTGCGTATGCGGGAATGGGAGAACCATCATCGTCATCATCATCGTTTTCATCATCATCCGAAGTATTTAGCAATAATGGAACATCACGTCACATGTAATCATAGTAATAATGAGAGCGCAATAAAAAGGACATCAAATCATTATCGTTCACGGCCATTAGTCCCATAGATGATGTCAGACGGGGATTGAAATGTATTACAAGGATATTACCGGCAGTGCGCACCTAAGCTCTGCAGCAAAAAAAAAGCAACAGGGGGAAGGGATCATATTTTTGCGGTCTATTGGATGACAATAATTGAACTCTCCTCATCGACAACATGATTTTCCTGTATGGATTACACGGATTGTGTGCCATACACAAAAGGATGCCATTCGCATTATATTTAAAGGATAATACCCTCCTTCTCGTGAGTTTCGCCTTTTCTCATGTCCTGCTCCGGGATCTCGGGATTCTTATGAGGCCTCATTTGGGGGATTTATGGACCTTATAAGGACACACGACAGAGATGGTAAAAACTTTAGAAAATAATATACTGAACGCAAAGAAAGGATGAAGAATATTTTCTAGTAATATTTATGACTCTCCAAAAACCTTTTCCCCCATATGTCTATCTTTCTGCCTTACTCTATGGAGAACGTTTGTGTAGTTCTACAATAAAAAAAATAAAAAAAGAAATTCACAAATGTAGTGAGAGCGAGGTCCTTTTCAGTAGAAAAATATGTTCGTAATGTTTGTGACAAAAGATTTCTATGGGATAACAATAGGGAAAAGTTTTAAAAGATATTTTCCATAAACGTCTTTAGACAGGACGAAGAAATATTCCAAGAACTACGACTGACTGCTGCTCCTATTTAATATTTCTTATGCTTGTCGTTGTTAGCTTTACATTTTAATGGACTATTGGAAACATGGTTTTTTTATTAAAAAAAATGACTGTCTCATGTGAGTAAGAAAGAATTAAAGATATTCGAAGGGAAGAAGAAGCGAACATTAGCTTATCTTTGGAAATTTTTTAAATATTTTTCTAAAATAATTGTTTTTTAAACCCCTATTCAAAATCCGAAGTTCAAATGACAAAGTCTCGTCTTACAAAAAAAAAAAAAAAAATACTTTAAGTTTAGTACAAAGGGTGAAAAATATACATTACCTGCAGATCAGATCAGTAAGGAATAATGACAAAATTGTAATACTATACCATGAAGCAAATGATACATCTAAAAGGATTTAAACCCTTTTCTAGTGTTTAATTTCATTTAGGCAATTATTTTTACGCTTTCTAGGAGTGTCCCAGTCACTCTTTATGAACAGGAAGGGTAGAGAATTCGAAAGGGTGTAAGGAAAAACGGATAAATTGCAATTTGTTGCAAGGTATAGAGTGGATATCTGTTTTCTAAGTAGGATAAGTTCCTCTTTATATAGTCAAACGATTTGAAACGGTTCAACTCCTATGAAAAATAAAAGAATTGATAAAGGAATTTGTGCTCTTAAAGATTCAAATTATTCTGTTTCATAGCATGTCACATATTGAACGATTTTCTCGCATACATTTACATGAGTTCGGTTCAATAGCGCATAAAGCGAGAGCGAAACACCAACATAATTTACAAAAATGTTTTCGCCTCTCTTGGCTTAAACCCTTTTAAACGCAGATAATTATTTTGCAATTTTCCATTACATAAAAGCCCTTTAACATGAATGATGGCTGGGAAGCTCCTGATCTGTTTAAGCGACGATACTCTCAGTGAAACTTCCTCGCATCCCCTCCCCAAATTGACGTGTAGGCTTGCGATTGAAACGCCCCCTTTTAGGCACTAAACGTGCTAATTGGCATTTTAATTAATTTCTGCGATAATTGGACAGCAGTTACACCAGAGATCTTAAGGACTTGTCACAAATTTTAACCTATCAGAAGCAGATTGGAAGGCTTCCGACAGGGCTTTAATATATTTGCAATTCCTGTCACCGATAGTTCCCCAAAATTATTACAATATTTCGTAGGTTTTTGTTTTTACCCCTCTGGATACGCACTGAAAGGGTTAAATGGGTATGGAAGTAATAAAAGATAAAAAAAAATCTATTTCAAAAAGGTTTCAACTCCTGACGGTGGCGGTATAACTGAAAGCCCACGATATTTGTAACAGTTGCCGCTTCTTTCTGTCACATGCATTTTATTGGTATATTTCGGTGGGAATCAATTTTTGGTTTTTGTGGGTCCGCACTCATTAGGGATGTTAAAATAACCCCTCTTCTGTATGCAGCAGCGCGGGTTTACATCCCTTCAGGCGGTTTAACCACACACGGCAAACTTTACATGTTAATTTTCCGTTTTATTCAATTAATTTTTTTTATTTGTTTTGCATGTCAGCAATATATTGGCAGTTATATTATTTTAAAATTTTAGCAGCTCATGGGTTGACTGACTGGCATATAAAAATTATTCAAAACGTTAAAATGGGATTTACTTATTGTAGAATTTTTTAAAAGGAGCCCCATAAGACCTGACCCTATTTTTTTCATAATTTTTTTCAAACGCTGACCAAAAATGCCGAAAAATTGTGAAGGCACACACCCTTCTGTTATGAAGCCCTTAAAAAAATTCCTGGTGAGTAGAAGCACGTGTCATGCATGACGACGTCGGGACCTTGCCGGCTTTTGTGATGCTTGTTTTCAATGCAATTAGTAATAGTAGCTGAGTGTTAACCGCGTTGGTTTCCGTACAAAATTTCGCCACCAGAAA
The DNA here is from genome assembly GCA_933228815.1 of Machimus atricapillus. Taxonomy (NCBI): domain Eukaryota; kingdom Metazoa; phylum Arthropoda; class Insecta; order Diptera; family Asilidae; genus Machimus; species Machimus atricapillus. Next base: position 53,945,944 of record OW121785.1, read on the forward strand.
ATATATATATATTTATTTTATATTCACGTATTTTAAGCGCCTTTGGGATTGAAAGGCGTGTGTGCCGAATTTAAAGTGCCCTAGGTAAGCTGATCATTAATAGTAATGAACGTTGAGTCGATAATTTTTTTTAATGGTTATACCCTGTGTTACCACTAATAAAGAATGTGGTCGATTTTTTTTATAAAATTTCACATAAATTTGCCAAATTAGTCCTAGCGAATAGGTTGTCATTGCTAAAAAAATATACATACCACTGCCTAGAAAATATATTTTAATTATGTTTTGCATATCTGTTATCATTATATCTTGTACCTACCAATAGGAGATTTTTTGTAGTAATTATTTTGCCATACGATTTTGTACCTCTTCCCGTCTTAGATCTACCCAAAGACAATATATGAGGGGGGTTGCAGGACTAAGAGCAATTTTACATAAAATCACCACATGTCGCACTTAACAGTAGAGCGGCATTATGGCATTTTGCTAGTTCAAAGAGTGGAATGCCGAAACAACTGAAAGCACTTTACAACGGAGAATATCTATATGCAAAAAACACTGAGAAACAATAGGAAAATATGGCAATTATTATTATTTTTTCTTACTTTTTATTTATGCTTTTTAAAGGCATACAGATATAAGCAATTGAATATGCTGTGTGGTGCTTTCAAAACGTGTAATCTCCATAAAGAGGTGTGGATGACTAGAGGAACTATAATGCGATGCGTATACCTACTTAAAATCACATAGTCACAAAAAGGCGAAAAAATACGTTTGAGTACGATATGCTAATACTATAGGCGAGCGGGAGGTTGCCCAAAAAGTAGGATTGACCGACCACGGTGAGCTAAGTGGCTAAACTAAATGATTTTTTACGTATTTTTGGTCGCTGAATCCGAATATGAAATTTATTTTGCTCTAAAATAACAGCGTCATTGAGAAAAACGCACTTTTCATGAAAATCGCGAAATAATTATTATTCAGTTTTTCTGTGTTCAACTCGATGTAACTTTTGCTGTATTTGCTCTTTTCTAATGAAATTTTTACAGCGTATTCTCGAAATGGTTTGAAAGAAAACAAGAGGTCAAACGTGCAAAAAAATTAATTAGAACCGGAGATATGAATTTTTAAACATTACAAGTACGAAGTTGCGAATGATTGACTTCCAATTGAAATGTTGAGCGACGAAGTATTGAAATTCGAATTTTAAACTATACAGAACTAAAATATAGGGTACAAAGAAGTTTTTGGCAAAGCTTGAGTATGAAATATCAACTAGGGAAAAAATGGCAAGAGTTTTAAAATTAATGTTATTTTAGAGCAAAATAAATTTCATATTCGGATTAAAACCTTTATTTTTTTTTATCATTATTATTTTTTTTAAATAATACAGCGAGAAAAAAACCAATAACAGTAGCGACAAATTTATAACGAACATACTGAAAACGGAGCGAGAAAGGATGAGGGAAACATTTGTATGAAAGGAATTACTTGAGTTTTTAATTATACCGCCAAATGGTGGGTGGAGATGGTTTTTTTTTTCATCTTATTCTTCTCTCATATTTTTTCTACCTTCACCATTCAGGACTAGTATGCTTTTTCCCATATGCACATTTCATACATTCATGCGACACTTAAGCGCCGCGATATGTGCAATACGAACGCAACGTATGTGGTTAAAATTTATAAAGGGAATAATACAAAAAGGAGGGAAAAGCCCTGGAAGGAGTTCGTTTTTTTTTAGTTCTGTCGTATATTTACATTCTTTTGTTACCTGCCTGATGGGTTTGAGAATTCGTGTATAGAAACACTATGCCTGAAATAATACTTCCAGGCTGACTACTCCATTTACAAAAAAAAAAAAACTTTTTTTATATATTTCAAACTTTTATTATAGCGATATTTAGTTGCTTTACACTGTAACTTTAATTACATTACAACGATTCCACCCTTCCAATATTTCTACTACTGCAGCTGATTGCAGCAAATATACCATCAAGGAAATCGCTTGAAATTGAATTTTAAATCTTATCCTCAAACATGAGGGTTTGTTCCTCGACCGTATTTCTTTCCATTCAACAAAACTGTCCTTTACGCTTCACTTTACAGTTTAATAGTAAAAAAACGGGGGCTTTATACAGAGACTGCAGTATCCGCCGTCAGGAACGTTGAAAACAGAAGAAAAAAAATATAAATAAAATGGAAGTTGAACCCCAGGGGCACAGGCATTATATGTGACAGCGTCAGCAGTAGTGCGCGACCAGTATTCCCTTCTTTTATTCAACAATTTCCCCATTCTATTGTAGCCTATCTAATCTGTGAAAATAAATCCTCATTGAGTGTATGTGCGCATCCTTATTCATTATCATTTGGGTTCTGTCCATGTCCCGGGACTAAACACTGTCACTATCATTATCATCACCCACAGTGATATCAACGCCATTTCACTTTTTCGTAGTTCATACATACATATATACAAAATAGTACTCTGGCAAACATATAGGTACACAGTAGAAAAAAATGGTATTCGTTTCTCTATAGCTGCGTAGTTTATTATATGTATGGCTTCTAAAAACATCCCGAATTTTTGCACAGTGTAGGACACTCAGCAACTCTATTTTAGATTTTCTAGAGAGTAGACTTCTATTCCTTCCACGAAATATAATTTCGTTGCTCCAATACCAACAATACCTCCGCTGAGTACTAAGAAAAATAAATAAATAAAATTTGTCAAAAACGAAAAGATGACAAACTATTACGCTGTATCTACAGACCGTATTTGTTTAGGCTCACTGATATAAGATAGGAACTAAAAATACAGAGGGGTGATTCGCAAAACGTGACCCTCGCTCTAAACATCGACTCAAGTACTACAAGTATCGACGGGGTCTTATGAAGGCAGGTAAAGCTGTAATGTTGTGATGCTGCACTATAAAACTAGGTGCAGTGATATCAATCATCCTTTTTTCCAGGATATATTTCCGTTCCTGATTTTGTCCTGATTAGCCAAATTGAACCGTCATTTTATAAGGTTGCAGCTCCACAGACAAAAAACCGCTATTGTCAAAGCCGATTTTTGGACACAATCAGAATTGATAGAAATTAGTTAGCTCTTGTTTTTTTATATTTATTACTGAATTTGCATACTATTCGAGCATTTTCTATTTTGAATCTTTACTGGTATGCTACTAGCAAAATTAATAGAAATAAGTTAGCTAGCTCAAAGTTTTTACATTTATTACTGACTTTGGATAGTATGCGGATATTTTCCAAAAAACTCTTAAATCTAAACTGCTGTTTTCATTTGAAGTGTTAAAAGTATCTAAACTTTTGGGAATTTCTTGAAATTATATTGCTCCTCACTCAAATCCAAACAGCATCTGACCAGTAATTACATAATACAAACAAAATAATAATAAAACTAAAAGCAGATGACAAACTTCGTGATATGAAGGTGATTAACTATTTCACTCCTTGCCATAGGGGAGAAAAATGGCATTAAAAAAATTAATGAAAGGAAAACCGCATTCATCAGCAGCTATTAGTACTCTTGGCGGTCCTGTTTGGAGTGATACATCCAAACACTTGATAATCACCGCCAGCACCATCGTCATCATCATCATCATGATTTAGTACCGGGAACAGAGCATCACCCTAGAGCACCCTTTTTCTGTGCGCGCCCCTGTTGACAGGAGGATTATCCGTTTCAGCATGCGTGCAGTGCTTACTTTGTCATATAATTTTCATTTAATTCCCGGGTGCGGGAGGGAGGCCATCCGTCCAAACCCCCGAACCCTTGCAAACGTCTTTTTAACCATCCTATTCAATCAATCCCTCGTTGACTGGCATATCCACTTGAAATACAAAATGAGGATGTACTCCTCGCACTCCAAGATTTGATATAAAAAAAAAAAAATAAAAAATCGATTTCAATTTTCAATCAGTTGCCAGGATAATCTGGTTCGCCTCTTTTATTTATTTTATTTTTTTTTAATTTTCAATGATGCGCTGATGATGACGACGATGTCGACAATGTTAGAGGAATGACGACAGAGCGGTCGGAAGAAGAAAGGCGGTCTCGTCATTTTAGGTGCAGGAAGAGGACTAGGAAAGGATTTAGCCAGAGCTCTAGATAACCCCAGAGCAGACACCCTGATTGCCACTGATCTATCCGGGGTTTGAACAGGAAGGGGATTAAAATCGTTTCCTTACCAACTACAATCCTCCTCTATCCTCTGTAGCATTTTCCCTTATTCATCTTTTAACGTTTTTTTTATGTCGTCTGACCTAATAAGCGTGGCCATATGTGAGTCCTTCTGATTATCAAGTGGAAATCATGGGAATAAAAAAAAATATTTGTCCCGTCTGTCGAACTAAATTCGTCCCCCTCCTCTCATAGGCTTTTGTAAGGCTCCTCGATATTTCACTGGTGCGCTCAATATCCCTTTTCATTTTTATCCCTTTTAAGTGCAATTTTTTTTAATTGTCGACTCGGCATGGTATACATATATAAAGTACTTAGCTGAATTAAACCACACTAAAGGGATTTCGATGTACGCATTTGTCCTGGTCCTTTTGTTTTTGGAATCATATGATGGATAGCTATCGTCAGGGGAAAAAACTTCTAACGAATCTAGGATAGAAAGGCAATCCGGAGAAAATATTAGCAATAATCCTCAAAAGATCACAAAAACTTAATGTACCTCAAATATGTATATGGTACTAGCGAATATCCGGCTTGCGCTGCTACGCATCAATAAATAAAATCGGAGAAGAAGAAGAAAAATGAAGAACTGATCGTTTGGGTGTGTAGTGCACTTTTTTAATTTCAATAATACGTTTTTCAATTCTTGTCAGATGGTATTACTGGGTTGTTTTTATAGTGCTACTGGTTGTTTTGATAGTATAAGTAAGTACATTATCTAAAAAGATTTTAAATCTAAAGCGGTCCTCCGCTGAAATCTGCAATATCTGCTGGACTAGAAGAAAGCCGATTTTCGAGTATACTATCAGAATTGATAAACATTAGTTAGCCGAATTATCTTAATATTTATTATTACCGCCAAATAACGTAATCAAATTAAAATCTTAGTAGAGGAGAGTACACCATTTTCATTCGTTATACGTTGGAACATTTTTAGGGTGAGACTCTTTCACATTCCGCAACATATAATGGTATAACGAGACGATAAAGACCAATTTTCTCATACCCAGTGAATAAAAATTGCTGAAATTCAATTTACCATTTTATAAGGGTTATAAAACAAGCTGTAAAAATTCAGAAAAGTATTTTTCTCATACAGTAAAGGCATAAGTAAAAGTGGCATATCTCAATATGCTGCTCCTTTGCTGCTGTTGTCGCACAGTTTCTTGGTCCATTCACAATGAACATCTTGAAAGTAAATGATGCGCAAGAAAGTAACTACCTTTTCGTCGTCATTTCAATTCATTTTTTTATTTTGTTTTTTTTATCCCTTATTTCCTAAAAGAGGAGTGTATCAATGCTGAAGCAATCTTTTTCAAGGATGCAAGATTTGCTGAGGTATACACAATTTGCTTTGCAAAAAAAAAAATTACAAAAAAAACCTAAAATAGGGAAAGAAGAAGACGAGATAAAATCGAATCGAGACGTTCAATTGAGTCGAGGGAAAAACATTGAAAAAATTTACATAAGAAAAGGAAAAGATTTTTCTGTTGCAAACATTGGTGGAGGCGAAACCGATCTAAATGAAGCTAATTTGCGTCATTTGCCTCAAGAGGCTTTTCTATATATTTTTTTTTCTGCTATATTTCACGAGTGGTTTATTAACTTCTTGCCCATTTTGTAAGGTCGAAATAAAATAGAAATTGAGGTTCTTCAGACTTTCACGAAAAAAGCAGTAAGCAGAAAGAGTAGGGAGGAGGGAGTAGAGTTTTAAGAGGTTCTCGGCAGGGCTAATGCATGCTGTCGTTAACATCGCCGTCATCGCAATCCCTGTTACAGTTCGTTCGTTCTTCAGCACCAACTTCAGAAAACATTTTTGAATTGAAAACAGCACGCAGTAAGCGATGAAGAGGCAGAAAAGGACGGTGAGGGAGTAGACCTCTTCAAGGTATAAAACATTTACAAACATTTTTCTTTTAATTGGCCCCAATTCCGTACGTACGGCAGTCAGCTTGCATATTTGACTGTTTTCCTTTACACCCTTTTCAAACCATCCCATAAAAATGCTTTGCATAAAAAGTTTGATACCATGTTTTTTTTACTACACTAGTACACTTACCCATCGCCTTCGGATCCAGCTGATAGGGAGGTATACCACAGTGTGCAGGTGGAGGTGTCGTCAGTGGATCACCATTATGGCAGAAAAATGGTGAAAGGCCCATTTTGTTTGCCTGAAAAATAATAATAATTATATTAAATAGTAAATTCAAAATATGTACATTTTCACTTAATTAACATTCTATTTTTATATACATAGCGAGACTGCGGATTATATAAGTAAATTTTTTTATATATTTTCCAATATCGGATCACTACTTCCCTTAATACTCGTAGATGAAAACAAAATATAATTTGTTGTAGGAATGATATAAAAAAGAATTTTAACTTGAGCAAGTTTCAAAGGAATCGATTAGTACCATTTCCTCTTTCCTTACAGAAACTCTGCTCCACCGACTCTTTCCGGTAACTACATAATTTTAAAACGCCAACCGGCCTGAACACAAACTGAAGAACTGGAGTAAAAGGGAACTCTTTCGTATATGCATCGATTTACTTTTAATTACAAAACCAATTCCAGAAGTTTTATTTTCTGTTTGAAAATATTTTCCTCAGAGCCCCTTACTTCTTCATCATATCTCGAGATGTATTTGTATTTATGATTTTTTTTCTCTTCTAATTCATCCATCATAAATCCCAACGTTCATTCCTTATAAAAACCATTTCACATTTTCTCAGTAAATCCATAGCTGAGTAGTTGCAATACAAAATCAGTAATTTAGAAGCAAAAATCATAAACTGGGAGGAGAAAAGAGAAGTTAGTTATAAAGAAAAGAAATTTCAAAAAGGGTTCAATTTACTAAAGTGCTTGTTCTTTTTTCTCATATTCGTTGGATTTATTTCTTTAAGGAAAAATCATTGCTTTCCTATCGGTCTCTATAGCGGTTTTAAAGGTATTTTGTAAAACTTATTGTCATGACACGTTTAAAAAATTAAGTATAATTCTACCAACATCTAAAATAACAGCAGCATTACTGGACAATATTTAAGTATGCATATGTAATTAATAGGTAATTTTCACAGAGTTAAATTTTATAAAATGATGAAAGAGTAACCAGGGGAAAAATTAAAATAATTAACGCTATTTTTAATTAATAAAAGTTTTCAGCAATATTTCCTTCCTAAGAAAATGCATAAAACGAATTTATAACGTTATTTGGCACTCCATTCTACCAAACATATCAAATAAATGATTTCCATCCAATTTTGTCCACAGTATTTGGAGTACTTTTTCGTTTATTTATTTTTACATTTAATTTTGCCTTTTACTACATTTTACAATTCGGTTGTATAAACAATTTGTTTATACAGAAAATGAGAGTATGTGCTTAAACATAATTACAGAAAATGTTTTATATGGAAAATAGATTGATTCCTTCTCATTACCCTTTTTTAATATTGAAATAAAATCATAAATGATATACAGTATATATTTTTATTTTTATTTTGCAGCATTCCTCATCTGCTTTTGAACTTGGTTAACTTGGGTACAGCAATTCCATACCCCTCGAAAACAAATTTCATGGAACGATGGAGAGTTTTGTAGAATTTGTGAAGTGAAATGAATACAACAGCAAGATGGAAGAGAATGACAGTGATGTTGATTAACATGTACCGAGGTGGGTCTCCTTGCCATACCAATAGCATAAAACGTACGGTTGGTGGTATAACTTACCTACCCTCTTACCTATGCTCTCAATTCCCAAAACAAATGTCGCACGTATTTTACATTCGTTAAACCAAAGCCCCATACACAGACTGAAAATCTCCCTCCGAAAAGCCCGTAGAGCGTATCTCGTCAGAATGTTACCGCTTTGTGCCCTCCGTGAAAACGCAAGCATACATTTTCCACTCCCTCAAATAGAAACTACCTATCCGATATGCGAGGCAAAAGGCTCGTTTCGGGTGCGTCGTAGGTACGCTCATTCGCTGATTGTGGATCTTCAATGTAGTCTCCCACATAAAAATTCTGACGCTGAAGATGCCTTTGTCGGCTTTACCTACAATTCGGTTAGATACTTTTATCGCTCTCACCCATCCTCCGCATCCAAGAAGGCATAGTAGCATATACGACACATAAAATACCAAATATTTGGCATTAAGTAAAAGTCCTCTATGGCGTTAAACTTTTAAGTTAAAATTGTGTGTACACAATTTTAGGCATATGTACATATGTATGTATCTTTGAATTTTTTAAATCCTTCTTTCAATTTCCGTCAAGTACTGATTTTGATATTAATGGCACTTTAATTTCACAGCAGTACAATAATTCTTAATTGCGTTCATCAAACGAATACCTAGCCCAATTTACTTTATTACACATCATACCACTTTGTAAATCTAGTTTGTTTATGAATTATTATGTGTACCTTTAGTTACAATTTAACTAAATGTTAAAGTTGCATTAATCAAATTAGTTTTTTTAACCATAAATCCAATTGAGCAACAAATGCAAAAAACTAGAGCTAACTAACTAATTTCTATCAGTTATGAATGATATAGTACCCAAAAATCTGCATTCTTCTACCGTAGCTAATATAATGCAGATTTCTACTCATGAGGAGTTTAAATTGAAAATCTTTTTAGAAAATTGCCTCATAGTATCAAAACAACCACTGTATAACACAATTTTATGAAAATTTACAATTATTCTTACAATTGTGGTACTCTGCATGGTTTGGTTGCGTTGAAATCAAAATAAAATGCATGGTACGTAATATTATTGACATTAAAATCATGAGTTTTTAAAGTGGCGAACACCGTCAAATTGTAACGCGTTCCACAAACATAGGTAGCGTGCAGTTCTCGGCCACAAATGTCAACATGTATAATTCAGCGCACAGAGGCAGGAAACTTAAAATGGATACACACTGAGAAGCAAACATAAAAAAAAATTTAAACAAAGCGTGAATGAAAAAAACAATTTGTAAAAAACACAAATTCCATCCCCACAGGGTCTGTCCAACACTGACCGTGATGCGGATGGCATGAAAGCACGAAAAAGGATATCGCCACACACCGCTAATAAATTCAATTTGTGCCATATGAGTGCAAATTGAAAGCTGTTGTTTTTTCCTCGATATTTTTTTATTTGTCTTTTATCGGCATGTGTTATTTATACCGTAGAGGAAATTTTTAAAAAAAATGTTATGCTGAATGTGGGGAAATAGGACATAGAGACAGGTTTCAAAAGTACAATTAAAAGAATTCTTTTTTTCTTGCGCATGTTGCCCACCTTGATTTGAATGGAAATACAATGTTAATATTATTTTATTTGTTTTTCGTTAGGACTTTCAATCAAAGCACGTGTGTGGAATGTATTCAGTATATTAAGAAATTGCATGAACCACAGGTTAGTTTACTTTGAAAAACGAAAAATTTAAAATAGTTAAGTAGGGGTGATCACGCATTTTTCTTCTTCAATAATTTTATAATCTATGGAAATAATATTTCAGATCGATTTATGTATGTAAATAAGAAACAAAAAATTCATATCAGCCCCAATCACTATTTTCTGTCGATAAAACTAGAGCACAAGTGTGCATTGTAAACTCAGCTTATCAATTAAAACAAAAATCGAATTTTATTCTATTTTTGCTTATAAGCATTAAAAGAGAGCAAAAATTCGAACTCATTCAATTTCTTATCAAATATTCGACTCAAGGAAACTGAGTATAAGAAGAAAAATTGAAAAACCGATTATACGTGCTAGAGATAATCTTAAATGTGATACACAACTCAAAAAAGCGCCAAGGCGGCCCCGATATGCTCGAAAATGAATTTTGATTAATCGATTTTTGTGGTTAGCTGCCACTAGTGTGAAACTCTGATAAATACTTGAATATTTTCTAAACGTTTCGGTGTACAGGTTTTGAGGTGAGGCTCGTGGTAATTCTATCAAATGTAAATTAGACGTATTAATTAAAAACATAAGCCGTGATATCCCAGCATTTTGGTACTCTACTCTTCTTTTTTTTTAGACTAAACTTGGAGTATGGATGATGTCTCATGGGAGTTCACAAATTTTCTGAATGAATTACACGTAGATCAAATAAATGTGCGAAAAGTATAGGCGTACTTTAGCTGTTATCATTATAATGTACATTAAATTTTAAGCTGCTTTACTTATTGTTAGGATATTAGGATGTTATAAAGACGCTTAAGTTAGATCACGCCCTCTATAGTTCCAAATTTGGCTGGAATTTAAAGTCGTGGATGCCTTAAATATCATTAAAGCATTTTTTAACACATTAGCGACCTATAAAAAAAATTGTGCCATTAATAAACATTAAAACGAAATAAAAAGACAACACCAGCGCTGTGCTCTTCTCGGAATATGTAAAATGTATGGTGTATCCGGTCCGGCGCACGTTTTCCAAATGCATATGTATGTTTCCTCGTACGGTGGCATATTTCGTTTCTATCTTTTCACATGTACATATATGTAGTATTTAAAAAAATAAGAGCGGTGAAGATTTACTTTTTGCTTAGCTTACTTGATACGGCTGCTGCTGCCGTCTTAGCCGAAGCAAAAAGTAAGCCTCACTTGTCTACTCTTTCATTCAAGGGGCCGCGCGGGGCCCATAACCCCCGGGCGCCCTGCCCGTCTAGAAATAGACCTCGCCGCCGCCATCATACACCATGTGGACTGTATAAACAATAAATTTTGTGCCTTTTGATCTTTGCCGCCCGGCTAAATGGTTCAATTTAACAACGAACTCTTGTTATCAGTAATTTCGCCTCCTTGTTGTGAGCGCTGTTTATTTATTACTTCATGTAGCACTGGTGATCTTTTTTAAATTTTATCTTTTTACTTCATTTTTCGTGTCGCTGTAGATTTTATTTCTCTCTTTTATACTTTAAATGTTGATTTTAGTGCTTGAATTCATTGTTTCTATTGTTTTTTTTTTTTATATAACTACTTTTTCACCGGAATTATGATTTTTATTGCTATTTAATAGGGAGTTGTTTCACATTACTCTAGGAAGTTATCTGATAGTACTCGAAAATCAGCATTCTTCCACCGCAGTAGATAGTGCAGATTTCAGCGAACGCACGGTTCAGATTGAAAAACTGTTTAGAAAATGATCTCATACTATCAAAACAACCAGTAGCACTGTTCAAATTAACCAATTCATTTTGGTTACAGCAAACAATCCTTTTTTAGGGATATATTGAAGTAAATCGTCGTTTTGGTTCCTCCGACTTACCAACATAATTTTGAGTGTACTTAACTACCTTTTTGGTAGAAAAGTAGAAAAGCCATGTTTTTTAATTTACCATCACTTTTTCTCAGTGTATAACCAAAATAATTCTTTGCAAGATAAGTCAGAGTGGAATTTCATCTCATCTATATAAAAATTCCTGCAAAGTGCACTTATTTTTTGAAGTTTTTCGTTTCTCAAATGTATTATCACGAACCGAGTAGTTTAAAGTTATTCTAAGGACGTAAAAACACTGTTAACAATCTTAACGAAAAACAAGACTTTACTTGGATGCATTCCCTTATCGTTCATTCAAACCCCCTTTTCTAACTAACCCACTATATATGTAGGTATGTCCTTCCGTTTTTACTTTGTAATTTTGTTCTTGAGAGATTATTGAGGGGGCGGAGACACCGAAGGAAAGGTTTGGTTCTTTACTATCTTAAATCTCATTGTTTCAAATTGTTACGGAGGCGATAATAAGCCTCCTTGCATTTTGTTCAAGCATTCCAGCATATGGAGCATAGAATAGCAACTCTACAACCCCCTCTGTATAGATGGGACTTAAAATGCTGCCATGTATCTTTCTTCCTTTCTTGCAGAAGAGAAGCTACACAAGATGAAGAACACTATACCTATGCTACCTACACGCTGGATGTACCTTGAAAATATTCCGTGAATACAATTTTTTTACATACAAATTTCAATATGCATACAAATATTCCCTGCATGATAAAATTATATTGCGATATGTATACATATAAGATGCACTAAATTATAAAAATTTTAAAATTTATTTTGGAGGCCTTTATAGGGGTTTAAAATATAAAGTATGGAAGTTATCATAACTCCTCAAATATTTATTGTTAAATTTATTTTCTATAAAATAATTGAAAAGGAATCGCTGAAATGACTATACGTTTCCAGGACATTTTATAGTTTTCATTGTTTTATTCTTTTATTACGCTTTTCTATAAGAAAGCAAAGCAACAAAAGTAAAAGAACCTATGCACGCCATTAAACAATGGGATGCTAGTCTCTTTCATTTTTATATACAAAAGTGGATTGCAGTCTCAAACAATTCAAATAACAACACGAAACAGTAAGTAGCGAGTGTATCAGCTACAAAAACAAAAATAATAATTATAAAATATGCACCTGTATACATGTTTATATTCCTTTCCTATGTGTTCGTGTATAGTACGTAAAACGAATGGGGGGTGGGGATATTGTGAATTGAAAAAAAGTGGCAACAATAGGCAAAACAATGGACGAAGCGCAGTAGGAACATCAGCTAAGAACAATGGAAAGGACGGATTGATGCCAACAATTATTCAGGAGTGATCTACCTCGCCGCTGGGTTTCTTCGAATGCACTGGTGGGTGGGTGAATGCATAATAGGGGTTTTGATGCATACATGTATAATACTCTATGAAACCATAGTGCAATAATGAGAAAGAATTTTCTTTCATTCATTATCAGCAGCAGTAAAAAAATTGTTCATCCTCAGGGACAAATCTGCAGAAAATACTATATAATATATTTTTATATATTATGTATTATATATGTTTTGTAATTGTTGCTGCAAACTTCTCTTGCTGTTGCTATTGCCGTAAAAGCAAATAGACAAAAAGAAAAATGAATGCCCTTAAGGATGGCTAGAAGAGTTGAATCCACCATATTTATATATGTAGGTATATGCGGGGATGGAAAATACTGCGATAGTTTTCGGCGAGAAAATTGAAACTACTGTAGTCAGTTCCAACAGTTGTTGGCACAACTTGACTTCAAAATTGCGCAATCCTCCCACTCTCCTTATGGTGACCACAATCACCGTACCTAGAAAAGGGTGATTTTTTACAGGTAACAGTTGAGAAAGAGTAGTTGTTGTTTGGCCCATCTTGAGGTTAATTTGACTGGTACTTGGCTCAGCTCGGAGTCAAATACTAGCTTAAATGGTCAGTTAACACATCACAAATCTTTTGTCTTAAGAAATATGTCTAGGAAAATTTTAGACTGCGAAAAAAACACGTAATAAGAACCAAAAATTAAGTTTACATTAATTACCAAATATGTATCTTGGCTTGTTTTTAGTCTACCGTGTGCTCTTGGTTATAATAAAAAAAATTATTTTTGTTAACTTTAGTAGAAAGGATTAAAAGAAACGTAAAAAGTACCGACGATTTTATTGTTGCATTTCTCGGGATGAACTTGCGACACTCCTTACAAGGCTTATTTATCTTATCGTCCATAGATCAGCCATTTTCTTTAATTTTTAGAAACGTAAAAAGTTTCAGGTTTTCAGGTTCTTTTCTTACGATAAGTTTAGTCTTATATACTTTTATAGCATTAAGTAATATATGTACATATGTTATATGTATATATGAATTATTTGTATATAAGTATATACATTTTTTTAACTATTTTGGGGAGGTTTTCTAGGATTGCGCCATCATACCGATTCCGAAGTGAAACAAGAAGTATTTTGGGCAGGAACGTTGACGCTATAATTCCAGAAGATTGACATTGATGTTCGCCATGGCATTTCTGCGTTTATACCAACCCCCTCTGGAGTTTCTCTTACAGTAAAATCAGCTACCGTCCAAGGGGGATAACGGGAGATATGCCCGTAGGATATAAAACTGGAAAACCCACCCTCACCCCCCACTACAAAATATCGCTCTGACTTAAGCCCGTACACAGCCTTCCCGAAACACCCAGAAGTAATTGGCACGAAAAGGACAGAAAGTAAAGTATACGTGGGTGGGTGGGTTTATACACCAGGGTACAACAGTGCATGTAATATCTCAAAAGGGGTCTGGTCTGGGATGGATATTCCCTGGCAAGAGGGACTATATAGCATCTTTTTTCGGCTGGGGGGATGAATTGGCGCGCGGCGGTTCAGCCGTACTGTGTGGTTGAACGCTCAAAATCGACCCTGGTCCCGGTCGTTCCCGGAATGGTTCGCTATACATATAAATATCTATATTTAGATTTGTACATAAAACCGGAGCAATATCCCTTGCTTCTGTACATTTCATCCCCTATACTATATAGCGTTGTACCACCCGGGCGTACATTTGCACAACCAGATCTAGATGGGGTGTTAAATAATTTTCAATCGAATTTTCGTTGGACCGTAGGGAACGATCGATGATTGCAGGCACAAGCCAAGCCAAGGCAAGGCAAGGCTATGTGGAGGAGGGCTGGGCCCGGCGTTTCTCTTGCGATTCGCAGCCCTCTTTTGAATTTGCCCTCTATTACCACCCCATCGTCACTACCTAACGAAAATCCTATACTGCAGCATCCTATCCTAACCCTCACCATAAACCCACCCATAACCCATCTAACCCCATCCCGTTCGAACCTTCCTTTCTATTAAAATAAAATTTTAGCTCTGTTCTCGATGTTATTTTTACTGGTTGCGTATTACACTGTTCTTCTTGAGTTAATGTTGTTTCTGTTATTCTTATATTTGTTGTGGATTTAAATTGCTCCAGGATTTTTGATAGCACCATAACAAGGAGGTTCAAGGCAAGTTCAAACATAAAAATCTCCACCTCCGTTCTATAAAAATATATTTTCTTTAATTTCTCTGAATAGTTAATATAATCAATATTCAGGAATATAAAAAATCAGCCAAGACAACTCTTTTTACGAAAATAATCTTTTTTTAAATTCATTGGAGAATTCCAGTCCAAGAAAAGTTCAAATTTAAAAAATCTCACAATTTTCTTCTATCTTCTTCTTTTCTCCTAATTCCCCCCCATAGGAGCCCTTTTTACAAAAAAAAATTTATAAATATATTTTTTATCAGGTGGCATTGACAGTAACACTAAGGGGTCCATCAATTTGGGATACTGCTGATAATAACCCAAAATTATATTAGGTACAACTGCTAATTTACAATAACAAATTAAAATTAATTTAAATCAAATCAAAACTTATCCATTGCTCCTACAGGCACATGCGTCGACATGCTCTATAAATTCACTAATTTTGAGAAAATTCCAATAGCCTTTTTTGAACTAATTGCCTTGAAATAGTAAACCCACAGACAAAATTATGCTAAATTTAATTAAACTGAAGGATTGAACCCGAAATAAAACTACGTATCTCGTAAAAAAAAAGGAGGGAATTTTTCTGTCATTTCGATTCCTCAGTGATGATGGTGCTCAGGGTCGGGTATGGGGGTGATGAACAAGAACAAGGGACAAAGGATGGAAGGAACCAGGGGTGGAGATTACAGAACATCGGCAGACTCCCCCCACCCCCCTTCCCTTTGGAATTTTTTCCATCATCGCCCCCAATAATTTATATTCGAAAAATTTTCTTTGATCTTTTTTCGTTTTCTTTTTTTTACGAGGGGTTGTGTGGTGATTATCGTGCCAGTGATGAGTGTATATGCCTCTGACTGTTGATATTGTCGTCTTCTACATAGCAACAGCACCAACGATTTTGTTATTTGATTTATTTTTTCGTCCAACAAAATTTGACATATTCTAATTGCTCTGAGGTCAATTGATTTTCGCGTTTTTTTTAATGAAAAATAGGAAAAAAATATTCTCCTCTAATATAATTTGAGAGCTCAAAGTGAAAATGGCGAATGGTCCCATATGACTAAACGTAGATCGTGAAAATTATCACCCTCTTAACCGCCATCTACATACGGTACCTAGTAATTCCATAGTAGATGATTCTTTAATTAAGAGAATTTAATTAAAAACAAAATCTTTGTGCTTGTCACCATCGTCTAAATTTAAAAAAAAGGCATAACCACCCTCCACAAACAATGACGACTATACACCACCAAAAAGCAATGGCAGCGACAGCAAAAATAACAAAAATGGTAGAAAAATTGGACTTTCAATCTACCCTCGCGGTTAGTACCCTTGGGTCTTGTTCATTTGTTAGAATCTTTCTTATTTACCTCCTCAATTCTTCCATTTTTTATTTCTATAGAGAGGGGGAGCCCTAAAAATTCAGCAAACGACGTCTTTCGTCCTAGACTCTTTTCAGCAAACAACGCGTGTTTTAGATTGTCTCAATTCCACATATGTATATGCACATATATATGTACATATGTAAGTTTATTTATTTTATTTTTGTCATATACATACATACATATAATATAAAATATAATAAACGTTCAAAAATTTTGAACTTATCGTTCGCTTAGAATTTAATGAAAATTTTCTAATATTGTCCATTTCCTAGATTACTTAAAATCATTATATCAACTTTTATCCCTAACCTCAAATCAAACTATACGTAAGGCGTTCGGTCCAACGCGACAATTCGTGTTGACCCTTTTGTCAAATCCTTTTAGAATTTTGTGTACATTTCTCTCCTTGCCTTGTGTGTTTTAGCTCTTTTGGTCTTTATTTTGGTTTTATTCCTTATTTTTCAAGCGTATGTCCTGCCAGACCAAACTGTCTTAAGGATACAAGGCAAAGGACAACATTTTTCTTGAGTAACAAACATAAAAAATGAAATAAATGAAGCAGAAAAAAGGGTACACATAAGATTTATCTAAGACAAATATTTTTCTGGGTACATTTTTAGGAACTTGCTTCCTTTTCTATGAAGTTTGCTTTTATTGTAGGATATTTTGTGGTTTTATAATACGGTTTCACGGTAGGAATAAAAGGTATGTGCAACGTTTCTTTGACACCTACCTAGTGACATCACAGATTTCACCACAAATATCCATTATTTGGTAATTTGGAAATGGAGACGATGCAAATCATCAACGAATTATTATTTAATGAATAGAAAGATTCTTTACGAAGATTTATTTCATTAATGTTCATTGTACATGACATGCTGCAGTGCTATTTCGAAGATCTAAGTTGTGGTTCTATTCATTCCAGGCGATAATTTCACATATGCACTGTCGGTGTGCACACTATCGTACTTTGCTACTCAATGACGCGTATGACGTGATATATGGCGCTGGTGGAAAAGTAGGAACATACCTTGAATTTCTATATCGTGATGCAGTGTCATACTTTTATTTACACTTCCAGTTCTGGCAAATTTAATTTTGTCATTAAGGTTAAATATGATGAAACTATTTAGAATTATATTATCTTTTTCTAAATAGTTTTGTAACTTCTTGCATAAGTAGTTTTAGTTTTAGTGTGCGCCGCCGTGTCAAATACATTTGCTGCACGCCTAAACACCTCAATCTTTTCCTATTTCATGTCCAAATATTTCAAAGGAAAGGAAGGCGTTCGGAGGTGTATTTGAATATTGTCCCGCCTTTTAAAAACTAAACACGGTCCAAACTTTTGTTCATCTTTAGAAACTTTGTCTTTTCCTAGGTACCATGAGTCGCATGTGCACTCTTCCATGTTCAAATGTATCAAAGGGTCCTTTTAATTTTACAGGAATTCCTAGTTTATTTCGACTTTTTTTTTTCTTGCATGCTTATACATTTCTCTTTTTGATGTTTTTTTTTTAATACTGATGTCGGTGCATGTGCTGCGCTTTCGTTCAAGAGAACTTAATTTTACACGCATACATGCATTATATCCCGCTGGGAAAAAGTTTTTTCCATCCCATGATTCCCTTTTTTGATTTGTAATTTTTTCACATTCACATTTCTTTCTGGCATATTCCGTGCGCACCCAGAGAGAAACCTCTTTTTCTTCCTAGCGTTTGCTCGCAGGCTTTTAGAATTTGTTTGTATTTTTTTGCATTATTGTTTTTTATCGTTTGCAATTTTATTTTTGCACTGCTACGTCCGGAAATAATAATTGTGAAAAAAAAAGGTTTTTCTCATATTTGTTCCGTCATCATCACTGGTGGTAGACGCGTATATATTTAATACCGCGTTAAAGGTCAGAAGTTATGAATATTTTCCTTATTCTTCTTTTTACATACATATTTCTAGCCGGGAAAAGAATCAAAGTCAGTTTCGTACAGTTCTACAGCCGCAGTTACTCCGAAACCCGACCCTTGGTCTGCATGTATGCTCCTAATGTAGCTCACTATTGATATAAAATACGTTTCTTCTCCGTATGACTCCTACGGGAGGCTTTGCTTTGATCTTTAAAAATAAAACCTAAAATTCTACAGTAGCTCCTGAGAACCTCGACTAAAACACCATCCCCAGAAGGAATTGAACATAAAGCAGCTGGAACCAGAGAAAGTGTAGGTATTTCTTTCCTGGTTAGCTATATTGTTAAAAAAATAATATGAATCAAGAATTATATTAATTAACGGGAAAAGGGAGAAAAATGATTGTAGAGTGGCTCGGATTCGCGAAATCAATACCTAGTTAAAAAATAAATAAAACAAAACTGTAAAACGTAAGCAAAAGTAATCCTGGTAAAAGTTTCCTATTTCTTCAAACCTCTATAATTCATATTATAAATTTAAACATCCGTAAGATTTGTCCGACCCCATAAAATTACCTATTTAATTTATGTAATTCCTTCCACTCTCTACGAGTACAACTTTATTAAAACTATCATTTAAAGAATTTCAAAAATAAAAATTAAATAAAAAAATATTTTTTAAAGACAAGCTTTTATTTAACAATGATATATAAAAAATATACTAAAAAGGAAAAAATAAGTTTTTGCTAAAATTTATCAATTTTGGGCCTAATATATATTTCAACCAAATATACCTTTAACGTATTTCTTCACGGTATTTCTGTATTTGTATGACTATAAGAAAGCTTGGGCGCTCATTAGATATTAAAATTATAAACAATAGCAGTAGTGAAACGAAGCGAAATATTGTGTAATTTTAGCATAATTTCGCTTGTAATGAGAGCGCCCAAGCTTTTTTATAGTCATACAAATACAGAAATACCGTGAAGAAATACGTTAAAGGTATATTTGGTTGAAATATATGTTAGGCCCAAAATTGATAAATTTTAGCAAAAACTTATTTTTTCCTTTTTAGTATATTTTTTATATTTCATTGTTAAATAAAAGCTTGTCTTTAAAAAATATTTGTTTATTTAATTTTTTTTTGAGACTAAAAAACGATGTCTTTATTAGTAAAAGAACGTCAAATTGAAATGTCAAAAAGGCGTTAGCAAGACGCTGAGTAACTAGTGCGTGGTACCGTTTGAAGCTGAATCGTGCATTAGCATCTTAAAACTCTTCTTTTGAACTTATGCGTTATTATATTAGACGTCCGCCATATTGGATTTAGAATAACGTCACATTACTTATTGTATTTCGCTTATCAAGCCCTTTCATTTGATACCCATATCATACGGGTTACTATGAAAATTATAAATCGCCATTTTGTGACGTCCGCCATATTGGATTTAGAAATGGCGTTACTATCGTTTCCTACTCTTCAAGCTCTTTCATTTGATACCCATATTAAGGGGTTCGACCAAAAATACATGGTCCACCATCTTGTGGCGGCGGCCATTTTAAAGATATTGCAATTTTGAGTATTGCATATTGCATTGTCACCAGAACTAAAGGTGTATGCAAAATTTTAGCCCTATAGCTTCATTGGAAGTGGGTGAAATATTGATTGCAAGATTCCAGGACACACCATTTTGTGTCGGCGGCCATTTTTAATTAAAGATATTGCAATTTTGATTATTGCATATTGCATTGTCACCAGAACTAAAGGTGTATGCAAAATTTCAGCCCAATAGCTTCATTGGAAGTGGGTGAAATATTGATTGCAAAATTCCAGGACACACGGTGAAGTTAATAATATAAAGCTTGTAAAATAAAATGGTGATTTTCCATAGTTCATTTATTTCATAAAAATACTCAGTAGTTTTATACAAAAGCATCTTATGGAATGATTTTATGGTTCCCGGTTTCCAGTTCCAGCTGTCACGATTACCAATTTCCCGATTCACGATGGCCGATTTCTGATTCCTGACAGTTCAAAGTATTATATGGCCCAATTGCTCAAATTTACGAATCGAAGAGAATTGGTAAGACTGCCTTAGAGCGGCAGTGCAGTTTAGAGAATTTAACTATTTCTCCTGTTTTGATTCTGCCCGGCCCGGTCCGTTCGCACTTAACATGGCAGTGCCGAATAACGGCACGCGTTTCAATTCAAAAAAATTGGATCTCTTAAATTTGTGCAGGTGCTGCAGCAGATTGGCTGCAATCTCTTCGCCTCCGGTATTTCTAATCAGTTGTCTCGTCGGCCCTTTGAGCACGCGTCGGTGATAAAAGGATTAAATTAAATTATTGTAGTGTTTATTCCCCCGTTTAGAATCGCGAAAATTGAATATAAATTTAGCTCGCCGCCGAAATATTTCGTAATTTTATTAAAACTATTTAGATAAATCGGGAAAAGCAGTAAATCGAAAATGTGCAAAATTCTGGTCGCGGGCGCGAAGTGCGAGGAGTTTTACATCGATGCGAGAAAATAGTTCTTTGCTTAAGTGTTTTTGCGTGTGAAATAGGGCTTCTCTGGAATTTTCTCGATTTTCAGCCACACATGGATCAAACATTTTAAAAACTCCAGCTCTGGTATGTATATGTAATAAGTTTCAGCATGTTTGTTTATTTTTTCTTTGTATGAAAAGGTACCGTTAGATGCTGGCGTTCTTTGCTACTGCCGATGTCAGCGGCAATTTTTTTTTGTTTTGTTTTGTTTTTTTTTCAACAAGTTGTTTTCCCCGCTTGCTCTGGTTTGCTGGTATAACAGTTTGAAATGATCGAATGTTGTTTAGCGCGTGGTTCGATTGCCCCATGTTTTTGTTTCATTCAGGCTTCGTTCGAACCATTTCTAACCACGTGCATCGAATGGTATGGCCTGTGACTTGTAAAGAATTTTTTCAGAGGATTTATTGATAATTTATTTTATGCCAAAAAATTTTCGGTGTATTGTAAAATTTTTGGAGGAACCATTTGGTCATCAAATTGTACAAATATAATAAAATTGGAAAGTCCGACCTGTCCACCATCCTCGGTAAATAAAACTCTTGCCCTCAGGTGAATTTATGTATAATAATAAATAATAAAAATAATTTAAAAAAATATTTCATTTCAATCAATTAAAATGGACTGAATTTCTGCGTTTGTAGGCACAGTTGTGTATTCTATTCGGTGGTAAGCTGAATTCGATATTTTCTGCTGGTGTCGCTAACTCTGATGGCTGTTGCCTCAATTGTCAATTTGGCCTTAATTTCATATTAAAAGTTCAATCAACGTGGATATATGGATGAGGCTAAATATGCAATTTGGGTATCATTAATAATTAATACATGATCAAGTTTGCCCTATGTCAATTGCACATATTGGTCTTTTGGCTATTTTTTCTTTTAGGTACTATGAATGAGAATGTTGCTGCTTCCAAATTTCTTCATCTTTCGTAACAATCATTGAATTACGACTTTGGAAAACAAAACGAATCAAACATTGAAAAATTAATATATGTAGATATGTATGCTTTGAAAGTCTCTTTCCGACATATAGTGTAAGGTTCGGTTTATTTGCCCTCAAAAATTTTTCTATTGCTTGTTCCTGCTTTTAAAATATGTAGTATCTATCACTTCTTCGAAGCGCAATTTTTTTTTTTTTTTGTTATTTTAATTAGCAGACAACGTAATTACAGGGCACTTGGATCAATTCAGATCAATTTAGGGAGCTTCTAAAACGTTTGAGATGCTTAATGGTAACCTCTCTTGCTTCGCTTCTCCTACATTATATTCAATGTAGTGTGCGCGGGGGTGTGCAGTACAAAAAAAAAAGATAATAAATGGAAATGATGGCAAAGAAGGCGACAAACGTCGACGGTCACACCGCGACCATGAGAACAACTTAGAGACCATGATCACAAAACTTGCGTCGCCGTCGTTTTCGTTGGCGTTTTATTGAAGTTTAAGTAAAAGAAAAAATATAAGAAAAAATAAAATAAAGCAGACAAAAACGCGTTTTTTTATCTCCTCGTTCTGACAGAAGAAATGGAAACTGAAATAAGGTTTCGACGTCTAGAAACCTAGTGAGACTTTTTCGTAAATTTCACACTGCAGGCTTCTTTTAATTTGCTTTATTCGATTAATTGCATTTAACTTTTTATCGTATAAAATAATAATTAAAGAAAAAATTACTTGAACAAAGCCAATGGAGTTTGGTGTAATAAACAAATTTTGTTAAAAGATACCTTGATGGATTCCAATTAATATTTGACTTAATAAATATTTAATGCATTAAATGTCTGCCTTTGATAAGGGAATGAAAGTTTTCTCTCACATAACAAATTGTGGCTTGTTTCATAACCTTGTCTATAAATGACAACATCTGTTGATGTAATTTGTATTAAACGTTGATGCACATCTCTGATTCAAAAGTATGCATATCACTAGCTGGTCGGTAATTTTTTGTGATGTTATGGCAATTAATATCGGAGAGCATTTAATAATGTGAAGTAGATTTTCTTTAAACGAAAATATTTATATATATTTAACATATTGCCAGAACTCAATCTGGTAAATCGTTCAGTTTATTTTGATATTAACTATTCTAAAAATGATTTATGTAAAATTGTTGGTATCTTATCCCATCGCTCCCACTCAATGCCTATTGAACGTTACTATCACAATAAATAAGTTTTTCACATAATTCGTATTATCTGAAATAATCTTCTTTTAAAACAGGTACTATGACAGGATAATCAGCTCATTCTCAATCAAGTTTTATTTTGCTGTATATTTTTCTTCCTGTTTTTTTTTCTTTGGTTTCGCGCTCTTTTATTTTTTATTTTTCCTTTTGACGCAAATCCCCTGTAATCTGTTTATGAAGCCCCTCATGCCCAAAGATTATCCGTGAAGTAAATATGAAAAATCTGTGGATAAATGTTTCTTTTTTTCGTCATATTTTCCCCCTCACATTAAACATGATTCTTTTCGTCTGATTTCATATGTATGATTTAGCGTTGGCGTTAGTACTACTACATCTGTTGGGGATTCCCACCTTAGTTATGTCATCACCTTAAATGTGGCAAAACGTTCAACGTAGGTTTCCTTTTTTTTACTATAGGTACATTATATCCCTATCTACCTTGTGGCTTTGAAAAAGAAATATTACTATAGAGCAGAATATGAAAACAACAAATCCTTTAAAAGGGATATAACAAAATGTAAAAGTAAATAGCTTGCTTGTTATAATAGAAGCAAAATTCTATTGAGGTCGATATACAAGATACGATTTGTAAGAATGAGAAAAGTCCTCAGAATGAGGACTGGAGCTATAAAATAGGTGAATTTTTTTTTATGGGATTTGTTTGGTGGGAAAAAACTTTTAGGTTTTTTACTTTATTTGATGCTCAGTGCATGTTTATGCGACAACTACTTTTTAATTTTATCGATTCTTATTGTTTTGCTTCACCAGAATATTTGAATGGCGAAAGTGACGAAATTATGGCATTAAGGAAATTAAATATCGAAGAGATCACAAAATCTCGGTTATACTGGTGAATTGGGGGAATTTTCATACTAAAAAAACTTTCTTGCTCCCACTCTCGATGTGTCAGACAAACAATTTAATTAATGAACTGGACAAAATCATCCCTAATGTGTTTGAAGGACAAACATGCTTATCCCTGTTTTACGATATCGTCCATTTTCTTACCTACTGTTACATAGTCCTCTCCTCTGAAAAATCGTTCATCCCTTCATGAGATGTTCTAAGGAAGCTTTTATGAGATTGGATATACCTAGGTGATGTAATTGAATGGATTCTGAAGAGTCAAGGAGGGCTGACCTGGACCAGGAAGAGTGCGTAGTAGAAGTGAAAGAAAACAATACACCTACAGGAATTGATTCTTTCGATTCGTTCATTTCATTTCAAATGTTATTGGATGATCCACTATGGCCTGATTAAGGAAAAGGAAAACTGTAATCTTGCGGAGATCTAATTTCTTTCGGCCATGGGTTTCCCTTAATTCATGTCCCTCTCATTCAACCTCGAAAGGAAGGATGGAAGAATTGAAGGTATGTAGCCAACATCCTGCCAACGAGACTTTGTATATTTTGCTTAAAAGGAGTCACAAATATATATATCAAAGGAAAAAACCTTGCTGGAGCCGAAAAAAAGAAAAAACCTTAACGACGTCCGAGGGACTAGTACTGACCTGTTGCATACTAAAGTAATGAAATGGCTGAGTATCGAATATATTTGATAGGTATCCGTGCGTAATGTTGGAAGGATATCAGTTTATCTGCCTTGGCACTACTGATAATGTCCTCATTGGACGGCGGAGGTATCCTCGTCTAACGGAATGAGTTTGGGGTGGACAAAGAAAGGTAAACAGGACACACTTCCCTTTTCCTCACAGGGAAAAGGTCATCTGAAGCGTGTCATCATTTGTAATTTAATTGAAGTAGTTTCATGACTCCTCGAGCAAATAGATAATAAAGAGGTGCAGAAGCAAATAATTGGCGATTCATTTAATGCCGAACCAATGCAGGGCTATTAATTTTGTTTCTTTGAATGAAACTATGAAGCATTCCTTGATTTGTAAATTTAATAAAGATTACCTTTTAATTTGTTATATGATTATCTAGACTTTTAGCCAATGCCTCTTCTTACCAACTGATACTGAACCCTATTCCCTATTGTAAGAACAGGTGGTTATTAATCGCAATCAAATATTTAAATGATTTCAGTCACGCAAAATGTGTATCCTCTCTGTCATATGACCCTTAGTCATCACAATCATATGATTACTTCCTACATTCTTTTCTGGCGAGCTTAAGCTATCATACTCTATCCCTATAAATTATTAAGTTTAATTTTAGTTAGAGAGAAAATCATCGCCTATAATACTAACGTATATTTAAATGAGACAGTTTGAAAAACGTTTAAGAGCACACCCTTTATTCAGAAGAATGGAGGAGGTATCATGAATGCCTCGAAGTTATTTTGATTTACAAAAGACGAGGGCATTTCCTTCGATTAATGCAATAATTAGTGGTTGTCGCACGTTTTACCCGCCTCATAATGATTAATTTTTTATAATATAGCATGTGCTTACTTTAATTATATACCATCAAAATGGCGATGAAATCAAACAGATATTTAAAAGGTTATTATTAATATCCTTTTCGATTAAAAGGAGCTTATCGGATAATGTTTCTTTAAATATATTTTGCTTTCTAACTTTATTCCCTGAATTAAAGGAAGAGTCTGTTGTTTTCTTTATGAATCTCCTTCAATTCTTTGAATAAGTAAACTTTTAAAACCATTTCTTACTACATTATGATAGAAATAAATAGATACTTAGTTCTTTTTTATAGAGAAGAGCACCAACCATATTATAATGGTTGTTGTCATCGTCGTTGGTCCTCGCCATCAACATAACCATGTAGACGTCTGGATAAATGAGAAATTTTCTTTCAATTGGAACTTTTAACATTTATACATCCTTTCTGCTCAACCTACCCTTACCCTATAGAGGAGAAATTGTAGACTGGATTGTTCAGTGTAACGACAAAAACAAACGAATTCCTTATCCTTTAACTATCCCAGAAAACAAGTGTCGGTTTTCCAGTCAGAAAAACTACTAAGTATTTAAAATCAATATCATAAAGATGTTTAAACTTTCATTTCCATATTTCGAAATGGTGCAGTATGCTTTAAAAAAATGGTATTTAGGTAAACCATTTATTAAATACTTATACATATGGTTGTCTTATTTTCAAATAGCCCCCTCAGTAGCTAGGTGGTAATTGACAGGAGAAAATTATGTAATTGCTTATAGATAGAGCCATTGTTTGATTGCAGTTTGTAATTAGTGGGTTTTCGTTATAATTATCAAAAAATTAAAATTAAATAAAACATAACTTTTCGAAATCGGTGAACCCTGCAAAAAATAACACTCGAAAAGAAAACAAATTGATCCTTAGAAAGCGGAGGAAGAGGGAGTTAAAGACGGTCGAAATAGGAAATTAATAAGATAAGGCAGTTAGCAAGGTGAAGTATGAATAACTGGCATGAAGAAGGTGAGGAATCGTCTTTCGTTTTTTTTCTTACCTCACCGAAGAGCCTCTTTTCTTAACATATAACATATTTTTTTTTTATTCACTTTACCTTCCTTCTTATTTTACACGAGCACAAGACAAGACCATATCTTTTGACCATTACCTGACCAACAGGGGGTATATCCACTCTGATGCAGAAGAAGATACAGACAGCGACGACAACCGTCGTAAGAAAAAAATACGAAAAAGTAAATTCTTTGAAAAAGCAAGGCTACGGCTACACCAACAACAACAAAAATTATGTGAAGAAAAAATTGAATTTTTTTCTTCTGAAAACGACTAACAGGGCACCCATCATATGAATAAGAAGGCAAAGAGCCATACACACTACGGGGGAAGATAATGGGGCCTCTTCCTCGTACACCTCGGGTAAGAATGGAGACAACGTCTGGAGAGTGATCAGCGAGAAAAAACCTTTACTTTACCTTTCTTGATGATCTTTTTGTAATATTCCTTAAGTATAGGTACCTCAGGGCTGGCTACGACTGTAGCCTTCTTTCATTTTTTGTTTGTTAACCGGCCTCCGTCCTGGCTTTAAGATGATTAATTTTCTAGTCATGGTGTGAGAAATTCTAAGAATCACTGTATGCACTTTACTTGATGGATCTTTTAGGAATCGATCGATTCTTTTTACTGCATTCCCATTTAAGCTAATTTTTCTGAAAAGTTAATTAGAATTCCGTTTAACGTTAGTATAATCACTGCCCACATTTTCTACGATATTAATTTCGTGGCCCCACCCTTAGTTATTCCATTTAGTATCCCAGTATATTTAAAAAAGTACTTGAAATAATGATCTATTTCAACATGGCAAATAATCTTTTTTTTCGTGAAAATTTTTAAATCGTTCATTGCTATTTTAGAAATACTATACCAAATACTACATATAATGTTTGTTTAGGAGAGATAGAAATAATTTTTAAGTCGTTTCAATGTATGTTATTTATCAAGATATGTTGACAGAAACCACTCGGCTTTTAAGGCAAAGAAATTGAACAAAAATGTTGATAAAAATCGAAATGGGGGAAACAGATACATAGGTGTATCATACTATGTTAAGTGAAAGACATTAATTTTTTTTTCATACAGAAGAGAAGAAAATATATCTTGGAATTTTGTAGAAAGGTGTCAGAGTGGTGTGCGATCAAGTCGACTGATAAAATTCCACTTCGATACGCTCAAGTACGTTTTTCAGCGTTTGTATATTTTTCTTTTTTTGCTTTGTCAGGCTCACCTTATCGACCGAAAGTTTTTTTCGGTCTAATTTTATAGTTATGACAGTTTTCAAGTCATTAATAATAAAATTTTTGTACTGGAACGATTGGACATTTTTTTCCTCGGGACAGACTATAACGAATAGGCATATGAAGCACAAATTCAACCTACCCTAACTATGGCTTAAACCATGAATTCAGAGCTTATCGGCACTGCTGATGTAAAGGAATAGAGCGACAACGAAGACACCGCCCCGTCCCGCATATAAAAGATATCTTGTCTTATTAAAAGTGTAACGATTTGATTTGACACTTTTGGTATCGATATATCGCGGCATGGTGTCATTTTTTTCTAACTTTTTTTTTATTTCGTCTCACCGCACACATAACATTCTGATGGTATTGATATGTGGATGCTTTTTTCTTGAGTAAAGTGCCTGTTTTGATTTGTTTTCTTTTTTGATTTTAACCATAATAATGAACAGTTTATGGGTTTGTGGTTTATACAGTCGCGAAAGCATGCACATGCTCCAATGCGGTTTAAGAAAACAATATATCTCTGCTTCTTTCTATTTTTTAATTCTCTTTTTAATTTATGAATTCAAAAATAAAGCAACCTATGCCCTTGTAGCTGGGTAATAAGAAGTAGTTTTATGAAATTCGATTTTTCATTTTGCCCGGTAGAATAGATGCTCTAACATACCATCTTAAATCAGGCTAAACTATATCCAATAGGCCTTTGAAAAAGCATCATCATCAGCAGAAGTAGCAACTATAAGACAACTACTTGGAAGAGATGAATAAGCCCAAGCATCCATGGAACGAGCAGAAGAACAGGATAAAATATTTAAAAAAATGAAAAAAAACGATTCATTTCAACAGACAGTAAATATGTAAGTAGTTAGGTAGGCAGTCAAAAAATTAAAAACGGTCATCAACTCAAGTAGGACTTTTCTGAAACAGTTTTTCTGACAAACCTCTTCGATTCTTATTTTCTTTCAGCCTCTCTGTTCTCCGTTCCTGTGGCTGTTCGTCTTAATTTTTTTCATATGTTTCTTAAATTTTTTTTATGTATACATACATATATATATCTTATGCACGAAGTTTTCTGGGTCCAGACCTTTACCTTCTTTGGATGATAATATGTTGATGGTACCTTCTTTATACTTTGGATCATTCCCTTCTGCATTGCTTCGATACTTAAATGGGTGTTGATGATGCTGATGAGACGATACTTCGGTAGGTACATCGAATACCAACTCCTTATTATTTTCACTTTTGTGTTATTTTTTGTTTCGTTTTTGTGAATGCTCTTCTTTAGCTTATTTAAATGCTTAATAATTACAATAATTGACGAGCAGGATGGTCTTAATCAATCGATTTCCTTATTATTTTTCATTTACATATGTGATAAACATATAAAATAAATAAGATAAAGAGACAATTATAAATGTCTCATTCCTGCAATAAGTATTAATATTATAACCTCACCAAAAGTGTGACTTTCAAAATTCAAAATTCAAATCTAAATAATGTGGGTATATACTTAAAATGTATTGATGTTGCAAAATGATTATTTTCGCCATTATCATTATAAACATGAATGCATACCCCCCCCATTATTTACCATTTTGATGTGGCTTGCACTAAATCAAAGGGTGGGAGAAGGATCTGCAGCATGAATGGCATGATATCCATTCAACACATCAGAACCACCCTACATTTATGTCCTGTTTTGCGTGATAGAATAGTATGCTATGGAATTGGACATGTGCATCAGTGGTATATTTTTGCCCAATAGATATGGGTAGAGGGATCCGCTGAGGGACCTTTCCGAAAGTCAATCAATTCAGAGAGACCCAAGTTCCCTATTAAATAACGTAGTTTTTTTCAGGTACTTTTGATAAACGGAAAGGAAACGATAATGAGATGTCTCATAACGATAATGGAAGCAATGATTGTAGTGCTAATGACGTGTTATGGTGGGGACGTTAGCCAATGATTTTTATTTTCCAACAGACGCACCTTTATCTGGTCTGGTCTCACAGAATTCCTTCAAACCTAGTAAAAAAAAAAAACCTGGAAGTTTTGTTTTATGGGAGTGTACCTCACCTCTGTGAGGCAGCTACAAAGAAATAGGGGCTGGTCAGAACACGGGAATGAATGCGTTAGGATAGGTCGATGATTCGCTTGATGGTTTGGTTAGGGCTGGTCAGATGTTAGTCCGGTCGCCCGACGTACAAAACTTCGTTCATCACTACCACAATGATTGATCCGGGTGGTGCAATGCTGCCAGTCAGTAGGAAGCTCTCATGGTTGTCACTTTTATCCTGCTTATCCAAAATGATAAGATAAACTATTTCGTCATGACTAATAATTCTAATTGTCTTTTTGCGGTCTATTCCTGGTGATGACTTAAATGAGCGGTTTAGGTTTAAGATCTTTGAAGAAAGTAACCTCATAATATTCTAAATCAATAGTAAATGCAAAAAAACTAGAGCTAGCTAACTAATTCCTATCAATTCTGATATATGTATAGTACCCAAAAATTGTGTTTCTGCGACAGCAACAGACAATGCAGATTTCAGCGAGTGGCAGTTGCCATAAAGTATTTTATTCGTGTTCAGGACGCCATTGTTAGTAAGTATCAGAAATTGATCTGGGGCTTTCCGAACGGTGGCGGCTGCACTTCACTGTCTTCATTATTTGCCTGTTGTTTTTATTTTACACTGCGTGCACTACTATTTTTTTGTGGTCAACTAGCAGTGCGATAAGAGTACATTCCACCCTTTCAATTATCACTTGTAAATACATGCAATTTTCAACGAGGGCCCTGACTATATCATTACAGGTTTCACGTTCAACCAGCGGGTCATGTTATTACTGGAAATACTCCTTTCTACCACATTTTTTTCTTTTCTTTAAATATAAAATTACCACACTCGTGCCCCTATTGCACTTCGGCCCTTACTGCGGAGATCAGGACGATTTTATACACTTGAAATTTGCCTAAATATGCAGACTGTGGTTCAGAATGCATATGAAATTAACAAACAAAATGATAAACCATAATAAAACTTCCATTTAAAAATGTCCCTAAGTAATCTGTTTTATTTTTTTCTTTGGTAAAAAGTGCATAAAGGTGTCTATGCCTAATTGAATGTATTTTTATATTTATTATGGAAGCATTTGCAGAAAATAATCTTTTACATTCAGGTTGATCAAAAACATTTCACATGTGCGTGAATGTAGTAATTATAAAAAGAATCTAATCCTTTCTTTCCAACCCAATATAGGTTTAAACCTTTCATCACGTATGTAACTCATGGGTCCCTTCATAATTCACTATTGCTCACGCACACCCGGTGCACGCTGCTGTTGTTTCGTCCCGGTTACATAGGTTAGGGTATCATTCCATATAAAAAAAAGACCTTAAATCGCAAAAATCGAAATATACCCTCTGCTAGACGAAATTGTCAACTATTTTGTCATTCATCGTCATCTTTATCATGCCGCCGTGCGTCGCCACGCTGTCGAGAAGGGCCTTTACTATTTTTAATTGGGTGGGCTTACCCCTCGTTTAAAAAAAGAAAATTGACAATTGTTCCGAACCAGGGATAGTATGTCGCCCTGACCCTGGAGGAACCCCTCTAGTTTTTGAAGTACTTCGGCATTTTTGTATATCTGATGCATAATTTGATGTTAAATACGATAAAATGAGAACAATCGACAAGTTGTAAGTTGCCTGTAATTTACGACAAGCCACTTTCTAGTATTCGACGACTGTTGATGACAATGACGACATTGGAGGGAATGTTTTCTACACCCTGTAAATGTGTTGTTCTTCAATGCAATATCGAAAAATATCTGCCTTTTTATCCCTGGTTATCTTCTTTATTTCATTTTGATCATTTAGCGTTTGCCTAAGGGCTGTAACGTGGGCAAATGCTGCTATAATGATAGAGTGCTTATGCTCTGAACAGGGTGAAATATTTCTTGTTACTAAGACGGTTGGTGATATGTAAATTTTTCCTTCCAATTTAAATATGCATATAATTTTAATATAAGTAATGTAATACACATTGATACAGCGGCAAATGGTACTTAGGAAATAATTGTTAGCAGTTGATCTATGTTCATAATATTATATACGTAATGTATTCAAAATCCAATTAAGTGTAAACACTTCGAACTAGCTTTGATTTAAATAAAAAGAAGAGCAACAAAAGATCTACAAACAGACCAATATCATGTTACTCATAGCAAAATACGATGAATCTACGCAATTTCCGCAAAATATAAAAACAAATGCATTAATTGCATCAAATTGACAAGAGAGAAGCATGTTCTATGCATTCGCATACATGTTTTAAAAGAAACCCCATAATCATTTCTATATAACGATTGACAGTAAAGAAATAAGAAATGGACCGACAGGAATTAAAAGAATTTTATATGGAAATGAATACCGCTTTTGTTACCATTGATATATTGCACTACTGATGCGTGCTGATAACGCGGTAGGTAGGCCTAGACTAAAAAAATCAAATTTAATTCTATTCCATACTATTTCTACAACTCTTTTTTAAGTGAATGCATCTCTTGGAAGACCCTCCCTCCTGCGCCCACGCCATGTACCCTTTCCTCAACTAAGCTGTCTATAATCGCATTTATTTCAGTCATCCTCTATGTCGTCATTCAACCTAGCAGTAGAAAATACACTCTTAACTCTTTTTTCTTAATAGAAAAAACGTGTTAAAAATTCTGTCGCCGTTCATCGCGACCGCCGCGCCGCGCCACCACCGTCGATGTAGTCATAATCATCGTCGTCTTTGTCGTCTCTTGGTAATCAATACCGCCTTTTATATAGATGTCTTTTTGTCATGCACACAATTTTCTTGTGCGGAGTGCTTTGCTTCTTTACAGCTCACAATTAGTCTATAAATGGGACGCAGTTTAAAATTAAATATATCATAAAATGCTTAGTCCTCAGAGCCCAATATTAATAAATACCGGAAAATTTAAGTAAAATGAAAATTTCATATACTTGATGTATATAGAAAGAACATAGTTTTCGATGCATTGAAAATGCGATATATGATAAACGGTATTTAATTTACCAATTATGATCTGAAGTGAAGTATATGCGTTAAAGTGCATCTGAAGTAGTACTCTGACTTAACTTCTCTAAAACTTAAATCGTTCCTACCTACAGCCCTTCCTAATATTCATAATAAGTAGAAAAAGCCTGAATGAATGGTATATGAGGTAGAATGCAAACCTCTTGGTATTTCTATTTTACTTTGAAATTGTTTTTCTCAAAGAATTTTTTTTTGTGTTTTTTTTTACACTATGCGCTTATTTATTTTTTTACCATACAAATGTCTGCACCAGTGTGTCTCCGCCTTTGTGTAATTATATACCCTGTCCAGGGATTTGAATTTCAAATATTTCTGTTTTGTTTTCATATATTTTATGTGAAAGAAAAACATGACAGGTAGAAAATCACACAAATGCATGTTTGACATTTTATAAATTTATTCTTCTCTTTTAGAGCTAACAGCTCCATATGCAATAAATACACAATGCGATCCAAAAAAATATTTCAAATTCAAATCTTTGAGCACACACATTCTGAGGAATATTTTATGTATGGTATATGTCACCCCTAACCAATGATTTTTTTTGCATTACTTCACGAAAGATAAATAAACTAATCATATTAAGGGGCAATTTTTCAATCATCAGATAAATTTATTCGTCGAATAAAATAGCTATCAGTTGGATAAACTTATCCGCTCCTTAAATCGGCAGATAGGACTGTTATTCGTTAGTTAATTTTGACAAATATCTAGAGTGAAAAATAATTTTTCCTCACAGCCAAATTGATTTTTTATCTGAAGAATAAACTTATCAGCCTATTAAAAAATCGGCCCTAAGGCTGAAAGTACTCTACAAATGTGTGAAGGAAAATAGACACATTTTGGATATCTATCTTATCCTCCAGCAGGTTGATCAATTAGAGAAAAACAGATTGAGGCAATATTTTTTTTCTTTCTGTTTGAATTTTTCTTTAGTTCCTATTTTTGGAAATGGGAATCATCCATCGGTTTCTTTGGGTTTCCAACACCTCTCTCCTCGTGCGAATCCCATAAGAAAATCCTCAGAGGCAAATTCATCACCACAAAAAAACAAAAAACACTGTGTGTGGCCTCCCTAGAGCGGATGCGTGCACGTCTTTTTCGGATAGAGTACGATATTTTCTCATATAAATGTTTTTACAGTTGTTCTACCGAAAATATCCAAACCAAAAATGCATCATGGAAGTCATAGATGCAGATCCGCGCACACACCATATGTGAAGAGAACATGAACTGCATCTCGCGGATACCCTTTCCTTTGCTGCACTATGGTTTCTAAGTATTTATAGAGGAAGCTCAATGGCCTGTTTCCTTTATTTTTTATTTATTTTATTTTTTTCTTTTTTATGTACCTATGGATCTTGTTTAACTTCCATTTTCCTGTTTGGCTTATATGTGGGGTGTTAAGGCATGAACCAAAGGCATACTTACATTATCTATGCATGTATATGTATGTAAAGGGAAAATAAAACAGTTCCCAAAAAATCGAGCATTTCGCTTTTTAAATGTCTCAATAAAAGCTTTACTTTTCCTGATATCAATTTTACGTTCACTTCGCAAAACAGTAATTCTGCCTAGGCATTATATCAGTTTTGACAAGTGAGTTTGTTCTTGATTAGTGATCGAATTTGTGCGATATGTCCAATAGCATTGCATAGTACTAATAAAGTAACATAAAGTTTGCGAAAATTTCCTCTTATAACAATTGTAATAAAATATAAAAATATAATAATTTTATGTACTTACCATTGACACCGGCAATCCACCACCAGCTCCATTTGTATAGGTGTAAGGTGAAACTAAATATCCCATATTAAAACTAGATGCATGGGGTTCCACTTTACCTGTTTAAAAGGGAAAATAAAATCAGTTAAATGGTTATTTCTACTGGAATCGACGTATCATGCCGTTTCAATATGTCTTAATCTTGTAAATCTTTAAATATTTATCAAATACTATCAGATATTAAAGACTGCGAAATTTTGAAAATATGAATAGAATTTTCTTGGGACAGAATACCCCTCCCTCCTACTTGTAATAGTCCTCATCTGGCGGGGACCTAGCAAAAACCAAAAAAGTCAAGACAAGGCAAGAGCACACCCATCCTCTGATGGCTAAGAAACGAATAAATGAGGCGATGCTAATTGATGAGCAAATAAATAAGATTTCCGCTTGGTTCATCGGTGGAGGAAAGTAATTCAATTGTAGGACGATTCCTAGGTTGGTAGGTAGTGAGAAAGCAGCACACCGACCGAAAAGGCAGCAGCCAGAAACAGTCGAGCAGCAGGAGCATCCGTGCAAACTTGAGCCACTGGTAAAGTGGACAACGGCGTTAAGAAGTAAAACGGAGGGAAGTATTATTCCTTCTATATTTCATCTTTATTATTTTTTTTAAACTTTGAGAATATTTTTGCATTATTATTTCTTTTGCTTTGTTTTCATTAAAACATGCGCACTGCTCTATTCACCCTCATTTATGTTAGAGCTCTACAATTCAAGCTTTAAAATTTCAAAAACATCCTTTTTCCTTCTTCGTCTTTTCTTCTCCACTGTTTGCGCTCATTTTGGTTTAATTTTACTTTTTGCTCAATTCTCTTATTCAATACTGAAGCATAAATTGATTTTTGATCGTGATTACAATATGTCTTTTGTTGTATATATTTTTGTGGTTGCTTCATTCGATCCCAGCCTTTTTTTGCCCATTTTGATACCAAATAAAACACATTTCTCAAGCAGCTTGTGCTTGGGTAGAGCCCCACAACTGATTAAGGAAAAACAAAACGATCTCCTACTTTTTAAGAATACTTTTTGTTGTAGAAAACTATCTGCTTGTAAACCTGATAACACTCTGCTAAGGCAAAAGAAAACCTAACTTCGCGGATGGGAAGCGATGGTATAATCCGAATGATAGATAGAACCCGCAAAGCTTATTAAAAACAACTTGATTTCTTTCAGAGTACTTTTTAAATAATATTTCAAAAGAACATCTCACCAAAAACAGGGCTGTGATCCTGTCTTGACACACCTTTCCCGCTCTTCTCCTGAAATAGAAAATAAAAGCATGCAATTTAGAACTAATTTTTGGAAATTTTTTGATTTTTATAACTTTGAAGTTTTTAAAATTTTGAAAACAACTCACCTCACTTTCAGTAAGATCTATTAAACTAGACTTCTCCTCCAATAAATTCTCCGATGAGATTTTCTCATCTTCACGATCTCCTTCATCTTTAAAAATTTTCACCTCATCGGTGCTGCCCAAATCATCACCGGATGAACCGGTGTGACTTGTGTGAGAGTTGTGACTATTGTGTGGCATTTTGCCTGCATTTATATCTTATATAATTTTTTATATTATTTTATGAATTATTATTTTATATCTCTTCTCTTCTTCTTCTATATCTTGCTGTTATTTTTATCAACATTTATTTTAAAAAATGTTGTTGAATTTATATCACTTTTTGAAGTAATTATGCATTTTTTTTTTGTAAATATATGGTATCCCTTTTTTTTAGATTTCTTTATGCATTTACTAACTCACTAATACATCATATATTCGCTTGCACTCAATTACTTTAGCTTATATTTTAGAAGATATCTTAAAAAATATTACATCACATTTGGAATTAATATTTTAATAATAAATTATTATTTTTTATTACTTTTTTCTTTAAAAAAAAGCACACACATAAAAATTATTCTCATCATACACTTTCGGTTGCGTTCTTTCATCACACTTTTTTGATCATATGTATTATCTTTATTTTATTTTACCACGCAGTGATTATTTAAATTTTGGCAACACTAACGATTTTTTTATGAATACTTGGATTTTTGTTGTGTATTTTTATTGCAAGTAATATCTTCGTCTCACTCGTATTTTGCATTGAATTCTTATTTTGAACTGGAAAAATAAAATATTTATGTTTTTGTATAACTTTGTTATTTTCTTCTGGTCTGCTTAAAATCGTAGCATTATCGCGAACTTTGCGAACCTTAAACAAAAAACAGAAATCAATTATTTTTAAAACATTTACACTACGGATTGAATTTAAATTTTATTTTTATTAAAATATTCTATTTGTTTTCAGTTTTGAGAGAAAGAAAGGATCGACAAAATGGAAACAAAACTGAAAATATTGTTTCGAAAAATTGTGTTGTGTAATTAAATTCAAGTTTTTGTATATGTTCATATGTTGCTGTTTATGTTTTCAACTACTACTTAAATCACATTATTTCGAATTTTCTTCTTTAATATTTCTGAAACAATTTTGATTTTGTTTGTAGAATAATAAAATATGTATCACTGCTCCAAATTGGCTGATTGTTGTTTTTATTTTCATCTGGAAATAAAGAGAGAGAAAATACGACTTTAAGATAATCTATTTTAATTATATTTCTCTCATGCGCAAAAAGCCCATACAAAATAAAAATTAACAAAATAACTCGCAGGCGAAGCATTAATTTGGAGAAGGTATTTTCATTTTGTTTTAATACATTGGGGGTAAATGGAATCGCTGATTTGACATTTTGTAACAAATTTTGAGAAAGCAAAATAGTGGCTCAGAATGATGTAAAATAACCTGTATTGAATTTCCAACAAATTATGTACATAGCGGTTTTTGAGATCATTAATTTCAAACGTAGTTAACACTTTAAGGCTGGAGGCACTTTGAAGGTCGTTAAATTAATCGTTTAAATATCTTTGAAGCTCTAAAAAAGTGATATTTTATCACTGAAAGTGTTGATTTCTTATCAGACTTATGAGATAGAAGCCGAGATATTCGAATATACACCAAAACATTTTGCAAGTTAAAATTTAACCTTGTCGGAAAAGGAAATATATAATAACAATTGAACCATTACATATCAAACAAAAAAATATTCTGATATCTACACAAAATGATAAATCGCTTTACTACTTGTCATCATAAGGCGATTTATTTTGTTCTTTTAATTTATACTATTTTTTCTTTTGTTGACAATGGCACCAACAATGATCTAAAAGTTGGTCTTCATAATTAGGTGTACCTTAATTTGTAATATTATTCAATAAAAGTGCCAATTTCTGCGCTATCACGAATAAAGGATCACGTTTGAGTGACCCGGGAACTAAGACCACCCTAAAAGAATTTTCATAAAAAAAAAATTGTCAAATGTTGCTACACTCCATTAGAAAGACTCCTTAATTCCAACATATTTACGACACCTATGGAGGAGTAGGCAACGTGTTTTTACCTGGGCAAAGTAAATCTTTATAAACCTACAAATATCCAGGTGAGTTCGTATAACAAAACAAACAACCAAAAAGGGGATTTTTCTTATTTACTTTTTCTAGTTTTTCTGCTTATGCTTGTGTTTATTAACCAGCACAATAATTGATAGCATTTGTATTTTCTTACTTTTCTTATCTTCAATCTCCAGCAGAGTCCTCATAAAATTCAGTTTTAAGGATTTTCTAAGAAAAAAGGACTAACCTTCGAGGTCTACCTTTTTTTGTACACAGTCCTTGTTGCGTATCTATTGAACTCTACATTTTGATTATACATACGTCTTCGTTTTAAGGAATATTTACTTTAGCCTTTAAAAAGGTAGATGAAAACTTAAGAAATATATGGGAACCAATTTCTGTTATCCTACTTTTTCGTTTTCAATGATAAACAATATTGGCATAATTGAGATTTCGGAAAAAATTTAGTTGGAGCTATGGGACTTTTACATTTTTTGGCAATTACTAATTTATATATTGTGAAAATAGCAACGATTTATTTTTTCTCTTTTTTCACTCTTTTTCTATATTTATTATTTTTGTTGCAGGTAAGTCAAAGCAACCCAATGGAAGAAACAATCATCAAGTTTCATCATGTTTTTGCTGAAATCAGATGTTGCTAGAGAATATCTGCATTTTGTGGTAATTATTAATTTTTATTTTTTGAAAAAATATAGGCTGTGTGAGGACAAACTCAGACTCGATTTTTATACAGTTAACAGATTATCAAATTGAGATCGAGTTTATGTAAAAATTGTGACTGAGCTTTTGCACACTTTTATAACATACGAGCCATTTTGTCAACATTGCTCTTTTATACATTAAAATGTGTTTTTATTTATTTATTTTTTTGCAGCATCAGAAAACTAACGGTAAGTTGATTTTTGTTTTAACCCATTGGGAATGTTCTTAAGCTGTTGATTACAATGAAAATTCACAATTTTATTTAATGCTTTTAGATATTATATTTATTAAATGTTACTTATCATATCTAAACTATCATTCCTCTATCAGTTTTCAATCGTGTCCGATTGTCTTTTTCATAAATATGCGACAGTTCAAAAATGAATATTTTGAAAACATGAAAATGCTTAAAATGGTGAATGTAAATATAATAGGAAAGGGTCTCTTAAATTCCAGAAAATTTAATTGCCGGATAAGAGCCAAAGAAATATTTTTGATTGTTAAACATACATATATATTCCCTTCAAAAAAAGCTGGTTTGTCTTTTCATTTCTAAAAGAAAAAACTTAAAATTTAAAATCGCTAAAGAAACAAAACACCTTGAAATATGGACGAGGCAGAAGGAATGTCACAAGATCACAATTTTTTCATTTTCTTCTTAATTTCGTGTTTGGTAATTTGCATTTTTTTACAATAATAGTTCGTTCCTCTAGCGGGGAATACCGAAGGTGGGCATAAAAGTGTTCAAATTGAAGAATTTTTAATATTATTTATATCTTTTTTAACGGTTTCCATGACTGTAGTATAGATAGGTAATAGGTCAATATATTCGATGTTTGTTTTATCTGAATTTAGCTCACTTCCTGGTTCTGTACTTTGCTCACGTAAAATGGAGCAATCCAGACAACAAACAGCGTTAAAGAACTATGATTCATTCACTTTATCTTTCCTGAAAAAATAAATTACGTACCTATTCTTAAAACATACTAATTTCTGTTGCTTAAAAAAATGAGTCAGGGCTAAAACGAGGGCAACCATCGCTTTGACAGCATTTTAAACCGATTGAATTTACATTATCCGCCTTCAGAAAGTTCAACACGTATTTAATTTAAAAATGCTTGAAACGGCAAACATCTCCTTTATTAACATCAAAAATCTGACTAACTTATTAAAAACTATTGCCTTTACCGCAAATTTTATCGCTGTACATGTTAGTCGAATTTTCGTTGTACCGGAAAGTTCGAAACCATGTGCTGACAACAATTAATTGGTCCCCACCTCACGTCATCTATTCTTGGAACTGCATCTATTATTGGCAAAGTTGTTTTAAATATTTTTAAATCAACATGAGCTTCATAGATTTTTAAGTTTATCCGTAAAAAGGCACTGCGAAGTCATCCAATCCTGAGTTAAAAGGAGCAGAACTGAATTTGTCCCTAAACGATTTTTCGAATAAAGACGAAACAAATGAGAGCTCCACATGTGTGTGCTTATTTTTCGCCTAGGAAAATAATTACATATGCACATATGCATATGTATATGAATGTTTTAGTTTTTGAAGATAATAATACAAAAATTACGATTTCATGAGGTTTAATCAGCCATTTAACAATTTGGTCTTGAGAAAAGGAATTATAGCAAGACAACCAAGAAATGCTGCCTAATTATAGAACCAGAGATCAACGAAATACAAAAAAGAAACATTCTTTTCAGTATGGAAAGCTCTTTTTTGTTTTACGATTTTTTATTCGTATTTCCTCAAAAATTGACAAAATCTTAAAATAGACGAAACGACTGAAAAAACAAACGAGTTTAAATAAAAGACATTTTCGAGGTACTCCTTGAGGTTTTGAAAGGAACGAAGAATACAAGACGAAGAATTCTTGTTAGAAGAATTTTTCTTGTGTTGCTCAAAGGTATATGTATGTATATGATGACAGCAAAACAAAAAAAAATTTGAACTCGAAAAAGAACTGAAGAGAA
Source organism: Machimus atricapillus (assembly GCA_933228815.1). NCBI lineage: Eukaryota > Metazoa > Arthropoda > Insecta > Diptera > Asilidae > Machimus > Machimus atricapillus. Next base: position 53,986,687 of record OW121785.1, read on the forward strand.
GCCTAGCTATGGCTCAGAGAATCAAATGCTGATTTCAAGTTTATTTTTTCATTAATTTAGTAATCAGTTTATCAAATTAGATCAAATATTTGTATGTAAACTAATAAATTATCTAACATGTTGGAAAACACAAAAGAACCCTCATATAAATAGAAAATCAACCAATATAGGAAAGGGTCCTTTATGGGTAAAACATCATCAAATTTAATATTGAATGCTTAGTATCGCTAGCTAGTTCCTTGCGGTCTGAGTTAAAACTTTTAATTAATTTAAAGTTCGTGTGATCCTCGCGAATAAGACATGATGATCCATTCATTCATTAATACTTCTTAAAATACCTCTTGCATCAACTTAAAATCAAGTGTACTAAACATAGGCCATGGAAACAGATTTCTTTATGTTTGGTACTTTCTTAGTATTAATACTATTAGTCCTTACGGTGGAAACAAAAATACAACGAACAATTTAAAATATAAATACAAACAGGATGTTTAAAAAGATATCCAAACAGGAAGGCTTCTTTGGCACAATTTAATATCAATTTAACACTTTTGACGCCAATGTAAATAGATCCATTTAAAACATTGGGCTTGTATCTTTTTATACATATGGTTTATCTCCATAACACAAATTGTAACACATGAACATTTTGACACTATCAAATTTTTCAAATTTTCAGGAAGTAATTAATCCAATTATTGATTTTTTCAAACCATGGAGACACTCTAGAAATCACGAATCAAATCCTTCTGCACAGAACTTGCACTATTCCAAAATATTTGTTTTGGCCTTATTTTACAAATTTACCACCTAAAGACAAATGTAAATTTTTGTTTGGTCCAGTGATAAGTTTTTCAAAAACTCTATATCAAGGTACGGTTTTGTTTAATCCCTTCGTTCATCTTTTCTCGATATTTTTATCCAAAAACTTTGTAATATAAATTTCAGTCTAAACCTAAGAAATATGTGCGCCGAAAGAAAGAAAATTTTTGAAGCGAATAGTGGCATTCGGGTCTTGTTTTGTTTTTCCTGTAAAGGTATTTTGCTGACCCCTAATTTCCTATCGCTATTTTGAGAAAGGCCCTTTTAGGGAATAGTAAACAGGTAAAATTCCAATTAACACACACATCAGAATCTTTTGGTTAAACACACGGAACCCCGATAGGTAAAAAAAACCTTACCCGCCTGGCGAGTTCCAAGAATATTGTGAGCATTTTCTTTGACTCTTTTTCTACCTGAATGCGTTGAAACCTTCTTGAACATCGTTTGGGGTATTCAAAAAACGCGAAAATAATCTAGGAAATATTATCAGAATCTAAGCAATTTTGTCTATTTTGTCCAATCAAATTACAGAGAAAATAATTTTTCATACCAGAATTCCAATTTTCTAGTTACAATAGGTTGTATTGACAATCCTTAATTTTTGAAATCATTGAATTAAATGCGGAGTGTCTACGCCGCTAATAAACAAAATTTTCTTATTCTTTTAAATTTATTTTGAGGAGCGTATTAAACCAGAAAGGGCAAAATAAAATTATAACATAAACGCATGAAAAATTCAATTAAGTAAATGATCTTTCTCTAAAAATTTACCGACGGCATTTTCCATTTATTGCGAAATTTTAATTGATGGGCAGAAACAGCGATATGATTTCATTTATTTTCAATCAAAGACGAACTTCTACTACAAAATCTCTATTTCGGTGGGAAGCATACCCAGCATACCATTCTGAAAAATTGGGCTATGTTTCGAAGGTGATTTAAAAGATTCAGCAAGGAAGTTTTTGAAAATACAAACAAATGCGAGTTATTCGAAATTATAAAGTTAAAAATTTTAAGAAATTACTTTTTTCTCTGCAGAATATCTTGTGCCCAATTTGGATTATAATATATATTTATATCTTTTTATACCACATTATAATAGAAAAAAATAATAATCAAAAAATTCGGGAAGCACTTGTTGCACTGCATTTTTTATTTTTTTTTATTGAATCACAAAACACTTCATAATCATTAAAGAACACTTTCTTTGATGTTATGTTTTATTTACAGATTTAGAACAAATTTTCATTTTCATTTTAATATGAAATTTTATGGCTTGGAGCAGCGAACACTTGTAAATTTAGCAAACAGCCTTTGTGCACATAGGAAATAAATATTTACTGATATTTTAGTTGTTTCATTCTTGGGATTCGATAAAACAAAATCACCATTAGTCCTTTTCATACTATTTACTTTTTGATTTTTGTAGTTTTACAAGATGAGAAACATTTCCAGAACAACACACTAATTTTTCTTTCTTTTTTGGCATAAATCACTGCCTAAAACACTATCAACAATTTGTTCACAATTTTTGGCGCAATTGAACTGAGCAAAGAAAATAATAAATTTATTTTGTTAGAGTTTTATGATAGTCAGATAGTGAATTTTTTGGACCAATTTAATCGTTTTTCATACTTTTAAATATTGGTTCTGCTTTTATTGTTTATTTTAAAGGGTATCACATGATAACACACAATAAACTGTCGCGGGAAAATTAAACTACAGGACCACTTTGATGGTGGCTTGATGATTCTGTTAATGATGAATTGTGATGACTGAGTTGAATGTTGATGAACAGGTGTGTGGTTGATTAGAGGAAAATTGTGAGGGCAGTAATAAAACCTTTTGCCTAACTAACTGTGATAACAAAAAACGAGAAGCAAAATCACTGCTGAATAGTGCAAATAACAAAAAAAAAAAAAAAAAATACGTTAAACCTCTTTTAGTAGAATCAATACTAGTAAAATTAAACTTCTAAAACTGCTCAGATATTTTCGAACCACTATCGACTATAAACTATAACAGCAACAAACATCAACAACAAAAACAAGATGCTGTGTAGAGTGAGGACCAAAGCAGCATCACCACGAGAAATGTAATCAATTAAATTTTGTTTTAAATAAGGAATAATTGTAGGGTAGGATTTGGACGGAAAAGGGTTTTTTGTTTTTATTATTAGAATTGAACACGGTACCAATAAATATTAAACGGCGGTTAACAAAACGGCGACGGCATGTGAGGGCGGGCAACAACGTTGACGACAACGTTGACAGTGTCGTGCGACGGCGACGACGGCGGCGGCGGCGGCGACGACTATACGACGACGGCGACGACGACGACGACGACGACGTCAAACGACAACAGTAAACGACAACAAATACGGTTAAGAGCTTTTTTAAAGAAGCCAAACGGTTGTAGCAATGCGACACACGGCCGTCAACGATAGTCAGCAAAAAGACACAAGATAACAAAAATAATTGTTTTTTTTTTTTAGTTTAGATGCAATCAAAAACCCCTCGAAACACGAGGGATATTTTATTTTTAAAACTATTATGACACTGATTTTGACTATAATCGTTTGGCTGTCTGTGCTTGCAACGACCGCACGAGAAACAGCGGCGGCGGCGACGACGACGGCGACTAAGACGACGACCAAGACGACAGCGACGAAGTTCGTTTGGTTCGTTCGTCAACAACAACAACAACAAGAAACAACAACGACGACGACGCTCAAAAAGATTCAGAGCGGTGCAGATACCGCTGATATAATCCAAAAAAAAAGAGCGTACAATTTTTGCGATTTATTAAAAATGTATAGACCCCTAAAGGTAGGAGACGGTATGATGATCGTCGTAGTCGTAGGTGACAACAAAAAGCCAGTGCGCGGCGGCGGGCCCCACTCTCGTTTTACAAAGTTTACGAGCAGCGGCTAATGTAAAACTGGTTCCCAAAAGCGGAAAACTTGGCGCTCTTCTTGCTTGCTTGCCAGCTAACACTGGTGGTAGCCCGGTTGGGTCGGGTCGGCTTTACTTGTGCCTTTTGGCATAAAAGCGGTTTCAAAACGTACTACAGTTGGGTACCAAAGGCAGGGTAAATGTGCTGCTCCTATGATGAGCCCCTACCGCATATCGTCGCTGTGCCTCACATTGCCGGATCTCCTTCTTCAGCAACCAGAGGAGTATTTTTCATTTTGGTTTTATTTTTTTATTTATTTTCTTTTTTATTCCCGGGGTTCTTTATCGTAGAAGCTCAATTTTCTGAGATGGTGATGCTGATTGAGGAGGTGGATGTTTTTTGGTACATATCTTAAAAAAAAAATCAAGAAAATAAAAATAAAAATATATGCACAGCGACACATATCCCATTTATAAATTGTGTGTCGCGAAAAGAAAGAGAGGTATATAAAACAAGAAACGAACAGAACCATATCTATTCTAAGGCATTTTAGTGGTGGGGATATTGAAAAAGAGAGAGGAAAACATACCTTTACTCTCCGGAAAAGTTTATTTAAAATAAAAAAAAAATACATCAAAGATTCTTTATACTGTTTTTGAAGGGGTATAGGACTGTTATTAAAGCAGGCATGTCTCAAATAACTGATACCATATGCTTTGCGCTGATACGATGACAATAACGGGGAAATTGTGGTATTATTCATGCTTGCGCGCAAATGTAGATATACCCACGAGAATACTCACACGCATATAAACGAGGGAAAATTTGTACCAACCCATTTATACATGTGAAACGCGCTAACCAAAGTAGTGATCTCTTTCGTTTCAGCCCCTTAAGGGGATTGGCACATTTCCCCTATTTATACAAATATTTATAAAAAAGAAATTAATCCCTCTTCATCTTCTTGCTTAAATCCACAAAATTTCTTTTCATATCAAAAACCTTAATGAAAGGAAAAAAAAATCGTAAAAATAAAAATCGGATGTATACCCACCTCATTCTCTACATATCACCCCCACCCAGATTTTATGTTGACATGAACAAAACACGGAGTCTACCCGCCTACCCTGCCAACCCTCCTCCCAGTATACACTACTACCAAAGTCTGGTAGAAAAAAGGTGGAGGATGAGCCGGTTGAATATATCTTTGAAGCATTTAGCGATTAATTCAACTGAGCTTTGTCCAGGCAGTGATGCTGTGACTGTGCTTCTGCGGTATTCAACATAAACTTTTATCATATCTCTACTAGACGCAGAGTTGTTCTTCTTCTTTCATTGTTGTAAACAAAGGCTATATCACGTTTCGGGGCTGACGACTATTGCTCTGCAGAGACCCCAATGTTGTTGTTTTTCATTATTATCATTACTGCAGTAGCGGCAAAACTCGTTGTGTCTCGTCTCGTCATCGAGTTGACATGTAGTTTTTAATTCATATATTTTGGGTTGGTCTAAATTCGACGAATTCTTATTAATAAGTAATCAAACTGGACCTCACTTACCGAGGAGCTAATTAAAAGATTATTGTGACTTTATTTTCAACACAACCAATAAATTAAATTGTGATTTATTTTTCCGACTTCCAGATCCGAGCAAAAATTATATAAAAATAAAAATTCCAAATGCCTAATATTTTGGTAAAAAAAAAAAGAAAAGAGACATACATACGGTCATAATAACAAATATATTGTACCTGATCACAGCTCTTGGTTAGGAACTAACACGTTTATGGCCAAACTATGTGAGCGAGTACCTACCTATCTCTGCACAGGTACGCATGCTAACTTTTTGGTATAAAAGAAAATGCAGAACGAAATTTTCTCTTACTCCCTCTATCTCGGGTGCTTCCCCCATACCACGTAATACCTTTGCGCGTTGTTATCTGTAACATACCTATAGTGTGGTATTTTTTCCACACTGATGCAACAAAAACACCAGCAAACATTTCTTACTTGAAACCAACCTACCTGTGCCATCATCGTAGCAAACCTACGGGCTTTTACACTCACCTAGCGCTAGCACAGACTCTGGTGGTACTTCTGAAGCTGATAAAGATGATGATGGTGCGCTGCTGATGCTTCTGATGCTTTTTCAACCTCTTCTTCTCCGCCTTTCCCTGTTACCCTTTTTTCGGGTACATTGCCATACCTACCATACCTATACCAACCTGTGCCTACCTATCATTCTACCTAATCGCTGTTGTTAGCGCTCTGTTAGCCAAGTCATAATGTGCTCTTCACCTCTTTAAGGAAATGAGATTCAAGGAAAAACGTGAACGGAAAAAAAAAATTAAGAAAAATAAGTAGAAAAAACATGTTGTTTGGTAGTGTGCTCTGCGTAAAATAATATTGAAAGATGCAACAACAACATTAAACAGCAGCATCAGCCGCGGCAGCATCATCGACAAAACTTTAAGATTATGAAGAGAAGAAAAATAAGTATTAGGCATAAGAATTTAAAATGCAAAATAAAAAAATTGAAAAAATACGAAACATGAAAATTTTTCGATTTGAAATATCTCATTTTTAATTTGTTTTACTATACAATTTTTGTGCTTTTTACAGACCCGTGCTACATGAAAAATGGTATAGTTTTTATATATGAATGCATGCATGTGATTTTCTTTTTTCTCTTGAGTGGATTGTTATGAATGAGATTATTTAAAAATGGATAATTTTTAACAGTTTATACCCTAATTTTTCACGGTGATTTGAGCCGTTGTTTTTGAAAATGGTATAAGTCAAATATTTTAACATATCATTTTAATAACATCTCTAATTAAATCTTATCTTGTAAGTGGTAGCCCTCATGTGAATTTTTCAAAATGTGAACTTATACCATTTTCAAATATAACGACTCATATATCAATTTTAAGAGAAAAATTAAAAATGTAAGTGTATTGGCCAAGAAATAAAAATTTATCCACAAAGCTCTAATTTAAATTTTCAACTGTTTGAGAGGATTCCCTAACAATGACATCATCTGATGAGACGTAAAACACAAGAAAAAAAATTTATATTAAGATCGGCACAATACAGAAAACCAAAAAGACAAAACTAAAGAAATTTAAAGAAGAAAATAAGAAAAGTAATCCCGGCCAACGAGCGAAAAAGGAATACAGAGAATATATATGGTATATTCTTATGGGTATGTGTATATATGCATATATATATATAGATATGTTTTTTAATGAAGAACGAATAAGATGAAGAAAAAAATGAAGAAGAAGCAAAAGCACTGTGTGCCCGATCGTATTCTTTTCGAAAAACAAGCGTACAAAATGATCTGTCTGGAGGCAGACAATAAAAGACGGAGAAGCGACAACAGCAAAATTAACGAGGCACTGACTAACGAGCATCTTAACGACACCAACATGAATATTGTCCGGCTTCGGTTAATTAAAGCGAGAAATAGCAGGCGAGCAGAAGAAAAACATAAGTGCGACACCAGCCACAGCTACAGGCGCAGTCAAGCCCCAAGTTAGCAAACAAGCAAAGCATGGGGCTAGCAAGGCAGACTCAGACACAGGACACGAATGATGCCGCTGAGCTGCTGGAAGACGACCAGACACCACATCTTAAGGCCCAAGTCTACTGAATGTCTTACCCATGGACAGTGTATAGGCCGGCCAAGATCATTATGTTAGATATTGTGTGGGAAAGAGAGGTGACGGGAAAAAAAAAGAAAAAAAAAAGAATAATGATAATAAGAATAAGAAGATTTTTCGTGATGTCGCCGATATTCGACTGAATGAGAAATTGGTTGGCTAAGGCTAAGGCTGGAGGAGAAGAAGGAACAATTTGTTTTACAAGGACATCATTTTGAAGCACTAGAAGATCGTGTGCACTTGTTATTCATCATTTTGCTCTCTTTGGAGTGTATTTTTTTTATATATTTTTTTGTCAGCGGGAAGTTTCGCGTGGGTGTAGAATGTTCGCTTGCAGGGTATGTGATAAGATAAAACGCACGAGCAAAAAAAAAACTATGCCCCTCATGACCACCATTTGCTCAGAGCACGACTGGTATAGTGGTTAGAGGCTTACATGTCAACCAACTTAAAAAAAATATTGCGTCTACCTGAAACCGTCGCGCCGCCGCACAACAGTGATAATCTTGCAATATTCGTTCCTCCTCCCAAAAGCATTTCATTTTGCTGATCAGCGATCCTCCTTAGCACGCCAAAATATTTTCTAGCACCTCGTTATACCACTTATGACTGCGATAAATGGGTATGTTGAGAATGATAAAAACTCCGAAACAATAAAAAAATATATTTATGGAGGGGTAAGGAGGGCAATTTTTTTTTATCCTTTATAAATTGCCCACTTCTTTATTTACCTTCCAAGAAATTCTGTTTATAATAAAATATTTATTTTCGAAATTTCTGTCGAAACGAAGAGAAACCTTAAAATAAAACTAAAGGGAAATACCAGCAAATAATTTTTTTTAAGTCGCCAACGCATGCTTTTGACCATGTGATCGAGCATTGGATGAATTCCCTCTTAAAACTGATCTTACGGAAACTTTCATATATTTGAAATGCTCTGAAGAAATACACTCAAGAATCCTTCAAAGGCTTTCTTGAGTTAGTAAGAGCTTTATTTAAATTTCCCCTCATAACGTTACCGGGCAACATCTCAAGTCGCTGGGGAAGGAATTATTTAATCCGATCATCGTCCATACCGCCTGCAAATAAAAGTTAAAATGGTAACGTTCGTAGAAAGCGTAGTTAAGTAATTGGAGATCTTTTTTAGGGGAACAAATTCAATTTCTCTCCCCACCAATGAAGAAAAAAAAAATTGATCATAGGGAGAAAGAGACGCTCATGCCTTCTAGAAATAAAAATATGCATATATTTATTTATTTATATATAATATATATGCATATATTTATTTATTTATATATACATATAATATATAATTACATATAATTTCACGTTTAGTGCGACTGTGTTCTTGTCATGCGCCTTCGTCGCCATTCGGAAACGAATGAATTAAAACTCGCGATGTATACGTTGGTTGGAACGCTTCTTCATTCTGTTATGAATTCAACTGCCGTCGTAGAGGCTCATAAATCTTCCTCAGAAAATAGGGTCTGGACTGTAGCCTTGTTTTCTCAAATTCTTTGTTCCGTCTTCTTCTTTTCCCTTTTTTCGAATAATTTTTGTTTTTTGTTTTCATGTTTTCCATCTTTGTTATTTTTCTCAGCCTATATGTGAACCTCCGTTGGCCAAACAACTTTGGTTCGAAGTGGAAGATCATTGGAAGTATTCTAAGACCTAAAGTAACAACCGGAATGGTTCCGGGAAGGTATAAAAGGATCTTTTCAATGTAAGTCGTAAATTGCTAAAATAGGCGTGAACAACAACAGTCCAATTGTTGTCATAACTTCTGGACTGGCGTCATGATAACGACTTTATTCAAGTACGTGTAGTACCTACCTTGCTTAGATAATATGAGATAAAATCGGAAGAAATAATTTTTTAGGCATAATGCCCAATGTTATAATATTTGAAATTCTGCTTGGGGTGTGTAAATTTCAATTACAGCATCCATTTAATTTGTCGTCTGGTACAATTACCGAAAACCTTAAAATCCAGTTTCTCGACAGTTACACACCTAGTTAAATGCATATTTCTGTGCAAATATTGGTTTATTTGTTTTTTCTAACACTCATTATCTCATCAATTTTCGTCACGCAACAAAAATTAAAAAAATAATACCTACCTTATAAAAAAAAAATGTTGTATACCTCAACGGGGGCACGAGAATCCATTCGTCAACTCCTCTTTTGAGGCTCAGAATTGACGTACCCGAGGCTAAAATCACATCATTTTTACATCGATTGAGAGAGACCTCTTGCGTCCCTACCTGTAAGTGTGAAATACAGGTATTTTAATCGCAAGGTACCCACCGCGGTCCAGCGGAGGCTGCAGCGGCGCGACGCACTACCGCCGATCCTCATCGTCCTACCCGTTGGGCACCTTCATCTGGAGGAGGTGATTTTCAGGTTTCGGTGGTCGCTTGCCTTTGCCTTACACTGCAGGTCCACAGCTTGAAACATCTCTGGGGCCTTGTTAATCTCGTTAGGATTGTTATTATTCAATTCCTCTCGTCTTGTTTTCTTCTTTAATTCGGTTTATTTTTTCTTTTATTTATTTTTGATTTTTTTGTGCTTTGGAATATTTTTTTCTTTCTAAAGATTTTTCCAGTTTGAGTGTAAGATATGATGAGACCCACACAAATATGAAGCTTTGGAGTCATATTAATTTTTAAATAAATAGAATATTTCTTTTAAATATATTTTTGAGAATATAGTGATTTACAAATTATTATCTTTAAAATTTCAGAAAAACGCTAACAAACATGAAATTAATTACTTCGATGTTTTCCAGCCATTGCGTCCTTTAATGTAAAACATTTCTCAAAAACTACTTTGAACTGTCTGTAATTTATAAAGGTTTTGATTTCCTTTCACAGTTGAGAAATTAAAGATGACACCCAACGAACCATTTTTGGCTTGATATAATTTGCAAAGAGTGTCCCACTTACTCACATTTCCATAAAAATGTTGTCCTCCTTTTTTCATCCCTCTTACGGACAATGGATCCTGGAAAATATTTATTCCGTAATAAATTAAATGCCTATATAATTGCGTGGAAAAAACAAATATTTAAAAGTTAGTTAGTAAAAAAATTAAAAGCGAGAATAGTACTAAGGTTGCTACAGAATGTGTGGTGTTTTTAAATAAATCAAGAAACTATAGTAAAATTCGAAATGGTCACTTCATGTGCACCTTTATTTCTCTCAATGTCAAAATCAGTCACCGCATCTCCAGGAAATGTTAGTTATACACGTGGGTTTACTTCCCAATTTTCCATTGAGAGAATTCCTGGCTGCGCCCGCCCCGCCCACTCTTTGAAAGTACACGGGATATATTTATATAGGGCTTTTAATCCTGGGGCAAGACATGGTTCTTTTTCTTATCTGCATCTATCCTGTCTAAAGCACTATATTTTAAAAGGAGTGAAAGAAAAAGGAAAAACTTGGAGAAACCCAGAGAAAAATATTTTTTCCAATCGAATTCATGCCGTTTTTGCCCAGGGTACTGGTCGGGAAAAACATGGGACAAATCGGGGAGTAGTGTGCACGAGAAGGAAGCTTGAAATGAGTCCTGGTCAGAGAAATGCTTACATCGCCTGATCGTAATACAATTAAACAGCCAACCAGGGTGAGATGGAAAAATACAACAAATGAAAGAAAAATCCTCCCGCGTCTCTTTACTTTTAATATAAGTACGTAAAAACGGAAATATCTGCTCCTCCTGTTCCTTCTCAGCTGCTCCCGATTTTCCCTCTTTTTTTCCTAGTCCGTCTTGGACGAATGGATCATTCTTTTTCCCTTTTATTTATTTATTTGATTTTTTTTTCTTTAAGAAACCTCCCCCACACCTACTGGGTCAGTCCGTCGTGTTATTACCGACGTCGCACACCAGAGGGACCATAGTTGGGAAATGCCCTTCCTCTATGGATTTTGGTACGCACCTACCGGATCTACCCCTAGATATTTTCATTAGCACATTACAGGTGGGGAAGGGTTTGATGGAGAGGGGAGGTTAAAACAACAATTGTTTGAACATCGGCGCCACGCACGCCTCAGGGACTGAGGGATTCGATGCGCAAGTGTGCCCCGGAAGGGAAGTCTCTCTGCAGCTTTCATCTTCAGGGCCCCAGGTACCCGACGAAATCTCAGGGATATACCTAGAACTGCTGCTCTTGCTATTGAGCTTGCTATTTTGAGCATAACATACCCTGAGAATGGCGGTGAAGGGCTTATTTCTGTTTTACCAGCAGCAACGTACCCTCTTCCGTTAAACCCCCTCCTAAATCGAAAAAACTATGGTATGTATTGCTTTTGTTTTGATTATATGGAGGGTCATACCAGAAAGCTAGAGCGCATGATCCTCCTGCATTTTATCACATCGGGTATGTTTTCCTTTGCCGTCTCCTTTCAGTAAGCATCCAAGATGTTCTGCATGTCTTCCGAATCCTTGCTTTAAATTATCCCACCCTTGCTTGACGAAAACCAATAGGGATCTTGCAAATATCTACCTTTTCTATGTATGTGAAATGTTACCACACACAACTTTACACTCTAAAAACTCCTTAAAGCGAGAGTTACCTACGTTATATCCCTCGGGATATTTTCAGTTTTTGCTGATCTAAATAAATTACATTCATTATTTATTTATTTTAGTTTTTTCCTAAAATTATATAAATATAAAGGATGATATAACTAGCCCAAGAAATGAGTTAGAGTCTAAAGAAAAGAGTTCCAGCTTCTCACTACCAGGGGTGCTAAAAAATATGGGTTCCGTCTTCCGGAGTCACAGACCATGTTTTCGGACATCATGGTTGTCGTCCAAACAATATGTCCCAAGCTCCTTCAAAAGCTTTTATAGTATAATTATTAAGTAAGGACAAAAACCTCATACATTAGGATTTTTAAATAACGCCAGAATATCGGATTATTACTATTGTTAGTATCTCGATAAATTAGTTTAGCTAGACCAATCTCCAACCATTAAAAGAATCTTAAATACCAAGGAGATGAACGCATGAATCTCCACGGTGGCCACTCTAAAAAATAGAGAATAGTCAGACAAAGAAGTGAAAGAATTGAAATCAAGAAATTTTTTCATTTACATTCGTTCATCAATACTCAAATTATGTTCTCCTTAGCTTCCCACTGTAGAAAATTTACCCTCTGTTAGCTAATTTCATTTTGGGCGTTTTAACTTGTTTATAAAATGAAACACAAGGTCTAGATATTTTTTCATTTTTTTATTACATTTCTCTCCATCGTCGCATGGAAGAAGACTTTAAATAATCTCAATATACAATTATTATGAAAATATTAAAAAACAAATATGTATTTAAAACATTGTGAGATAAAATTGTGTTCAAACATGTTTAATGCTCTTTTACCAGCTTCAATTACATATTTTATAATGGTTTTGCTGCTGTTGGTTTAGTATTATATTTATTATTCAACTATTTTTTAATTTTTATTCCTTTTTTTTATATTCAATAATTGTCACCCCATCTTGCAATAATCTCATTCTCTCTCTCTCTCTTTCAACTTGCTTTCATATATTATCGCTATGCTACAACACTAACGCTTTTATTTAACAAAGAGAAATTATTTTACTTACATTCTTTTACTTTGTAATTTTATTTTATTCTTTTCTGCACTAATTTTTAATTACTTTTATAGCTATTCACTATGACATTCCTTCACTACAGTCTTAGTATCTATTTCTTCTTCTTCTTCATTTATTACAGTATTATCACGCATTTATATTAAGACAAAATAATGATTTTTTACTAACACTTTAACTTTTTGTATTTCTTGTTTTCTTAATAGAATTGAAAATCAAACTAAACTATGAGGTCTAGAAAAAGAGTAGAAAATACTAGAGACTTGCATGTAGTCTAATCGTAGCTATTGACAGTGTTTTGTAGTTCCTTTTGTTGTATTTTTTCTTAATTTTTTAATTGCTATTTACTTCACTTATTTTGTTAGTTAATTTGGGCAAAAGAAGTGTCTTTGCATTTAATTTTTACTTATTAGTTATTTGTATGCATTGTGTTGTATACTTGCTGCTGGGTTATTGAATTTATAAATTTTATTTTCACTGCTCGAGAAAGGGAAAAATGCTTTCACACAAATCAATAATTTTTCTTTTGTTCAAATGAGCTGGCTAAAAACTATCAAGTATTTGCTCACTGCCCTTATTTAGATTATAAAGAAACAAAATTTTTAAATAAAATTCTGAATAATTTTAATTTATGTAAGAGGAGTTAAACAATACATTAATAGTTGGATATGTAATTATAATACAAATAGGAAACAGAAAAGCTACTGTAACATTCTATTTATTTATTTATTTATTTATATGTTTTTGTTTTTTCATCAAGTTCCATTACTTTAAATTGTTTTTAGATTCCTTAAAAATAATTTGCCTTGTGAAGAGCTTGTGTAAAACACTATAATAATTATTAAGAGGAAATATTAAAAAGTTTAATGGATCACAAAACTAATAAATGGAAAAAAAAGTGATAGGAAAATAAATATATAAGTACATAATTAAGCATGCTTTAAAAACGCTGAATTTGACTTGTGATTTCATATGCAGTTAAATTATAACATTGCATTGTGCCTCTGCAATTCATTTATTTATTCGATTTTTCTTATATTGGTTTTTATGTGTTTTACTATTTGTCGGTTTTTCCCCTTAGTGTAGGTTTAATTAATGTTTATTATTCTCTTCTGGTAATATCACATTGAAAGAAAGCTCATTTACACTTTAATTGTTATAATATACCCTATTAATTAAATTAACTTCTCACTTTACGATATATATTCACTTATTTATTTTTCTTCCCTTACAAATTATTTCTTAGCTGTATCATTTCTGTTGTTTTTTTGTTTTAATATTTTTTGTTTATAAATTGCTTTATAGCTAATCTTTTCTTGAATATTGAAAGGGTCTCATTTTTCCTACTTACTTGTTCACTTAAATAGTTTCGTTGAACAAAACAAAAACATAAGAAAAATTAAAATCAATAAGATATTTCAAAACGAAAATGCAATGTCATGCTATTCTTTCTATACTATTAAAATTTTTCTTTCCCGGTTCTAAGTAAACCGTATAGGAACATAAATATTGTTTTCATTTCGTCAATTCCAAATTAAATTCAACCCATGTCAATCATTGTGAGGTTTTGAAATAGGATGGATTTAAGCGTTCAGCTCATAGAAATTGAAAATTTATATAGGGTTCACGAAATTATGTTAAATTAATCAAATTCAACCATGTAGAAACACCACCTTGACTTACACTCTGTCCACGATCCTATACAAATTTTACAAACTACTTTTAAATCATTGTTACTATTTGTTTCGGGATCTTTAAAATTTTGTCATGGTGCAATATCTCAGTAATAGATGGAAATAATCAAAACAGTTGCCTATTGAAACATAAAAAAAAAGAAAAAATAGAAAATAGATCAAATTCACAGTCAGACCATCAAATAAAATGTTTTACTGTGACTTTAGATTGCAGTAGAAAAAATCGCGCAAGCGCCAATGGATTTTCAGTGGTTTCCTCCCTTTTTTTAGTATTTTCTAAGTTTGTTTTATACAAGTCATCTTGTTATTGGTTTATTTTCTATAATTTCATCACTGTAAATTTACATTATTTACAATACATGTAAAGAAACCTGTTAGAACACGTTTTGAGATTTTAACTTATGTTTCTTGAAATATAAAAGAACATTAACAAATGCAAGAAATTTAAGATACTTCAAGGAATAAATGAAAAAATTGCAAGGCCTTGCTTGGAGAAAGATCGCGCAAATATATTAATTTTTTCGATCGTATTTCATTCATTCAATTTTTACTTATTTAAAATGTTGCTCGATTTCTGGAATTAATTCACGCTTGCGGCGAAATAAAGAGGAATTTCAAACGTACTTAAAAATGCAATTGGAAGCATTTGAGGATACTTACCTATAAACAAAAATTAAATTTTTTTATTTTTATAAGAAATGCATATTAAAGGATATTTGGAGAAGTTTCATTCCTACTAGCTTGCAGACTTCATAAAAACGTTTCTTCTAAAACCGACATAAGCAATGCAATTCAAGTGTTTCGCTCGAGGGTTCCTCAAACGAATTTTTTTAGAATGTTGAAAAATTACCCTAATGTTTTCATTCACCAAATACAACTTAACATTTCAATTTCGCACTATGGGTGTTAAAAATGTAAAAATTCAAAAGTTGTAAATAAACCACTTCGTGTTTTGAAAACGGAATTCAAGATATACTAATATTTAAAACAAGATCAGTCTTTTGGATGAATGAATGAAATACTCATGTATTTATATATAAATTCTTTAGGTTCCGTCTCCAATTAAGCCCTATTCTTGCTATATATATATATATATAAAACATTGTATATATATATATATGTATATTGCAATATTCTGGTAACACATCTATAAATACCATGTTGATCGCTTTCATTATATGTACGTTTTACTCATGATTGTTTGGTACTTTTATTTGTTAAGATACAAATTTCACAATATCACAACAAAAGCATTCGACGTATTTTTGACTTGTCAATAACAGCATTTGATAATTATTTACCGTGTAATAAGCATAATTCTTATGAGACAAAGATACCATATAACTTCCTATTGTAGGATTTCTGTCTACCGAAGAACTATGGGTAAACTTTTGTTAAAAATGGCAAAGATATAGGGCGGTGGCAAAGATAAAAAAATCTAGTTGTGTTTTTCATTTTTCTTTTAATGTTTTTCTGTCATTTAATTTTTTCTATATTTGTCCACGACATTTCAGTAAAACACACATACATAAGAATATGAAATGGATAAGAAATCGAAATTAATTTGAGTAAAATTCAAATAATAATAAAACTATATAAGTAAAAAATTATTAAAAAAATTAATTTCGATGACTCTATCTTGTAGAAGACAATCAGTCGAAGAATGTATGTGCCTAGCCTAGTTAGCTTGCATATCGATATCATCAATCACATAGATGTCCGAAGAAGGTACTCTTCTGAAACTTTTCACAATTTGTGTATCGACCGAATTTTGTCTTTTTCTCCCGATCTTCACGATATTTCCTCTTGGGTCCAAACGATAGTGCTCTAAAAAGCGTTCACAACTTTTAAAAAAATATTCTACAAAACAAAATTGTAATTTTCTTACAAAAAAAAAAAAAAAAAATTAAAAATAAATAAATAAATAAAGGATCATAAAGGTTCTATAGTCTACTAGTTTCATTAATTACATTGTTCAACAAAATAACAAAAAATTAGAGGAAGGAATAAAACGTCGGAGTATGTATTTTAAAATTTTCTTAAAGACTTGGTTGTGTAAAGTTTGATAATTTATTTTTATGAGTTGTTGAACAATGTTGTTATAACCTACATAGCCACCATTCATCCTCGAATGCTTTTGCGCCTTTATAATTTTGAAACATAAAAATGTGTAATTTTAATTGTACAACGGCGATGATGATGATGATGATGATGATGATAATATTGAGAGCGATCAACAGACCATACCGTGATCTATAAACTGCATACTGTACAGAATAAAGCACCTAATAAACTTTAGCTACGTCTGCTTCGTTTTAATGAACATTTCATCACGGGATAATGTAGATTCGGAGCCAGAGGCAGTGTGAAAGCTATGCGTAGTATACTTAAGTTGATTATCAGTGGCTTTTGAGTAATACTTAACACAAGTAAGAGTTTGACTCTTAGCTGAGGATGTTGAATGGCCTACAATATCTATGTTGCTACTACTTAAATTACTAGAGCTACTGTTGCAGCAGCCGTTGCTGTTGCTGGTACTACTGCTGCCTGATGGAAGGGGTGGTAGAGGGCCACTACCACTAACGCCTCCTCCACCTCCACCAGCCGTCAGACCACCCTGATTACAGCTACTTAGATTACTATAGTTAAGATTACTACTGCTACCATTAGTACTACTGTTACCTGTCAAAGTTGAAATTTGATGATGATGATGATGATGGTGATGGTGATGATGCCGCTGTTGCTGCTGCTGCTGCTGTTGCGATTGTTGCTGCTGCTGTGCACCAGGCTGTGATTTATTAGGGGTATTTATGTTCTGGCTACCACCTCCATTCGCGGTTGCAACTAGGCTACCATTATTTAGGCAGATATTGTACTGACTATTGCTGTATGTGGTTTTACTGCTGCTACTACGTGATGACGTACAGTTAAACTGACTGCTGCAATTGTTTGTTGCTACTGCTGCTGCTGATGTGGCAGCTACGACAGCTGCAGCAGCACCTGTATTTCCAGCCATAACAGCTGCTGAACCAATTGAACCAGTTTTCGTTGTTAATGAAGTCATCGATGACGTTGCTACTGCTGGAGCAGCCGCTGTTGAATTATTCACAATAGTCCATCGGTCATTTACGGCACTTGAGGTAATACTGCTAGTTGCATCGCTTGATGCTGCGACAGCTGGACCATTATTTGTATCCCCACCGCCCGCACTTCCTCCACCTCCTCCACCACTTGAACTTCCTTGCTCCGAATTTGGTGGTCGTGGCAATCTCCTACGAAGCCATGGATGCTTGAGAGCAGCCGCCGGTGTCATACGTTTTTCGGGATCCCATTCAAGACAGCCACGTATAAAATTAAGAAAAAGTGGATCTTGGCAGCCTTCAAGGGCTTTTACAAGATTTTTCGATCCAGGTGGTCCACGGGGCTTACCGCGGCGTGATTGACCACCGCTCAACACAATTTTTCCATCTTCGAGAGTTGTTGCTACACAGTACCGTGGGAAGCCTTTTGCATTGAAAAATATCTTTGCACGTTTTGAGGTTACCAAGACATTTTTTGGTGGCATTCCTAGAACTTCTATAATGCATGCTAATTGGTCAGCCTCATCTTCGCCTGGAAATAGAGCGTGTCCAGACAGCAACTCAGCTAGTATGCACCCAAGAGACCACATATCAATAGCCATTCCATATTTAGCACCCAATATAACCTCGGGTGCCCGGTAGAATCTTGACTGAATATAGGTGTACACTCGCTGGTGCTCATAGCATGACGAACCAAAATCAATTACCTGAAAGAAAGAAGACGTCAATTTTTCAATTTTGATGTAAAATGCACAATGCGCATATTAAAACTATTTACAAAAATCAAATGGAAGACCATTTAACTCAAAATATTCCCTCGGCGTGTGTTCCTGATATTAGTTTTTTATAAATGGTAACGAGTTTGCTTTTTCGGGGAAACATTTTAGAAATTGTAAGTTCATTTTAAGACTATAGTAAAATATTTTCCTCCGCGTAACTATGACACCCTATATCTCAAAATATTCGCTCGGGAGTTACCCGTGTTTTTATATTTTCTGGAATTTAGAACATGTTTCCTTAGTTTACTCTAAATTTCATAAATCAGGGAAGTTTTTTACGACCAGGGAAGCATTTTTCGTAAAAATTTTCCCTTCATTCTGAGTAAAAATTATTATGAAAAAATCTCATATTTTCGATTTTGACTATTTTAAATTCAATTTTTCAGTTTGATGTATGGACACATATGCGAAATGTCAGATTTATAAAAGTCTGTATAACTTCTTTGGCGCATAGGAAATTTTTTTACAAAAGTCCATTTCTCTCAAAATATTCCGTCGGGAGTGACCTATCCTCCGTTTTGAAATATTCGACGCCAAAATACTACTTATGTCCTAGAGAAACTATTTTTAGAAAAACTGAATATTTGGCGATGGACCACATATAACAAAGTTAATGTCTTACCTTTATACCGGATCTTCCCTGTTGCTTGAGTAAAACATTTTCCGGTTTCATATCACAATGGATGATTTTGTTTTTGTACAAAGCGTCCAGACACTGCAGAAGTGAATGTGCAAATTTTCTCACCAGCTGTAGGCTGAACCCGTTGAACCCATTTTTTTTAATCAATTCATAAAGGTTGATATTTAGCAGCTCAAAAGTGATGCACATATGATTTCGAAACGTAAAGTAATCATACATGTGAATAATGTTCATCGTATTGTACTTATCCTGCTTTCTAAGATGGTGCAGAATTCTTATCTCTTCCTGTGCCTGACGATGAAATCGTTTTTCGTTACGGACCATTTTAAGAGCGACATGCTCATGGGTCTTATGATCGTATGCCTTTACAACTTGACCAAAACTACCCTTGCCAATTATCTTCAGGACTTCGTAACGATACGCGACATGATCGTGAGGTATGTGAATGTAGGAACCTTGTTCGTTGTCATAGTCAGAGTTATTAGGTCCAAAAATACCTGGCCGTTTTTTCGCATTTGCTCCAATAAAATAAATTTGGGGATACGTAAGAATTTCGTTGCGTTCATATGGGGTTAGTTTGTGCATATAGAGGACCATCACCTGCTGTGGTGATACCACAAGCGGTTTCAGTCTCTCACTCATCGCACTTTTTTGTTGGCCAGACATTATAATTTGTTCGTGGTAAAAATAACCCTTTGTATCAGTTCTAACCAAACTATTTGAAACTGATGATGTTGATGATGTTGTTGTGTTCGACGAGGTCGCACCACCGCCCACTGATTGTAGTGCTACCACTGATCCTGTAGATGTTGCACCTATCACTGATGATGCTGGAAAACGTGGTAAATTACAAAAAATTATAATTTTATAAATAACTGAAAATGCGTCAATTTACCAACTGAGGTCTGTGCCAATTGTGATGACGCCATAGAAGTTGCTGATACCAAATTTGAGGATGTAGCTGTTGCATTACCAACATTTTGTACCAACCCTGTTGATGAATGATGGTGGTGATTACTCAAATACTGTTGCCCACCTGATGCATTGTTTGCGCTACCAACAATCCCATTCGTAACTGGTAGATCACCACCACTATTTTTGTTCAACTGTTGTTGCAATTGATGCTGTTGTTGCTGTTGCTGCTGTTGATGTTGCGTACTCCCGACCATTTTACAATTAACTAATTGATTGTTACTACTATTGCTACTGCTACTGCTCGTGCAATTTCTGCTACTGTTGCTATTATTATTCAAAATGTGTGGCAGTAATGTGGTTAAGTTTTGTTTATGTCCAGACAATAAATGTTCAACACTTGCCGAACAGCAACTCTGACGTAATGAATTGAAATTTCCCTTTTGGTGGTCAATTATGTTGCTACAATCAATTGACAATTTATTTGGTAATATCGAGCTCTTTTTAATTATTGTTGATGGCTTAGCCCCTGTTAGACCCTGCTGTGAGGACCTCAACATTTCGTCAAAATTTGTGCTAATGCTTGATGCAATTCTTTGTTGTATATCATTTGTTTTGTGTCTGTCTGTCTGTCCAAAGTCTCGGTTCTCATTGACAACGTTTGGATATATTTCGAAGGGGTGTCGCCTATTTGTTGCAGCTGTTGAGCTTTGTTGACAAGATAATTGAGGTGGGGCTTGTGGTGCTGCTGTTGATCGTGAATGTTGCTCGCATTCATCAAAGAAATGTTGATATGGCACCGATTGATTAGACCTATCTGTAAGTTGATAGGTAGATGAGAGTACTGTTGTTGATGTTGCCGCTGCTTTTGCGGTTGATTGGACTGGCGATGATGATGATAGGGAAACAACCGGCGACACTGACTGGTCAGATGAGTCTGTCTCGGATATCCGGCCAGTTGTTGGATGGAAGAAGCCAGAATGTTGCAATGGGAACTGCACCTGGTCAGATAACGACGAAAGGGACAGTGTTGATGAGGGCAACTGTATTGACTTTTCGCTTGTTGAATATTTTTTAAAAGATAGTAACCGGGACGATGATATTGATTGGAGCCTTGAGCCCTTGTCCAACTGTTTCGTATGCTGCTGTTCTTTGTCCTGTAGATTGTTGGAAACATTAAAGGAAACATCGAATAGAGATGCTGTTGAGGTGTTCTTGTAGAAATAATTTTTATCGAGCTTCTTAAACGCCTTGTCATACAACTCGCTGCAGCTACTGTTGTTGCTTAGGTTACAATTTGAATTATAGTAATAATCGATTAGATCAAAATTTTGCTGAGTATTCGCTAGGGACGTCAAAGATATTGATGAGCGTGATGATGAAGTCGGTGTTGTTTCCGCCGAACTACCAGATGTATTATATTTTCGAAGATTACTAAACGACCGACGACCGCATATTCCGCTCAAAATGTTGAAACTTAACAAATTTTTGTACGACTTACTGCTACTACTATTGTTGCTACTCTCGCTGATCGCTGCCGTTCCAACTGATTGATGGATATGTTGATGATGCTTGACCAAATGATCATTTCCTTGACCAAATTGCGAAAATTGTTGCTGCTGTTTTCCGCCACTATTGCCACTACTTATAGTCGTCGTTTGGCTAGTTTTGCTTTCAACAACACTACCATCCACTGTCAGTTGATAGTTTCTACTTCCCTCCAAACTGTTTTTACGTACATCGAAAATTTTTTGCTGTTGCTGTTGATGATTTGCTAAAAAATTCGAGCTTATATTGCTATAGCTCATTGCCGGTCAGGAACAATTTTTTCATTTATCGGATAACCCATCATTTTATTTTCACGTTAATTCTTCTCTATTAATTGCAATTGGGTTTTCTTTTTTTTCGTTTTTTTTTAATGTTCTATTTTTAATTTTTTTCTTGTTTTAAAATTAGTAATACTTAAGTGTTCAATATGTCCCTGAATATCACAGCAATTCTTAGTTAAATGATCTTCCAATTTCTACAGGTGTTCGATTATTTTTCTTTTAATTTATTTAACTCCTTCCTTTTTCAGAATATTTGAATATTTTCTCCTTATAGTTGTTCTGTGTTTTCTTCCAATAATAGTCTGTATGGTGTTTTGGTGTAACTCACCTGCAAAAGAAATTGCGAAAAATATGCACATTTTGGTGTATGATATCAAACTTCATTTTATTAAATTTAAATTATTCAAATTAATTGCTTCTTAAAATAAATAAGAGAGAAAGAACTTTTAATATCAAAACAAACATGAGCGGTTCACAATATTTTTTTTTTAAATGCTTTTATTTAAGAGGTACAAAATTTAGCGCCTCCGCAATTTTAGGGACAGACAGACAATTATAGCTGCATAAAAACTTTTCAAAATAATGCAGACGTTCAGTGTAATCCTCTTCCTTAACCTATAGTTCCAATCGAAATCAATTTGCATTAGAAAAAAAAATTATCTAAATATGGTATAGGTGAAGAGGTACATTCAGGTGAACTTAGTTACATTTTTCTTCTTTGAATTATCAGGATTGAAACGCACTTATACAGCCTAAGTTGTCCATAAAAGCATAAAACTTCGAACAGGTAGACTTTAACTCAAATTTTACTCGTCTTTACTATCTAGTCAGGTATTCGGTCCGTTCGTGTATCTAAGTTAATACTTCCTGGAATTTGGGATACAATGCCTTTGAAATAGGCAAAAAGGCACACTATGAAAACAAGAATATATCAAGCATTATTTTCAGAAGTGTTTTGATCGGTAAAAATAGTCGGTTGAATACTTTGCAGGATTTATTTGATTATTCCAATTAAACATGACATTCTGTTGTTTTTTTTTGCACTGTAAGTATTCTGCAAAATAGAAGTATTTTCGTTTTTATATTTCTGAAAGTCAATTTCATTCGATTATATTTTCCTAAATTGCCCTTGCTTTGCCTAAAGAAACTTCAACAGCGACACCGCAATATGCCTTGCCATACTTCGTCTTACAAATTGCACAGAATTGCTATATTTAAAAAGACGAAACATTAACTACTATAGTAGTAGTATAACCAATTGTTTCAATTTGATTTATTTTTCTAAATGAAAACACACTAGTTACACATAATTTCGTTCAAAGCATATACACCTTTAAATTTCTGCGATGTTCTGAAATTTTTCACATTTCAAGTTCTACTTTGTTTAGATCCAATATGTTTTAAGTTTGTAAAATTATGAAAATTATATTTTTCCTTTAACGGGGTGAACTTGGGGGAAGAAATATTTCAAAATTAAATCTCTGAAGCCAGAGAATCACATGAACAAATGTGACATAAAATACCCACTTCAAGCAACATGGGTTAGCTGGCCTTTTTACTAAATTTTATGAAAGAAAATAGATTAAATTCACCCACAAAAATGAATTCAAATGGTTGAATAATTTAAAAAAGAAGGAAGCACTTAATTTTTTGTGATTAATTACCATTCTGAAAGAAAAATATTTTTCCTCTTCATTTTTTCTTTAATTTAATCCATCTCTCTCCAACACCGCAATAAACAAGTATGTACCACACGAACTTATTGGGAAGCTTGTTCACAAAAATCTTGCAGGCTCATATTTAGAACAAGAAAAATGTTTTCAATATGCATATATAAATATTTTTTCAGAAAAAAGGAAAACTACTCCTTTTTTTCGATTATTTTTATAACAAATATCCTGGGTTGTGATCACAAACGTTTTTTGCCATCACAAAACTTTCTAAAATTTTCAATAAAATTGTTCATAGAACTTTTTGGAGATTTCCACACAGCATTTCTGTTAAAAGAACAAAATTCTTAAAAAAAGAACCGATTATTCTTTTTCTATGCTACAACTCGAAGTTATCCCGTCGTGTACACGTTTTCACCACAAAATTACCGTGTGTATAGTTCTATATACAATTACGCACACTTGCACAAATAACAAGAAAAAAAAAACAAATTCTAACGCACAAAGAAAGTCCTTTGAAATCTTAAATATCGTTTTCTCTCCTACCATTAAACTTAATACGATATAGGAGAAAAAAAATCTTAAAATGAAAATATACGCACTATTCCCCTTTTATTTTATAAAGATGAAAAATTAAGAATATAAACTTGTCTTATTTCTCATAAATGGTGGAAGTGTTAAGTTTCGATTTATCTAAAAAAAAACACTCCTTAAATATTCTGTTGCCTGACAGACAAACATTGAAATTATTGGGAAATTTCCTTACGAAATATTTTGTTCACACTACTCTCTGAACAGTCTCCAAATATCAAATTTCTTGTTCTCTAAGGTCTTCAAAAAATCATGTGCATATATACACATTATTTTCCTATTTATATATGTGGCGAAAAAATGACAAAAAAGAGATAAAAACAACTTTTAATCCAACCCGCTTGTTTGTTTATTGGACAAAAACTTATTTATCTGATGATCTTTTGCAGACGACACACGGCTACGAAAAAACAGACCACAAGACGGGATCATTTCGCCACCATCGTCTTAAGAACGAAACTGGGAGTTCAGAAAATCCACACACGAGCGTTCTCTACCTACCCTACCTTTGCCGAAATTAATTTCTTATATTTTAACTTTTCACTCTAGCGACTTTGGTATTGGAAATGGAATATCTTGAGCAAACTACTTGTCTCATTTACTCACGCCTACTTTCGAAAATAAATGCCATATCCGCCATTGCACGAAATTACTTCTTCCCTTCCATATGGCAGTAATTCGAAATTAGAAATATTAGTCATTATTCAATGGAAATTTTGGAAATTTTATATATTTGGACATGAGCTACTAATATAAAAACTAAAGAAATGAATATCAAACATTTATTGATTTAATAATTCCATTTAAAAAGTCTTCTTTATTATATTCTAATAAGATTGTGTACTTCGAAAGGGAAATTATATTTATCGAATAACACTACCTTCGCTGTTCCAACATGAAAATTACAGTTCAATTCCGTTCATTTACGTCACTAAATCATAAGGGTTTCTGAGTTCAAATTGTCTTGTGGCAATACTAAAATCATTGTCACTTCTCTCCGTATGACCGCGTCCTTTCTAGAATCCTTCGAACATAAATAATAATTGATAAATAATAAAAATATCATCAATCATTAATCAGTCGTTAAAATTTTCATTTGTACATATTTTTTAAAATTCAAATAAATTGCAATTACATAGATTTTCTTTGCGAAAAACGTATATTCGAAATAAGAAAAGACTGATTGCGGGGGTTGGTTCATAAATTCCCGTTATGTACAATATAAGGTGTCATTTTATGCTCAGGTATGAAAGTATGCATTTCATATGTGACACGCTGCGTACCACATGAAAACAGTTTTTGACAATTTCCCGCTGGGTCAGATTAGAATTACTCACATTTTCGAATGACATTCGGATTTTCTTCATAGTTACGTTTATTTCCGTTTATGTCTATACTAAATAACTATAGATTGCTAAACAATTTCAGTTTATCCTTATTACGTTCTACTCAAAGAAAGTGCTTAAAATTACAAATATGTATATGCCATAAGTGTTAGGAGAATCTGTGCAATTTTGGGATTTTTTAAATGTTTTTGGCCTAAATCATAATATAGAAAAATACCTGGGTCTGCTAAGCTATTTGGTCGCGTGAATTACTTGTATATATTGGTTCAATTGAATGAAATTCGATAAATCTTGATACTTTAATAATTATGTAAAGTTAAAAAATGTGATATATATTATAATTATATATGTAGATACCATTAACTTATTTATTATTTTATGTTCTTAACAAAAAAACCATTTTATCGAAACCGCTGAGATACTTAAGTCGAGTAGCAATTAATTGTAGTGATACCCATGCTAGTTTTTATTATAACGAAAGAGGGTGAAAGGAGTGAAAGAAGTATATAGGTTATACCACAGTAAATATCGTACATCTACCTGAGCAGGTAAAGAGCTTATATTTGAAATTATAACTATCCGCCGAAAAATGAACTTTTATCGTGATTATTTTCCCTGTTTTCAAGGGAAGCAGTAAAAACATCATAATTTTTCGTAATCGAATGTTTTTTCGGCAGAAATCGACGATTACCTGGAAGCAAGACGCCGAATATGACGTCAGTGTTTTTGGAGACAAAAAATTTAAAGAATTATGCTGAAATAAAAATTAATTCCAAGAAATTTTGATCCATGGTACCTTCGCTTCCTTCTGCGAAGTAAGCGAGACCGCAAATAGTGTGCCCAGGCAGAAGACTTTTTTTCTTAAATGTGTGTGTTACCTGTTGATTGCGCGCTTTACCTGGCTCAACACATTTCCTTATCTAGTTATTTAGCATACTAGCGTCCGAGGAAAAAGGCGAAAAAAACTAAATAGAAATTATATGATTAAGGAAAATTCATTGATAAGAAAATGAACGAGTGATTGAAATACTTTAAATGAAGTGATAACGCACAACAGAACTCCTCAGCTGCAACTCGATTGTCCGCTAAACAATGTTAACATAATTTCAACTATAAGCAAACAGATCGATTAAACTCTATTGATTGTATGTTTTATTTTAATTTTTTGAAAAAAAGGAGGAGCCCAAAGTATTTGAAAATTTTTGAGTGATGTTTAAAATGAACGATTCAAAGAGTAAAAGTGGTATGGTGCATCCACCCGGGATGCCATCTACTAACATGAGAATTCCTAAAACAACACCTATTACGGACGACTATGATATATCTGCGACTGTTCTGGGACTGGGCATCAATGGAAAAGTTGTGCAATGCACGAGTAAACGTAGTGGAAATAAATATGCCCTTAAGGTAAAAAGATGAGAATTTAATGTTTTACATATACTCGTAGAGTACAAAAAGCAATTGTCATATGATAGCCCAAGTGCACAGATTATTATTATTATTTTTCGAAATCGCAAAAGCAAAAAGTTGTAGCTTATTTGAAAAATACGTTTTACATTCAGAGCATTGAAGTTTCGAAACCGTTACCTAGACAATTGATATATTTTCCATAAAATAGGTCCTTTTGGATAATCCAAAAGCCAGAAGGGAGGTTGATCTTCACTGGAGGGTGAGTGGGTGTCAGAATATCGTCAACATTATTGATGTTTATGAGAATAGCTACAGTGGGAATAAATGTTTGCTGGTGGTAATGGAATGGTAGGCACATGGCACAAATAATAAAGAATATAAAGTAATAATTGAAATTATTCGTATTCATATTAATAGCATGGAAGGAGGTGAACTCTTTCAGAGGATACAGGATAGACAAGATGGTGCTTTTACTGAAAGGGGTAATAAAATTTGTTAATCGATTTTTTTAAAATTTCAACACACATATTCACTTTGTTGTCCTGCAACATTGAGGGAAAGTTAAGTCGATCGGTAGGGACATTTTTGATTAACGTCAAGCTTATTAATGATTAAATTTTCGATATATGTATGTATATATTCATGAAAATTATTGTTTACACATAACATTTCAAGTTGAAAAAATAATTGAATGCCTTTTACAGAAGCTGCTCAAATAATGCACGAGATATGTGTTGCTGTTCATTACTTACACAGCATGAATATTGCTCATAGAGACTTAAAACCAGAAAATTTACTTTATACAACGCCGCATGCAAATGCCATACTTAAATTGACCGATTTTGGATTTGCAAAGGAGACCTTTATTAAAGATACATTGCAAACACCCTGCTATACACCGTACTACGTTGCTCCGGAAGTTCTAGGGCCTGAAAAATACGACAAAAGTTGTGATATTTGGTCGTTGGGTGTAATTATGTACATCTTGTTATGTGGTTTTCCGCCCTTCTACAGTAATCACGGCCTAGCTATCTCACCGGGTATGAAAAAACGTATTCGTACTGGACAATATGATTTTCCAAATCCCGAATGGAAAAATGTTAGTCAATCTGCTAAGGATCTTATTAAAGGAATGCTAATTGTTGATCCCAATAAACGTTTAGCTATCGAAGATGTTATGAGAAATAAATGGATTGCGGTAATCTAGAAATAAGAAAGAAGATAATATAATATTGCTTTTACAAAACCAATATATTTTAGCAATACACTACTGTTCCACAAACACCTCTTCATACTGGACGGGTTTTAAAGGAAGGCGGTGAAACATGGCCGGAAGTGCAGGAAGAAATGACTAGATCATTAGCAACAATGCGAGTAGACTACGATCAGGTAGTAGTTTTTTCTAAAAGATGGGAGTAATATTGTTTTTCATTTATAACTACTGTGTTCCAGATGCATATTAAAGCTCTTGACCATTCTAATAATGCCCTTCTTAATAAACGTCGGAAGCGAATTGAAGAGAAACAAAAGAGCCCATAGGGAGAAATTAATATTTACTTAAAGTTAACACACCACAAAAACAAAAACAACAACAAAAAATAATTTAGTAAATTTAATTTAGTGTTACATAAAGACGATTATAAGTATTTTAGTACAATATCGTTTTGCATGCAATTTCGCTTTTCAAATTACTGATAAGGTTTTTGATCGTATACAATAGTAAGACCACCTGGATGGCTTTAACATTTTCCTCTAAATTTAAATAAAAGTGATTGAACAAACTTAAGGACTTACACAAAAGATTATTCCATTCAAAAAGAACGAAACATAGCAATTCCTCAATAATTTTAATTAGTTTAAAATTAGTTCGCTTTAAATTTTTCTTTATATTAAAATCATAATAAGTTCAACTCGTCTTTTTCTCAATGTACTTAAAAAAGGAAAAAAAAAATTATATAATTTTGGAATTTTGTTTGTAAACAGCATCCAGGGTTTTGCATGCCTTAAACGATGGTGATGTAATTCATTTAGTAAAAGTCAATAAAACATCCTTAGATAGTTCTTGCTAATAGAGGACTGTCCTCAAATCGGCCTAAACTAAAAAAGCTCATTATCTTTGGACACTTAAAGTAAAGATAAAATACGTATAATTGTTAACTAGTTTGCCAGGTCACAATGCTAAAACGAAAAAAACAAAATAAATATATGGCGGTTTATTATAAAAATGCTTTATACAAGGCCAATAAAATTTAACTTTTGTTACACTTTGGGACGATAATAAAACAATATATTATATTAAAAAAAAATAAAGCTGTAAGTAATATATGAGTTCAATTGTTTCCTTTTATAATCTTTTATAGATTATACTATTTAAAATATGTACTTATATGTCGATCTAAGACTGTATACATGTATTTATATACATATATTATATCCTTATCTGTAACAACCCGCCCCGGCTTCGCACGCGGACTCCCACGGACACCCCCTCTACACCTCCTTCATCTTCTCCCACGGACACCCCCTCAACTCCTCCTTCATCTACTCCCACGGACACCCCCTCAAATCCTCCTTCATCTTCTCCCACAGACACCCCCTCAACTCCTCCTTCATCTACTCCCACGGACACCCCCTCAACTCCTCCTTCATCTTCTCCCACGTACACCCCCTCAACTTCTCCTTCATCTTCTCCCACGGACACCCCCACAACTGCTCTTTCATCTACTCCCACAGACACCCCCACAACTCCTCCTTCATCTACTCCCACGGACATCCCCGCAACACCTCCTTCATCTTCTCCCACGGACACCCCCCCAACTCCTCCTTCATCTACTCCCACGGACACCCCCTCAACTCCTCCTTCATCTACTCCCACAGACACCCCCTCAACTCCTCCTTCATCTACTCCCACGGACACCCCCTCAACTCCTCCTTCATCTTCTCCCACGGTCACCCCCTCAACTTCTCCTTCATCTTCTCCCACGGACACCCCCACAACTCCTCCTTCATCTACTCCCACATACACCCCCACAACTCCTCCTTCATCTACTCCCACGGACACCCCCTCAACTCCTCCTTCATCTACTCCCACGGACACCCCCTCAACTCCTCCTTGAAATTCCGTATTTTAAAATTCTCTCGTAAAATGATCTCAGTAAACTTTGACTTAAATTTTTTGCACTCAAAGTGTTATAATCTAATCGAAGTAGTCGGCATTTTTTTACACCCTGGGTTACGTTACTAAAGTTTTAGTAAGGATCCCTAATCTTTTCTAGCAATAAATATAGCCTATGTTACTCAGGGTGAATGTAGCTTTCTAATGGTGAAAGAATTTTTTAAATCGGCACAGTAGTTTTTGAGTTTATTCATTACAAACATACACACAAAAATACACTTTCCTCTTTATAATATTAGTATGATAATATTATAAATGTGAAAGTCTGTCTGGTTGTCTGGCTTTCACGCCTAAACTGATAAATCGATTTTGATGAAATTTGGTACGGAGATAATTTCGCTCTCGGGGACGAACATAGACTACCTTTTCTTTTCAAAAATCCCTTAAGGGATAATAGAATTCAAGATGGCGGAGTTTATGCGATTTACACCAAACTTGGTACTTGGGGGTTTTCCGGGTCGATGATTTTGAACCATCAGTCAGAATTTACAAATTCATCCCCAAAATCTTTATGTCCTAGCCTTAGAACATAAACATAAAGAAGTGCTAAGAAGTGTAAAAATAGTGCACGTGTGCGTAACAATTTTTAGGGGTGCGTGCAAAGCTAAAATACTAATTCCATGCGAACAAATTTTTTAGTAAAATATATAATAATAATAATACATAATATATTTCCATTCGATTCATTTATTTTGTGGTTCGCATCTTAAAAATGATACATATTTAAAATAGAATAAAGTTACGGGTTTCTTCGTTATTTTTATTTATTTTCTCTTTTGTTTTCTGAACAACATTGGTCAAGCCCTAATTTTTTATTGCAAGAACGAAAAATTTAAGTTTTACATCTTTATCTAAAATGAATATTCTGATACGATTATAAAAATTTTGGCTATACTTTTTCCGCGCGGTTGACCATTCATGAACACAGTCATGCTTAATTCTAGTTCGATATCCTGGGGACCCTCTAAGCTTCTCATGAGGCTCAGTTGTACCTGATGGTGCATTTTGTTTGTTCTTGAGAAATAAAATAAATGTATTAATATATATGTACTTTTTGTGTGGTAAATATGGCTTACGAAAAGTGTTGTTCCGTCGCTTTTGCAATATTTGGTGGTGCTGAAATTTTTGAAATTTTGAGGTCAAAGTCAATATTTTCATACCACGCTGGTCCACGTAGAGTGAAAAGTGTCCGACCCTGTGGTGGTATGAGCATTTTTGATACCAAAGTGATGAAGTTATAAGTGTATGTAGATGGTTTTTGGAAACATTCTTCCCCTTCACAAATATGGTTGATGAGGCGGCAGCGGCTATAAATATAGAAAAAATATGTAGCACTAGGGTGTCTGCGTTTTTATACATCATCTATACTTTTTTTGATCCTGATCAAGGGTATATCCATACGGGCATTGGATGACATTGCATCTATAGCTTCCTCGTATATTTGTGCAAATTTCATTTCTTCCTGAGCAGGTGTTTTGTATTGAACATTCATCAATGTCTCTGCACGAATTTTTGTCCACCCCCAGCTCATACCCTGGCGGACATGAGCATTCATATGACCCTTGAACATTATTGCAAAATCCCATGCAAAGATTATATGACTTGTGAACTTCACATTCGTTTATATCGTCACAAGATCTATTATTTGCATTCAGCTCATAACCTTGATTGCATGCGCATCTAAAAGATCCCCAAAAATTTATGCAGTCCTGTTCGCACATTCCTGGCATTTCTTTGCATTCGTCGATGTCGACGCAATTTTTATCATTATCATTTTGTTTCTTAAAGCCCGGCTTACATTCGCAATAGTATGAACCGACTGTGTTAACGCAATTTGAATTAATCGAGCAAACCTGCTCTCGGTGATATTCACATTCGTTTATGTCGACACAACGATTTCCACTAGATAAAATGTGACCAGCCGGGCACGAGCAGACATAGCCGCCTATTCTGTTGCGGCATAATTCATCAGCGCCACAATTATGATCACCTGTCTCACATTCGTTAATATCTAAATTTGAAAAAAAAGTACTATAGAAGATAAAAAATTCAAGATATTTTTAAAAATCCTACCAACACAAGATGTGCCATCAGGAGTTGATTGATAACCGCCGGAGCAAATTAGTAAATTTTCGCATTTATAAGACCCATTCGTATTGATGCAACGTTGGTGTGAACCACAAGTCCCAGATGATTGACATTCATCAATATCTGAAGAGATGTTAGCTGTTGTAAAATATAATTTTCAAAATAACACAAAATAAAAATACCTACGCATGCTCCCATTCGATTTCTATGAAAACCATACCCACATGAGGTATCTGGCCTAAATCTTTGAGTTGTTGAGGTTGGTAGGTAGTCTTGATTATTTCGAGTTTGATAGGATGCATATTGGTCATAAGATGGTAAATTTAACCGGCTATTCGATGGTATGTACCTTGGAGTTGTTGTTGTTGTTGCTGCTATCGTTGTATTTGATGTTGAACTATAGTATAGTATTGTTGATCTTGTTTTTGGTACTGTCGTTGTTGTGGATGGCGTTGTTGTGGATTGCGTTGTTGTTGATTGCGTTGTTGTTGATGGCCTCTTTGTTGTTGATGAAGTTGTTAATCGTGTTGTAAATCGACCACCACGATTTCTGTCGCATCTAAATGAGCCTTCTGTATTTCGACATTGATAACCCACCGGACAATCGTGTTTACCGAGGAGGCATTCGTTATCATCTAAATACGTTTTCTATTTATTTTTTCTTATTCGAATTATATATGAACATGTAACAGGTAGTTCAAGATTACACTATTGTACCTTCACAACTTCCTGTTTGAGCATTTAAAGTGTAGCCAGTGCCGCAATTTGTTAGCCTCATACAAGAGTATGATCCAATGGTATTGTCGCAGCGTTGGCTTGGTAGACAATTATGCAAATTAACCTGGCACTCGTTGATGTCTAGTTTTAAATATTAGTAGCAATTTTTTCTACACTAAATCGGTCATTAAAATATTTACTAACCAACACATGCATTGTACGTCGCTTCCATTTTGAATCCGATTTTGCAATCGCAGTGATAGGCACCCTGTTCATTAACACAGATTTGATTACTATCGCATGCATTCTTATCAGTTAAACACTCGTCGATATCTAATTTAGTTTAATTTAATTTAATTCATTCGATGAAATTCACGCTATATGTAATTGGTACTAACCGATGCATTTATTATGCTTAAAGCGGTACCCAGGACCACAAGGTTCTACGTGATACGAGGAAGTTGGAGTTCTATCAAGTACTGGTGATGAACTTCGTCGGCATTCATAACTTCCAGGATAATTAACACAAGTATATCCACTATCGCATGGGCCATCATCGCATTCGTCAATGTCTTTGAAATAAAAATTAAATGTGTAACTTAAAATATTCCCTCGAGACCTAACCTGATTTTATTTTTTAATGAAAGGATAAAAAATGTCCTTCTTCTGCTAAGCATTTTAGAAATTATAAGTTTATTTAAGGGCTAAAGTAGAATATTATCCTCACGTTGTATATATGTACATACATATCTCAAAATATTTCCTCGCTTAATTTCTAAATCATGTAATTCAAAATATTCCCTCGAGACCTCCCCTGATTTTATTTTCTTGGAAAGCACGACATATACCGAGCGCCTGCTTGCCTATATGTGCCACCTCTGTGAGTTTTTCTTGTAATCTGCAGCCTCTTGTAATTCGAGAAGGCTCTTTTTGGAACAATTTTTATGCACGATTTTACTTTATTCGGGAGTTCAGAGCAAAGATTATCCAGAATAAGATGTGACACTCTCCATACTAAGTTAAACTGGTTAAACCCACCATTCCATATGTATTTCCGAAAACTTGGGGAAAATAAATTTGCCCTTAGATAAGGCAGCAAAGCACTACTGCCTACCATTCCTTAGGTAAATTCCCATAAGAGCGAACGAGGCAACCACAAAATGCTCACCTACAGGACTTACGCTATAAAGAATAAATGCGTGATCACTTATTTTATATGGAGTTTTCGATTGAACCAATAAATATGTATTCATTTACCCAATATGATTGTGTGTGGCTCCAGCGGGCGCGAACAAAGTGGGCTTGATTCTCTCAGAGAAGTATTTTATCCCTTCCTTTGACATGAGCTTCTACTTCTCGCAAAATTCTCAATTCTCGCTTGGTAGCAAGGTCACTAAAATTTTAGCGAATACGTCATGAGTGTCGCATCTTATTCTGGATAATCTTTGGTTCAGAGCCGCTTCTCCCAAATATCGTCCCGTCCCAAGTATCGTTCGTTTCGTTTGTCATTTTATTAGGACTATAGTACCTACTGAAATTTTGTACACGTACATATATGTATGTACCTGCTACAAGGATTTATATTGACATTTTGCAAAAAAAAAACAAAAAACAACGCTATTAAAACATTTTCTTCATAAATAAAAATTCTCTATCCAAAAACGAATTTGCATACATTTTTGTAAAATGGGGAAGTAAAAAAATCTATTTAGATAAAATAAAAATAAATAAAAACCTTGACATTCCTCGGTTCTTGTATTAAACCGAAAGCCTTTGTCACAGTCAGCTGAACGAATGTCCAAACATTTATAGCTTCCTGGAATATTAAAGCAGTGCTGATCTCTTCTACAAAATGAGGTGCCCGTAAGGCATTCGTCGATATCGTCACAATGCAATGTCAGACTATTTCTGATAAAGCCGATTTTGCACCTATAAAAAAAATTATGTCAAACTTAATTTCTTTCGGAAAATTTAAACACAAAAATTAGAGCATAGTACTCATGTTCGTTCTCTTGAAAATCCTCATCCTCTTCCTCGGAGCTGTTATGGATTAATGAGCACGTTACATGATTATCATCAAGCTTATATCCTTCCCTGCATTTGCAGATGTATGAATCTTTGGTGTTTTCGCAGATATGTGAACACAAATTTTGTACCTTTCCACATATATCATCTAAAATCCGAAAACAATACAGAAACTTAATTTTTGAAATTGTTTAGATGTGTTTTCGTACCGTTTTCAGCCAAAATAAACGTACTATCATCCTCTGAAACATTGTTACAACACAGGGTGTATGACTCGTCATGAGCAAAGTATGACGAATATGTTGATGAACAATTGTTTCCACTTGCGGCAACAGCCAACCCAATTTGACAAGCCTTACAGCAGCTTGTGTAAAATGTTGTATTAAATTTTTTATTGCTTTCACAATTTGAACTAGCTTTAGCTGCATTTCGTCCAGCAATGCATTCTTGATTGCCCAACTCCTTTTCACAACACATTCCAAATGTTGAAAGGCATAAACCACGATATATTGGCGGTATATCTTCAATTGCATATTGATAATTTTCGCAGTGCGCTCTATCTTTAGCCCATTTTGTCCCACCTTCACAGCATTGGCTTAAGTGTGTGAATATTTCTCCTTGAAAAGATAAGAAATTATTTTGGGTTATTTTAAAAACTAAACTAACTACATATATCTAAATTTATAAGTCCATATAACTAACGAAATGATAATTTTAATAACCTTTCTAAAAACTGCTTTCTCTTCTACAATTAGAATAATTACTAATGAATGATTAAACCTAGTTTAAAAAGTCTTAAAAACGTTTCCTTACCGTGGCATATCCAAATATTAAATAACATTAAAAACAGTTGAAAAATAGTTAAACGTAACGAGTACGCCATGGTTATATTAATGAAGAACAGGTTTAAAATAGTTTCCACAATATATTACACGATATTTTATAGAAATTAGAAATTTTTTCTCACAATTGTTTACTGGATCCAGTATTATTTTTAAATTGTGGGACTAATATTTATTTCTTTAAATTGATTTAGCTAATTAGCTTATTTCGTTTATAATTAAACGGGTAAACCATTCAAATCACATATTCATAATTATTATTATTATTATTAATTATTGTTTGTTTTATTATGTTTATGCACAAAAGGATCACAAATTGTAAGGATGAAAAAAATTAAACGAATTTTTATGGTTCTTTCTTAGATTGTCGGAAACCGAAAAGTATCTGATACCCTTTTGTCTGCAGACTAATGCATTGCACAGAGTTGATCATTTCTTAAGTGAATTTCAGCCTATCGACACATGTGGTTATTTTCTCATGCTCACGTGGTGTTAAAGGTTACTTTTAGCTGAGACTGAGTTAGAAAAAAAGTGTAGGACAATAGTCCCTTATTAGTTTTTTATTTTATTTTCGTTTTTTGCCTTTTTAGGTGACTTTTTCTTTATCAAATTGTGGGCCGATTGGAAATATCCAAAATATATATTTTCGAATTTCGACTGATAAGAGCAAAAATGCTGTTATTATTTTAATGTCGCGGACAATTATTTAATTTTAGAAATATTTAGTCACTAATTTTCTGTCGCCTCAAAATACACACTGTGGCCTGTCTGGAAGATCGTCTCCAATGCTACTATTTCTTGAAGAACATTCTCAACAAGATCAAGATGTTTCCGCCACCTCGCCGATGGGGCAGTAAAAGTAAAAAGAAATATGTAAATAAAAATAAAATAACAAAACGTCTTAAGTCTCTGTACAGTTGCTGTGCGTTGCTTTTTTTAAACCACTACTTTGAATCGCGTGCATTGTTCCATAAATGGAGATAACTTTGCTTAAGATACCTAGCTGTTAAGTGTTAAGACGCTTCTGCTGCAGTGCTAAGATAAAATTTCTCGCCGGGCACACCTTTTAAGATATTTAGCTAACCACCACACCGCCGTTCAGAGTTCTTAAAAATTATATATAATGTAATTCTTATGCTTACTTGCTTCTTAACAGCTAAAAGGGGCCAACGGGGGTGGATAGGTGGAGCCACTTAAAAGAACTAAACAAACATTGTAATCTTCTTCGTTTACTTCGGTGGTTGCGGCGTCTCAAGTCTCAACATCGCCGATATTATCACGCATTTCTTGAATATTTCTTCAATATGCGATATGCGTTCATATCTGGTGTCTTTTTTCAATCTTATCGTTTTATATCTCCTCCTCTGGATTTAACGACTCGTCGCTTTATTTATTTTATATTTTATCACAAAGTTATCTGCAAGACTTCTCAAATAATATACGAATAAGTGAAGATAGTGCGATAAGGGCGTATATTGCGTCATTCAAATTCAAGCTTACACGGGTATCTTACATTTGTTATATCCTTTCAATAAAGATACAATAACAATCTTTCTCCAATTGAGGCGTCAAATGTTTTGAAATTTCAAAAACTTTAGAATTCCTGAGCATGTTCTTTATTCTCGATTAATTATTCAATTATTTAAAAGTGGTAATTCAAAACAAAATAAAATAATTTTTAAATTATCTAAAGAGATATTAAGAAGAATTCCAATTAATAATATTATTAAAGTCGTCCCCGTGTCTAATTGCATTGACTTATTAGTCGAAAACCTTGGACTGATATACGAACCAAAA
This sequence comes from Machimus atricapillus, assembly GCA_933228815.1. NCBI lineage: Eukaryota > Metazoa > Arthropoda > Insecta > Diptera > Asilidae > Machimus > Machimus atricapillus. The sequence continues at coordinate 54,024,275 of OW121785.1, forward strand.
GGTTTAAGAAACGAGTTAACGTTTTGGAGCTATCAAAAATGTAATTAGCAATTGGAATTTTGCAGTTGGCTCTTTCAGATAAGTTATGCAATGTAAATTAAAAAGCAAACACGACCTAAAAGTGAAGTCGCGTTTGGATAGTAAATAAACAAGTTTGCATACTTAATGAATTTTTCGGGTCTGTTACAATGAAATCATTTACATGTGACTTTATTGGACTGAAAAAGTGAAATTTAAAACATTGATTTTTATAAAAATAATTTATTTACCAACATTTTTGCTTAGATCTTAGTCTGTGGAAGTAATTCAAAAATGTTATATTGTTTCCTCGTTTTGTAAAAACCTCGATTTTGTTCTGGAGGGCTGGCTAAGTCATGAGAAAACAAATAAAATAAAAACTATAACATAATCCCAACTAAGGGGATTCCCTTTAAGGTTTTCGTTAGTTCAATAGGCCAAAAGCAAATATTTTAGTCCTTCAAAAATTTATATTATTTCTTATGGCATAAGACTTATGCAATATGTGAATTTTTTTTTTTTTTTGGATTTACGATGCTTATCTAATACCCTTCTTAAAGACTTAGCTTATGTTCTCTAGAGGGAGAAAACAATCGAAACATCGTAAGGACTATTTAGAGTTTCGTTTTTCAGCCAGGACACATTTTCAAGGCTAAAGTGTCTAAAGTGTTATGTCCTTTAATGTCTTGGCTATAGAATCAACTTAAAAACGACACTCACAATAAATAGTGCCCAAAAGCAACCTAGTCTTTAAAAATTAATAAAAATCCCACCGAGTTGTGTTTGTTAATTTCAATGAGGTCTGTAATTAATAAGTTAAAAATTTAGTCCGTACGTAAACCGCCTCCATTTTTCTATCGTTAATCATTGATCTGAACCTTATTCTTATTCTAAAGCATATTCAGGGGTACGTTCAATATCTCGACTCGAGTTGACTCGAGTAGATCTGACTTAAGGGCTGAATACATTCGATGCGGTCGTGAGTCGTAAGCAAAAGCACAAAGCTCTGACGCAAACTCCGAACACATTCGATGCGGTCGTGAGTTGTGAGAAAATCATTTCATTGCGCGCGCTGCTAAATTAAAGTTAAAGATGTTTGTGGGAACATAAGAAGTTTTAGCAATTGGGTTAGCTATTACATTAGGCGGAAGAGGGAAAAAAAGAGCATGGATCAAGAAGTTTTTTTCTCCTTCTTTTTAATGCATTTGTACTTCGGGTCCCTTTTATCATAAAAGTGCTTAAAGGTTTTCACCTTTTCTATTAATCTCTCATTTAAATCGTCCATCGCATCATGAAAAAGAACGTCCTCTCTCATCGAATGCTTCTTGACAACTGAAAAAAGCATTTCCCCTGCAGAGCTTTTGAACGCAGACCGCAGACAAAGACTATGGAACCTACGTTACAAAGACTGTTCACTCCTGCAATTTAGATTTTCAGTTTTTGTGACCTTGGTACCGTTATTCCTCCTAACCCCACAATTTTGCTAGAGGATGATGCACTGCTTAAGCACTTTGGTCGAAGAGAGAAGAACAATTCAGAGGTGGGGCTTGGAATCTGAAGAAATCGGTACAGTGTTACAGGGTGTCAGGATTTGCAGAGGAAATATGAAATACCAACCAAAAGAACCACCCTGTCAAACCGATCGCAAGAGCGCCTCACCATACAAGCGCATTTGCTTCCTGTGCTGAGAAGGAGCGCCTAAGAAATCCTATGATGAAAAAACGTAAACAACCGAATCCGTGTACCCCTTCAATGTGTGGGTCGGGCAGTTTCGTTTTGCCCTGTTCCTATTCGAAAAGCACGGGCGCCCTCGCACCAACACAGTCTCACAAAATGCAATGCTTGAGCAGGAGCGCTCCGTAATAGGTGAACTCTCGCTTCATGGTGTTTGCCGCACTTCTCCCTATTGCCGTCCTTGTTCATTATTAGGCGATTTAAATGGGGATTCGGACTTGGAACAAACACGGCGAATTTTTCTTTTCGGCTAATGGGCATTTTGTTGTTGTAATTTTCTGAAAATTGTCCATGGTGGGGGTAAATTGCGTCGCAGAATTAGAGTGAACATTCTTTGTAACAAGGTTCAATATTCTTTGCCGCAGAGTTTGAGTTTGGCTCAAACTCGACGTTTTTTCTTACGAGCGCATCGAATGTGTTCCGACTTGTGAGAATCCTGTTGTTTTCAAGGGGATTGAAACTCGTAAGATTCTCACAACTCACGACCGCAGACTCACGATCGCACCGAATGTATTCAGCCCTTTACTGTATGTCGTTCATTAGGTCTGTTCCATGACAAAACCCAGGGCGACCCTGGGCGCCCCAGGGTGCACTGAAAGCGTTCCATGAGAATTTTGACAGCAAACCTGGGGCCACGGTATACAGAATACAAGGTATGCTCATGTAGGCTTTGACACTTCGTCGTGACGTACTTTTGGACAATTTTGTATGAAAAATCGGAAAAATTAATTTTAATTATTTTTTAGTAATAGTACGATAAATTGCTATTGGCATAATCGGTAGTAATGAAAATTTGCAATTTTTTAAAATATAACTTGAATTCGTGAGACTAATGGTATTTAAGTAAAAAGAGATTTCTTCCGTGGGGAAAATGTAAACAAGTTAAAATATTTTGAAATATGAATTAAAACGATTATTTGCATCACATTAAATGGAATTAGATAAAATAGAAAGCTTGAACAACTAATGCGGTTTATTAAGCTGAAAATAAAACTGTATCATAAAACTTATTATTGCTTCTTTTATTATTTCTCTACACAGGTTACAAAAAAATAAAACCAGCTACCTGCGTAGGTAACATTGCGAACGACTCGGGAAACCTCTTTGCTTAAATCTTTTCCTAGGATAGAAAGGATGAGGTCGTTTTATGTTATATATTGCGTAGAATTTGGGATTTTATATGGGGCTCGTATTAAAAAACCTCTGAAATGCAATCATAAGATGTTTGAAGTTTAGTTACATGCAGAAGAATCCGTGCATTTTAAATTATCATCCTCATTATTTGAAAAATTCACAACCATTTTAAAATATTCTTTATAGCCTTGGGGAGAACGACTGATTAGCTTAATAAACCGTATTAGTTGTTCATTGTTCTATTTTATCTAATTCAATTTAATGTGATGGAAATAATCGCACTTTTAATTCATATTTCAAAATATTTTAAGTTGTTTACATTGTCCCCACGGAAGAAATCTTTTTTTACTTAAATACCATTAGTCTCACAAATTCAGGTTATATTTTGAAAAATTGCAAATTATCATTACTACCGATTGTGCCCATAGCAATTTATCGTACTATTACCAAAAAATAATTAAAATTAATTTTCCCGATTTTTCATACAGAATTGTCCAAAAGTACGTCATCAAAAGCAAGATGGCGAAAACGGTTTTTCAAGTGAGCATACCTTGTATTCTGTATATACATGTCAGTGGCTTGGGGTAACGTACCAAGCAGCAGTTTCGGAAATTACCCAAGAAAAGCCAAGGTAGAGCAGAAATGCTACTCTTTGCCTTATTGATGCCTATAAGGACCTACAAAATGATTTTTCGTCGGACAGAGTAAGGCGTGAAGTAGTATGTATGGAAAAAAGTTGCAGCGAATATGCAAGAAAATAAATTTAACTATATATTCTCCATTGCAACACTTAAAATATTTGATATTATTACTTTTCTCTCCATGGTTATACCAAAGAATATGGAAACTAGTTTACAAAGAATAGGCACTCCGGCAATTATCTCCTTATCTTTTTTTGACCTTGGTACCGTTATTCCTCCCAACCCCACAATTTTGCTAGAGGTTGATACACTGCTTAACCATTTTGGTCGAAGAGAGAAGAAAAATTCAGAGGGGGGGCTTGGAATCTGAAGAAATCGGTACAGTGTTACAGGGTGCCAAGAATTCCAGAGCAAATATGAAAATTCAACTGAAAGAACCACCCTGTCAAAGGAAAGCAAACTGATCGCAAGCGCGCCTCACCATACAAGCGCATTTGCTTCCCGTGCTGCTCAAGAGCGCGTTAGAAAACGAATGGTGAAAAAACGTAAACAAACTTAATCTGTGTACGCCTTCAATGTGTGAGGCAGGCACTCGATTTCTACCAGTTCCTATATGAGAAGCACGGCCGTGCCGGCACCAACACAGTGCCAGAAAAAGCAATGCTTGCTCAAGAGCGCGCCGTAATAGGTGAACTCTGGTGTAATTGTGTGTGCGGCGATGTTGATTGTCGCCGTCTTTATTCTTTATTAGGCAATTTAAATGGGAATTTGGACTTGGAACAAGCAGGGAAAGATTCTCTTTCTAACTAATGGGAAATTTTTTTGGTTTTTTTTCCCCAAAATGCGCTGTGGTGGGGATAACTGCGCCGCAAAAATAGAGTGCCTATTCTTTGTATATCCATATTCTTTGGTTATACGCTGTTATGACAAATTTGATTTTTCTTTGACATTTACGCACACATTTGTAAGGTTGAACTCGAGTAAAACTTGCTCGAGTGGACTCGGGTGAGATATGGAACGCTCCGGAGTAGATAAGTCACATTTACTCGAGTCGACTCGAGTCGAGATATTGAACGTACCCCAGCTGAGCTCATCTGACTATACGTCAAATGTCATGTTACTGAACTTTAGCATTGGCTATGGATTTCGCTGTTATAGCATAACATTTAGACTTTTCAGTGAAAAATTTTATTTAGATTGCTGTTAAAGACTTTAGTTAAAATTAGGCTTGTTTGGTGGGTCACAGATGTTTGTGCAAAGTGGTAGATTAAATATTAAAGAGGTTTTTAGAATACCAAAAAAACTTCTATCGCGAAACATGAATTTAGCGAATAATGTTAAACAAAAAGATGTTCCATTGGCTGGCATTAGTCAAATGCGAGCTTCAAATAATAAAACTGAGAACTTTCAGCAAGTTTCTAGTGTTGTGGAAATGGCCAGGAAACAATCCGTAGATGTAATATACTTTAGAGAAATTTATAGTTGCTGGAATTTGATTCTTTCAATTTTCTAGTTCCTTTTCCTACCCGAATGTTGTGATTTTGTGGGTGAGAATCGAAAAGAGACCATTGATTTGGCTGAATCGCTCTCAGGCTCTACAGTTCAGTCGTACAGGGCATTAGCCAAAGATAATAAAATTTGGATATCTTTTGGGGGCTTGCATGAAGCTGTTTTAAATTCAGTAAGTTTCTTTGAGTACTTTTTCACGAGGCAGTCCTAATTTTTATATTAAAACCTTATAGCGCGGAGAAAAGACTGACAAAATTTACAACACCCATTTGGTAGTAAACAGCGATGGGAACATAGTCCAAACGTATCGTAAATTACACCTATTTGACGTAGATACGTCAGAATTTCGATTCACGGAATCTGATGTTGTTTTGCAGGGCAGTCAGATTGTTTCTCCAATAGACAGTCCAATTGGAAGAGTTGGACTTCAAATCGTAAAAGACATAAATCGTCCTTGCCGATTATTTTACTAAGTATTTATTTTTAGTGCTATGACATAAGATTCCCGGAAGTAAGTACAATACTCCGGAAATATGGAGCTGAGGTTCTCACATATCCGTCAGCGTTTGCATACTCGACGGGTGTAGCTCACTGGGAAATTTTACTGAGAGCTAGAGCTATAGAAAATCAATGCTTTGTAATAGCTCCAGCACAAGTCGGATTTCACAACAAAAAACGTCAAAGTTACGGACACGCAATGGTAGGCATGAAATTCGTAGGTATACTTAATAAATCAACTATCGCCAGTCTGGGTTATATTCGCCAAAAAATCGTTTATCAATCTACATATTTTTTACTTAAAGTTTTATAATTGAATTTGGTCCTTCAGATAGTTGATCCTTGGGGAAAGATACTCGCTCAATGCGAAAACAGCGACTTGGATGTTGCTGTTGCTAAAATTGATTTAGAATTTCTTGGCGGAGTACGGAAAAATATGCCATGTTTCGAGCATAGGCGGCCTGATGTTTACTCGCTGATACCAAATAATATTTCGGATCGGTTAGATTGTCCTGGAGATATGAATTTCGGTGGATACACAATTCCAGCTGAAACAATATTTTTTACTTCAAAGTACAGTTTCGCTTTTACTAATATACGATGTGTAGTCCCGGGACGTAAGCACCATGTTTTTCTCTTGATGGGATAAGTTACTCTAAAAAATATCTTTCCCTTGCAAAATAGATGTTCTAATATCAATTAAGCGATCAGCCAAACGACTAAAAGATCTTACGGGTGAGGAGGCAGCTGATATGTTTGAAACTTCTCTTACTGTTCAAAAATTACTTGAAAATTTCTACCAGGCCACTTCATCAACAGTAACAGTTCAAGATGGCGAAGACGCTGGGCAAACAGTGAATGTAACTTTTGAATAATTATAACGAACTATTGAATGCAAAATTATTGTACTTCTCAGCATGTCCATATCCACGTTATGCCGCGTCAAAAGGGGGATTTTACTTTTAACGATCAAATTTATATTGAATTGAATAAGCATGATCACGTCCCAGAGACTAGTCGGCGGCCAATCAGTGAAATGATAAATGAAGCTGCATCCTATAGAGAATACATAAAAAAGAATTTAGAGCAGCATTAAGAAAATTACCTAGCTGTGAAATGTACTATTAAAATGTTAATAAAAATTATAATGAACTTTTTTATTTGAATCACATTAACGTCTCGTAATTCGGTTTCTGTTAAATTCAGCAGCAGAAATAGTGCTAAAGGTATTTAGATAAAGCTTATACATATTTAAGCTTATAAGTCTGGTTTTAGACTTTACTAACACATCCTTGTGTGGAACTTGTTTTACAAAAGCGTCTCCTAGGATATCTTGAAAGAATTTTAATATATAGTTTGTATATTTAGAAGAAAAATTCAGCTCTTCGGGTTTTGCTTTTATTAACAAAAACATTTAATAGGAATCTTTACAAGGAAATATAAAAGAGGAATTTGTAAGTTTAAGGGGTTATATCACCTTGTGATTTTAAAGGAATAAAAAAAATTTGTTTTGCCTAGATTTAATATTAATACTTTTAAGAATAATTGGAGCATTTCTGCATGTCAAAATTCCAATTATTACCTGAGTTTCAGCCAATTGAAGTTAGCGCGGCGCGAATATTCCTTGCATTTCACTTTTAACCTTTTTTTCTTTTGCACTTTTTTCGAAATAACGCTTTTCAAATTGGCCTATATTTTGTAAGTAATTTGGGTAATTATTGGAATTTTGATATGTGAAAACGCTTCAAATATTCTTAAAAGTATTAATAACATACCTAGGCAAAAATTACTTTTATTTTTATTTGTTTAAAATCTTAAGGTGTTGTAACCCTTTAAGCTTTTATACTTAACCATTTCACTATTACATTCCCCCGAAAAAATATTTACGTGAATACAGCACCATTTTGCTTTTAGTGATATATATTTTTATTTCTTTGATAAGCTAAACGAATATTTTACAGATTTTTATGCATAATAATTCTCCACAATGAACATGCGTACACATATCCATATATGTAATTATGGATTTGTAATTTTTGTATTTTGTTTTTTATTTTGCTAATAGAATAGTAAGTTGTGAATATTTGTTCCTCTGTTTGGCCTCATTATTTTTATGGTTCACTGTCCCTTCATGTAGATTTACTATGCTGCTATTCTCTCAAAAATTAAAAGAAATGTTTTATTGCGAACGTGATTGCATAGTTTTTGACATTATGTCAGTTATGTATTTTTAGCCTTTATATTATGTTCCTTAGTATTTTTTTATTAATTAATTGTGTATGCAATAAGACTAAATTTTAATAAATACATGTGATATGTTTTTTTTAAATGTTCACAAAAACAGTTTTCATTATTCGCGATCTAAATATATTTTCTTAAGAAATAAATGTCTCTTCGCTATACAATAAATAGCTTCCAGCATATAAATACCTAAATGTAACATCTTGTTCTTATCAGTACATATTTACAGCATAATTTTTTATCCTAAAATTGGGCTAGTTATTTAATTGTTTTACACGTCTGTGATAATTTTAATAAGACATCCTTATTTTTCTGAAATTAATTTCTACAATGGGTTTGACAATTAATTCCCATTTTGCATTGGTACTCTGTTTTTTTTTCTTTTTTTGTTTTTGTATTAATTGACAATGGGACCTTTTATTAAACTCCTTAATCTATATCAAAACCAATTACAAAAACAATCAGTTGGCAAGTTCCATTTGTTTCGAATTATAACACAGTTTGCGGATTTTAAAACTTATCACAAGTCAGCTACTGAGCCCTCTAGTTCTAAATTACATAAATCACAAGGCAGGTAACATCTGCCGACCTACTCACTTTAAGCAAAAACAGGGGATTCAAGAGAACATTTTTCCAGTATTTCTTCAACATTTCAATTTTTCATTATGTCAATTAATTTCTTCAGGAATAAATATCATACTTACATAACGTGCAAAAATTAATATATTTTTCCAAGCTTTAGGATAGATTTTGAATATCGACAATTGTTATATTTTTTTGTTCAACTTCCAATAAAAACGTATATGTATTTGTAGGTCTTTATTCTACTGGATATAGGTTTTTTTTTGTTTTTTTTGTAATGTAGGGCAAAACTTAACCAGTAATATAACTTCCTTCGATTTTATGAGTTTGGAGATCAGCAGATTTACAGCAACGCAACTGCTTCGGCCTCATGTACGTTGCTGTCACCACATGAATGAGAGTTTGAGCTGATCGTTTTAGTTGGTGTGTCCTTTATTTCAGTCAATTCGCACAGACCTATTTCAAAGTACGAGGTCAAAAATATTTTTTTTGGAAGGAAAACTTAAAACTGAAATAAATTAAATTAAAATATTAATTTACCATACTCCACTTGACCTGCGGAAGCGTCAGCGCAAGGGTCAGTTTTAGTGTTTCCGCTGGAAGTGCACGCGGTGGCAAGGGGATGATGTCCACTAGTGCAGGAGGTGCACGCTGCTACCCCTGAAGCGGATGCGCCGACTGCAGCGGCTCCGTTGCCCCCCATCGGGCAGCCCGATCCCCCGCTAGCACCACTAAGAGCCGCCCCAGCCGATCGACGGTAAGCTGCACTATTCATCGTCAATTTTCTTACATTTTTGTCGGGATGAAAAACAAGAATGTAAACTTTTGGGGAATAGAGGCAAATAAGGGCGACCGAAGCACTTAGGCTTATTGATATGCAGAGCGTGGTTATCTGAATCTAAGCAAAAATCGAAAAAGTATTACAAATCTTCTGAAAAAAGTCCTACATAATATATAACATACATATGTATATTTATACATTTTTCATTTTCAATCTTCCATTAAAGTTTACGCATTTCTCATGTTTTCAAATACCTATGTACATTAGGGACAAATTTAATTCTTAAGGTCATATCAAATGTACTACGATAAAGAGATTGCAGGAGGCATATTCGAAGGTCACTATAGCAGACAAATCTATGTATGTAATGTGCATATGTTAATACTTAATACTGCTATATTTGATATCCTGAATTTTTTGGAGTAAAGTTTCATAGTATCGCAATAATGAATGTATAATATCACCATCCCATTTTAGGGTAGCCGGGCCGGTGCCAGTTGGTAAAGGCGTGTAGAACAAATTCTCCTAAGAAAACTTATTTTATTACCCTTAATGAGGGAGTAAAACATTGGAAGTAAGAAGTGAACTAAAAACTTTTAGCCGATTTAAATGCTATTAATACGTCTCAAGCGATTTTGTAGTTCAAAATTTAAATAAAATAAATGCCCCAGCTGTTTTTGAAACGTTTACAGTATCAAAGTGGAGAATACTTCAATAAAAAAGTTTATTGGCATTCCCTAGAGATTATTTATTGCCACCAGAAGGCGAAATTTACCCACTGTACTTAAGAACGAGAGAATGGAGTAAGTTTTTCAAATTTGCGTAATTGTTACAACATTAATTCTAACAACCCCTCTCCCAAACATTCAATTTCTTAAAATTGTTTGAATTGAATTTTAGCAAATTCGTGCTGTCTTTAATCTACAACAATTTAATAAAAAAATAGTAGTTAACTTACTTCATACGAGTTTCCGGTCCCAAAGTATATAGGAACAAATGCCAGCCAAATGATGCAGGTGGTGTACATGGTAAAACCAATAAATTTTGATTCATTAAAATTTTCTGGAATTTTTCGCGTTTTTACTGCGTAAATAGTACAAATTGTTATCAAAATCATATTGTAGAGCTGTGAGAATAGGAAGGACATGTCTTGTATTTTGCACTTGAGGATAACCTGCATACGGTCCGGATAGTAGTAGCGAGTTCCTGGAGGTTCCACTACCATCCATACCATTGTGATGAGCACTTGAATTGCTGCCGAGAAAGAACGGAAGAATCTTTTGTAAAATAAAATACGAAGAAATATGGGGAAAACAGGAAGAAGAAAAATGGGAGCAGATTTAGTACGATTTTAAATGGTGTGACTCTGGTAAATGAAGATTATGTCAAATGTGTGAGGTTGCATATCTTTTAAAAGGGCGAACTCTGGGCGATAGACGGCTGAAGTATGAAGGACTCGGATGCGATTATGCTTCCCGAATGGTGGAACATCAACAACCACAGAAGCCTCGGGGATAGGTTCAGGGGGTGCAGTAACAGACAATCTTCATGATGAATTTTTAAACGCGAGAGCCCTATTTTACCTCAGTGCCTCCATCCTTCTTCTTCTGTGTGCTCTTTTCAGAGCTGGCTTCAAGTGGATTAGTCCTTCACTTTTACACACTTACCGATAAGAGATGATGTGATTACAACTTGAGACTGCGGACTAATGTACTTTGGTCTCTGGGCAGATTTTGATGCTGAGTCAAATATCCGTGAAATACGATTAGTCTTAGTCAAAAGAGCACCGTAAATAATCGAGAATCCAACACCGATCCCAAAACGCTGGAGTATACAAGATCCGGTCGTAGGTTTCGCTATTAGAGCAAATGTGTTGCAGTAACAGACCAAAATTCCAAATAGCAGCATATAGCTTAACTCTCGACCGGACGCTCTGACCAGAGGGGTGTCGTGATTTTTTATGAATAGCACTATAACGACAATAGTCATAATAATACCAATGCATGCCATTGCAAAGGGCACTAGAGCGAAGACGCTTTCCCATCGCATATATTGGACATTAAGGGCGTAACATGAAAGCTTGTCTGGGTACGGCCAATACCCAGGGTCACATTCCCTGCAAGTGAACTCATCGTAGACATATTCATAGACCTCGCAATTGTCACAGATCCAGCAGCAAGTGTCGCCCTAATGGGAATAATAATAAATACATTAAGGAACAGAAATTTATTCCCCTTGTAAGTTTTAGCCTACTTGTTGTTTCTTTATCATTCCAACTTCGCAGGGCAACGAGCAGGCTGAGGTGGGCATTTCATTCTCTTTGTTCCAAACAACATCAGGCAGATGAAGCTCAAGTTGATTGAACCACTTGCCGATCACCTGTAGGAACAAATATAATGTGTAAATCTTTTTCACATAACTTAATATTTTCGTTTTAATCCTAAATTGAAACGCAATGCCAAGAACAAATTCAATTTTATTTACAATTGAAAAAACCGTAATCCTATTTGTATTTACTAAGCAAATAAAGCATAAAAACTGCGTAATATCATTATGCTCATGCTTGATATTGTAGCCAATTTGCTGTTGTTTTGGTAAGCTCATCAATTTTGAATACGATTCCACCTCTCTTTGAGCATTTAGTTTCTGTGGATATTTTTGTTTATATGAAACACAGCGCAGCGCGGCCATGCTTTCATAGGTTTTCAGCATGAGTAAACCATGTAATATTTTTCGTAACTTAATTAAAAGGTATTTTGCAAATCTACATATTTCATACCACATTCTTTGGTATTATACATATATGTATATTATATTTAGGGAAGTATTGATAATAATGCATGATAATGCATACAAGTAATTCTGCTTATCTCTCTTTTAAATGTTATAAACGGGTGGCCTTTGAGTGACTGTAAATGATACCGATTTTTCTTAGTTATTTTTGTACAGGAAATTCGGTAAAACTTTTTCTCGTCCATATGTCTAAATTACCCACACATTTGTCTTAATAATAAACCAATTTGCAGCTCTGTTTCCGATCATTAAGTTAATTATTTTTTCGGGTAAGGTTGATTGATAGTTTGTCTATAGAAATTACGTTTTTCAATACTGGCGGAATGTTACACAACTTCGGTCTTAGGTCTCAATAAACAAAATCCTCTTAATCTCCTTCTATCAAAAAAGGAAATATTTCTGATAGAACATTTACCTTGTAATAGTACCCAGATGAGTTTTCAAGTTTCTGGTAGTTCAGGATATCGTAACGTGCCAGACCGTCTCCTTGACGATCGAACTTTACTTCACTTCCTGCAATATCTGGAAATTAAGGCCAAACGAATGAATGTTTTTATCTGAAATAGGTTTCATATTTACTGTTATATCTATATAGGTATACCTTGCGCATCTACCATACGTTTGATAATGTAATAATCATCGGATTTTAAATTGGTGGCATGGACAGCATTAATTAATTAATAGGTATACTTGTTTCGTAAATTGTTACACCCCTATGATGTTTTTATACTCAAGAGAGCAATCAATCAAATTGTTCCCTATTTTATGTAAGTGAAGGTCGGACATACTGAGGCTAAGGCTATCAAATTCTACTGATTTGCGTTGGCATGTCCCCCACGTGGCTCCTATTTAAAATAAATTCGGAGGATGCCCCAAAGTCATAAGCCTTCCGGCAGCAGAGGAGGTGTACATAGCTGCTTTTGTTGTTCTTCTTAAGGGCACTTTTGACCCACGATTGGAATATATCTAATAAATGCAACACTTTAACATTGTAAAAAGCCAGTGGCCTGTAGGGAATAGCATTAAAAAACAATCTATTTGCGGGAGAAGGGTTACATCCTAATTCCTAAGTCGACTGATAGGGCAACAGCTGTCACATCACTTGTAAAAATGATGCCTATAGCAACAAGAAAAGAAAAGGGACACAAAAAGTTGCAAAATCCTCTCAGCATAATTTTCAAACTTTCTAACCGGGCTTTGCATTATTTGCTATCCCATCGCAATTCGTAAAGTTGTTGCTCTCTTCCATAGTGTTCAAGAACTAATATGCTAATATTTAGGACATTTTTTGATTCAGGGTGTTTTTTTATTATACAGGGTGTTCAGAGGTGGGAGAGAAATATTGCAGGAGGTGAAACGTCAGACCAAGACACGCAAAACATCGTATGGGGGGGTATCTCGGACCGTTCGGCAGTTACAGGGTGATTCGTAAATCAGGATGTTGCCTTGCTCTTTTATTTTTATCTTTTCTTTTACGAATCGCAGCGACCCCAAGCCGATCTCAAAAAACCACTATTTCGAAGCCCTTTCCAAAAAGGTCAAAACCGCCCCCCTATCCCCAACCCCTTGGCCACAATCACCCCGGAAGTTGAACAAATTAACTTTTATTTCACGATTTTTCAAGTTTCGCCCCACTTTTCTCCGAAATTCACGTTATTAACATACTTTTTATTTTTTTTTAAGTTACCTAACTAATTACCTTTCCAAAGAGGTGCAACATGCCCAGGTAGAAGAAGGAAACAAAAATTTATTTACAAAAATCCTTTTACAGAATATCATGATAATTGGAATTTTTAAGAAATTATACTTAAAACTAAAAAAATACATTTATTTATTCACTTAAAAACTAATTACCGACCTTGCTGTCATAAAAATTGTTTACTTAACGACTTTTTCCATTATGGTAAAATAATTAGGTAACTGTGAGGATGTTTTAATCAGGATTTTTGCAACCCCTTTCTACCTGGGCATGTTGCACCTTTTTGGAAAGGTAATTAGGTAGGTAACTAAAAAAAAATAAAAAGTAGGTATGTTAATAACGTGAATTTCGGAGAAAAGTGGGGCGAAAGGTGAAAAATCGTGAAATAAAAGTTAAATTTTTCAACTTCAGGGATGTTGGGGCCAAGGGGTTGGGGATAGGGGGCGGTGTTGACAATTTTGGAAAGGGCTTCGAAATAGTGATTTTTTGAGATCGGTTTGGGGTCGCTGCGATTCGTAGAAAAAAAGATGAAAATACAAGAGCAAGGCAACATCCTAATTTACGAATCACCCTGTAACTGCCGAACGGTGCGAGATACCCCCCCCCCCCCCCCCCCATATGATATTTTGCTTGTCTCGGTCTGACCTTTCACCTCCTCCAACATTTCCCTCCCACCTCTGAACACCCTGTATATTACGTGTCTCACAGTTTAACTGTTTTATATTTATTTTATTAGGTACATATTTTCTCACTTTTACTTCATTTTATTTAGTCATTAAATATCATCGGCTTTAATTTGGCCAACAATTTATTGGACTAGTGATGTGAAAAGGTGAATTATAATTAGATTAATCAATCACGTAGCATCAAATCAGTAAAGCCAATTTTCTCTGGCAATTCAAGTAGATAATATAAGAAAGAGGTCATTTATCTTATTTCTGATTCCTAGATAGTGTAGTATGTATAGTGTATAGTCGCATTTTCCTTTTATTCTTTCGAAGAAAAGTCGCAAATTTATATTTATGTTTTAAAAAAAAATGTTTATCTAATTTATTCATTCATTTAAAAATTGTCATCGGGTCGGACGGACAAACAGACGAAAAATCTTTAGCTACTAGTGTGGCTGTTTCGACTCTATAAAAATAAAAAAAATCTTTGGTACTTACCTATAAAGGACACATTTAGAAGGTAATTGTTGTAAAAATCCTTCCCATCGAAGTTGGACATTTCGGAGCAAACTTCACTGTATGCTCCGGTTGTACTCTGTGTGAAATTCATTCTTGAAGTTTGATTATTCCCACATAAATCCGTATGTAATTTGTGCAAGGCGTGGGCGAAAGCGTAAACGGCGTCTACGACGAATTGAGTTTTCGATTCCTGCTCATAGCTGGAATCATGAGAACATGCCAATTGCTCAAAAATTGCCGAAAAAATAAGCAGAAATAAGACTGATATAATTATATTACGAAATTAAACATTACGACCATGAAGACTTATACCATTTTGGGTATCGCAGGGGAAAAGACAAAAATAAATTTATAAAATGTCATTAAACTATAGGGCAGCATTGGGTTGCGGATAGTACGACTAGGAAAGTTTCTCGAAACTAAAAACAAGCAAATTTCGTTGAGGACTTGATTCTATATATGATTTCTTATTTCAGCATATTGAGGCTCAGTAGCTGCTTTTTACAGTCAAGCGCAACTAATTCAAGGTTTAATCAAGTCAACCGTAGAGCTTTAGGTGCTCTCTCATTCTTTTCGGAGTTTACAGAAACTCCAAAGTCATTTTAAAATGCCTTCAGCCAACAGTAGGTATGTTATCCCTCTAGATGTTGTACTACTGTGGCCTAGTTATGCAACAGGTACCTATACCTAATCCCCTTGAAATCTGCATTTTCTGTGCTTCAGTAGAAATTTTCTGCCGTCGTTAAATGAACCATTTATTTCGGAAAAAACATAAGCACCTAAAATTTATATTTTACAGGAGAAAGGAAAAACTGAGTATGTACATATAATCATTAAAATATTGCGTAAAATTGAATTCTGGTAATTTTTTTTATAAAGCTTATTATCTGTGATTAATGTATTAAAATTGCAATGTGATTGAGAAAAATCTAGATATATGTATATACATTACATATAACCTTAAATTTCTAAAAAGTCAGATACATATCCACTATTCATAAAATAGTCAGAAATATATGTACATATATGGAGCAACACTTGAAATAGAAATTAAAGTGGCTATGTGTGATGGGAACACATAAAATTCAGTAAAACCATGAAGCTTTAAATATCGATGAAATTTAGTTTGTTCGGATGATTGATAGTTATTGGCAGATTTCTCGTTTTATCATATTGAGTTTTTAATAGAAAATCTATTATTTTACCATCTGCACAAATGTTTTGCGTTTTGCCCAGAAATACGTAAAAAATGAAATTAAATGATAACTTACCCGGCTTTTTCAGACAATCGGTATGTCTTATCACAGACTTGAAAATTTTCTCCTTTTTCAAATTCCAAAGGAAAATTTTTAGCAAGTAGACAGTCGAATGTATCTTGCCAAAATTCTTCAAACCAGGGGTTTCTGGAATAAAACCAAAATATTTGGGCTAAATGAAAATCGCTCCCCATCTCACTTAATGCAGATAAGCCTCACCTTTCATTATTTTCTGGAGTAAGAGAAGTCATGTAGCTATCGAATTCTGGAATATACTCTGATTGCAGCTCAACCGTGATAGCACCTTCAGCAACATCTTCTAGACCTTCGACTAGTTTCTGTTGTTTTCCCCAACCATCGCTGGCGACCCAATGAAAGGGTTGAGATAGATTGGCTCTTTTAGCGGCTAGGAGGATTCGGCGGGCATCCTCAGCCCTTGTGAATAAAATCACTCCACGAGCATTTGGTTTCTTTTGTAACTTTGTTATAATCATATCAAAGTCGTGGTCATCAGCAGCACTCGGCACTTTCTCAGCGATGGCAATGCAAACGTTTCGGTCAAGAGCTTCTTTGTGGAACGCCTCTATGCCGTACTCCCCGTAGGAACCCTCTGAGTGAATTGTAGAAACATAGGACCAGTTAAAACTTTTTACTATGTCGACCAGGGCGATCGATTGGAATGTGTCCGGTGGAACTGTTCTTGCGAATAGATCAAACCGTGTTTTATCGCTCAACGTTTTCGCCGTAGAAGCTGGCGATATTTGCGGTATGTGAAACAGTCGCAACAAATTTGCTACTTGCAGTGACACTGAGCTGTACGATCCGCCAATAACTCCAAAAACTGGTCCACTTGTATTTTTTCTCAGTTTCGGCGTTGACCGGTCCTGGCATATAAACGCAGACGTATCCAAGTTGTTAAGGGAGCTCCGCACAAATTGTAGGCTTTGATTTAGCGCGTATGTGTCCCGGGAGCAAGTATCTAAAATGTGAACGCCTATTTTTATATTTGGGAGGAGGTCAGCATCATTGTTGACTTTATCAATTGCGTAAAGCATTGCCTCGAGCCTCTGGACTCCACGGTTGTAAACTTTTGGCCCACACGGGGTGCCCTCGCCTTTCTCGTGGACCGGAAATAGCCCGCCAAGAATAATATCACCTGGTAGATTTACAGATACCATTTCCTGATAATTAATCTCACTGCGTTTTGATCGTGCAAGTGATGCACAAATCAAAATAAATGTGACCGCCACTGCTAAAATTTTATCCATTTTTCTTCTTTAGCTATATTTAACACAAACTTAGCACTTCCGATTACTGACTTTATCGTGTGTTTTCGATGGTTTTATGCTGTTTGATTTTCAGTATATTTATTTTTGTGCGAAATTTGTTGTCTATATGAACTCTTCTATCCTAAGCCAGTCTTTTTCAATTTCTCTTTTATTTATTTACAAATCAAAAATTTGAACGGATGAAAAAGGGGGGAAAAGGCCCAACGAAAAATAAGTAACAAGTCTCAGTGGCATCCCTCATGGCTTTAATTCAAATTTCAGTTTTCTCTGAAGTTGCCCACTTCCAAGAATTTTTGGTGGAAAATATTTTTTTATTTTAACTTTTATTTTCATTTTAATAAATACGGAATTATTTCAATATCTTCATGAATGTTCAAGTTGTTGCACTCATCTTCAAAAGGAAACGATTTCTGCAAAGAGACAAACAGACAAGAAATTTGCACTGATCGATTGTTTTCCGATGTAGTTGAATGATTTTATTTATGGTATATCTATATGGTAATAAAACCAGTGCGAATCTAACGATATCGAAATTGATATTTTATTGATAGGGATTAGGACTAGAGGTTCCTAAGGTGGTTATTATTACAAGCAAAAATAAAAGCCCCGCGGTAATCGGCTTCAAAACTAAAACTGAACACGAGGTGCGATATTACCAAAAGATATGTTTACGATTTTCTAGAACATATGAGCACAATTTCTGATATGAAAATCGCATGTTTACGCCCAATTTTCCGTTTCACTCTTTCGCAACCTACAGATGCATAAACGTAAATACATACATACAGTATAAATTAGCAAGAAACGTATCATCATAATATATTGAAAATAGGTGCTATGTTGAAATTGATACGAGACGAACAAAATCATCTTGAATCTATGTAAAAGATCTGAGCAGCATCCGACACAATATCGCCATGAACCCGCACCCAAAGCTTTGAAGCTCTACATCAGTAACATATGTTTCTGACGGTATGATGTACTAGCCCAATTTGCAACACATTTCAATCGTACATCAACGCAGGGAAATTTAATGGATTAATACGACATATACCCACCATATACCATATATTAAATAATTTATTTCCAGAAATGTTTGTTCCCGAGATATTCGGATTTTGGTTTTCGTGATAAGCGGGAAATTTTACTGGGATGTCCTGAACTATGCGGACTATGCGATTTATTTTGGTGAATCCGCAGATTATTTCGTCAAATTGTAGACTGATTTTTCTCATATAACTTTGACACCTTGTAGGTACCTCAAAACATTCCTTCCACTCTGCACCTGAAAATATTCCCTCGATACCTACCCTGTTCATTTGCTAAATAGTAGGACATGTTAAGTTGGTCTTCCCGAAATTTCAGAAATCAGAAATTGGGCGTAAAACCCAGGACAGAATTTTTTGTAAAAACGTTTTTATTTTTCACACAAAGATTCCATTTTCCCTTCAAGACGTATGTATGTATTTACATGTCATTCTGAAAAAAACTAATTTTTTTCGATTTTCAAGATTTTAATTCCTTCGATTTATTATTAGCTCTTTAAAGAAAAACAAATTGTTTTGTTTTTGGGTCAGGAACCTTCGCAGGCGTACGCAGAACAAAACACTAAAGTTTCATCACAATCGGATTAATGGTATAGGATCGTATAGGCGACAAACGTATAACATTAATTTATAGAAGACTAGCTGGGTTACCCGGTTTCACCCGGTATATTATAAGTACTACTTAATTATGGTCGCCAATCGTCATATTGGGTCCGTCATTTTGAACTTCCAAATTTTTATAGTAGATTCAAAATTAGTGGTATAAAATTACCCATAATACTAAATTTCACTTAAATTCGTTGAAGTTCGCAAATTGTTGGACGCCATATTGGATTCACCATTTTAAATTTCTAAATTTCGAGCTTAGGATTCGCAATTATCACCTCCAAAAACCCCCAAATACTTATCTTCATGGCAATCCCTTCATATTTACTATGTTTGGCCGCCATCTTGGGTTCGCCATTTTGAAACCAGCAAATAAAAAGGAGCCTAAATGTTAAGTTGGGATGTGTAGTGCCTTCACTTAAAAAATGAAAATAATGGGATCAAACTTTAAGGTGTGATTGAGTAACAAACGTATTGGGTCCTCCATTTTGAATTTCCAAATTTTGTTAGTAGATTCGAAATTAGTGGTATCAAAATACCCAAAGTACTACATTTCATTATAATTCATTGAGGTTCGAAAATTTTTGGACGCCATATTGGATTCGCCATCTTGAATTTCCAAATTTCGACCTTGGATTCGCAATTAGCACCTCCAAAAACCTCCAAGTACTACTTTTCATGGCAATCCCCTAATATTTACAATTTTTGGCCGCCATCTTGGGTCCGCCATTTTGAAACCTGCGATTACAAGGTAGCCTAAATGTTAAGTTGGTATGTATAGTGCCTTCACTTAAAAACTGAAAATAATCGGACCAAGATTTTAGGCGTGATTGAGTAACAAACATATTGGGTCCGCCATTTTGAATTTCCAAATTTTGTTAGTAGATTAGAAATTAGTGGCCTCAAGATACCTATAGTACCAATTTTCAATTAAATTCGTTGAAGTTCGAAAATTGTTGGTCGCCATATTGGATCCGCCATCTTGAATTTCCAAATTTCGAGCATAGATTCGCAATCAGGAGCTCCGAAAACCCCCAAATACTACTTTTCATGGCAATCCCTTGATATTTACAGTTTTTGGCCGCCATCTTGGGTCCGCCATTTTGAAACCCGCGAATAAAAAATAGCCTATATGGTGGCCCGGAATATGTAGTGTCTTCACTCCAAAAATGAAAATGATCGAGCCGATGGTTTAGACGTGATTGAGCAACAAACAAACAAACAAAATTTCGATTTTATATTATATATACATACATATAGGGAAGGGAAGATGTACGGATGCGTAGGCTAAATCTTATCCAACTTCATAAAAATGTGTATAGCTTCTACGGCGCATAGGAAAATTGTTTACAAAAACCAATTAGTAAATCATGTACATAACTTAAAATATTCCTTGTGGACATATGCCCTGACTTGATTTGATATTATTTCTATTATTAGGTTTTTTTTTTTTCTAAGCGGGACATATTCCGAGCGCCTCCCCAAAACTTTAGAGCTTTGCTATTTTTTATTGTAATCTTGCAGCTCTTTTTGAGCAATTTTTATGCGAATTTTTACCTTTTTCTTTCGAAGTATCGTGGAATGGCGGGTAAATCGAGTGCTGGCACCTCTTCCACTGGCATATTGCTTCGACATTCGATATCAATATTGCAGCCTATTCAGCTGGATCCAATAAAGTCGCTTGTTTATTAGATTTTATGTATGCATGATATATTAGAAAGCTGAAGGTGTGGGTATTATTATGGCGATGTCAACTCTTTGCATAGATTTTTGTCGCGCATTGTATCATACTAAGTGGCAAAACCTAGTTGGGTGGGCTTAATACCGATTTCGGGAAAACCGAAATACCAGCAGGAAGTGGATTGAAACATAAAATGAAAAGCATCAGGATACAGACACAATATTTCTTCTTTTGAAAGCTCCCACTTACGTCTACTCTCGTCACTCACATTAACTAACGCCTATGTTCTTAAGGAGAAAGAACCCAGACAAAAGATTCTGTTGAAAAATTAAGTTGGTGAAGACTGACCGTCAGGCGAGGACGGACGGTCTGTCGCCTCCGTTGAGGATATTTTATGGGAACAAATAGAGAGCAAATGGCAAAATGCTACCACATCACACATTGTTTGCGTTGAGTAATGTAACTTTTAAATCTGTCACAACGCGAAGTTGTTTGCTCTTCTAAAGCATCTTGTTTTCCCATAATTTTTCTTTTATTCGCTGCGAAATTGCAGAATCCAGCAGGAAATCCGAAATTAATCTAAAATTTGTTCCCCCCCCCGCCTGCGTTTTGGCGAATGTAAATGGATATTTTGCTTAAAATTCTTGAGGCTAAGGGGTATATTTCCTGAAGAATTTTTTTTTCATTTTGTATATATTATCCTGCAAAAGTCATTATCTTGCGGGAAAATAAAGTGTTGGGAAGAGCACCTTTAGAGAGAGGTTAAGATAGGAAATTTATACCTTACCAAGGTAAATTGAGTTTTCGCCCAGACTACCTGACTCCTGTCGTGGTCACGTAGGTATTTATCATTATTCTCACTAAGGAGAGAAGCAGAGGTGATTTTGCACTTACTCTATATATGTATAAAGGACTACACCGGAACTTGTCCACCATGGTTTAAGTAAATTATTTTGAAGGACATAATTTAGATAATTTAATTCACGGAAGTAGAAAAACTAAGAGAAATTTCATTTAATGGTAAACCTCTTTTCGAAGAATAACCTTTTGATAACCCAATTATTTTGAATACAATGAATGGCGTTAATTATTAAACATGCTCCAACCACATTGAAAAAATGTCGATAAAATAACAAATTCAAGAGATGTCTAAGTGAACAATTGGAATTCAAGGTAGTGAAGCTTTTAGAGATCAATCCTCAATTAGCACCTGCCACAGAAATGGAGTTGCTGGGCTCAGGACCTACTCTATTTACGGACTTACCGTGTTTGCACAATGAATGAGGTTCACAAATGGTATATCGCATGGTTGATTTTTCTAATCAACCCAATTAGATGAAGTGCCACAAATTCGGGTGTGCAATATAGGGGAATTAGGAAGTTGTCATACCTGGCCACTTGTAAGCATATTCATGCTATCATGCCTTGAACGTAATAACTCTCTTGAACGCAATATATGTATACGTATATATTAGCTAGGGAAAATTTCATAAAATAATAATAAGCAATTTCCATTAAGAAACATTCCTTTTACATTTAATTGGCGATTGTCGATATCACATATCCGTATAGACCCAAGTGCATCGCTGCTGTAAGAATTCGTTTAATTCAGTAAATTAGTCATACTTAGACAATATTCCACTTTCAAAATCGTTCACACCTGTGGGTGCGCAAAACAGCATAAAAGGAACTTATGATTGAGTTACACACGTTGAAGACGTAAAATGTATCAAATAACGGTAAAATTGGCCAAGCAAAGCAAGTTTTCATGTTGGATAGGAAAAGTGCAATGAACCAGAAGATTAGAGTGTGTCGTCCTACGTTATAATTCAATAAAAAAAATAGAAGGCACAGTAAAGGCTGTAGCTGACAGGGATTGTACAGGAAGAGGAAAAATTCTGCTCCGTGTGTCAGTAATATTCCATGATTGATTGACTGCACCTGACGGGACTCGTTCTTCGCTATGCTATAAGTATATTCGCATGGAAATTCGAGATTCTTTTGCGCGTACCTTTTGAATAAAATTCCAAGTACGAATGATAAAAAAATTGAGGAAAGAGAAAAAAATATTTTTCGTTGTTGTGGAAATTGTTAAATATATAACAGCGTACATAAGATGTTGTACTTAGTTAACAAAATTAATAAGTATTTAAAGCTAAATTTATTGTACTATTACATATATTCCTTGAAATACCCTTTAGGGGTTTTTAAATTTATTGCTTTGGGATCTCCGTATGTCACATTTCACTCATAATATCCTGATGAAACTTGAAAATATTCTTTGAAAAGCTGAAATGGTTGCTTTTGGACTAGACAAGTGTCATATTTTTATTAGCATAATAAGCCAGGCGATATTTTTATATAATAGAAAATATAGAGACCCGGAAAAGGTAAATTATATCCTAGCTCTTAAATATCCACTACATCTTTATTATGGCAAAAGATCAGATAGGCATAAATCTATTTTCTATGCTATATCACGAACGAATTTTATTGATTGCCAATAAAATTCAGATTGCATACCTTGGCCCTAAATTGACTGAATTTCTGTTTTAGGTGCTCCGCGAATGGGTGCGTTTGCACCGAATGGTAAATTCCCGGAAAAGCACAAAGCTGCAGCGATTTTAGCAATAACTTCTCTGAGCACTAAGCTAAAAAATTTAAATATAATTTGAGGGAAAAGTCAAACCAATCCTCAGCCGTTCTTCCAATAGGAAAGCTCTTAACTTATATATTATGTATATCTATGTATACATACCTACATATCCCAAAACCTTTCAAGTTTCTTACTATTATGGAGTAAATGTGGGGAAAGCCAATGGAGGCTTATCATTGCTCCATTTTTTTTTAATAAAACGTTGAGATTATTTTATTATTTTTTTATTATATTTTATTATTTTTTTTGTTTTATTTTGTTCACGGGCTTAACTATGCCCGATACTGAACTTGATTGTTAATAAATTTATAAAATGTAATATAGACTTTTTGTTAATATATTTTTAGACTTGATCTCTTAATGCCTTTCTTCTTACTAACTTTTTTTACATTTTTTTATGAAAATCAAAAATTACAATTTGTTTCTACCTACTTGAATTTTCCAAAGGTTAGTCAAATAAAAATTTAAAAATCAGAATTCAAAGTGTTTATTTCGAAACCTAACAACAAGTGCGACGATGCCGCTACAATAAATGGAGGCTTATCATTGCTCCATTTTTTTTAATAAAACGTTGAGATTATTTTATTATTTTTGTATTATATTTTATTATTTTTTTTTGTTTTATTTTGTTCACGGGCTTAACTATGCCCGATACTGAACTTGATTGTTAATAAATTTATAAAATGTAATATAGACTTTTTGTTAATATATTTTTAGACTTGATCTCTTAATGCCTTTCTTCTTAATAACTTTTTTTACATTTTTTTATGAAAATCAAAAATTACAATTTGTTTCTACCTACTTGAATTTTCCAAAGGTTAGTCAAATAAAAATTTAAAAATCAGAATTCAAAGTGTTTATTTCGAAACCTAACAACAAGTGCGACGACGCCGCTACACTATGTTTATATGTTTATTATTATACATATATTAATTTTAGAAATTATCGACTTTCAACTAGTTCTAGGCTTACTTAGTTTAAGTTGCTCCTGTTATTTCTAAGTTATTATATGTTCTTGTAGCTTATGAATTAAGCGAAATAAATAAATAAATAATTTCATTTAAGGGTTAGAGCACAGCAGAATATTTTCCTCGGGCGTATAAGAAAATTTTTACTAAAATCAAATTCTAAACTCTTAAAGTTTTAGTCACGGCTGATATTGCATGCCTTAAAATGGCATTTGAGTGGTCCATATTTAAATTTTAATTGAATGTCTTGTAATAAATCCACTTAGTTTGATCGACACATAGTTGGTATTAATTTTAGACGTGAATCCAAGGAAACGAGGCAATTTCCTGAATAATAAATTACTAAACTTGCAAACTAATGAAACACCCAAAGGGCTCATGGTTCAAGGGACTTCATTTGATGTGAGCTTCGATAGGGTTTTAGACACATCTTGAAACGTACTTTGTTTATTTGCGTAGAGATTTAATTAATTTCCATGCGTTGCTGCGATGGATAAAATAATACTGGTCACTAAAAACGTGATATTGAAAAAAAAGATATTATGTATTTGAATTTAAGCGTTTTTGGGAAAACGACTTACAAATTTATTCAGATACCATACATACCATCAAAGTTTCTTATTTTCAGTATTTTTTTTATGCTTGGTCAATAGACCGAGGGTTGGGGAAGGAAAAACAGATCAGCTCAGTAAATATCATACTTCAAATATTCATTAGCATCTACTCGATTGCTTTCAAAGAGGGAATCAATAGGAATCGCGAAATGGACTGTAACCCTTTCGCTATTATCATCAATTCAATCCCACGAAATATCTATCAAAATGTACAGGTTTGCTATTGTATCAAATTGACCAAAGAGGGAAATAACGCCGGGGGAAAAGTGAACTTAAATTTAGAATTTTGGTTGCCTCAGCTAGGATTATTGCTGTGTGAATGTACTCCGTTGCGAGTGCTTATTTAAATTTGTTAAATAAGGCACAAAAAGCTCTCAATGGGCCTTGATGGTGGTACTGATTCGAGCAAATGTTTGCCTAGGTCGTTGTAAAAGGGAATATAAACCTGAAACTTACTACGGAAATAATAACAATAAAAAAAGAAAAGAATGGTGACCTGCACTTGACTGCTGAAGCTCGGGAGACGTGATCAGGACACAAATCTTATTATACCTTTGGGTCAGCTATTACATAAAATCAACAGCACTTGGCTTTAATGTCTTGGAGAAAAATAGCTAAACATTTTTATACGTTGCTTTTGTAAAGCAGAACATGTTTTAGCCCTAGATGTTTTCGTTTTACCCCCTGGCGACTGAATGACTCGACCGAAAATCTCTTCGCACCCCTGTGGGTACAGGGTGCATACTTCAAGGTGTGTCGAAAGTCATATTTCGTATAAGTGTAGGTATATACGAATTTTATTTCCAGTTATTTCACCATTACTGTAAGGGATAGCATCCTTTGGTTTACCAGAGAAGGGAGGCAGAAGAAAAACAGGAAAGTGCCTGTGTGCTTTTCGGTGGTGGAGTTCATGGTTCTCGAATACCATTTGTATTCAATACCTCCTCTTGGTGGCGGTGGATTTTGTTCATGACCAACCCTCTTCTTAGGCGGTATTTTATCGGCGAAATCACAATAATTTGAAGACTTTACCGATGGTGTCGCTGTTCTGACTTACCACTCTTCAGGGTGCATGTGAAATACACACAAAAACACATATATTCCAAAAACATACAAGGAGGTATACGTATAATACATTCCAAAATCTTTAGACTTTTTTTGCATTTTTGGTGAGGCACAAATATGAGATTTGGAAGAGATGTGATATGTAATCTCAAATCCCGATTTTTTCTAGATTGTGTCTTCTGAAGGTGGAAGATGTAAATTTTCAAAAAGAATCCACCAAGTCATTTGCTGTGATAGTCATCAACAACAGGAGTAAAGCTTCCAAAGGGGGAGGGATGGCAGAGAAAAAGTTATTTTTTTTATATTTCTTCAAAAAAATATATGCAGTTGGCGAGCGTAAAGTGTTTTGCTCTGCGCCTAGTCAATTTCGGTCCTTCTATTGATATTATCTTTTCCCGCTGCGCCAAGTTGCACGACATCTTCCAGATTAAATTCAGTAATATTAAAAGATATAATTTAATCGCGAAAATGATTTTCGCTTATTCAATTTAAGGCGGGATATGAATATTCAATTAAACCATCTCTTTTGGCTGCTCAAGAATTAAAATATGCGAAAGGAACAGCAATTATTCCGTCTCCTCCTTTCTTAAATTTCATTAATATCCCATCAGGCTTCTATAGGCGGGAGATGTATTCGTAGATCTCCGACTCTTCGCTCTTCGTTTTATTTCCCATTATTGCAAAAGGAATTAAAGTGGCTAGGAATCCTTACGCAGAATGCGGGCGGGTATAAAAAAAATGATTTCTTTCGTTTAGGTGCAGATATTTTCTCCGTCTCTTAAACCATACCTTTGAACTTTCGCTAGAATCTAGCAGAGCGAAAACAGACATCTAACTAGCAAAGGTCGTTTATATAAAAAGAAATCAGTTCTCTTTTCCCTTCTTCTGTACGACTATTTTGCAAAAAAATAAACGAAAAATAAAGAACAGGAATAGACAAAACTATATCGCAAATGCAGAAATAACAATCAAGGGAGATTGTGTTTGCTTGTAATTTCATGAAAATATCCCAGACTAGAATAGAGGTCAAGGGGAAATAGGAAGCTTAACTGAGCTAAAAAGCCCTATAGATAAAAATGACATTTTTGGCCAACGAAGATTTGCACACCAAATTTCATGCAAGCTAACAATTCTAGAGGGTACATTCTTTGTGTTCCCCAGAGAAAAGTTCGGAGCTTTTGGCCCACAAAGACGTCGCCATCGTCGAAGTCTCCACAGCGACTAGACTAAGTTGGTCGGGATAATACACTTTAAGATTTTTGCTATAAAGCAAAGAAAATTTTCCCAATAAAATGACCTTAAATCTGATCATTATTTAAGTGTTTAAAAGAAGATGGGGACAAAATCTTACATTTCTTAAATATTGTTATCATAACTCAACGCCTAAAATTTAAGCACTTAATTAATTAACAAAGTACTTTACATATCCATACATATGTATTTCCTCAAATCTAAAAATTTGGTAAACAGACGTTCAAAGCTTTACTAATTTCATAATATTTTTTTTTGCCAAATAATAATTTTGTACAATGTAATAAGCTTCAGAGAAATCACCCCGATAAAATGAAGGCGGAAGATAAAGGGGAAAACCACATAAATTCTCATGAAAAAGCGAAAATTCAGCGAAAAGTGTTCTGATTACTTCTGCGAAAACTTTTCAAAGTAAAAAAGGGAAGGTGCGCTAGTATATACTTAAATATACATATATACAATTGTAATCTTTTTACACTTCTTCTTAAAATGGTTATTGATACTAGAAATATTAGCCTTTTGGGTATTCCATCATCAGCTCTTTTGATACGTTCGCTCCCTCAAAACCCTTGGCCATGTAGCTTCATTCTTAACTGATAGAATCTAATTACAGATTCTCCTATTCGAAGAAAATTAAGTTAATTACAACATCTGAACTGCTTTATGTATTATGGAGTGCGATAGTCTTTTGTAGGTATTTATATCCCTAGATCAATTTTACAAGTCCCTTGAAATACTTTAGAGGACAAAAGGAATACATTTCCTAGATGTTTTTTTCGTTCGGCACATTTGCGCTCTTAACTTTTTGAAAATACCGCAAGGGTTATCCTTGACAGAAAGTTCGTTTTAAGCTACATACTTTTCTTCTACGGTTTCAGATGATTGTAGATAAAGCACGTAAAAGCGAATAGAACAATTTTTTGCTGCTCTTTCATCTGATGCACTTTCTTTTTATCTACTCTGGACCGATTCCTTCTAAAGAAACCAATCGAACGTAATTTGTGGACAGTATGACGCTGTTTATTATTATTGATTAATAAAACTTGAAGTATTATTTAATGTGTTATCCAATAAAGAAAAAAGCAGAAACTTTTCAATATGATGTATGAGTCAAGAATAGTCTTCTTTTCTTTTCCTTCAAAGAAATTTGGGATCTTTGTTTTAGTAATAGGAGGATAAAAAAAATGATATCTCCTGAGCCTACGCATTCTAGGTAAAACAAACTACTGAACCACCCTATCCCTGAATTTCGGGGAAGAAAGCACTAACAATAAAATACAAGCCGCTCAGTGAAGTTCAATCAATGAGGATTGTTCGGTTTTAATGAGATTATTCCACCGATTGATTCCAGATATCAGAAAATTGGTAAACTTCCTTCATTTTCAAACAGTAATATCGCGAGCATCGTGGTATAAGTATAATAGATATATGTATGTATTTCATGATACTAAAAAAATCAGATTTTAAATAACTATATTTTAGCCCTAGTTTACCTCAAATTTTATTAGAATGTACTGCTAATGAAGCGTACATAAATAAATAAATTAACTTACTGATAATTTGACAAGTCATCATTATAAAATGTTTAGATTTATTCGTAATCGTCAGAAATTTACATATTGTTTTAAATCCTTAGCGTTATATACGATAGGAAATTTTGCTCCTCTGAAAACACACTCAACTGATTTTCACACACACACTATCTGATTTTCTGTTGTTATTTAATCAGAATCAGTTTGTCCTTGTTAGGTAATCTAAAACTCTGAAAAATATAATTATGATTTATTTACTATATGTAGCTCCTAAAACGTAAAAAAAAAACAAAAAATGACAACAAAAAAACAATTTTGGTCAGCTTCTTTTGGTTTTCTCTATTAATTACTATATGTAATTAAAACATGTTATTATCCACCAAAAAACTATAGCCTTAAAAACAAAAATTAAAAATTTCGTTTTTTATCCTATTGATTATTAGTACCTAGTACCTACCTAGCTGCTAAAACGTAAAATTGGAAGAAATAATAAAAAATGCTAATTAATTTGTTGGTTTTTTTTCCTTTTAGCTATTTCCTATAATTAAAACACGTGCACCCTTAGCAGCGTCTTTTTGAAGTCCTGTGGTACCTAAGTCATTTTTTACATTTATGTATTTTAAATATCATTTGTTACAAAAGAGGAAGAAACAGAATTGCTGCGAGGCGAGTAATGTTCATGGCGTAAATTATATTTCTATCCTTGGTCCATTTCCTTTGATAAAAATGTTTGAATACCCATTTCAATCCTATGGAAGTAATTTGGATGGAAACTCTTTTTTACATGAAGCTCGATAATTTTGATTGGTGCTGAGGAAGAGTGCGACAATTCACTTGAACAAAATTAGGTAAAAAAACACGAAATTATAAAATTTAGATGGGCAGGGTTCAGCACAGTCCATCAGATTAAGTGGATGTGCGTTTATTAAAGTTATAGGGTGAATTTCCTCACGCAGAATCAGCCAAAAACACTTTAAGCTTAAGCATTTTCACCCCCTCGTTTATCCTGAGCGAGCATTATAGTCATTTATTTTCTTCTTGTGTTGTTCTTACAGACAAGGAGAAGTCGTAGATAGGATTTATGGAGCAAACAATTTAGAGTCGATGATTTTCGCGGTTTGAACTACTGTCTTAAGCAAAGGGTTGTGATAAAATGGCTTAGCAAGCCTGCTAGCGAAATGAACCAAGCGTTTCTATTTAAATTAACCGAATTATCCCGTCAAGTCTTGAGGAAATGCTTTATAACCTCCTTGGATTTGTTGTGTCATTTAGACATTTATAAAGAACGATGATAACATAAAGCCACAATGAAACTTGACTATCATAGAGGTTACGGAGAAAGGCTACGAAAGTGACGATGTTTCCTTTTTGACATTATTTAAATTTTCTTAAAAATAGTTTGCTGAAAAGTATTCAAACTATTCTTTGAGAAGATTATGAAGTGCACAAAATAATAACCAAGTGACAAAATTGAAAAAAATCGCGAATTTTTTAGTCGAGTTTGGTCATCTCCTCAAAGATTTATCTATTGCCACAGGTAAAGCCAATATTCTCTAAGACTTAATGTTTTAGCTGTTTCACTTTGCTTATCAAGTCAATTTCTTGTCGATGGTAAAAGCGTTCTAGAACAAAAAGAGGCTTTTTCTTTCATCGCGAGGTACATCGCCTCATTCGCTTTTCAGATGATCCAAAAATAACTTTCCAGTTATGTAGGTACTTACTTTGTTTAAGGCATTTTATCTGTAGTGTTAATTTAAAAAGAGCTTAAATCCTTCTTAAGCCTCTTTCAACAATTTGAGTAACTACAAAAGGCAATTACGTTTGATGAGAAAACGGGGAAATTGTTTCTGTCTAAGAGATTTTATTGTTAAGTTCAAGGTAATGGGTTCAGGTCTGCCAAAATCTTAATGCTTCGTTAGAAAGCGTTTGCTCTATTGTTACTTATAATAATAACAAATTTCTTAAAAATTCAATAACTACTTCAATTCTTATGTACAAATAATGTTCGCCTTGTAAATCACTCTACATACTCTACTACATTTTATTGCTGAGGCTGCTTATGAGTGTCCTTCCATTCCATTACAAGGGTGCTGTCGACTAAATGAGATTTCTCCTGTTCATAGTACCATTTAGTCTGGGGTTGGTTTTGATGCTGAATGTTCATTAACAGCACAGTTAATTTAAATTTTGCAAAGACATACCCTCTAGGCTAGGAATGACTTCAGAAACATTCCAAGGATTCTTTTGCCTCTGGCTTTTTATACGTATAAACCTATATATCACCCTTGAAATTCCCCTTGAGCGAAATAGAACATTTCTTTTTCTATGATCGGACGTGTTCTAAGGAAATATTGACGTTGCTCTACTGTGATAGTTAAATTCTATAACAAGACCATTACAATACTTTTGATATTGGGAAAGTGGAGAAGTTATGAGAATACACATATAAAAATGAAAGATTGCTGTATAAGATCTGGTTTTAATTAAATAAACGATCTTATGTCTGCTAGCTAAACGGATTTTTACTAAGTTTTTGAGCAAGGATTTAAAACAAAATTTATAATTCTGCCTCTTGTATATGTTTTTCACCTACAGCTTTACATAAATTAATCCTTTCTCGCATTAGCGTAAGTTTTCCGTCGGCTACAAGATTCGGGAATTTCTAAATCAAGCATTGTGACGAATTGTGTTGAGCAGGAAATTTAATTAAAACTGGTAAGAATGTGAAAGTTTGATCCTGGGAAATTAACCAGGCGTTCAAAGTAAGTTATTTTATTTTTCTTTAATTATTTTTTCCCCTTTGTGTACTTTTTCTGCCTTCTTGAATTCCTGTTTTCTCTTGTCATTCAATTAATTTAAAGGTAGAGTGCAAGATGCAAATTGACCATGCTGAGCAAGGTCTACAATACGAACTTTTAAGCGAGTGAAAATTGTTAATTTTTTTTTTTATAAAGTTCAATAGCTTTCTTAAGTGGCTTATAGGTTTACTAAACGTCCAACAACGTAAATTACTAGTTCTTATGCCAGTTAGAGCATTATTAGAGATATTTTTTGAAATCCAATAATGTATGGTTTTCATTTTTTGTAAGATTCGTTTGTATGTATTACTTATCACAAAGCTCTCAGCCGTTTAATAATTTAAAAGCGATATTGGAATAAATCGCTAAATTCATTAATTTAAAAGGAAAAATGTATACAAAGTTCAAAGGTGCAATAGCGAGATTGTGCCTATTTAACTTCACTGTCGTATATTAAACTCGCTTTATTTTTCTGGTCAGAAAAGTTAATTTTGGCGCTCCGGGCATATTATTGCACAATATTAAGTGTCTGTTTTTAGCATAATGCCTTCTACTATATGCATGGCCGTTGTTATTTTTACACAAATGTATGTAGATATATCTCTTCACAGCGAAGGGATGCTGTAGCATATATAAACACCAATTTGAACACGATATTTACTGGAAAATTATTCTGCACATCTGCTGATATGCCGCCGGGCGGTTTGAGAATAATTTACGTAAAAACTATAATGTAATACATATAAAAATATAGTACAATTAGAGTATTTATTACCTTGGGAAAATTTTTGAGTAAGTCAGTAGTACATGTGCCTTTTTGCGGTTGGGTCATCTAAAAAATTAAAGTCTTTTCTTGGGCAGGACATTAACAAAACCCCATAATCACGCGCGACAGCACTTTCCATCATCATCAGGCCATAACACCGATGCTCTATCACTGGCTGCCATCATTATCGCAAAGGGTCTTTCTTTGAATCCGTAAAAGTATTTGTGGGATTCAGATGGCCCATAACATTTGACATTGAAATAAACAGCTTCGGCGAGGACGAGGCTTAGGGAGATGATGATGCCAACCACGAACTAGAGAACAACGAACACAAAGATATAGTAGTAATCGCCTCTGGTGGCCAACGTCAACGGCCGGCGGGAAAATAAAAATATTCATTAAATTGCATGCTTTTTCGTAGTTAGTCAACACGAGTTCTGAAGAGAATACTATGTCTAAGCAAGGCAAGAATAAAAAATGAATTGGGCCTAGGCTAACTTAGTATGGACCAAAAAGATTAATAGGCCTAGACATGAACTTAGATTAGAATAGGTTTTGGCCGCAACCCCTTTGAAGATGCACTAAGATAAAAGCGTAGTACCTAATTCAATTTATGTATTTATTTAGAAATTAATTTTTTTGGTGTAGCTTATACTAAATCCGTATAGGTACGTTAAAGGAAAAGAACTTCATTCAAACGTTCATTTCTTATCACTATAATTTTAAGTTATAAGTTGCTGTAAAAGAATATAATGAATTCATTTGGGGAACATTTTCAGCGTAGTAATATTGTTTTATAAGCAAATAAATTTAATACAATAAACGCATACAATGAAAATGTATACAAATAACAGGTGAGTTACTAAAGGTTAAGGAACGATTTAGGCTAAATAAAGCAATAAAATGACAAATATTCAATAAACTCGGTATTTGTATACCTTTCTCTACGTCTGCATAATGGAATAGGAACGAAGAGATTGGCAAATTCTTTTCACATACTCATGAAAAGGCCTTCAGAAATTTCCCTTGCTTTTTTGCCAAAGAAATTTATTCACTGATTTTGCAGTATGTACCTTTATTAAAATATTTGAGAAACTCGTAGAAGTACGGGAAATGCTCTTTTATCGTACTAAATACGGGACAAAGCAGCAAAAGCGCAAAAATTACGTCGAAGAACTATAATTACCAACTCAACCTAATCTAATATTGGGAGCACGCTGCAAGGATTTAATTTGAAACCCTTCACATAACTTCAGCAGATATCCTTTGAAATAAAGTAAGGTAGAAATGTTTAAATGATGGTGGATGCTGGGACGTAAATATTACGCCTATGCAGCCGACTTAATTCTTTTTTTTCTATATTTTCGTGTAGTACGCTTAAGCTCTTTTTCCTTGGAATATTTAAGTATGAGCACTCTACCTTTTACAGGTCCCCGAAATACACCTATACAAAACTAAACAATGATACAAGGAGCAGGACAAAGCCAGTAGGAAAATAAAGGGGAATATCTAACTGTGTTGTGAAGCCAACTCGACGTCCTTAGGCATGTAATGCTCTAACACTTACAGTGCATTTTAAATTCGAGTATGTGGATGCTCTCATAAAGTCACCTGCAATTTTCATTTTCTTAGTGCAACAAGTAGATTTTTCTCATCATGCGATGATTTCTTCGAAATGAAATTTAATTACTGTATGAACTAAATTTAAAATTAAAAGGAACAAAAAGGAAAAGAGTTGGTGTAAAGTAATTTTGAAATATACTTCATTTACAAACGGTTCTTATTATTAACTGAGGTTCAGTACAAAGCAGACTTTTCTATGGACTCTCGTACTCATCTGGTTTAAAAAAATATATTTTTATTTTTTTAGCTATTTTTATCATAATAATCCACTTCATAGAAATTAAATCGTCCTTGTTCTTCTTTCTTTATTAAATATTTACACCGCATAAGATCTACCTTCCAATTACGATTTCTTACAAAAAAATCAGAGAAAAAATAAAAAATGTGTTCATTCGTATATGATTGACTTTCTGTCACTTACAATTAGTAGAGATTTCCGTATGCCAGAGTTCTTCTAAATAAAACGTTGAATATGTAGAGATGATGATGGAAATTAATAAATGATTGTCTCCTACACTTGTTTTTTTTTCATTTTTGATAATTTTATAATTTAGTATTTTATATATAATTAGGGTGAAAAATATGACAATTTTAAATTTCATATACTAATGATTAAACTGATGACATTAATTTAGGAATATCTTTACATTGTTTATGTTATAGTTTTGCAGTAATAGGTCTTCTGGAATCAAAAACAATGTTAAATATTCAAAGAGAAAAATACGATTTTTTTCAAGCATCGGGTCTTGGCTTTAAAATTTTCTGATACTTGAAAATATTCACCTTTGTTATTGTAGATTTTGTCATGCTACATGCAGATATAAATATAGCTGGAATAGCTTTTAAAAATTTAGTTGTATCACTTAGATTTACAATAGATAGAGTGGCATAAAAAATATTTACCTCCAAATAAGGTGAAAATTCATGAGGTCTCGTTGTGGAGGAAGATCGAGAAATTGTAATTCGCACAGTAAAACAGTATAGCAATGAAATCACTTAGTTATACGCACTTCACACAATTATTTTGGTATAGAATTGTTGAATACAGCGGAACACTTCAACATAACTACTGTAACTGTGAACCTAAAACTAATTAAAAGTAAAAAAAGAATAAATGAAAAGGGCAAAGATATAGTTGTAAGTACATTTTCAACTGCCAAGCATTGTGACTTGTTTCATTTAATTAATTAATTAACGTAGATATACAAAATATGTTTGTCATTATAACCAATAGAGTTTGACGTTCTTCATCACAATTTTTACTGAATAAAGGAAAATCGAAATAACTAAAAATTAATACTAAATAAAGTAAGTGAGTTAAAGAAATGCATATTAAAATAATCAAATGACTCACAAATCATTTATTTCAACAAAAACTCCATATGGCGCAAGGTTCGTTTTTATTGTATTATAATCATAAATTTGTTTAAAGGAAAACACAGAATATTCAACGGTTTGTGCTCACAGGGTAACCTCCAGAAAATCCAACTATACCTATCCCGAATAAAAGTCCTGCTGCTGGTCGGAGACACGTTCGCGAAGGAACTAAAAGTTATTCAATGCTTTCGGCGAATATATATATGAGGAAAACTTGGGCAGTAGCCTCTTGCACTGAATGTTTGTATAGAATAAAATCTCATGCACTTTGGTGCTGTCTAGTAACAGCACTACCACCACCATCGCTAACAGGACAAAACGCAGGACGTGGTATTTTGGGGGAGAATTCGGAAAGCTTATAACGCGCTCTGTAGGATTCATTTTTGATTTTTGTTTAGAGGGTAAAAGGATAAAGCACCAAATCCTATAAATTCAGGTTCTTTCGCAGGAAGAATAGATTTTTACAATTTCAATGGCAGACAAATCTTTAAAAATTTGACAACAATTCTGGAAATATACTGCAAAACTTTTAAAGTTTGTAAATTCTGCTTGTTAACATGACCTTTTCAAGCTTAGTAAGGAAAATCTGCACGCTTGCGCATTTTCATGCCGAGGGAAAGCTTACACCAGTTCAGTGTACACAAAGATACTGCAACAATGAGATTGAAGAAGAACCGTAGACACAAAAGAACCTACTAATTTTATAGTTCAGATGCCGATTAAAACCAGAAATCATCAATAATAAATGGTTAAAATGTGAGATTATAAAGAATCAGGACACTATATGCATATAAATTTCAATATTAAAAAACTATTACATTCTTTGTCAGCCTATTAGTTCCCAATTTAAAGAAAGTATTACAAAACATCTGAGTGTTCGTCTTATGTTCGTCTGCTTTTCTCTACTTCTCTACAAAGTCGTGCTGAGCGGCATTAGTATGAGGAGAAGTTTAAGTTCCTTTTCAAAAGCTCTTTCTAGCTTGCAATTTCTTGCAGATTATAAGCAAGTATAACGTTAGTATCAAAAAATTGTGAAATAAGTAACAAACATAAAATCACGATGACATAAAGCACTATCATGATTTTATATTTTTTTTTTTATTTCACAATTATTTGATTCCCATATAAGGTTTTAATATATGTAATTCCTGTAAATATTTAAAATAGACATAATATTTCGACGAATTTTAACGGCCTTGCCTAAATTAGATCATTTTTTAGATATATTTATGTACGTAATAAATTATATTAGAATTTTTTAGGAAAAGCGAGAAATGCTTGCAAGTTAGAACTTTTATATATTTTTAATGGAAAAAGTGATTAGGTATACATCATATGTAGAAACTGCACAATTAACCTCGGATACAAGGAATATTTCTGAATGGACTGAAATTGAGACATGATGGGCATGGGACTTGAGTTAGGATGATAGCGTATAACTTTAATTTGCGAGTCATTAAATTTTCATTCCCTACTGCCATCGTTCACGACATAGATGATGTTGGTCGAGAACGGTTGGTAGCGGATTCGTTAAATGATAATGATTTTTTTGGTACATTTCTTGATTTTTTCATTAGATATGTCGTTCTTAAAAGAGGTGGATAAGAATCCTCAATGAAGCGAATACTATATTTAGATTTCATTTATTATGGGACATCATATAATACTATACTATGTACATATAGGCGTTAACAAGAAAAAATAAAGTATTATTATTATTCATATTCTTCAAACCGAATAAAAAACTTAAACGACTGCAAATTAAACTAACTCAGGATTTTTCTTAATTGTTATTTTTCTTAAATTTCTTCGTGGCGCTCAGTGTAAGGAAATATAACGAAATCTTCCAATAATAACACTAAAATCAGCAAGCTTTAGATTTTCGCTTAATTGGAATCAAGGGACGCCTGCTAAGATTGTAAAGCTAAGGTAGTGGGAATTTTTTGGTAGTACAACAACACCTGGATCATTTTATCTCTTTTAAAGGCATATATACCTACATAATATAAAAACGATGCCGCCACATTATTATGACGATGAATATGGCGACACAACGAGCGAACAGCAAAGTCGATGTGGTGGCTACAATGTCTTTAAAAAAAACGGAAGAGGCGCCAAGTGATAAAAACTAATGAGAATTTTATTGTATAAATTTTTCGTAGAACCCCCATAGGCTCGTAATGAATTTTCCGTGAAAACGTACAGTAAAGCGCTTTCAATTGGCGTACCATTTTTGCTGTCCAGATTTTTAAAGACATTTATCGACAACAGTCTTCCACAGAATATCTGTTCAAAAGGTCTGTTTTACCATCATGCTGGTGGTGTGGAAGCATAAAATAGATTTTAATTTTGTTGAGTGAAGAGAAGTCTCTTAGCGAAAAGGTTCAACATTTAGTGAAGTTTCTTTTAATTAACATTGTTGACTATTAGAAAACTGTCTAAAGTAATTTTTACTTTAATTCGGTGAAGAATATGGCGAGATTCTTTCTGATAAATAAGGGAAAACCGTTCAAGTTAAAGAAATTCCGGTATTATAGGAGGAAGTGCCTATATACAATTATTAGCCCAGTGTTCTTCGTAGAACGGAAAATAGTTATTTGTTCTATCCGATTCATTCTATTTTTATTGTGGGCTTTATGTTTTGACATCGCCGGATTATGGAATAACTTAGCATTGCGGTACAAGCTGGACACTTTCCGAGTTATGTTCATTTTCATAATGACATATATTGTATTCGCTGCAATCCATCTTACACTGGTATGATTAAATTTGTGTAGATCTGCTAGCATACTTTTAATGGTTTTCTTAATTATAGGTATGTAAATACTGTGCACCGCCAATGGCTCTACGACAGTATTTGTCCTCCTTTTGGTTTAAGTTTTAATTAATTACATAATTTTATATTTGTTATATTTAGTAATTTAATTAATACATTTTATATTAAATGGTGGATAAATAAAAGCACATCTTGGAAATTGCCCAGATACCTTTTAATCCAGTTAAATTGTTGAGACACGTCTTTGGCTTATGACTATTAGAATTCTCTATAGGTGGGTTCATTCTGCAAATAAAAATTGAATTAAAGCAATTATCAGGTGTAAAATCTTTAAAAATTTGGATCCAAATCAGATCTCTACTGGAAAAGGTGTATACATAGGCAAAAGAAGGGAAATTGTATGAAAGATGTAATTGGAAAAAAAATACACCGCACAAAATAAGAGCTCTATACTTTTTGGGTTCAGTTGACTGACTCAAAATAATTACACTTCTAAAACGATTCTGAGAAAATATTCTGTCTACATTTTTGTGTGTAACAAAAGGTTGGGATGGAACCAAAGAATCCAATTGGAAAAAATTTAGTACTATTGCAACAATTTCAAGATAATAATGAGCGAACCCAAAGTATTGCCTAAGGGTGAATAATTTAAAGATTATACATACATATATAAGGTTATCTAGCAATTTGAGATCAGGTAAGCGAAAAGAATTGTTTCCTTTTGCGGTGTTGCTTTACTTCAGCAATATATCTCATGGAACTGAGTACCCGTCATTTCTTAAGGTCAATTTTTTTTCCCGAATTAAACCTTTTCTTGTGTTAAAATATGTTTTAAACGCTACATTTTAATTTATACGTCTTGGTATTCTCAAAAATTCTTAAAGAAAGCTGATAGATATATATATGTATGTACATACATATGTAGTGTATAGCTCAAGATTTTAAAATTCTATTGTATCTTACTCGTTTGAATATATGTATGTACATTATCGAAATAATTAATTCGATACATCGACTATCCGGGAATAACAGAAATCAACACGACATATTGCTTCTTTTCCTGAGAGTAAGACTTACTGAGTGAGTGTAACTTTAAGCTTCCCTCCAGAATCCAGAGAGAGGATTATTCATTATACATTGGTTTGATGTCATTATGTTTCACAGTGCTTACTTGGCTAAATATTTTCAGGGATTAAAAACAATTCTAGATATACAACTTCTTATTAATACAATTTCAGAAAACAATCATTATTGGTAGCGTAATAAGAAAATTTATCTATAGAATTCCTGCATGGAGAAGCATTTTTTATAAATATAATGAAATAAGGTCAGATCTTCAGAAAGTAACTTTGGTCCTGTGGATAAATTGGGAATGGTTAAATTAGTACTGAGGAGGGATGGAAATAACTTCATAAAATTCCAAAATGTTGCCCTCTGACTAATAATTTCTTGTTTAGTAGAAATACTCCTGACAGAAAAATTTATTTTAGGGGGCCCACGGTAGGCAATGGCATCTTTGGTGCTGCGGGCGGCATAATGCCATCAAAAATAGAGAACAACATAAGCATTATAACCGACACCACAGTACCAAACAACAACAACATTAGTAAGGAGGAAAAAATAACAGGGAAGAAAATAAGGCAAAAATGAAGTTGACTTGAACGATGAGCATAGGGAAAGGGACTCTATGAATCTTAGATGAGCTCATCAGAGGGGAATCAAATAACAATGTTAACGCTAACATCTTACTGCCAAGAAATACTATGTATTTTACTTTTTATGGTTTCCGATGCGCCTCTTCTGTTGCCTGATCATTTTATATTGTCTTACAAAATTATATGAATTAGCGAATTTTCCCGCTATACTTAAGGTAAAAATCAGTAAAATGAGTAATTATGTTTTTATTTCTCATTTAATACATACGTGCTTTTTGCAATCTAGTGTCCAAAAGAAATGTTTGCAGGCCCTGGAGAAGTTTCTCAAGTGTTCTTTGGTCTTGATTGTAATTTTAACTTTCTCAGAATCAAGAGAAGAATGACTTTAAATTTCTCAGTTGCATAGAGAGCACCAGAACAGATCGTCTGCAGCATACATATGAGAAAAGAGCATGCGCAATCAGATCAGTCAGTAGAACAGTGCGGTTCGAAATCTGAAACGATTGTGACGTAGATATCATAAAATAAAACCAACGACCGGACGTTTTGATAAAGATTGTACTTTTGTGCGGGTTGTGTTTGGCAAAATTAAAAATTTGAGCTCTAAATAATGAAAGGAATGATTTGTCTTCTATGCGTCCTGGTCGAAGTGCAGGGTCATATTTTTACCAAAAAAGAAGATTATGTTTTAAATGAGGTGTTTAAACACCGAAAGCCTGTTGCTGACAGTTTCCTTGATTTTGAGCCAATTAAAACATTTGTGGACTACTATCACGATGGCGTACAAGCATATTTGGCTAACGATTGGGAATCCTGTATTAATCACTTGGAAAGATCAATTGTGATGTTTCATAATTATTACGATGCGATTGCTGAGTGCCGCATTAAGTGTGAAATTGAAAGAAATCGTTTCATTCCCAAATACAAAGAGGATTATGAGCATAGACATTTTTTTGAAAAAATGGTTTATAAAACTTTATGTATGGAAAAGTGCAGGCGTTGGGAAATCCCTGATACTCCAAGGTTTTTTATGATTTCTCACGACGATAAGCAAATTTTTAAGATGAGAAAGCCGTATGAGTACTTACAGATCTGCTACTACAAGGTACATATAACAACCATAGCCAAAGCAAAACGGTTGGCCAATATTTTTGTTTATTCATAAAAATTCTTTTCAAACATGTTTTACTATTTCTAAATCCACATGTAGGATTAATACCAGAGCTTCCAATAACTTTGTACTTATATCGAGTTGTACACTTATCATCGACAATATATTAACTAAAATAGAACTATACAGAAGGTGCATAATATGTATATGTAGAGGAATTTTCGTAAATTACTCACTTGTTCCTACATTAGGGTCATAAGGGTTATCGCAACATTTCCTCTTTTTCTTTGTTCATTTGCAATTTTTTTTTACTTTTTTAGGAAAAAAATAAATTGACATTAAAATCTTTAAAAAAGAGTGAAGGAGCTATAGGATTAAGGTGATGTATGATTTCATCCTGGCTGCTCTTGCACAGGAAGGGCAGGATATATTTTAATGTACCTTCACATCTGATTCTTTCTATGTAAAGATGAAGAAAGTGGTGAAGAACGGTTAGTAGCAGGAAATTCATTTAACCTTCAAAAATTGGATGGAAAAGGCTCAACTCAGAGTCCCCTCGGGTTTTTATCTGTTTTTCCTTCTATTTTATTAAACAATACAAAACGAAAGATTTAGAGAGAAAATGTTTTGATGGTGGTTTGTAGTTAGATCTTTCCCTTTGGTTATCAAGTTATATGCATATGTATATAAAACAAACAAAATGGAAGGGACATTTTAAGTTCTTGTCCCCTTTAGGCATAGCGGAATTTCATGTTACTTCTATGCTGATTTTAAAGCTTTTATAAGTCGCACAATTGGCAGGAATAGTTTGAACACAAATTCAATAACGTTTAACTTTCATATAAAAGTAGGATCTAAAGTAACACGTATACTATTTATGCAGGACCATGAAATAGATAAGGCAATTTCTGCAACGTATACAGCTCTTGTGGCCAATCCAGGGGATGAATTGTTGAAGAAAAATATTTTATATTACGCAAAATTGCAGCAATTCGATTTGGATAAATTGAAAGATTTTGAAGACAAGGTATGTGCCTTCAGAGACAATCTTATCATATCCATTTATCCGCTTCTCTTTTTGTTTTTGAATAAAGAAATTTTCACCTTATTATCGAGACGGTGTA
This sequence comes from Machimus atricapillus, assembly GCA_933228815.1. Lineage (NCBI taxonomy): Eukaryota > Metazoa > Arthropoda > Insecta > Diptera > Asilidae > Machimus > Machimus atricapillus. The sequence goes on from OW121785.1 coordinate 54,066,286, forward strand.
GATAAGTATGATCAGAAGGAGTGGAATCAGGCGATTGAAAAACTTGAGATAGCAATCAATATATGGATGGAGGAGCATGAAAAGTGTCGTGCCTTCTGCGAAGGAGAATTTCATCAAGGTTGGATGCCAGATTTTGTTACTTCCGTATCAAGTGAGTTGGTTGTAATTTGATTATCATCATTCATTGTTTTGCCATTTTCCTTTTCCCTATAGGAGGGTACTTATTCTGTTTGAGTTTATATAATAAATTATTATTAGTGTTGTTTTTTTTCCGCCAATAGGAATTGCAAATGGTTTAGAAAAAAATTATTTTTTAATGTTCTGAATACATACATACATATATTACCAGGCTAGATTACCTAACTTATATTAAGAGTATAGTCATTTGAACCAGGACTGGAGGGAATTAGCACTAACAATACACTAAGTATATGTATGTATCATGTAAACATAATATATGTTGGTAAAGAATAGAATAACTAATGTAATTTTTAATCTGTGCGGGTTTGCGTAAACAATTTATTTAGAATGTTTTGTTATTGAGAGATTTCTCCTTTCAGATCACTATGTATTTAGTATACGATGCAAACAGAACTGCACAGCTGAACTTTCATTTATAAATGGACGATATTATGACGATCTGTATCCCAGCATGTATAACTACCTTCAGTATGCTTACTATCAAAGTAAGATATAATTTTCAAATGATATTAAGTACTTAGGTTCGAAAAAATAATAAAACCTATATTTAAAGGTTTTCAATATTGCAAAATTGAAATTACTAATGGGACATTTGTATTTTAGTAGGTGAAAAAAAAGCTGCCGTTCAGTGTGCGCAAAGTTTTCTTCTTTTTTATCCGTCATCTGAAGAAATGTTGAGCAACATTGCATATTATAAAGTTCAAGCAGACATAACAAGGGACTTTTTTCAACCTCGTGATGTAATAATCTATCCCAACTATTATATATTATTTTATAATTTATTTTCCAATACTGATTCTAGTAATTACTAAATTTACACCACAATCATATTTTGTGACTTCAACGGAAATTTTAAATTTAATTCAAACATATTAAGGGTATTCATGCAAACGCGTATTCACCTCGTATTCGCGTAAACCGCTTAAGTTTATGAGCCTCGTAAATGAACTGTAATAATTAATATGAAAAATGAAATACACAAACCTCGTAACTTTAGGCCTCGCGCAGACTAAAAGCGTAACGCAGCGAAGTGTAGCGTAGCTTATAGTATTTGGCAAATGCTTGAGCGTAGCGCAGCGTATGTGTTGCAAAATAAAAACGTAGCGTAGCCGCATATTTTTTGGCGTACCCAACAGTTTAAGTGATAATATTGTTTTGTGAACATTGCTTCATTATGGTGTATGCGAAAATACGTCGGTTTTTGTTATTAGAAAATATTTTCTTTAAAAAGAAACTATTTTTCAAAAAGAAACGAACTGGAATACATGAAATTAATACATATGTATATCACGGGAAAAATATGGCGAATTTCATCATTTATATCCACAACCGTGTAAACACCCTGCTAGATTTTATGAGTATGTCAGAATGTCGATTGAAACTTTTGATTATATACTTAGAAATATTGAAAATGATATAAAATATATGACGACTGTCGCCTCCTACGGGCGTAAAAATTCAAATCAAGAGATGATTCTATTTACGCTCAGCTACATATGTACGTTACGGTGCGCTACGCTACGCTACGTTTTTAATGTATGCACCTTCGAAGTTAATAATGCATTTGAAAAAACGCTGGCTTGCGCTCCGTTCCGCTACGCTTTTAGTCTGCGCGAGGCCTTACGTGGCAATTTCGCTGTGTAAACGATCTGGTAAACTTACACAAACGTCAGTGCTGAAAAATGTCTAAGGTAAGTCGATTATCTAAAATATTGAAACGTTAATTTGGCAAAAGAATTTTTACAACCAACGAACACTACCATCGTTGTTTCCGAATAATTCTAGCATTAAGAAATCATTGAAGGGAAATTGTTCTCACTGTGTTATTAATTTTAATTTCACACTAACTCGTGGTATTTTGAATGTCACTACTTTTTAATATTAGTCGATAGCCGAACAGCTGATCGATTTACACTCATATACAAAATTCAAAAAGTGGTGCGTTTATGAAATACTGCGCGTAAATATAAGCAAACACGCGATACGTAAACATATCTCGTTTCATGAATACCCTTATTGTATTTTTGGCAAGTCTTGCATTGTTATTTTGGCCATCTTCATAATCTTTCTATACCCATTCCATTTAAACTTTATATGAAACTCAAAATAAACATTCTTTTTTTCTGTACTGTGAAACAGGAAGCGCGAAAGTTTTATTATCGTGATTTTTACGAGAAAGAACTTCTGCAATTTATTGACGATGAGTTCAGCAAAATTACGCGGGAGGATAACTTTCGACAACAGTCATCCGTACAAGATCATATACTTGAAAAGAAAGATGCTGCAAAAGTCGTCGCAAAGGCTTTTAAAGATGTAGCATAGGTGGGACGTAGAGTTTTCTAGCCACAATATATTATAGAATCTAAATGGGATTTATTTAAGTTGTTAAACCGTATGATAAATTGTACAATTTTTGGGAACTTTCCTGCAACTGGTTACCATAACTATTTTAACTTTTCTCTAGTCTGAATTTGTTAAAAATAAATTTCTGAACTAAAAAGCTTTTTTTTTCTCCTCGTTTTGTTTTCTGCAGAATCAAACATTTATATTCTCGCCTTATTTCTAGGGGTTCTATTAAGATGAAATTGTTTCGAGTTAATGTGACCGAACACTTTGAGTAAAATTAATATAAGCATTAGACCTTCGCATAAGTATAGTTAGAAACAAAGAATAATGGAAATAGGTACAACATAAGCGTCCTCGATTTGAAAGCAAATATAATTTGGAATTGAATTTTAATGAGAATTTCCCAAGAATGTGGGAATGTTTTAAAGTTGAACCGTACCGAAAGTTTTCGAAGGTTAGTTGCCGTCAAAGTGGAGCTTGGGAGGATTAACCGAAGAATTCCGTTCTGGTAATTATTCAATACGTCCATTGCATATGATTACAGAAAAGGCAAAATGGGTTTAGGTGTTCGGTACTAGGAACTTGCAATGGACCCAATAAATTTAAAGTTCTACAAGTAGAGCAAAGTGAAAGCGAACCCTAATCACATTCTTTGGTCGGTAATATCAACCTCAAAAAGTACTATGCCTAGTTTGCCGTCTAAAGGTGTCATTATCGAAGCTAACACCCAGCTTAGCTTAATTATGGATCCCCGTAACTAATGTTTGCCGTCAAAGTTTGTCTTGTAAACATCCGGTTGGCTGCTATTACTATATAGCCTTCAATTAAAGTGATACCATCTGGAAACGGCAAACTAATTTTATTTGAATAATATCTTTTAAATATGAAAACTATTTAAGCATGCAGATACTTATTACTACCACTTGTAACGTTTTAGGAGAAATTATGAAATATATAAAATCTCTGTTTGGATCCTGGTTTGTCTCGTTTTAGGCAATTTATTTACTGTATGCATCTGTAATTTTAAAAATGTTACTTTTTAACAGCAATGGAAATATAGTTTAAATATATTTTATTATAAAAATATAGATATTCCCCCATTATCTCGCCATCCAAGGCACTAAAAGTTGAACACCATGTGGTTTTCTGTTTATTTATTGACACTTCCGCCGGCATAAGCAGTGCACTAACAAATCTGGCAAAGAGTTAAAGTTTAAAAGCACATCATTTTATACCGACTCTGAATATCACGGCTACTGTTGAAATACATATAAGCAGACATAGTTCAGTGCGAAGCAAAAGTAATAAAATCAAAACGTAAAAGATAAAAAATGAATTTATGTAAAATTTAAAATGATCTCAAAAATGTCTTACGAAATAATATGCTGGAAATTTTTTTTAAAAAATGTCGAGGAAATAATAAAAAAATTAAAGACTTTTTCCGGCCTCACAGGTTAAATATTTAACGACAAACTTAGCAAGTTCAATTGCATCTTATTAATGCAAAGGAAACCGATGATTGAATCGCATAGATGTCGCGCTAGATATAAATTGATATGTATGTATACATTATTACTATAGCAAATAGAAAATTTCAAGAGGTACCCCTTTAATCGGCTTTAAATCAATTTAAGCTTTTTCCGGTTAATCCTCGTCGGGACTATTCTGTTAGGTTTTCATAAGTTATTCATTAGAGAAAATTGCTTATACCTTCCATGTGCAATTTCAAATGATAGAAAACATTAAAACACTATTTTAGATGTAACTGAATTCTCGATAAATTCCCTTCAGAAATAGAGAAGAGAATAACATTGTTACAAAAGCATAACAGGAAGGGCCTTATGTTTATGCTCGCAACGATAACGGTGTGAATCGTGCTATCAATGGTGCTACCATAATAAATTTATACTATCCCTAACGGAAGTGCACGTGTTAATTTTACGCTGGACAACATCATAATGCATCTGTCTGTGTTAGGTCTCGGTCGAAACGCTACTTCGCTACCACAAAAGTGAGACATTGTTTAGACGACCTTATTAAGAAGGAAAAATCATATCTTTATGTGCAAACATCAACAATTGAGTTGTAATGATGATGTTGATGATTATAACAAATCTCTGTATATACATATATGCTTGATGCCATCGAAAAATATTTCGGACCGAATTTTCATACCTAATATTATAGTAGGGATGAATTGTGTGAATTTGTAGTTAATTATGAATAATATCAAGGAACCAGTATTCTCTGCCCCTGGCTGATCACGTCATCTGTCAAATCCAATGACTTATGACTTTTTTATAGTTTGAACTGGTCGGAAATTTGCTGTTCCACTTACAAACAAATAGATATATCGAGACAACTGTGTGTGATAACTTAAATAATTTGAGACAATTGGGTTTATACTCAAGTCCCCCTCTATGTTAATGTTTCTTTTATTTTCATTATTTGGACCCTTTCCCCCAGCTCTGTTAAATCGAATATCTAGGTCTTCAGCTAGAGCTCCATAAAACTATTTGGGTCACTGGGAAATTATTTATTCAAAGAATTCCTTCGATCACAACTATTCGATGGGTGTAACTTTTTATTTTTCATTATTTTCAGAAAAATAATACAATGATTTAAATTACTTCAAATTTAATTGTGCGTTAAAACGCTCTCTAAACTTGCTTTGTAATTGCAATGCACTTTTCTTGAAAGTAGGATACCTACCCCACAATGCTAACATTTTTTTTTCCTTTGTGACTGAGCTTCAACCGTTTGCATCGCATCGCCCCTACAAGGATTATAATAATTATGAGGATGACAACTGCTCCTCACACTAAGGAGTTTAGGTAGTTACTACTTTAAAAAATTTACCGAAGTAGTTGAAAGGGCATGCATTGAATCACAAAAGATACAAGGACACAGTAAAACTCCAAGGGTGCGCGAAAGGTATAGATGACTCAATAGGTTAAAATGGACAATTTGTTAAGGAATTTTTGCTCTTTCTAATTTTGTATCTGATGGTGATGGGGAAAAGTGGATGTGGCGTGGTGTTTTAAATTCAAACGAATAAGTCCTATGAAAAAGGTAAATGCCACCAAAGAGGGGATTTCTGTTGTTGCTGGATGCTGCAACCTGTTTCACTACCTGTACTAGTGAGTGTGTCAGAAGGGAATCATTATTTTAGCTAGTGCCTATAGAATTTTCTTCTTTGTAACATTCGTGAAACACCCCCACCTCATCCCCATTTGGACTATTACAGCCCAAATAATAAAAACTTCTAGCAGAGGTCTATCTACCACTCGTAATCAGTAGTTTGGGAGATCTCAAACCAAGTGGGGGCCCTGAATGGGATTTTTTTAAAGCCAAGAGGTGTCAGAGAGTTAGTCTTGTTGGTTAAAGGTGCTGCTCAACAACAAAAATTTATATATATATATACACATATATATACACTTTTTTAAAAATTGTGATCTAACTCACCGAAATTATATTTATGCAGTTATAAAAGAGAGAAAATTAATTTTTGCTTAGTCTGTTTTCCTTTTTAGTAGTTGGTTAATCATATACATACCTATCAAAACAAATTTTGTGAGTTTTCGTAAATAAACTAAAGATAATTTCCAAAAAGGCACCCTATAATAAAATAAACCTCAACTTAATAAGTAACCGAAAAACGAATGAGTGTTTTTCAAGAAGATAAAAACATAATACTCAAAGGTGGAACCGAATAAAGTGATCTTTTTATATTATATATATGTAGTATACATGAACATATTAAACGAATCAACGTAATACAGTGAAACCTTTTACTGCCTTTTTTTAAGTGAAATTTTTTTTTAGTGTTTTGCTTCGAAAGTCAAGAAAATACTAAGGCTAATTTCGAATAAAAATATACATATTATATATATATTTATATATATATATATATATTATACATATATAATATATACTTTTTTTTAGTTTGAATTGTAATTTAGGTGGTACCTGCAGAAAACACCAAACGCTTTTCTTAATTACAAATTTTAGTTTTGTCCAATAATTGTTAAATTACTCTTTTACACATCATATAAAGGATTTCGATATAGAGGTAATTAATTCTTTTATTGAATTCATTAATTCTCACTTAATATATATACTGGCTCAAAGAAATGTATAGTTATATATATGAATTTGCTAAAATTTTATTCATTTTAGCGTTCTCCGCGCCACCCTTTAAAATTCAATGCATTGGTTCGCTTCATGTAGGCACACATTGCTAAGAAACACCTTCACGTACAATCAGTGAAGCGTCTCCGGAAATCCGTATCGCACTAACAGAGGTGACTATGTGGATAAAACGAGATCCACTTAATCAATTTCAAACAAATTCTCTCAGTATCACACCGGAACTGATGAGCCCGTTGACAACACTTTTTTTTTTTTTTTTGAATCAACGCTACACCTCCGAAAGGGGACATATTTTCTATAACCATCCATCCTACTCAGCCAGTCGTTATTTCTATCTGAGTATCCATTTATTCATTCAATAGCATCATACCACACCATTGGTACATATAGTAATTTATAAAAAAGAAACAAATTAGGGGAAAAAGTTTGAGAATAATCTGGACAACCTAATAGGATAATTACCCATTTGGAGCCCAACTGCTGACAGTGATTAGAGGTCTTGTAGAGGCAGTTAAAGCTAGTTCATGACTATCCCCTTTTTAGTATATGGTATATGCACGCACCGATGTACCTACTTATTATATTTGCACAATTACTAAATTCTCTAGTATTTTACTGCATACTAGCTAGAAAGCCAGCTAGTCCAGATTGCAATTTCTGTTCGGTTATTCAGACTGCCAGTTGGCAATTTGATGGTAGTGCAGCACAATTGCCGTATGTTTTTTTTTTAATTGTTGATTTAGATTAAATCTTTCGTTTAAGAAACACTTGAAGAATCTTTATGTTAGGCCTTAATTTGTTCCACAACTCAGGGAATATAGTAGTGTAGTATTTTTTACGGGTAGTCTTTGATATTCCCTTCTTAAAGGTAATATATGTAGGATGTAGGTGCACCGCACCATTAGTTCCCCGGGAAAATTATAAGCACAATATGATAACTTAGATCCGCATAGAGCTTTTATAGGAATTATCTCAGGAACCACCGCATACCGGACATCGCTTGTTAAGAGCACCTACTAGGGTCTATTATAATACCTAAGTTTTACTTGCTGCCGTTGTGGTTGGATATATTTAAAGTACAGAGCGCTTAACTCCTTTCTGTTATCGTTTCGGACTTATGTCACTTCTTCTATTTAAATTTTTGTTGTTACTTTTTTTCGTGGCTATAACCACCCCCAATTTGGATGTATTTTGCTATTCTTCCTCGTTCGTTTTGTCTATCAATCTTATTATGCTAGTGAATAAAATGGATGGAGTCGCGCTATGATAGAAATTGGTTTAGTCGGTGGTCAGATTTAATATAGTTTGAACTATATGTGCTGTCTAGTTGAAGTGTTTCGTTTAAGTATAACTGAAAATTATTAATTGACGTACCTACATACATACTTTACAAATTTTAAGTAAAACCTTTATTCGTGCATTTCATTTTTTCATTGGTTTTGTTTTCACTATTTAAATATAAGAATGCAAAGCGGAAATAACAGATAAATTTAGACCGTTTTGCAGTTTACACATGCATCTCAAATATCTTACATAATGCATAATACATCACATAAAGATCCTATTTTTTCAATTTCTTAATCTCGTTGGAGTTTAACTACCTACTACTAGTGCTAAAAAAAGAATGAATTTAATGTTCTTAGACAACAAATTTAACATTATGCGACACATACAGTTCCTCACCATAGTGTAAACAAGGAGTGTAAACCAACACTATTTCTTCTCAATTAATGTTTTTTAACTATACAAATGTAGATTTGTTAATCATGGTAGAAGTGTACTAAGAATTTAAACTTTAAAACAATAAAGTCTATACTGGTTCAAATTTGTCTTGAAGTAAGAAGTTCAGTAAAACATTGAGGCTTAGAGTTGAAACGAAATATTTATTTAAAATTACAGTTTTCAACACCAATTTTTAGCCCGATCAAATGGTTTATCTTATTACTTCATGTGATCCTCCCTAAAGTAACAGACAGCAAAAAACGTAAAATGACGTTTCCCGCACACAATGTGTTAAATACTCCTTGGAGAGCTGTTACAATCTAGATATGAAATTGGTTATCAAAATTGGCTCCTTTCCCAAACATATTTTTGGAATAGCTTATGCACTTCCCCAGTACCTACATTTTTTTATTGAGCAAAATCTGTTTATTCAATATTAGCGAAACAAATTTTCATAAACGTGTTTTTTAGGAATAATAAAAAAAAGGCATTATCAAAAATGTTTATATCAAGATCCATACTTACACTGAATTTCGTTATATTGATATTTTCTGTTAGCGACGATTTGCACTCCTTGCAACACAATTTGAAAATAATGCCTTCTTCTTTTCTTGCCGTATCTACATATATCAATTACAGAAATTTAAAGGACAGATGATACCTAATAGTTTTGACTATACAAAATTTGAAAAATACTTGAAATTGCGTTTTGGGTGAATTTTACAGATACATCTAAAATATATATCATAAAATGACGGAGGAGTCTGGACTACATGGACTAGATGAAGCACTTAACATAAGAAAAAGTACGGAAGAAAATATTGAAATGCCAGTCATGAAAAATCCAATTGAATCAGCCACATCAACGGCTGCACATCATCAGGTATATAAGAGTAATAATATGAGTTTAGATCGAATGAAATACTTTCAATTTTCAAATTATTTTATTGATATCATTTTCGCTTTAACACCATCTTTCGTTCAACTTTTGGTTCCTTCCTTTAGCATAAATTAATTTCTCTGAAGATTTGAGTAGCCTTACAATCTCAATTGGGCCAGGCGAGTTCTGAGCACGTTTTTCTGACATCTGTAAACCTTCCGAATATTTAATGAAAATTTATGTCGCGAAAACCTTTAAATCATCGGAGAAATATTTAGATAAATTGTAATTCCCCTATTCATTTCTATTTGTTCAACCAGTGGAATATAATTAGAAATATTGTACATATATAAACATGAAATACAATGTTGTCTTTGCCATCTTTTAACTTTCTGAAAATTCCTTTCCCCTAATATGTACTTTAATAATATTTAATTACCCAGTAGAGATAGTAGACAACATTATCACATTTTGCATACTTTAATTGTAACTCTCTTAAAACAAAAACTATTCCAGGTAATAAAAATTGACAAGTTGCCAGAAAGAGGTTCATGGAGCAGCAAATTAGATTTTATTCTATCAGTTGTTGGCCTAGCAATTGGCTTAGGAAATGTTTGGCGTTTTCCATACCTTTGCTATAAGAATGGGGGTGGTGCATTTTTAGTGCCATATTTTTTAACATTAATATTAGCCGGTATACCAATGTTCTTTATGGAATTAGCCCTAGGACAAATGTTAACTATTGGCGGTTTGGGTGTTTTTAAAATTGCACCAATATTCAAAGGTATTGTAATGGAACTAAAACTGTTTCTAGTAAAATTTCATAATTTTCTCTTTGACAAAATTTAAAAAAGGCATTGGATATGCTGCAGCCGTCATGTCGTGCTGGATGAATGTCTATTACATAGTTATTCTTGCATGGGCAATATTCTACTTTTTCATGTCAATGCGAGCTGGTGAGTTAATTTTAATACATAAAGTGCAAGATTTTTGACTATAAAAAATTCAATAAAACTCAGACGTTCCTTGGAGGACATGTAGTAACTATTGGAATACAGAAAATTGCGTTAATCCTTACGAAAGGAAGGATCTTCTTTGCTGGGAGCATTTAAATAAAGGCAATGAGACTTTTACAAGAATGTGCGCTCTGGCAACTGGAAATGTCTCCGCGTCTGATTTAACAGATCCTGTCAAGGAATTTTGGGAGTATGTGTCTGATTATATATTCTTCTTTTTGAGCGCCGTAGCTACTACTGACTTTTGTTTAAATTTTTACATCAGGCGCCGTGCCTTAATGATCTCACCTGGAATTGAGCATGTTGGAAGCATAAGATGGGAATTGGCTGGTACTTTGCTTCTTGTCTGGATTTTATGTTATTTCTGTATTTGGAAAGGCGTTAAGTGGACCGGAAAAGTCGTTTATTTTACAGCACTTTTTCCATATGTTCTTTTAACAATTCTCTTAATACGTGGTATTACACTACCAGGAGCTCTTGAAGGAATTAAGTTTTACATTATCCCAAACTTTTCAAAGTTGAGTGAATCTGAGGTGCGTATAATTGGACGAATTTGTTCCAATTTAATAAAATTTGAATGGCCCTTTAAACAGTTTCTTTTTTTCATTTTATTAAAAAGGTATGGATTGACGCTGTTACGCAAATTTTCTTCTCATATGGTCTTGGTCTGGGAACTTTAGTTGCTCTTGGAAGTTATAACAAATTTACTAATAATGTTTACAAGTAATTTATCCCAACAATAAACGCTGCTGAAAATAATATTTTTATAAATATATAAAATTTTATAGAGACGCTCTTATCGTTTGCTCAGTTAATTCCAGCACAAGCATGTTTGCTGGCTTTGTAATTTTTTCTGTGGTGGGTTTTATGGCTCACGAACAGCAGAAACCTGTGGCGGAAGTAGCAGCTTCAGGTAATTTGCTTAATTTTGAAGCATGTTTTTAACCTGTACTCGTACTGTCGACTACTTAAAACTTATAAGGTATTTTATCTAATTATTATACCATTTCATATATAAGGACCTGGACTTGCCTTCTTGGCCTATCCGTCTGCAGTGCTCCAGCTACCAGGATCACCACTATGGTCCTGCTTATTCTTTTTCATGCTACTCTTGATTGGCCTTGATTCTCAATTTTGCACAATGGAAGGATTTATTACCGCTGTTATAGACGAGTGGCCGCAATTATTGAGAAAACGTAAGGAAATCTTTATTGCAGTTGTGTGCGCACTTAGTTACTTGGTTGGCCTATCCTGCATATCTCAGGTAAAATTGGAGTAACTTTTAAAAAGCCTTCTCTCGAAATTAATCTGATCTTCAGGGTGGCATGTACGTTTTTCAAATATTGGACTCATATGCAGTGAGTGGTTTTTGCCTACTCTTCCTCATTTTCTTCGAGTGTGTTTCTATTTCTTGGGCATATGGGGTCGATAGGTTCTATGACGGCATCAAGGATATGATTGGATATTACCCACTTGTTTGGTGGAAGTTCTGCTGGACTATAACCACACCACTAATATGCCTTGTAAGCACAATATTTTCTGCATATTTTGTTTTACAGCAGTCTTTTTTTAGGGAGTGTTCATTTTCAATTTGATTCAATGGACACCCGTGAAATATTTGGATTACAGCTACCCATGGTGGTCACATGTTTTCGGTTGGTTCACAGCCCTCTCATCAATGCTATGCATCCCAGGCTATATGGTTTACTTATGGATGAACACGCCTGGGGACAAACCTACGGTAATTAAGTCCAAAAAATGTAAAAAATTGCATGTAATGCTCGTTATTATTGCCATAATGTTATTGTAAACCAATCCAACTAAACTTTTTAAAGTTTCTCTGATAACTCGTAACAAATTTATGTAGAGCATGGCCGAAATTCTTAAAATTTATTTCTCACAGTTCGAAAACTTATTGATTTCACAACTTAGATACTTTTAATAAATAAATAATTAAAAGTACTATGTAGCTGTTTACTTCTCTTAATTTATTTTCTATTTAGGCAGCATTACATACTATTTTCTTCGGTCTTCTTTGTAAAGTAAATATAATATATTTTTCCTGCACGATAATGGCAGAGGTACACTGTAGAGTGTACTTAGTGGTGATTACTTTCAATAAATGAAATTAAATGCATGTAGGTTTCACGAATATTACGCATCGATGCATGGTTTTCTACATTTTAAATACTTTTAACTATGTAAATTTTATCCACTGAATTTTATATGGGGACGGGTTAGAAAAGTTTTGTATATTTTATTCCATTTACCGCAATTTTTACTTTGGGGACTAAAGGAAATTAATGCTTTATGGGTGAATATTTGATGTTAATTTAACTTTTCTTTTGAAGAAAATGCGTCTAATCGTTCGAATAGATGAAGATGTGAAATCACTTCGAGAAAAAATGAGGCAGGAGCACGAGAAAGCTGCTGAAATTCATGGATTGTAACTGGAGTATTACTCAACTGCACTATAAAAATAATAAGAGAAAAGAAACACAATAGTAAAATTGACAAATAAAAGTAAAAATGGAGACGTTTCAAAAAATTTAAGTGTTCATTCGCACTCCAAAAGAAACGAAACTTAATAATTAAGGTCCTAAGGAGTCAGATATCAAACATAAGAGAGAGCGTTAATATCACCAGATCTTCTTAAGGAGGTCTCTCTTTTAGTTTGTTCTAAAGTATAACAATCAATTTCATGTTTTTAAATAATAATTAAATATAAGTGACTAAGCAAAAAGTAAGTAGTAAAAATAAAATATATATAGTACATCTTCAGGGTATTCCAGAAAGATATCCAAGTTTTAATCTATTTAAATTTTTATTTATGTATACCTGTGGAATATCATGCCTCTTATTAATTAATTTATTCTTTATACAGAATTTTGTTCAGTGCTTTTAAGTCTTCTACTAATATATAGCTGATAATAAAAAATTTTAATTTATTGTAACAAGAAAGGAAATTAAAGTGTTCATGTTGCGATTTTAACCGAAGAATAAAGTAAATAAAAAACAAACCACATTAGTACTTTTTGCAATCACAAAGTTTCATTATACGATATCAGTTGTAAAAAAGGTTTCTTAATCATTCATGAAAGATTTAGTATTTGCAATAATTCTAAACAAAATTTGGTTTATTAATCAACTCTAATTGTAAGTTATACATATATAATATATATATATACATTCAAATAAATGTTTCTTAAATTTAACCAGATCAATAATTCAAAGTACATAGGTAATTAAAAGTTTTTTAAAAATACGAATTCCTATTATCAGTAGATTAACGTGGTGGAAACATTACTTCAATTTTATTTTAAAATATACTTACCTAACAGAATGCACAAAAATATGTGTGCATTGCTAATTGCTCGTAATTTTAAAAGTATACTTTGAAATTGGATGGACTTTTTTCACAGACTCAAACCTTCTTCTGCTGTTGTTATTCATTATGTTATTCTCGGACTCAAACCTAAGCATAATTTTTCCAATGGGCTGCTGGCTGCTCTTTGTATTTTCAAATTTATGTTGAGCTTAAAGTTGGAACCATAAAACCTTCTGATCCATTTCAATAGATGTCGCTAAAATCGAAATATGAATATATGTATGTATACATAAATTTTACGCATATTGCGAATGCATTTCCGTAAGATTTTGCCCACATTTCTATTCGTCCACATAATGGGGAGAATCTAAGTTCATTCAAGAAATAAGTGGAAATACATATACATATATTTACATTTTTAGAAACTGCATCAAAACGTCATCATGCCAATAGAAAGTAGGGTAATTGTGCTGGCGACGCAAATACATATGTATATACCTACTATAAGAATTTCGTAATGTTTAGTGTATAATCCTCAATTGTTTAATAAGGTCATACGATTAGAATAACACACGCATTAGAGGAAATATTTGTAATTTCCCAAACAGGTTGTATGAAGGACTCATAAGTACATAATGTAAACATTTATTTTAATAAATAGAAAAACTCGTTAAAATATCTGTCATATTACAGGTAGTGAAAGTTAAGTTATATTTCCCCACTTTTACTTTCCTCCAGATAAAATTAAGTTACGGGGCGCAGCCCCCGACACCTCAAACAACTTTAAAATGATATAGATTGCATGTGGAGAGTAAGATTTCAGTTCATGTGGGGTATTAATGCTTCTTGTAGCATAATTCTTTTTATTTTCGCTCTCCTACCTTATTTATTTGTACCGATCCATTCGTGAATGCTTCTTTGCTTTGCTCGGTTTACTTAAGTCTTAGCCAAGTCCGGAGATATACCTAGATTGATTGAAAATTTATCGACATTTGTTGTTCAGCAACGAGTGACTTAAATAGTGTGCCAATTTTTCATATATTCGCATAGGTGATTAAAAGGCCAAATAGGAAACAAGAGATATTTTAATTGGAAGTTTGTGAAGTTTCTATTATTATATTTTAATATAACAGAAATATGTGAGCGTGGTCAATCGTGTCTACACATATTGATTGAAAGAAAATCTAAAAAAATCGGGCTGAATTCTGAAGTTCACTGGAATTTCTGACTAGTTAGCAAGCTAAATGTTATTTTTTAAATTGTGTTGACTGGATCTTATTAAATTGAATTATTTTGCGACCAAAGTCAATTGGTTGATGTGTTAGAAAGAAGAGATGCTTCTCGATTATGTTAAAATCCACACCAACGGCGCGGCGACACGGTAAAGCAAAAAAATAATAAAAAATATTTTGGTGTACCGCAGAAGCTGCTCAATACTTATTATAAAGTGTTAACTGGAGCACACGATTTTACACAATATGGAAATAGGTGTTGGGTAAGACAGATTTTTCTGAGCTTACAACAAAAATATTTAGATTGCATTTTTCAAAGTGATTTTTCTATTAAGAAATAAAAAGATCTGGATTCAGTGCAATTTCATATATCAGTTGTTAGAAATTTCAATAAAACTCGTAATTCATAATTCTGCGATAAGTCAGGTATTTTTTCGCTTGAATAATTAGTGCGTTTTGCAATGAGAGTGTCCAGTTTTATACTATACATATGTACATACTAATGAAAATTAAAATGTGTAAAACACAAAATTGACCACGAACTTGAATATATTTTGATAAAATACCAATATAAATAATTGCGTGTATTTCATATACTTAATTGCAGAATAAAAAGGAATGAATAATGAATGCAAAACGTTCAGTAACTTTTCTCGCTGCAATGGTCATGTTTGCAAATTTATTATTGGCTGAGTTCCAATATCAACAGCCACCAAACTCATTAGCAATTCAAATGGTGGATCAGTTAAATGAAAATGGTAACGGTAATGACGCTTCCATTGGGGATATATTAATACCACAAACTTTAGGGGATTATGATGAAGATGATTTAAACCCTTTTAAGGTTGTTTACCAATGGCGCCGCTTAGATTTTGAATATCCAACCTATGAAAGAAGGCAGAGAGCGCTATACAATGGGTTTGCTATTTACCCAAATTAAAGCATTTACGCAGTTTAATAAAACCATTTTTCAGTGAATTTATTCCACAAAGTAATCTGCCTTTAGGAATTGAAGTGACCAAGAATAGAGTGTTTTTGACAACACCTAGATGGAAAGATGGTGTTCCAGCAAGTTTAAGCTGGTTACCATATCCTCCAGAGGAATTAAGTCCTCCTCTAAGACCATACCCTTCGTGGAATGAGCATGGTGATCCTTATAATCCTGACTGTTCAAAACTAATTTCAGTCTACCGCTTGTCTATTGACAAATGTAATCGAATGTGGGCTATTGATTCTGGAATCGTTAATGCCACCGTAAATCTAAATCCGGTTTGTCCGCCAAAGATTGTCGCGTTCGATTTAGGAACAAATAAAAGAATTTTAACATATGAATTCCCACCAGAACAGGTAAAATCAATAAAAAGTAATTACGATAGATTTAGTCGCATTAAAAAATAATATTTCATCAAAGGTCAAACAAGATTCCCTGCATTCAAACATATTAGTCGACATCAGAGGTGCCCAGTGCAGTAATGCATTCGTTTATGTAACAGATGTGTGGCGATTTGGGATTGTTGTCTATAGTCTAGCCAAAAATCGAAGCTGGAGGGTAACAAATCATTTGTTTTACCCCAATCCACTTGCGTCCGATTTCAATTTATATGGACTCAACTTTCAATGGCTCGACGGCGTATTTGGAATGAGCATATCACCGGTTACCAACCATAACGACAGAATTCTCTTTTTCCATCCTATGGCCAGTCACAAGGTTTGTATTTTTCTTACCCGTATAGAAATCTGGTTACTGGACTCGGCGAATTCGTTTTATTATAAGATACTTCACTATTTAAAAATCTAAAAATGCAGGAATTTATGGTATCGACAGCAGTCCTTCAGGATGAGACGATTTGGCAAGGGAAAGGAGCGCCAAAGGCATTTATACAGATAGGTGATCGTGGAATAAAAGGGCAATCATCTACAGCTGGAATTGACCGAGATAAAGTCATGTTTTATACTCTTGTTCATCAGGATGCAGTCGGATGCTGGGATATCAATAAAGCTTACACCCGAAGCAATTTAGCTGTGGTAGCATTCAATTTCACAGAATTGATGTTTCCGAATGATTTAAAAGTTGATAAGGAAGAAGATCAAGGTGTTTGGGTTGTTAGCAATCGTTTGCCCATTTTTCTTTATTCTCAGTTAGATTTTAATGATATCAACTTTAACATTTTACGAGCTAACACAAAGGCAGCGGTTAAAGGGACTGTATGCGATCCCAAAGTAGCCCCACATGTTTCTGTCGTCGAGGATGTCGAAGAATGCTACTGAGGATTTTTTTTTTGTTACCACTTTTATCTAAGTATGTAACCGATGATTCTATTCATTAAAAGTTAAATTATTTAAGCAGTTTTAATAAACCCTGCATGTTTCATATATTCAGAGCGAATTCACAAGGAGCTTTAGTGTTCAAAGGGAGGGTTGATAATTTTTAATATCACCAAATAACCAAAGGAATATATAAGTGTGAAATTTCTATCGACCTTAAAATACATACACGTTGTAAAGATATAATATTGATGGTTCTCGATATAATAAATCTGTAAAAACCATTTAAATATTAAACCCTTTTCTATTCAAGGATTTCGACATTTATTTTAAGTTCAAAGTAAGATTACAAAGAATAATACAGGTAAGCGGTGAGTACATTCAGTGCGGCGGTGAGTAGTGAGAATTTGATGAGTTTTAACTTCCTTGAAAGCAATAAAATTCAAGTCTGAAAAAGAAGCGTTCGATGCGGAAGGAGGTTTTGCATTTTATTGAAATACATAGATGACATAAGTGAAAACCTGTATATAACTTTTTTATGATTTTTTCACAATTCACGACCGCATCGAATGTGTTCGGAGTGCGCTTCAGAGCTTTGTGCTTTTGCTTACTCCTTACGACCGCGTCGAATGTATGTATTCCCCAAAGGCCTTTAAAAACGAAGACGTGTCACAGCTGAAAGTTAAAACAAAAATTCGCTGATTTTCGTAGAACGATATCGAAAATATTTTGCTGCTTTTGGTGGTTTTACTACTCACTGACTTTAGTATTTTTAATTATTATTTAGCGATCGAAAAATAAAAATTACCTGATAATCGTTATCATTATTTCAGTTAAAGCTCATTTGGGTCAGCGAGGTAAAAGAGAGCTTTGCTTGGATGTTTCCTTGAAGCAGTTTTTTTCAAATCATAACATAATTTTTCTGTGGATTAGACATAAACTAAACTAAACTTACTTGTACTTGTCGAGTCTTCAACGAAAACTTGCGATTTACTAAACTTGTCGAAAAGCTCAAAAGCTATGCTCTGATTTTGAGTATCAATTGATTATAGCTGCGTTCGACTGAGCACAGGCTCAGTGAGCCAGCTCACATTAAACCAGCTGTCAAATTGACTGGCTCAGTTGTGGCTCAGTGAGCGCGTCTGGCCCAGAAAAACGGACAGTGAAGTGGATTGTCAATTTTCAATTGTGCTGTCAAAATGATGAGTTGGTAATATAATAATCGTATGAAATATTTACTACTCGAAATGTTACTCAACTCGAGTTTTATTCACCTTTAATACATATAAAACTCGAAATGTCACTTGTCAATAACATAGATATTTTCAAACAACTATTTATTTCCATAGTCAGGCCCATTCTTGAATATGGTAGTCAAGTTTGGTCACCTCATTATTCCAGTCATACTATTAGAATTGAGTCTGTCCAGAAAAAGTTTGTTAGGTTCGCGTTGGGAAGCTTGCATTGGGAAAATCCCTACGTCCTTCTTCCATACAGAGACCGCTGCAAGCTGCTCAACATGCATCCGGTTCAAGAACGTCGTGTCGTGGCGGATGTTACATTTGTCCATCAGCTTCTTACTGGTTTTATAGACACCCCTTTTTTACGAACCTTGGTAGTCCCTAGTCCTAACCCCCATAACCTAAGGAAAGTACCCCTATTCCTTATATGTAAATCTAGGACTAACTATGGGTTTTTTAAACCAGTAAATCGCATGTATTTGAATGTTAATAAGCATGCTGAATTGTTTGACACTCGTTGTACTAAACAAGTACTAAAAAAATCTTTCTTTAATTTGTTTTGCATGTGGTTTGGTGAATGCTTCTATTTACTAACACTGCACCAAATGATGATCAGTTTCATGCAAGAGATTTACTTCCTCTGTAGCTTGAACTAAGCTGATGGTTCATTAAAAAAAAAACTGAGCTGAGCAAGTGAGTACAGAATGAAGTGACTCAGAAAACTCAGTTCTGGCTCAGAAAACACTAGCGACGCCATGCGGAAAAAAGGAGACATTAGGAGCCAGAAAAACGGTTCAGCTCAGTAAGCAACTGAGTAACTGAGTTGGCTCACTGGGGCAGTGCCCAGTCGAACGCAGCTTATAAAGTATTTTTATTGATGATATATTTAATTGATCTACAATCGGGGTTTCTCCACTATTGAGGGATCTTGGAGTTGGAAAGAAAAGAGAGATAAATGTTAGATACAAACCTACACTACAGGCAAACTCTCGTCCATTCAACTCTATGCTAGGTGATGCTAGAATCTATATAACATTAGTTGTATATATACATACATACTATATATTTTTGTGAAAAAAGAAGAAACGTCCAATTTCCCAGCAGTGAGCGTAGGGTTAATTCCGTAAGGATTTTGTGTTCAAAATATTCTTCAACTAAACAATTTTGAATTCCTCCGAAGCTCTTTGAATAATTTTCTTTTCCCAACGACATCCCACACAATGGAATAGATGGGTAAAAAAAAATCATCCCCACTCTACGTGTAAGGGAGGTACCAAAAAAAAAAATTTTTTTTTTCAAGATTTTATTTCACAACAGTCTCTGAGTTAAACCGCAGACAGACGGACGGGCAGGGCGTAATTATAAGGGTTCCTTGTTGCTACGGAACCCTAAAAAGGTATGATAATAAAAATGCCTCTTCATTACATTGTATGCATATATTTTATTTATTTCCTTATTACTAAATCTCTTTAATTATTAACGTTATTTGTTAATTTATTTATAATGTAATAGAATTTTTGGCACAGGATAATATTGGGCCTTGTATAGCTTATTACAACACTACAATTTGCATTTTCTTTAATAATTCAAGACTTCTAATTGCTATAGTATTATTAAGAATAGAATAACTGTAAAATAACACTTGCAGTCATAATTATATTGCATTAATTTATTTCTCGATTGTTTATGTATGGTATAAGATGTTCGAATTATTTCTATGCTTAGTTCTTGGAAAACTGAGACTTTCCTACATACCTTTTACTTTCATATACCACATGAGTCAAGGGATTTTTACAGTTTGTTTCTTAACTAGGGTTTGTTGCAATGATCATCTGGTTAAGTTTTGTCATTCACATAAAAATAAAAGAAGATAATTCGAATAATTTAAGAAAGTGACGATAAAAATACAATAAATAAGGTATCACTCACATATGTATAGTACTAATTCGCTTCGAAAAATGTTTTCTTATTTCCTAGTTATACCCCTGAATAACATGTACATATGTATAAATTTCACGGGTATAGAAATTCAAAGAGATCTTCAGGATAATTTCCAATTGATTGTATAATTTATTATTGTTCATACATAGCATAGTGATTAGGAGGAAAGTAACTTTCAGGATTATTGCTGTCTTTTTCATAGTTTAGTTTTGTATTCAGTTGATGTGACAAAGTAAAACTTCATAATAAATTGAAGTAAAGAGTAGGATATCAATAAGCGGCCACAGTATTTCAGAATACGAATAAGATACCATTAAATGAAAGGTCAACGTTTTTTCTTTCGTATTTTGAGTCTAGAGCAATACAACAACAATAAAAAAGGGTTGAAAAGAACTGAAGTCGATAAATGTCTATTGATACCCGTGTAGGTATTAAAAATTTGTCCGTTTCTTCTATTTCGTTATTTAAGGTACAACTTCGCGATCACAATCGCTCCAGCTTATAGTACGTTAATTTATTGAAATTCCTTCAAAATTTACATCGAAATATCAAGAAAAAAATGCAATTAATTGTCCTTTCGAAAATGCCTAAAGTGCTATCATAACCTCTTGTTTTAAAATTTCATTCGTATTGAATTTTTGCATTATAATTTGAAATTTATATAATTATGGTTTTTATAAACCTACAAGGATTTTCTACCTCCTCTTCCCCGGTCTCTTATACATGGTCATATAATACCTTGAAAATAATTACAAAGTCTTTGCAGTGAACCTATTTATAAATTGTTAAAAGTATTATTTTGCTCCACAGCTCTTATTCTACAATATATATTTCTATGTATATATAATATTAATATAAAACTTGCATAATATAAATAAATAAAACAACAAAAATACTCACTCAAAGAAATATTTATAGTATCCATATATGAATTTTTTTACTTTCATAAAAATCAACTAATATCATCAATACACACTTCATCAAGTCGTTTAAAATAAAATATGAAATAAAAGTATACATTTATAATGTTCGTAAAACATATACGAAAAATTATAATTTAATCGATGGCACGATACTGCTGTCTTACTTTTGCAGCATTTTGCATAATAAAAAAAGCACTATGACAACTGGAAAAAGTGGGAAATTTTCATAACTTCTTCTCTTGTTGTTCGTCTGTTAACAATTTGTTTTGCTCATAAAACAAACTGAAAAGAAAACAAAGAATTATTAAATGCAAATGAACCGAATGACAATAAAATATCAATAATTTTATTTGATCGACAAATTTAACTTTACAACTGTTGTCAATGTGTAAATTCTTTGTTTAGTTCCAGACTTTCTCTTATTGAAATGATCCTTTATTCTTTTTCATTTTTCACATAATCAGCACCTGCTTTTTTGGACACTTTTAAAATAGTTATTTTTCCTGAGACACCTGTAGACAATGCGAAATAGGAATAGTGGAAGTGCTGAGAGGAGTGCCTTCTTAATATAATACAAAACTATCTAAACATTCTAAAAATAACACTAAGGGAGGGGAATGGGAAGGCAAAACGATCAGCGAGCAATTATAGTGTAGACTAGATAATGAACTTTTAACCCTATTTTCCCGAAAACGGGAGTTGATGGCACATTTTTATTTCCGGATTCGTAATCTACGATAAAAATCCTCTAGAAATGGCGTATCACTTACTTTCTCCTAGGTATTTGAACGCGCTAGTAACCGGCATGGTGAAGGGTTAAAGCAGCAACAAGCGCAGGGGTATTTTGTAAATTTATAATGTTTAGATATTTGATATTAGAATTAGAAGAAAATATGCGCCACTCTTACTTTTTATATCCAACTTCTTTGAGCACCTCATCCAAAAAACACACATCCATATATATACATATGTATATGTATCGCTATTAGTACGAAGGAGTTTCGAAATATTTAAAGGATTAAAATTGGCGCTATTTTTAAGCGATAAGAATATTTAAAATTATAAATTCCAATAAAATATTCCAGAATAAATGCGACCAAGTGCGAGTAAAATCCGGACACTGTAGATTCAGTATACTGAATGCAGTTTTTTGGTTAAATTCAAATCTCAATTGTGTTAGAGTTTTTCTATAATTCTTTTTCTTATTTACAGAGAAAAAATTTGTTTTCTCGTATGGTATAATTTTAAGCTAAGGTTAAGATTTGAAACGTTTTTTGCGGAATAATTCTACTTTAAAAGTGTTCAAAATCTATACTTTTCTTAACACAGGTTGGCCCGCTTCTATTTTTTATTTATAAGTTATATTTCCCTGAAGAGGGCAGCATTCATAACATAAATGCGGTATAAAGGGTACTTTACGAAAGGAATCTTTATATTTTTTCCATAATTATTAACAACATTTCTCTTTGAAGAATAAATGCGGTGGCTGTAGTACGAACATATTACAATGCGCTCTTGTTTCACACTCCCTTATCCCTCTTCGTTGTTCCCTCTTAATGCGGGAAGAAAAGGGAATCACCAAAATCCCATGCCATGCGTAGGAGGGACCGGTGGCCACCGCATTAGCTCGGCTCAGTCATCATCTCGAGAATCGAAGCTAGTCGCATTCCCTTCTGATGAAAATCCAGATGGTGATAAGCTATCAGGCGGATAATAATAGTTTTGTGTACCGACAAGATTCCCATTTGGTGGTGTTGATGGTCCTGCAGAAGTAGCACCACTTCCAGTAATACTTCCTGCTCCACCTCCTCCCGCACTATTCGATCCAGTTGATGATGATGCTGCAGCGGCTGCTGCTTGCATATCCTGCAGGTATGTTACACTTTCTGTTCCATCCCGACACCAAAGCTGTCGCATTTCTGCTCGCCTTGTTCTCATCAACATCTTATACTCGGAAATTCGCATTTTTTTTCCATCCACGATGCATGTCCGCTTTGGCCGTGGCCGGTATCGATAATCTGGATGCTGTTCCATGTGCAGCTTTGATAACCTCGACTGCTCCTCGTAATAGGGTTGCTTATCTGCATTCGACATGGCTTTCCATCGAGCACCTAGGATTTTAGAAATATTTGAGTTGTGCATGTCTGGGCAGGCTTTGAGAATCTTGCGACGTTCATCCTTAGCCCAGACCATGAATGCGTTCATAGGTCGCTTTATATGGGGCTTATTCGGTTCCCTTTCTGTATTGCTGTTCCCGCTGTTGCCACCACCACCCCCGCCACTATCACGGCTTATCCTAGCCTGCCGAACTAAACGCACCTTTTCCTCGTCAATTGGCGGTTTACTGTTGTGGTGCACTATAGGGTCAGCCCAGAGCCTACAAAGAAAGTCTGGCTCATCAAACTGAGATTGTTGCTTCGGCACGACCGCCCCTATCGCAGGGGGATAAGGTAGGAAACTTCTTGGCAGGCCGGACACTGACGGTATTGAGTTATTCATATGAAGATTTTGAGTCGGAGCTGTTCCCAGAGAGGGCAAATTCATTGAAGTTGGTGTTACCGATGATCCCGGATTTGATTTTGGTGAACTATTTGGAGAAACCTTAGGTTTTGATAAATTTAGCGGAGCATCAGGATCGGTAGGTTGGGGAGGGGTAGGCGAACGATTTGGCGGTGATGTACTTCTGCACTGACTACTATTGCTTCCCGTTCCACTCACAGCATTTGAAACACCTCTTTCAGCAAGAGCTGCCTGTATATGGGCTAGGTGGGTTGTTGTGTCCCACATCGGTTGAACTGGATATGGGGGTCGTAAAAATGGCAAAAATGGCACCAGTGGGTTCTGTTTTGTGAACTGTGCATTTATCTGGTTCTGAAGCTCCTGGAGACGATGGTCGTGCTGAAGCCGCTGGATGTGTTCCACCTGTAATCTCTCGGTATCATTCCCTTCCTGGAAACAAGAAAAGAACAACCAATTAAATCAAATCCATTAATATAATATCATCTGAAAATTTAATATGTATTAGCTAGATGCATTGTTTTTTTTTTTCTGTTTAATAGCTTTCTTTGATTTTAAACTATTAATCATGTCATATGTATCATTCAAACGAACATATATTTGACTCAGTCAGGGTCTTTGAATAGCCCAATAATAATTACGTATTTATGCAACAATTAGTCCCTTTTTGCCCCATCCCTTATTCATTGCCGAGACTGGGTTTAGATAATCAGATTTGTTTCTAGGGGACTAAAACAAAACATCAAAAAACTCACCGCCTTCGGAATGGGTTCAACAGTACTACCAAAGGGCAACAGCCCGCAAACGGCATATTTAAAAAAGGTGAAGGGATCGCTGGCTGAAAATTGAGAAATTCAAACACCCACACAGCAGAGTAGGTACATGAGAAGATAGTCTCGCCAAAGAATTGCTAAAATTCAAGGAAATCACTCCAGTCATCCCTTTTTATTGTGCAACAGTTTCACTTTGATGAGTAGTAGAATCGCAGCCTCTGGGGGCTTTCCATCACTTTGTTTTTAAACCCCTTATACCCAACTGGCGGCGTCACCCTCTCATCGGGGGCAAACCACAACTTCTAACATTGATGATGCAGACAACACGGGCCCTATAAGCGATATTTGGAAGTAAAACTTGGGAAAAGGATGCCGCTACCGCTTTGTATTTTTAACTAAATCACCTCTAACCCCTCTGGTTCTAGGCCAGTTAGCTTATTGGATATTTTAAGGCTTCTGGGTTGGCTGTGGATTTGAGCGAACCGGTAGCGTTTGCTGCGGATACGGAGGTCCTTAAGGTGATTAATAATGCAAACATAACAATAAAGCAGCAATAGATCCAAACGAATAACGTGCTTTACGACTTTTTTAAGCATGAACATGTTTGGGGATGCTTCGTTCCCCACAGAACAGGGATTATAAATATATAGGTACAGAAATTAAGCAATGGCTGTATTTTTCATTGAAAGGAAGGGTTGAATTAACTGAGACCGGATTGCTGACATAGGTACAATATGTACAAAATAACATTATTGATTAGATATGCCAAGATATACATATGTAAGTATCCGCATAAGAAACAATTTGTTTTGTTTAACCTTGTGTGTTGTTTAGGTATAAGAAACAATTTGTTTTGTTTATGCATGTGCACCGTGCATAGTTAGGTACCTAATGAAGTAAATGGGTTAGTAAAGCAAAAATAAATTATTTTTGTAACTAACCTAAATGCAAACTTCATAAATGACACAAGTTCAAAAATTCAATTCAAATCATTTGAAACTTAGGCGGAAAAGAAATAAACAAAATGTAGAAAAAACGTTTTTCCATAATAAATTTAGCCTGGGGTCCATTAGGAAAGTACCTATGCTTTTGCCTGCTACCTCACTTATATCGAAGCGATAAAAACAGCAAATATAAGTAGGGAGAGAAAACATAAATAAAAAACGATACCATATATAGGAGACAAATGACTTCCTGTCTAGGAAAATAAATCGTTTTGCTTGTAAGAATCCGTTTACTATTTCATTTCAATGGACTTCCTTGAACGGTGCATGGAACACAATTGAAAATTTCCTCCTTACTTGCTAATATACTATACCCCACATCCGTCTGCCGTACGCAGTCTTCTAGGGAGCCCTCTTTTCGTTACCGTCTAGCTTATCCATTTTCCTATAATATCGATAACTTTTTTTTTTATTGTTTGCTGGTGAATGCCACATTTTAGAAAAGTGTCTTGACTCTCATAAACACAAAGTCGGATATTTATAAGTACTCGTATGTCCTTTTCTATACCACACTGAAAAGCGGTTAATATATGTATACCTAATACATATATGTAGTAGTAGTAGTAAAACAACAGATATTATTTCTAATGCCAACATGTTTCCCTAAATTTTTTACTTAGTTACTTTAAAGTCTTTGAAGGTATGCTTGCTTTTGAATTAATTCGTTTATCTTCCCTGAATCATCCTATAATGTAATGAGACACAGCACTAAAAATTGGAACAGAGGGTCGAGAATTAAAATAAACAAGTGAAATGATGACAAATGCTATGCAAATAAAATAGATAAAAATATCAACAAAATTCCCTGTATATTGGCTAAATAGCAAAATAGATCAAAGGGACAAATTTTGTTTTCCTTTTGTTTTGTTTTGTTTTAAAGCAAGGGGGATGCTGCTACTGCTGCGTAATTGAGATTTGCATTGAGGAAATAAAAAGGGGAATTAAATGTGCTTTGTTTGCAAATGTTATTTGTTTGCGTCCCATTGAACCACAGCAGACTGAACAATTCCATCATCAATAGTAATTTATCACGTTACCAAATTGATGGCATGAATTACTTTCCGGCAAAAAATTATCATAATCAATCAATGTTTAAGTTGTGTTATTACTTTTGTGCAATAAAATCTTGCCTTGCAATAATTTGAAGTAAAAGATGATAAAGAGAGTTTTACCATAAAATAAGAGAATAAGTGTTAAATTAGCACACGTGTTTTAAATTATGTTAAGTATACAAAATATTTTTCATTGCGGATATTTGTCATTTTAATTTGCTTGCTCTAAAAACTAGTCAATAATTTTTTATTTATAATTTTCGATTAGCGACACGTTAAGATGTGATTTATATACCTACATAAATGAATAAGTAGATCTCACTAAATCACCTTCTTTATTATTTATTTAACGACTTGGGCTCTGAAACTGTTTTTCGTAACTCTGCAGCCTCTTGAAGCTTGAGTGTGCCCCTTTTGGAGTAGTTTTTTGAGAACATTTTTGGAAGTTTGGCGTACCATTTCCCGAAATTTTCGTTCCCGGATTTTAATTTCCTTGGAATGCTTCAACAGTGTCTCCAAAATTTTGGGGCTATGAGAATTTTTTTACATGCAATTAATAAGATAAATTTATCTAGATCAGAAAAATTTTGCGGTGTAAAATCATATCAGAGCAATGTTGATTCACGAGGTAAGTAACATTAAGGGCTCCCGCAGACTACAAATTTTTAATTCAGTCGGATCGGGCTCCTCGCCTCGCAGAGAAAGGGAATTAAGTAGAACTTACGGATGGCTTCGGGCTAATTAACACATTACCTACCGCTCAAATCTTATATACGAAATAAATTTACAGAAATAAAATTCGTTGAACTATGTACATTACATGTGTTAACATTATAAATCTAAATTTATCAATAAATGATAAATGACCTTACAAGATATTGTTTCTTTTATTAAAAACTGTAAACAAGCAAATCCAATTAAGTTGGTCATTATTATGCTACCAAAATGATTCATTATGTATGTACATTATGTACCTACATGTTTTCCTCATTTTTACTAGTTTTGTTACAAGCTACAAAGTAAGTATGTTGAATTTAATAATCTTTATATAACTGGAATCTTTTCAATTTTACATATTGTATTTAATATTGTACGTATCATTTTGTAATTACAACAGCGTTAAGTAGTGAAATTAACTACGGCAACATAACACATTAATACCGAAACGTTTTATTTAAGCAATGTGAGCATGTGAAATTCAGAGTTATAGTTGTAGTTCTATATATTTTTACAATTTAGATTCATTCCACTGAAATGTATTTTCAAAAGATGGTCCTTATTATTTTTACGTGACAACGTTCTTATTTTTACAAAATGAAGTAGTAAAATTAATTACGTCCCCATGCCAATTCAATAACGAAACGTCTTATTTATGGTACATGCGGCTTTTAACATTGTTCATTATTAATTCAACAAGAAACGTGTATGAAGCCATTTCATAACGAAAAATAGTAAAATCATAGGTGTTTTCGGCGCTTTTTACATTGAATTTTTCTGAGTGATACCTTTATGTTAAAAAAAAAAAAAATAGACTCCTCAAAACTCTGGACCTCTACGATTTTTGCAGTGCAACTGTCAGTACCGATTATTTCAAATAAAGGAATCGCAAATTGTGAGAATATGCAATTGTGTAATATAATTAAAAAATCATTATAAATCGGCTTCTCCCCCAAAAATTTGTCGATTCTATAAGGAGGGAAAATTTTCCGCTGTCTCCGTAGCATATGGTTTTTCCTCAGTAGATTGTGGCAATAATAAGGAAATCACATCTATGTATGCACGTTTTGCAGAACAAATTAAATTTGCTGTCTGTAAAGTTATCACCACTACCATTTGCAATCGATTCAGAGGACTTATAAAATCAGTAATCACTTGTGCAAAAGGAAAAGAAGTTAGCTAGGGGACGAACGAGCTACACAGTGATTTTATTAACACAATTAACTTTTGAATAATTGCATTTCGTATAATACGTAACTGGGCTTTATAGATAAAAAGATAAATATGTAGAAGAATAATTGGAATAGAATTTTAAAAATGTTTCGGTTTCTTCAAAAGAGAATACTTTGAATTTTTCATTATAGTTTTTTGAAACGTTTAAAGGAAAGACAAAGAGGCATAATCATTGGATACACCTTCCTAAAAGCTATATCATACGGTTCCATTAAAATTATTTTCTGTATATGGTAGATCAAAAGATTTTTACTTGGTTTCGTTTCATTCATTCCCATAAAATCCGGCAGGCGATGTACAGTTTATTGTTCATGCATAGAATCACTCTTATAACCGAAGAACCTTCATTTCCATGATGACCTCTGGCCCGGGAACAAACCTTTATTTGTGACGCATTCAATATCCCGGTAAAATGGAATAAAAATCAGAAATTAAAGAGCATAACAACATCAAACAACAGAGACCAACTCGTTCGTTGCATCCTTGAAAAGGTTCCTACAGTCAGAAGTGGCTGGTCAGTCATAGAAGCCCCCATAGGGCTCTTTTCCTTTATTTTGCTTGCTTGTTGTTTTTTCAGCCTCTTTTTTTCATTTTTACCATACGTCTAGCATAAAGCTCCAATTTTGTTTTTGTATTGCTCTTTCTATGGGTGAAAATTCTCTCTCTTCCACTAAATCTTTATGCAAGCACTGGATATCCGAGCTCTGAACAAAAGCACTCTTGTGAATATCTAAAAAGGATTTGTGCT
This sequence comes from Machimus atricapillus, assembly GCA_933228815.1. Lineage (NCBI taxonomy): Eukaryota > Metazoa > Arthropoda > Insecta > Diptera > Asilidae > Machimus > Machimus atricapillus. The sequence continues at coordinate 54,095,577 of OW121785.1, forward strand.
CAGGTCAGCTGCCATATATTAAAACATGCTCTCGGACGAATCTAGACCTTCCACTCGGAAAATGCACGAGGAAAAGCACTACGGCGAGTTTTTTCCTTTCATTTTTATGTTTTGTACATTAAAAGCAAACACATATTGACCATTTTCTGCATCCTTCTCTAACATTTTTTCCATTCTCTAACCCTCTAACTTCCCACAAAAAAGAAAAGTCTTGCCGCTTACTAGAAGAGATGCCAGTAAAAGGAGACCAAACCTTCGTTCACTAGAATTTTCCTTTGATTAAAATGCTATTCAAGAATTCTTTCTCTTGAACTTTTCTTATTTTGTTCATTTGGTTTTATTTAGATTTGGTTTTTTTCTTTACTTTTCGTTCTGAGCTAGCTTTGCCTCAATCTGAATTTTCAGTAATAGAATTTAAGCAACAAAGTGAACAAGCGTCCAACAGTCAATTCAAATTGAAAAAACAAATACGCTTAAAGGACATCTGTCCCCTACCGAAGGTGGTGGAGCATCTAATATTTAATTTGAAGTCCTGATTTGTTGGTTATCATCAGCCCTTTTTTAAAATTTTTAAACTTCTTCAATAAGTAGCTGATACTGCTTAGTCATTTATTAATCACTAGCGAATACCCGGCGTGTGCTACTACGCTGAAAAAAGAAATACATTTTGTTTATTTGTTGGAAAAAAAGGAAATTTTCGTCTTTTTTATTGTGCGTCTTGTCCTCCCTGGAGACCACAAATTGTTAATATGCGGTGCCAGCTATCGGAAAGCTAGCACAGCCCCTATACCCTATACTCCTATCGTAAAATCATCTCAGTAAACTTTGAATTTAATTTTTTGCATTTAAAGTGTTATAATCTGATCGAAGTAGGTATTATAAAGTTTTTCGATTTGTTATTAGCTCTTTTATTTTACCAAGAAAAAAAATTTTTTTTGGGCTAGGAACCTTCACCGGCGTACGCAGGACAACTCACCAAAATTTCATCACAATCGGATAAATGGCTTAGGAACGCATAGAGGATATACATAGGTACATACAAACAAACATTCATTTTTATATATGTATATAGTACAGTCACTGAAGGGTTTCACCTCCGATTTCGTTGAACCTCCATCGATTTGCATGAAAATTGGTGAGTAGTTAGAGGATACCTCAATAAACAAAAGTGACATAGTGCCAACTTGCGCTTTCACCCTGGGGGTGGATGCCACCCCTTCTCGGGGGTGGAAATTATTTTTCGAAAAATAACCCCTGGAATCGATAGAGGGACCAATTCTAAGCTAAATTTGTTATATAAAGTTATTAAAAAAATTAAATAAAAAAATATTTTTTAAAGACAAGCTTTTATTTAACAATGAAATATAAAAAATATACTAAAAAGGAAAAAATAAGTTTTTGCTAAAATTTATCAATTTTGGGCCTAATATATATTTCAACGAAATATACCTTTAACGTATTTCTTCACGGTATTTCTGTATTTGTATGACTATAAATAAAAGCTTGGGCGCTCTCATTACAAGCGAAATTATGCTGAAATTACACAATATTTCGCTTCGTTTCACTACTGCTATTGTTTATAATTTTAATATCTAATGAGCGCCCAAGCTTTTATTTATAGTCATACAAATACAGAAATACCGTGAAGAAATACGTTAAAGGTATATTTGGTTGAAATATATATTAGGCCCAAAATTGATAAATTTTAGCAAAAACTTATTTTTTCCTTTTTAGTATATTTTGTATATTTCATTGTTAAATAAAAGCTTGTCTTTAAAAAATATTTTTTTATTTAATTTTTTTTTGAGACTAAAAAACGATGTCTTTATTAGTAAAAGAACGTCAAATTGAAATGTCAAAAAGGCGTTAGCAAGACGCTGAGTAACTAGTGCGTGGTACCGTTTGAAGCTGAATCGTGCATTAGCATCTTGAAACTCTTCTTTAGAACTTATGCGTTATTATATTAGACGTCCGCCATATTGGATTTAGAATAACGTCACATTACTTATTGTATTTCGCTTATCAAGCCCTTTCATTTGATACCCATATCATAGGGGTTACTATGAAAATTATAAATCGCCATTTTGTGACGTCCGCCATATTGGATTTAGAAATGGCGTTACTATCGTTTCCTACTCTTCAAGCTCTTTCATTTGATACCCATATTAAGGGGTTCGAACAAAATTACATGGTCCACCATCTTGTGGCGGCGGCCATTTTAAAGATATTGCAATTTTGAGTATTGCATATTGCATTGTCACCAGAACTAAAGGTGTATGCAAAATTTTAGCCCAATAGCTTCATTGGAAGTGGGTGAAATATTGATTGCAAAATTCCAGGACACACGGTAAAGTTAATATAAAGCTGGTAAAATAAATCAATACTTTTTGAGTTATTAAAGATCAAAGATTTTGATTTCTCGTGAAAAAAATGCATGTTTTAAAGCGGTTTTTCATCAATAACTCAAAAACTATAAGTTTTTACAAAAAAGTTGTCATTACCAAAAGTGAAGCTAATAAAAAAACGAATAAAATGCTTCCTTAAAAAAACCTTTTAGTACTAATTTAAAGTGAGCTATAGGTAATTGAATGTATATTTTTTTTCGGCGAGTACTCAAATCTAAGTATTCAAGCTCAAATAACGGAAAAACGATGCATTTTATAAAAAATACTTATTGAACACTTTTCAAAGTACTCACAAATACCTTTAAAATGAGCTTTCGAAAAAGTTGATAGTATCAAAATTAAGCAAGTTATGATGAAAATAAGATGACCCTTTCGAATTTTTTAGGAAAAAGTGAACAATAAAACCCACGCCATTTCAACAAAAATTAAAATTTGTAGTAATTCCTATAAGACCTTTTGTATTTTAGCATAAGTAATGACGTAAAAAATTTGGACCGGTTTAGAATGCATATTTTAAGAAAAAAATATGATTTAAACAAATCAGAATTTTTCAAATTTTCGTAAATTTCATTTTCTTTTGATAATAACTCCAAAAATACTCGATATACGTTCTCGATATATTTCGTTCTCTAGTACTTTTTACGTATATCGAGTATTTTTGGAGTTATTATCAAAAGAAAATGAAATTTACGAAAATTTGAAAAATTCTGATTTGTTTAAATCATATTTTTTTCTTAAAATATGCATTCTAAACCGGTCCAAATTTTTTACGTCATTACTTATGCTTAAATACAAAAAGTCTTATAGGGATTACTACAAATTTTAATTTTTGTGGAAATGGCGTGGGTTTTATTGTTCACTTTTTCCTAAAAAATTCGAAAGGGTCATCTTATTTTTATCATAACTTGCTTAATTTTGATGCTATCAGCTTTTTCCAAAGCTCATTTTAAAGGTATTTGTGAGTACTTTGAAAAGTGTTCAATAAGTATTTTTTATAAAATGCATCGTTTTTCCGTTATTTGAGCTTGAATACTTAGATTTGAGTACTCGCCGAAAAAAAATATACATTCAATTACCTATAGCTCACTTTAAATTAATACTAAAAGGTTTTTTTAAGGAAGCATTTTATTCGTTTTTTTATTAGTTTCACTTTTGGTAATGACAACTTTTTTGTAAAAACTTATAGTTTTTGAGTTATTGATGAAAAACCGCTTTAAAACATGCATTTTTTTCACGAGAAATCAAAATCTTTGATCTTTAATAACTCAAAAAGTATTGATTTATTTTAATAATTTCATATACCAAATTTAGCTTAGAATTGGTCCCTCTATCGATTCCTGGGGTTATTTTTCGAAAAATAATTTCCACCCCCGAGAAGGGGTGGCATCCACCCCCAGGGTGAAAGCGCAAGTTGGCACTATGTCACTTTTGTTTATTGAGGTATCCTCTAACTACTCACCAATTTTCATGCAAATCGATGGAGGTTCAACGAAATCGGAGGTAATAGCCGATTTTTGCGTTCAGTGACTGCACTAATATAGATAGATAATAGAAGACGATAGTAAGTTATTATTGGTGATTATAATCTGCACAAAGTTCATTCCACCTTTGAATGAAATTAGAATTGTATATATACATACTTCATCTTACCCAGTTTGTTGCATGGAGGCAGGCAGCCATTCTGCACACTACATTACAGATCGGCAAGATAAATAATAATAGTTTTCTTAAGAATCGCACATAAAACGCTTTGATCTCTGGGAAATAATAAAGTGAAAACTTCGGGAAAATTATCGCTATCATTGAGTTCTTCAGTAGTATAATTAGCTTCTTTTTGCTTAACTTGTATTTTCATGTGTATACATTGAAACTTTGAATTACGTAGAGGAGAGGTGTAAAAATTAAAAAATTACTAGCGTATTACTTATGGTAGTGATATCAAAACTTTCAAAATTACATTGGCTTGATAGAGTTTCCCTTTTCTTTTTTAAAGAAGAGAAAAGAAGTCAATAAAATAGGAAACATAAAGAAAGGGTTTTCTATTATGAGCGCTCGAACTTTGAACTGAAATAAAACAACAGTTGTATACAATTTTAATGAGTTTCTTTATTCAATGTAAAGTATGCTTTGATACCATTAAGTGTGGAAAATAACATCGTTCAGTTGACCGCCACGGGTCCGTTTCGTAGCATGGATTCTTTGGACCCAATTTTCGATGTATTTCTCACATAATTCAGGCGGTATTTCAGCGATAACATGTTCAATGTTGTCTTGCAATGCATTAAGTGTTTGTGGTTTGTTGGCATAACACATTGAGTTTACATAACTCCATAAGAAAAAGTTCAGTGGTGTTAAGTCGCATGACCTTGGAGGCCAATTGATTGGTCCATTTCTCGAAATAATAGATTCACCAAACTTTTCATCCAGCAAATTGATTGTTTCATAAGCTGTATGACATGTGGCACCGTCTTGTTGAAACACATGTCGTCTACATCAATATCAGCAATTTTTGGAAACAAAAATTGATTGAGCATTGCTCTGTAACCAATTCCATTGACAGTAACTGTGGCCCCTGCATCAATTTTGAAGAAAAATGGATCAATTATGCAAACAGACCATAAACCCACACCAAGCAGTCAATTTTTCTGGTTGCATTGGCTATTGTTGAATTTGTTGTGGATTGCTTTCACTCCAAATTCTGCAATTTTGTTTGTTAACGAAATCATTCAACCAGAAATGTGCTTCGTCCCTGAAGATGATTTTTTTGCCAAAATGAGGATTAATTTCAAGTTGCTCTTTTTTGATAATTTGCACACGTTCTTTAATTGTGTATCTATCCATGATAAAATGGTATAATGCACTGACAATAAATGTCAAAAAAATTTGGATGATCGATTTCTAGTATTGGCACACCAGAATGTCAAACATCGAGCGCCCCTATTGGAAAACTCATTAAACAGGGTGTTCGGAGGTGGGAGGGAAATATTGCAGGAGGTGAAAGGTCAGACCAAGCCAAGCAAAAACTCGTATGGGGGGGTATCTCGCACCGTTCGGCAGTTACAGGGTGATTCGTAATTCAGGATGTTGCCTTGCTCTTGTATTTTTATCTTTTTTTCTACGAATCGCAGCGAGCCCAAGCCGATCTCAAAAAATCACTATTTCGAAGCCCTTTCCAAAAAGGTCAACACCGCCCCCTATCCCCAACCCTTTGGCCACAATCACCCCCGGAAGTTGAAAAATTAGCTTTTATTACACGATTTTTCACCTTTCGCCCCACTTTTCTCCGAAATTCACGTTATTAACATACCTACTTTTTATTTTTTTTTAGTTACCTACCTAATTACCTTTCCAATAAGGTGCAACATGCCCAGGTAGAAAGGGGTTGCAAAAATCCTGAAATTAAAACATCCTCACAGGTACCTAATTTTTTTATTGCACCATAATGGAAAAGTCGTTAAGTAAACAATTTTGATGACAGCAAGGTCGGTAATTAGTTTTTAAGTGAATAAAGTGTATTTTTTTAGTTAACTTAAGTATAATTTCATAAAAAATTCGAATTGTCATGATATTCTGTAAAAGGATTTTTGTAAATAAATTTTTGTATCCTTTTTCTATCTGGGCATGTTGCACCTTTTTGGAAAGGTAATTAGATAGGTAACTTAAAAAAAATAAAAAGTAGGTATGTTAATAACGTGAATTTCGGAGAAAAGTGGGGCGAAAGGTGAAAAATCGTGAAATAAAAGTTACTTCCGGGGTGATGGGGCCAAGGGGTTGGGGATAGGGGGCGGTGTTGACCTTTTTGGAAAGGCCTTCGAAGTAGTAATGTTTTGAGATCGGTTTGGGGTCGCTGCGATTCGTAGAAAAAAAGATAAAAATACAAGAGCAAGGCAACATCCTGATTTACGAATCACCCTGTGTAACTGCCGAGCGGTGCGAGATACCCCCCCCCCCCCCCCCCCACCCATACGATTTTTTGCTTGTCTCGGTCTGACCTTTCACCTCCTGCAATATTTCCCTCCCACCTCCGAACACCCAGTATATACAAATAAGTAACTTAAGGTATCAAAGTATTTCGAGGTACATTATTACTCCACGAATTCAATCAATTTTGAACAAAAGAAATTCGAACTTTTTACTAATATTAGCAAAACACTTTGCTTGCTTTTGAATAATTTAGATATAGAAAATACAGACATGAAGAGAAGGATTCTCAATAAATTTATACATTCCCGCCCCTAAAAAATATCCTACAGATAATTTAAATGGTTTCACATGAGCTGCCTCGATGCACAGCTTTATGAGAGGAGATAATTTCAATTGAAAATTTCTAATCCCAGTATCGTATCTTCTCATAATGGGAACCAAATTTTCATTGGTTGTACTACATCAATAAGAGGGTATTGGAGAAATACAGTATGAGAAAAGAACACAACTAATACAGGTGAAATTTCTGTAGGGAAAACTGAAATAATCCCAATGAACGTAGAGAGAGGAGTGCACCCTGCACTAAAACAGGATATAGTGTGCCCCTTAGCTCCCCCTCTTCTCGTAACCATTGCACACAAAGCGCCCTTTTCGGAATTTTGTAGAGCGAAAGACTTTTGTTCTACGAAAATAGGCACACTAAAAGGCTCCTTTGTGCCCCGAAAAGACCCTTTTCATCTCTTGACGACGAATAAATTATACGTTTCGGTAGTCGCAATAATTTTATATTGTTTGTTTTATCTGGTTGTATTCGTGCTGACTGATGTCTTTATCCGCTTGCCCACTGATAGAAGGACTATAGATGGATGAGACATTGTAAATCAAGGGGTGCGTGGGAGTGAATACGTCTCGTATTATACGCAATTTATTTGATTTAGTTAGACAAGAGTTCTTTTCTTAACCTCTGTTCTTTGCATTTATGTGTATATAAATATGTATATATACATATATATGTATATATATTTTGTTGTTGTTTTGTTTCTGTTTCAAGATTTATTAGAGATGCTCATTGTTTGTGCCGCGTCAAATGCGGTGTACATTTTGAACATTTTTTAAAGTAATTTTCACCTTTAAAAAAATTATGTAAGTAATAACCAAGAAAAAAATACTAATATTGCATTCTGTCACTATATGTTATATAAGTATTTTGGTACTTGATAGCAATGCTTCAAATTTAATGGTGCTTATGTAAAGTATGAGGGATGGTGCGATAAATCATTCAGGATTTAAATCAAGTGTTCACACATCCGTAGTCTGATTGCAATCGGTGACAATGTAATTTTCCATCATTCTCTTGAATTTGGATTGATGTGAAATTGTAAAAAATACAGTAAAAAGGAAAAGGACATTAATAAGGATCTCAGTTTATACATTTAAGCGTATTTTAAATTCAATCGAGTGCAACGCACTGCTTAATCCATTCGAATGACACCCTTCTTTTCATTGAAATTGGATATAGCTGGTGGTTATAATTCTCTTTGCCTGAGCCACTCGATCTCTGAAGGTGCAAAATTGTAAAAAGATTTCACACAACAGAAGAAGAAAATTATTTTTTACAATACAATTGAGCAAATAAATTGTACCTTGTCACCTTTAATACTGAAATACATGAAAGTAAAATCAATGTGATGGGGACTTCAGACACTCTTCATGTTAGTTTTATTTATTGATTTTGAATAGAATTTAACATTTTAGTTCATATTATTCTTTCAATATGTACAGTAATTAAAGCCTAAGGCCACTTTTATGTAATTTTTGCTCATCTAGTATGTAAACCTGAAATAGTTATGGGGGTATTTTCTGACATGGGATCGGGTAAAGTTGCTTTATACAAACTAATGTGAATTGAGTAAAAATGAAGTGAAAAAGACTAACAAGATCAGCAACCATTCTTCAATGCATTTCACCTTTTTTGTGGTCATATCTATTCGTACGACTATGCCATAACAAATCAGACCGTATAATGCCCTTGCAGTGCGAAGAGTAGTCTCATAGTACGTCCTGAGCACAGTGTACTTGTCAGTACCAATTGACAAATTGCATACAAAAGATATAAAAAAATCTAAAGAGAGTTTGTGCCTTGTCGGCGTTGTAAAAATTAAAACATTCATTCATTTTGCATATGATTTTCGCAAGCACACCTTGGATGTCGCAGTGTGCTTTCCTTACTTGTTCTTAAAAACCTGCGGTGAAATGAATGAAGTGCATATGAAAGCAAAACGAGAAAATTTCAAAGAACTACAATTTTTTCGCTTCGTGTAAATGTGTATAGAAATAGTAACAATAACAAGTATAACAATTATAATGAACATCATCAAAATCAAGCATGAAGTCTAGAGCGTAGTATTGTATGATGCACCAAACTCCGGGTGATTAAATTTATGTAATAAACATTGTACATCATCAAAGCAAAAAGTAAACGTAAGCAAATAGTAAAAATAATACAACCACAAGTATATTATCTGTAAATCGACGACGCAAATTTAATTTCTGTAATAATATAATTATGACAAAGCTTCCTTAGCTATAATGCGAAAATCAAGTAATACAAATTAATATCATGACGAACTTGGGTTTTAGAAAATAAAACACATATATAAGGAGCGATTAACCCGAATAGCTTTCTATTACCGAAAAGAAGAAAACAAAAATTATAAATAAATTAACACAAACAGTAAACTTTGTCTGCAATAGCATTTTAGCATGATTAAGCTTTTTATTGTTTTATTAGAAATTGAGACTATCAAAAAGGCTATGTCAAGGTGAGATAACGATAACGTTGTTGCCACAGCCCCTGTCGCGAAACAATAACAACTGATTCACACATTCATATATGTTTTTAAAATGGCATTGATATATCTTGCTGTGTTTAATTTCTTATTAGTATAAATTGGATATCCTTTTTACAACTTGAAACTAATCGAACTACATATATCTAGGATTCATTCAGTGATAGTAAAATAATTCGGTTAATTATCGCCTGAATAAATGCGACTGCTAGTAGTAAATGATATAAAGTAAAAGGTAAAGGCATTTTTCTTTTGATGGTAGTAAATTTTCTTTTACCCACCACCTCAAGAGAACGTCATCAAGTAAAGTTATTTTTTCTTCTTGGTCCAGCAATTCTTCCGCGTGTCCTTTTACAAATCAAATCTACATACATAATAAAACGAAAATTAGGCATTCATCATGTTTACCCACGGAAAGGACTCTAAACATAAACACAAACAGAGGAAGAAACATTAAAAAATAAAGAGAAAAAAGAAAATATGTCCCCTGATTTTTCCTACAGCAGAAATTTTCTTTCCCTTTGTACAGCCGGTCAGTGCAAAGCGAATTTACGAACTTTTATTTGTTTTTCATTCTAGCGCTAGTGGACGACTATGCAGATAGACTTCGACGAGATACTAAGGATCAATGGGAGGTGAATCCTTGCTGGTAAAGGGCTGGAAATTCGCGGGAGATTGTGAGGGACAACAAACTCTAACAAAATTTGGAAGCAAATAAAACTACGCTCGCGCTCACATTGACTTGAAATAAAAACAACATGAAAAGTTAATCAAATGCAGCGACAGACAACGATGGGTCTCGTCCCAGGTACGTAAAAAAATATACGACATTAAAGAAGTGGAGGGCGCTTGAATAAATAAATAAATGGCGGAGCTAAATAGAATATTTCAAGCAAATGAAAAAAATAGACAAATTTCGGGTAAATGCCCAGTGTTTTTGATTTTTGTGGAAAAGGAAACATAAAACAAAAATGAACAGAGTGGAAGGTATATTTTCTTTTAGAAAAGGACGGCTCCGTTTCACCTTCATGTTTAGGGCGGTAAAAAGTTTTGGCTAATGTTAGGTCATTTTAAAATAACTTGTTTGCTAGTTGAATTTAAATATAGGTACTTGCAGTACTTATACCGCTAATTATTTTTATGTATTTTATGGTATTGTATTAATAAAATATAATATTATAACTTGAAAAAAAGATCCCCTACGACAGCAAAGTAAAGAAATCAGTTTTCAGGGCGTATAAGCTCTATCCGTACGTTACCACTTTTTGACAAAATAAACAGAAATTTTGCTATCAGAAGGTAGCTAAAGCTCCATTGAAATCGAATAAAAATTTCACAAGCGTTAAGTACTTAGGTACCTATCAGCTGGATAGTGACGGATAAAACTTATGCATAAAAACCAAATAGAACGTCATCCTCATGTTGACCCTCCAAAGTCAATATCACCCCAATAGCTAACAAAAGTGCAAAAGGAAAAAGTTATTTATGAGAGCAAATTTAAAGCTTAATTTAAAATGAAATTGAAAATTTGCCATGTGATTGGGAAAATCGAATTGAGGATATCATCCATCCCAAAAGCCCTAATGTTAGTGCTTCTGATACTGCTTCTCGGCCCATTGCAGGGAGGAGGAACAAACTTTGTATATAAGTGAAAAATCGCTTTCCTCTATACCTATGCATTTATTTCGAATGGTTAAATACTGTTTTTTCTTATGTTTCGCTAAAATATCACACAGTATTATTAATCTCTATACTAATTTGGTCTCAATTAATATTTAGGTAATCCTAACTGCTATTTGCCGCTTAAGATTTGAAGAAAGTTTTTTTTCTTAACGATAGCATTATATGGGACTAATGATATTTCAAAAGTAACAATTCCCCTAAATATATATATGTATGTATGTATGGAGCTTTAATGCAACAGCTTTTGATGTTCACTCTGTTTCTCTCTTCATCAAAGTCACTATTAATTCCCTTGAGCCCTGTCCACTGTTCAAATTATGAATGAAGCACAATACAACGGGAATCCTTAGCAATCTGGTCTTTAGAAAATTTTCGTTTAGTTTACTCCAAAAGGAACCTATCAATCTTCATCGCTAACATCTATAGCGGTCGAGACAATAAGCGACTAATAAGCGCAGCACATCAATTGTTCACCCATGGATGTGTTATCAATCGGGAACTCTCCCTTAGGCGGGAAATTTCCGGGAAAGGAAAGATGGATAATGACGACTTCTACATTCTTTGGTGACGAAAACACGTTACGGATTATTTTTTGGGGAGAAGCAATAATTGCTCGCAAAGACGTTGATAGTACTTAACCTTTATTGTTTCATATATAGAAGACTGCTTGTTGTTGTCATTTTTCTTGCTTTCTTACTCTACATGCTAGCATATGTACCTCCTGCTAGGATTTTAATGACACGGTGCCATGAAGGGGTTCCACCGAATAAGCAAATAGCAAATACTATGGTGTGTCGAACATGAAGTGGAATACAAAGGGGTGCTCAGAGCTTAGCATTTCTGGAATAAGAAAAGGGATAATTGTTTCGCCTGGTTAGGTACTGCTTGTACTTTGCTCGTGTAACTCCGAACAGTGCTGCTTCTTAAACTGAAAGATTGCATACGATTCAAGTTAGGTGCTCTCATATATTTTATTAAAAAAACAAAACCACTTTAGAATTTTGTTATATTACCTTTACTGCATGATGCAATCAAACGCCCTTGCGAAATATTATATGTTGACAAAGAAAAACAAAATCCTATTTCGCTACGGATTGGCGCCTGCTGGTGTTTTCCTTGCCTTCTCAGCATGGGGTTGATGCGTGCGGACAAATTATTATGGGCGGAATGCTAACAATATCTTTCAATTTAACAGGTCATTGTTGGTTGACTTCGCCCTTTATTCCATTTTCATTTCATTTGTCATGGTTCGGATGCGCCCACCGAGTTATGGCTTCTTTCCCTAAATTTCTTACAGTTAAAGGAGGACCGAAGCTACAGGAGGTTACCAAGATTTTCTTCTTCTGAAGTTATACTAGGGATGAATAAATTTTTTATTTCTTACGCTTTAATAAGACCAATTTAGAAAAATTGTTATTATGTACATACTTTTTATTTATTAAATTTGTCGATAATGCCCAAAGGACCCTGCACAAAATGTATGGAAAAGGCCTTTCGGTGAAATGAGCTGAAATTTTGGGAGTAGGTAGTTTTTGCGATGCTGATCAAAAGTCCCAAAGGGCTGAAAGCTCCACAATGGCTACTTTTTCATTTATAGCGGGTTGAAGTTGCCAAAAATTGACAATGGGTCCACCTAGAAAATGCTTAATAAGTTCTTTCAGAGATATCCTACAATACTGGTTGATAACGCATTGGAAAGCTGAGCCTTCAGGTTTTCCAATGATACTACCCACTGCCCAATCCGCCGACAAAAAAGCGGGAGAGACCCTGTCAAATTTCGACAATGGCAATTTCAAAGCCCAAAATTTAACCTTGAGGCTACGTTTCCAATGCTGGAGTGTGCTTTCGCTGAGGCTCAGCGCAGATTGAGCCTGTTTCCAATGCGAGCGTAGCGTGAATGATAATGATAATGAACTAGATGGAGTTTTTAAAGCTCTTCTGATTCCCTTTCTAAAAAAACATTTATTTTTGGCCAAAAAGAAGTAATTCAAAAACCAAAATATATTTTGATAATTACAATATCCTTTTGCCGTGAAATTGCGCGAAATGAGTTATAGAAGATGTCTTTAAAATATTGAGAAAAACAGGTGGCGCTCGCGCATTCGAAATTCTAGTCGATCATGCTGAGACCTCATAAACAGCTGACTGCAGTTTATTAACGAAATGAATGAAATTCGAAATTCACGCTACGCTCGCATTGGAAACAGGCTCAATCTGCGCTGAGCCTCAGCGAAAGCACACTCCAGCATTGGAAACGTAGCCTCAAGGTTAAATTTTGGGCTTTGAAATTGCCATTGTCGAAATTTGACAGGGTCTCTCCCGCTTTTTTGTCGGCGGATTGGGCAGTGGGTAGTATCATTGGAAAGCCTGAAGGCTCAGCTTTCCAATGCGTTATCAACCAGTATTGTAGGATGTCTCTGAAAGAACTTATTAAGCATTTTCTAGGTGGACCCATTGTCAATTTTTGGCAACTTCAACCCGCTATAAATGAAAAAGTAGCCATTGTGGAGCTTTCAGCCCATTGGGACTTTTGATCAACATCACAAAAACTACTTACTCCCAAAATTTCAGCTCATTTCACCGAAAGGCCTTTTCCATACATTTTGGGCGGCCTTTAATAATTAGCTGTATCCGAGAGAGCAGATCGCCTTTTAAAATTGTATGTCCCCATAGGTATCATACACCTAATATGTAAATATAAGAAACTTAAAGCAACTTTCTTGAAAACTAAGTAATTTGCAAATAATCCATCAATTTACTTTTGTATGAAGGACAAAATTTTAATTACACTAATGGAATTGATGCCTTTACGACCCTTCAAGCAAGAAACCACAAGTTGTTTTGTGTTAGAAAATAGTCACAAATTACCATAGACAAAAGTTCCTGAAATGATTGAAAGAAATCTGTGTTATACATTTGACCATTTCTTGACAAGCAAAGAAAAAGGGTGAAATCTTTGTACTTGCTTTTGCTTAAAAGTCATCAGGTACGAATAATTGTAGGTAATACATGATCCAAAAAGTCAATGAATATACAAAGGGTTGTAATGCAGATAAAGGTTTTTTTAGACAAAGTCAAATACCGTTTGGTTTTTCTGAGGTAAATAATTCAAAATCGTTTAATTTTGAAAAAGGATGTGTGTAATCTATTTCATACATTATAAAAAATGTCAAATAATGAAAAGACTTTATTTGTTCCCCTTCTCTTATTATTCTCTTTCAACTTCCGCAAACCCCATGAAATTTATCAACACCACCCCAACATTCCTTTCAGTTAACATATAGTTAATAAATCGTTTCATACTTTGAACTTTCTATTTAATTATCTTAATTATTCTCGATAAACTCCCTCACACCTCAACCCACCAACCAATTGGGGGCGTACCCTCAGCGGTTGACGGTTTCCTGATCTATTCGCATAGCTCGCACCAACAACATTGTCAATGGTTTTGTAAATTAGATGAAATGAATGAAAACACCCTCAGGAGCAATGAAAACTCAAGCCTAACTGAAAGAATCTTTCGGAATTTGGTTTTCTGTCTCCGCCAGTAGTAGTAGGTATACTTTGGATTTAAGTTTTAATTCTTAAGGAGAAATTTTCTTTAATTATGTAATGTTCAGCTCAAACAAGCTTTTAAATTAAATTAAAACATAAATATGCGTGACAGATCGGAAAAGAGTTCTAAAACTTTTTTGTAAGACATAAACATAAATAATTAAGACAAAATTCGAGACATTACAATAAGGTTAATCGAATTTTTGATATACATTTCACGCTAGCATGAAAATTTAAGAAGCGAAAGAAACATGCTTAAAAGTATAGATTGTCAAGAAAAAAGAACAATATTTTTCAAAGAATGAACAATGAAAACCAAGCAAATCCAATCATTCAAGTATATTCGCGGCGCCGCCGCGTGTATTAATTTTATAGTGTGAATCAAGTCATTAATTTGTTTAACTCCTTGCTCTCTATTCATTCATAGATTCAAGTTTCTAGCCGTAAGCGATCTCACTGATCTTTCTGTATCTTTGGAGCGTTCAGCATTAACAACAACAATGCGGCGTGTATCATAATCATTCTGATTTCTCTCAGATCTTGTCAAAGATGCGTGATAACATTTTGATTTGCTTATTATCATTCTATATAGCATATACAATCAAGCATCACATGATGCTATGGCCGATGAAGACGATTCTGACGATAATAATGATGATCGCCGTGCTCGCGTAAGATGAAGAAAATAAATCCACTTGCTTCTGAGCACGATTCTCGATATATTTTAAGGCCGAGGTCGAAGATCTGTGAGAATCACTACCATTGCCCAGCTGAGCGCATCTCGTCGTCATTATTACGACGGATGGTTGTAACTACTATGTGCTACTCTATAATTGGTGTAGCCGTGTCGATTTTTCTACATTTTTCTTGCCAACAATTATAGATCAACATAAGTGTGGCACTGTGTGCCTTTAAGCTGTCGTTCTTAGCACACACAAAAAAACAAAAAAAAAAACTGCCAATGTTTTTCGTTGCTATTTCATTCATTCTTTGTTCATATGCAGCATCCGCCGAACTCTTGTGAAGATATCTAAGAATAAACTCGTGCAACCGAATAGATTCCTACAGACTTCTCTCTTTTTTCACTTTTTTTTCTAAATTGTTTTTATTATGCCCTTTCCCCAACAGCAAGTTGACAAAAGATATACTAGAAAGACAGTCTCGTTTTCATAGTCAACAGAAGGCAGATTATGGCTGGTAGAGCGCCAAATTGGAATCATAAACGTATCACAGAACTTAAGAAGATTTTGTCTTTTTTTTCATGTTTTCCTATTGAAGAAGACATACATAATTTTAAGTGCACCAAAAGGTCCAATTTAACATAAGAACTCTGTTTCTCTCTCAGTTCAGCTCGGAGCCTTTATATGGCAACATTTTCATAGCCCATTTTCATTGAGGAAAATTATATATAATATTCTTTGTTCCTTTTCTTGAAGGTGTACATGGACGACGAAACATGTCGACACCAAAAATACAGAAATTTCTTCTATACAAACAACATAAGGGCTCTTCGTTCAAATTACGTATGCATGCTGATGCTTTTCATACGGACACAAAGGTCTTGTAATATATGGTGCTAATAATACGGCACTAATTAATAACAAACTGTTGGAAAATCCAAAGCATTTGTCTTCCAACAGAGTAGACACTTTATTGAGAATTTATTCGCTTTTTGTTGGAAGTAATATAAGTCAGAAAACATATTTTGTAAAAAATAATCCTTTGGGGATTCGTTTAAAAATGTAAAAATTGTTATCGGAAACGCTGTTTAATAATGTCATCCCAGGCGAGCAATATTATTATTTTCTCTTTCTTTTTAGATATTGTAATATTGTCCGGAATGCGATACGGCTCTCAAAGGACAAGTCCTTAATATTCTTATAATCATCTCGCAGAAATATTCGATTACAAAAAAAAAGAAAATGTTTCGTCAGTCGTTTTAGTGCCTTAAGCAGACTTATCAGGAGTCGAGTAGATAACTGGCCCAATAGATGGAAAGATACGCAACACCCTTCCGAGTAATTCTACCACTTGACATACATTTCACGTTACACTTCATGTGATTGCGCAGCCTTTTCTTTCGCTTTTCCTCTGGTTCTATATGTGTGTGATTTAGGACACATTCCATTGTAAGACATTAATCCCTCTCAAAATCCCACAGGAATTCCTTGTCACAAATAACTGTTCAGTCTTAATTTCATCCCATTCGGGTGTGACATTATTGTTAATAGACCGTCTGTCGTCACTGTGCACTGGGGAATATGTGAAAGGGTGGTCGATGGTCACATTTTATGCATTCCAGACCAACCGCTGTGTCGTTTTTTCATCAAAAATTTAACTTTAATGATGACATATAGGTGCGATATGTAGCATTATTATCTTTTATAAGATATAGTTTTTTCTGTTTCAAGGAGATAACAAGCATTTTTCAAAAGGATTGCCTTTACTGTTCACTTACAAAAATAGAAATTCCATGCGTTCTCCACGTCCGTTTAAAAACTGAAGAAAAAATTCCAAACCATTCACAGCATATTTTTGTTCTTTAATTTTTTTCTACCCTATTTCCAATATTCTCCAAACTTTCTATATATTCCATCTATCATTCGAGCTAATGTTGATGAGTTATTCCTCACGAAAGGTGGATTCCGTTCTAGCGATTAGGCCGATGCGACGTTTTGTCTTCCTTATAATAGAATTCATTGGGTAGGCGAAGAAATCTTGAAAGTTTTTATAACGCAAATATTGCTTCTTATAAAGATAAAATACCCTTATTGTAATTATAGTACAAAGTTTCATTATTATCGTTTAATCTGACTCATTTTACGTTATTCTTATAAGAATATATTGCAATAGGCCAGTTTAGTAGATATACCGCATACTCAGCAATTTGAAAAATATCAAGGAAAATAAAAATAAAAATGAAATGTCCCTAAATTTGGCTCTTGTCATATTTATAACAACTTTTATATTTTATATGTCATAAATCTCAGCCGACTATATTTTTCTCAGCCTTTAAGTGCATCCGACCATCTTTAGTAGTTCTATAAATCTAGAATAGTTTTTTCTCCATTTTCCCCCGATTAGTACTTCTATCCCATATGATGAGAGGTTTTTTCTGAGCTAAATAATAAGCCCGAGAAAAAAAAAATCAAGAATACGTGGCGTCACTTATTCGGGGCACACGTTCTAAACGGTGGCGTGCGGTTCCATTTTATTTTTGTTTTTCGAACAATAAAAAGGAAAATTATTTGACAAAGAGCGAAAAAGACAACTAAAAATAAACAAAGATAAGAAATATTAAAACGCTGATGAGTGAAATAGACCGATTTTGAACCACGTATCGAAGACAAAGAGGAATTGAGGGCCCTGTGTTTTTTTATATAGGTAACTCTCTCGTGTAAATGATGACAACCATGGACGTGTTTTACATTTTCAGTGGAACAGCATAGTCTAACCATGGTTGGCGTAAATACCATCTGCTTTGGATGATTGGTTGACATTTTCTGTTAGGCGTCATTAAAATCAAAAAATATAAAAACTTCTCACGAAACAAGAAAAAAAACCAGAAAAAAACGCGTCCAATGATACCAACAGCATTATTTTCTTCTGTCCCCTCAGAACACCTTGTTAATGTTCCAACCGGACAAATCTGGGACGATTGTTCATTTCTATATGAGAAAATAAATAAAAAAAAGTTGACGGAAAAAACTAGGAATTGCTCTGGGTGGGTGGGGTTCAACGCTGCATCATTACTATCTTCTGCGGACCAATTCAACATATGTGACAGAGTGGTATTAGGCAAAAGAAAAATATTGTGAAAAGTGGGAAAATATGAAAAATTATGAAAAAAGATTTTTATTTTCCTTTTGGTATATCAGCCTCTTGTTGTCGGTATTCCTTTGGGACCAGGGCCATACGAACTAAATGAGGTTTCCCTGTTCTTCTCATTTCATTCTACAGTGCTGCTAATTGTTTGATGTTGACGCATGTCTCCGTGAAGTCGAATAGACATTTTTCTTGCTCTATTAGAGCAGTCATCACTGTGATTTAATGGAGTTTTTACTCCTTCTTGCAGTATATCATAATTATAGTTCTTTGTTTTTATTTTAGGTATTCAACACAAATTTTAATAAATATGTCAAAACACTTTTATTTCAGAGATTATTCTGTTGTATAAAAATAGTCTTTTTTAATCCTTAATTTGAACTTGAATTGGTTCATAATGGTTCAGAAAATAACTTAATTACCTATAAAACAAAATTCACTTTCAATTACAATTCCATTACCTTTAATATATTGAATATTTGCAGGTCTCACAAACTCTTATTTCATTGTCGTTTTCAAGAAACATCCAGTGCTTCCAGAAAGGGAGGAAATGATCAATGAATTTTTAATCGATGTGTGTCTGACAGATTTCTTTTTTTTTTACAATTTTTGTTGTCAGTATTGTATGTTTGTTTCATTATCGTCTATCCAGCTATCGTCACTTCTTTATCCCTCGTATATATCGCCCCTCTGGAGGAAATATTGCCTCCTTTGGCTTGACTGACTGTGCCACCTTTGGTGTGGTTGCTTCTGTCCCACAAAAATGTTCCTCCACTTTGTCATGTAATGAATAAGAAATGTTGGGTCTCTTATCGTCATCACATCAGGGGATACTTGTCATCATTGGATATGTATATAACTTTGTGAAAGCCTTGTGAAATATCCCGTTCTCGTTCCTCCCTTCTCAGCTTGATAATCTTGTCGTCATCCCCAGCCCTTTCAAGCAAAAACACAGAGTTTCATGTTGCCTTGTGCAAATTTTTAAAATGCTTCTTTATTGTCCTGTTTTATCGCCTGAGGGTGCACCATGGTAAACACTTTCGTGCATTGTGCGGTTTGATTATGTTTATGTGATTGTGAAAATATTTATTATTGTGGGCCAAATGTCCAGCTGAAGTCATATAAGAGTATTAAATTTGCATCATGCAAAAGCCTACAAGGGCAGCCTTTCTTACTAACACATGAAAGTATTCTTTATAGCTGCAAGAAATAAGTTCGCCTGTTATTTCATACTACCTAATTTTTTTTCAATATGTCACTAAGTCTTTCATAACTATCCCAAGCTTCATACGCTGGAATGCAACATACTATGTATGTATGTATATGTATGTATATACAAAATAAATGATTTTAGCTCGATTTGTAGTTAATTAGCAAATTTTAAAGTTAATAATGCAGCTAAAAAGTTTATATCCACTTACATCTTTTGGTTGTAAAATTAATAGGGGGCATGTGTAGGGCTTTAAGATAATTTAGGATGAAAGGTATGTTATATGTTTATTCTCTCAAAATCGTTTAAGATATTGCTGCAGAAAATGGGGGGAAAACATTACCCGAAAGTGTAGCTCTAAGAATATACAAGAAAGTTATACACATTTCTAGAAAACATCAACTAACATCTTCGTTTGCTCTTGTTTTCAAATGTTTGTCTTCGTATAGCAATATCATTCTGGGCATCAAGAAAGGGATCATGCGAATAGAGAAGAAGAGGTTTACCCTTCCGACAAAGATATCACGTCAAATTCCTTTCATTTGCCCGATTTTAAACGTCTAACTTTGTCTTGGGTTGATGAGAATTCTAAACTACACAGAATATGTGATTTACTTTGGTATCTGTCGGTTTTCCTTCTAACAAGTGAGAAGCGATAGGGATGTCGCGTTGGAATATAGTGAATACATAATGAAAACAAACAGTGGGTGTATAGTCTTAAACCTAATATTTTGGGAGTTATAGGAAGTTCAAGAATTTCAGGGTAGGGAAAACAGGTGTTCACACCATTCTCTATCCTCGCCACTATCAGAGTTTATGTATATTTTCGTCGTTGTGTATATTAGTTTTAACTTCCTAAAAATTTCAAACGATGAGCTTCCAAATTCGACGACGGTCTTGGTGTATCGAAATGTGGACTTCGAATTTAGAATGCTTCGTAACTTAATTGTAACGGTAGTTTATATGTTATACATAATAAATATATATTCTGGGGCCCATGAATATCAGGCAGTAGGAACAAGAAGTTCTCGAATCCATTTAGGGCTATGCAGACGGATGAGTGGTGGATATGAACTTGTTTACAGACTGATTGAAAATGTGTTTGGTTTTAGAAAGGGCGTTTAGTGACTGAATTGTAAAGGTATGTACTGTATACATAGGTTATAAAACAGAGCTTTTGAATTTTTTCTTTAAGTTCATTAATTGTATAAATAATGGGAAAAACTTCAGAAAATAGTATACACAAAAATATAAAAGGCATTTTGAAGGTACATGTGTACATAATATGTGCAAACCATATAATGCTGCCTTCTTATGCATACATTTTTTGCCTGTCGCTGCAACAAAACCAAAGAGTAAAAGCAACAGCAGTGATCGGTTCTTTGTTCCTGTTTTGCATTGTTTATCTATTTTTAATGTAGCACTGTCATGCGATTGCAATCAATTTAAAATCCTAGCGGTAATGCAGGGATTTTAATAGCTAATGCGATCGTTATCAATCCTTTTAATCACCAAACCCCGCTTGTAGAAGGTTCGCTCTTTCTACGGATCGATGGAGAAAAAGTAAACTTTCATCCCCATTCTCATCTACCCCCTAAAACTAAACGGATTTAGCTGCTGCTATAGCCCGGTATAAAACCATCTTATTACATAATCATCGTCATCTCATCACCAGGATTTTCAAATCACCGTTGCTTCCTTCCTTGTATCCTTCCTGTGTCCTATCACCCCGTGACGTCCCGAACCGTCTTGTTATCGTCTGCTAGGACAGCATCATCACCCTTGTATAATGTAGGACATCAGGACGTTTCTGCGGCACCGTAGAAATTGTTACCGACCCTAGTATTATGTATGACTGTTGTAGTTGTTCCTGTTTTGTCGTTTTTGTCAATTTTGACAAGGATAATATCAATGACAAGGATGGTGATTACCGCCGGGAGAGAAGGAGGACCGCCGTGATGAAATCGATGATTGCAATAGCCGAGTCGTCCCAGCTGTCTGTCCATCATGACTATACCGATGAGTAGTTAGCGGCTAATTTTCCCATGGGATTTTTTTGCGGAAAATTTTCTTAGATTGTCGCAGATGGTTTGAATTTGAAATGGAAATTGGATTTCTATTTTGTATGATACAATTAGTGGAGAATCTCTGATAAATTGCTTCCATAGGGCAATTGTTGTTGAATTATAATATAATCGTTCAAAATTTTAAACAGTTCCCAAATTCTTTTAAAGTACTTATTAAATTCGAATTAGCAGGATACATTTTTATTTAAATTAGCTGATGATGCTCAAGCTGAAGCGCTTAAGGTTTAGGGCTAATATATGTATGTATGTCCGTAGAACAGTACATTCATATACATATAGCATTTCCTCTATCTCTCCTACCTTAGCATTAAGGATATATTAGAAATATGTGTCTTTGTTGCGCTTATATTCTACTTATTTTGAGTAAGTAGTTTAAGTTTCTTGCTAACACCTCCGTTTCATTAAAATTCGTGAGGAGACCTGAAACTTAATCTGGTTGTGAATATATAGATTATACATAGAATTGCTTCAGAAGTAATTAAAAGTAATTAAAATTTCGGAGAAAGGGTGCAAGCGTCATGGCCAATACCAACGAGATTTTTAAGTGATCTATATATATGAAAGTTTTTAGCCACAACTCGGGCTATTTAACACCTCCCTAAAAATTTCATCTTAAATGACTTGAATATTTCCCTTCGCACATATGCAACATTACCCGACAACAAAACACAGCGAAGAACAAACAAATACAAGAAGTGAGAGAGATTGTGGAACTAGTCAGAATGCTATTTAGTAGTAGCTTACAGTAAAATGCTGCCGACTCATCCAAAAGAAGCAGATACCTTTCCCTTCCTGTTTGTTTCCGTTCCGAATGATTTTATACAGTACGACATAAATTTAGACCCTTTAAACGTTAGCACTATTCTGTCAAGTCATGCTTTAAAATATTTTATACACGTCCGAAAGAGATAAGAACTTTTTCATTTTTGAAAGAAGTGAAATGATTTATGAAATGCTCGCAAATACGGCAGTTCGAAGTGATCTTTATGTTTTACAAGCAATCAGTGTTCTTTAATAGTTTTTTAAGATTACTAACAGAGTCCAGTACTGAAGCATACTTTTATAAGTAGGCAAGTGAGCTGCTAATGCATCAGATGGATGGTCCAGTCACTAGAAACAAATATTCACCTATGCACGATGCTGTAATACTGATGTTGATGTGACTGCTGCTTCGGCTGTGGTTTGCAGTTGCCCTGATCACCTTCCATCATTCATCCTATTGCGTAAAAACCACTCCTGTGATGGACAGCGGAAAATTAGCCATCCGTCCGTTCCGTCCATTCGTTCGTCAGTTTGATTTGTAGGTACTTAAGGTCATAAGTGCTAGCCCCCAGTGTTGATTGATTATTTGGTTACTAAGAGAAATCGCCATATATGATAATTGATTTTGAAGCCCTCCCTTTCCTCTCTCTTCGTTTCGTGCTGATAGGTTCTCCTACAAAGACGACTCTTCATTGATCTCGTTATGTTTTTATGCAGTTGTAATTCCATTTATAAATAGTATAATATGAGCCGTTGTTTTTGAAAATGATGTATATAAATCCAATTTTTTGATTTAATAACTTCTCTATTGTAATCTATCGCGTAAGTAACGTAAGTAAGTCAGGTGAATTTTTCAAAAGGTGGACTTATACCACTTTCAAAAATAATGACTCATATTTATGAAGTATTTCCTGTGAATTTCCTAGTTATTTTTGGAATACTCAAACCTCTTATTTATAAAATTTATCACTTGTAAATACTGAAATGAATTACAAGAGGTATTTAAAATGAGTCGACAACGTTTTATAAGTTATTTTATTACATTCCCTAACATTTTCGCTAGTTAAGTAGAACACATTTTTAAGGCTTTAGATCTCCCGGATACCTTTTCTTTTATAGTTGTTAAAGAAAATTTAACATATGGCATTTCAGCACGGGATAATAAAAACGAAACAATTTTTTTCCATTGAAATCTAACAAAAACTAATGAGTCTTCAATTGAAGACAAAAACATCAAAACTAAAATAGGATTGTACATTTTTCTTGTCAGTGCTTTCGTTAGATACATCTGCTGGTTGAAATCAGTTAATCTTTTAAGAATTCTAACAATTTAAAAATTCATAATATGATAGTAGTTAATTTTGCTAGCATATATGTACATAATGCGTCGCTTTCTATTTAACTGGCTTTTATTAAACTCATTATA
This sequence comes from Machimus atricapillus, assembly GCA_933228815.1. Lineage (NCBI taxonomy): Eukaryota > Metazoa > Arthropoda > Insecta > Diptera > Asilidae > Machimus > Machimus atricapillus. The sequence continues at coordinate 54,119,303 of OW121785.1, forward strand.
TTTTAAAGTGAAATTAGTTAATATGTATGTAAGTATATGTATGTTCTTTCGCTACTGACACAAAAAATTACAGACCAATCCAATCTGGGAAATATTAAGACATGTTCTTTCATATTTCTGGGCTTATATTATATAATATATAAAAACCTATTTTCCTTGTTTCTTATTACCGGGAACATCTGGTCTATTTAAAGCGGTTATAAATAGATGTTTTTTTTAGAGAATATTCTATCCTATGAGCTTTAATGAGATGGTGGGATTTTTATGATAATTCATTTTTGGGGTGTGTGAATATAAACGCGTCAATTTCATCTTTTTTTTTTTAAATAATATCTTTTATCGTTTTTTCCTGAATTTATTTTTGAGTTGCTTTTAAAGGGCGCTACAGAAAATTTCTAGGTTCTAGTTTAGGATATTGAAATTTTGAAAACGCAAACAGAAAATTACCTTTAATAACAGTTTCAAATTTCGAGGTAAATTAAATTCGTTTTTTGAGAGATTCATTAGATATTGCTCATCCATCAGTATTGGTGATACATTGTAGGAATTCATCGTTCTAAATGCAAGGGACTAAGAGAAGGTAACCCTAGAACGACTAGAGAAACACTATAGAAGGCTTTAACTTTTCTTTTCGTAAATCTCAAGCATTCAGTGCAACCAGCACCAGAACCACTGGTAGCATCAGCGGCAGAAGTAGCATTCAACAAAAATATGAATGGTGGTGGATGATGAAAGGGAAAAATTATTATTAGCCCAAGGAAGGCGACGAGGAGAAGGGACAGTATGGCTGTGTAAGACCAAGAGAAATTGCACATACACAAAGGCGCAATAAGAAGACATTTTTAGAGAAAATGAAATAAAACTTTAATAGAAGGAAATCATACAAACAGAGACGTTGATGATAAGAATAACGAAGCCAAAACTGCTGGCGATCATTTTGTCATCCATTCTTTTCCATTATCCCTTCAATTTTAATTTTTTTAATTCATCCGTACAATTGCCATTATAACTGCTCTCATTACTTTTTGGGTTAGTCATCATTACCATCCTTCTAATGCAAATATTTTGTTTCTTTAAAACGCAATAACACAGTAGACAGCAAAATATTTTGCGTAAATAGAGCTAAAACACTAACCGACAGGGGCGTAATGCACTATCCTTCAGAAAGTGTGAGAAGATCGGCACAGCCCAATTTTTGTTGTAACTCTGTTTCACATGTCTGTTTATTATTATTAATCTTCTCATTGTTGCACTCAATGTATTAAAAATAGCTGCGAAATGCTTAAATGCTCAGAGGTCTGCAGCAAAAATGAACTTTTCATAGATTGCAAAGAAATTTTCGTTATGAAAGACGAAGGAAAAAAGAACAGAAACTAATGCTATTTTTGAATTGTAATTTTTCAGTACCCTTTTAAGAGGTACACACATAGAAACCAATGGTATAATCCTAGGAGTTTAAGACATTATTTGCGCGTAAAACTCTTTTCAGATGCAACTTTTAACATGTCCTTTATTCAGATGAAACTTTTGTTTTTCATGTAAACTGATACAGAGTTGAATATCTTTCTCACTATTTTAATTCTTTTGCGGACACTTACCAGTTCATGTAATTTTTTTGATATTGTATTATATTTTTCTTTATCAAAACATCCCATGATTTCTAAGATCTTTTCATGAAACATTAAAAATTCAGTCAGTGTCTGTAGATAATTATTATGAACTTCCCCGAGAATTTCATAAAATTTAATTACAAATATGTAGGTACACAGAAAAACGTGCTAGTAAATTTAACAAACAAGCTTGTGTCAATTTTCCATCAAAATTAGTTTAGAGCAACACAAAGACAAGTTGCTTCAATAAATCCCAAAAAATTTTTACGAAGAATGCCTATTTTCCGGTACTATCCGAATTGCAAAAAAATAAGATAGCTAGCTCCGATTTTTTGCATTTATTACTGATTTTGGATAATATGAAGGCATTCTTTAAACAAATTTTAAATCTAAACCCTAGCCAGCTACATACATACATACTATAATCTCAGTTAGCTCAGAGTTTTTGCATTTATTGCTGAAAATGGATAGTATGAGGGCATTTTCTAACAAAAAACTTCAATCTTAACCGCTTTATTAAGTTTAACTTGTCTTTTTAAGCTGATTGCAACAGTGCTACTATGTAGTCATTCTCTCGGAATTTTCAGCAATTCAACAAAGATTTTGCCAATTTCTTGGTAATTTTCAGCTGAATTTTAGACTACTTCCCGGTTTAGACTATCGGCGTTTAAAATTTTTGCTCTGGTGGTGTTATACGTTTACTTAGGGCCTGTCCGAATCCAAGTCTATGTCTATGTCTTCGTCTAGTTATAACAGTTCGTGACGTCAGCGAACAAGCTGAGCTATTATAACAATTAAGACGAAGGCAAAGCTAACCAGTTCGAATTGGTTTGCTTAGCTTGAAATTTGACGTTTGAAGTTAACCTAACGTAAGTTATTTGTCTGTGCCTAAGAGGAGGACAAAAGTGTAGCGTTCAAAATATAAATTAATAATGGAAGGAAGAGTACAAGAAAATATGAGTGCAAACATTATTAATTTTAATACATTTTCTTTAGTCCCTGCAATAAAAACTTTGTTCTTGAGAACATGTCCATAACAATTGCAATTCATTTTACTTACATTTTGTACCTGACATTCTTAATTTCTCTTAAAAAAGTCCTATTTCACAACCAATTGCCCGTTGTCTACTTCACGAAGTCAACGCGAGCCTTGACTCGCTCATCAAGCTAAGCAATTGACTTAACTGTTATACTACGTAGCTAAGCTCACAGCCATAGACATGAATTCGGACAGAGCTTAGCTCGCTGTGACGTCACGAACTGTTATAACGAGACGAAGACATAGACATAGACTTGGATTCGGATAGGCCCTTAATATCCTGAGGGGTTTCCTTTCGATTAAAAAGCAAATTTTAAAACTTGCGTTTGATTTGGATGATATAGTTTTAATTAAACTGCAAAGATGAATATGTTTTCTAAGCCTGAACAATGACAAATTTAATTTGGAACCCATAAACAATTTCATGCAAGGAAGGTAATTGTATTTTAATTTAATTCAATCAGTCATTTTCAATTTTGCTCACGACTCTCTCTTTGATATATCTCCCCTTCCACACTGAAAGAGCTCCTGAGGTACTTAATTTCAAAAACTCGAATTTCCAGCGAACAGTTTGAAATTATACGGCTCCTGTCAAAATAATTCTCTTTTTTCGAATTCAAAATTGCAGCGGACACGGGAGAATGGAACAACAGCGACGTAAACTCATTGCTTTAAGCTTTGACGGGAGGCTCGTGCCTTGGCGTGTTCCGTTGACCTCTGTTCGCTTTAGGAAGTTTTATAACAGTTTGCATGGCGCAAGTTTTCAGTTTTGTTTGACGAACAAGGGCCAACCCAAAGGAACTCTTTTACTGTGGGCCTTGTGAGATGCAACTAAAATGTGAAAAAGTTTTCTTGTTTCGTAATTTGCGTATAATTTCTTGAAAACGAACTCCCCTCGGGGATTTGATTTTTTTCCGAAATGAATCCTTGGCGGAATGACTTTCAGGAGTTCCTATCTGTTTTCATGAAAATAGTGAAAAACACACACCTGAAAAGTATCCTTGCTATTTATTAAAGCCAAAATTTTAAAAATCGGGCTAATGGCTCTTCAAAGAAATCTAATTTAGCTTTGACTCCCCAGAAAAATTTAAAACAATTATTTTTCTAAAAAGAATTTCTCTTTAACCATTAAATCCCAAAATAAAAAAAATTGAATAAATTAATAATATTATTAAAAATTAATTGCTCAATATCAGACGGATTTTATATATTTTTATCAAGTATTTAATAATATTAAATTGCTTAATTTATCAATCTCGGGCACTGGGGACCTACAGCTATGGAAATCTAATTAAGACCACCTTAAATTTATCTGAATATGCGCAGATTTTTGAATGGATTTTATGATTTTTTTGTAAACCACTTTTTACAAATTTTCGATATGCATTTTAAACTAAATAGTAATAGTAACTATAAATTTCCACTGGTTGACTGTCCAGGTCAAATGAGATCGAGCAAATGTGACCCGCAATTTACGCTGCTTCGATGTAATAAAAGGCTTCTTTCTGGAAACACGGCCGTACAGTCCAATTTCGATTAAACGGTTTCTAACGGTTCGTGGTATTATCTGGACGCCGAATTAAACCGAAATTTTCTCATGAATATCAGCGGAGCTTTTTCGAGGGTCGTTCTTCGACAAAAGTGCAATTTTTCGGTCAACTCGCACTGTTGTTTTTCGTGGTCTGGCTTTTCGCGCAACGTTGTCCGTGGTATTAATATTCCAAAAATATTTTAATGCATTAATGACCATCGTTTTTGACCGATTCATTTGAGTTGCAATTTGTCTATATGACAGGCCAGCTTCTTTAAGTGCAAAAATCGCCTTTCGTTCTGCTGGTGAGCAACTCATAGCTCTCCCCATGTTTGTTTTTCTTTCTAACGAGAAAAAAGTAATCTAAAACACTGTTGACACTCAATCAAAGCTGAATTTACCAAATATACTAAAAATTTTTAGAATTATTTTAAAGATGACGTCCCCAAAACTTAATGGTCTTAATTATATTTCCGAAGGAATATTTTAAATAATCCACAAAACAACTAAATTGTATACTCCATAAGCACGTCGTGTTTAACACAAACTGAACTAAAATTGATGATCGTTATCAGAACAAAGAAATGCCAACTCAAAAATAACGGTAGAATGTCTACAAAGAGCAAATAATTAGTTATAGCTATAAATATGTATGGGGTCCTAATTAGATTTCCATAGCTGTAGATCTAGTAGCTCTAGCGGCTAGCCGAGCCTGTGCCTTGCTCCTCTGTCTCCAGAGAAAAGTCTAGAGATTTAAGTATTTAACGAGAGTAGCTGATCCTGAGGCAACCCAGAGTTAAAAACTAAAAAGAAAAAAACAAGTGCCGAGTGCAACTACACCCCATGCAATTTCACCTTAAGAGTTGAACTGCAGCTGATAATGGAGCTGGACCGGGGACCTCTCCCTCATTTAAATAACTACAGTGAGACGTACCTATCTGGAGCAGCGGGGTCTCTGGATGCCGAATGCTCCTTCACCGCATGCAGTTTCGTCCCACCTCAAGAGACGAGCTGATAGTGGAGCTGGACTCCAAACAGGACCCCTAGCTCATTTACATAACTGCCGTGAGACGCAGCTGAATCAGTGGGGGTCTCTGGGTGACTCTCATATTTTCACTATAAATACTGGCTCGAAATGCTCGGGCAGTCAGTTGCTGTGGGTTCTTCGTCGAGGAAGGTTAGCGTGGATAATGGGTAAATTTAATTTTTTTCTAGATTTCTCTATGTTATCAATATTTATTTTAACTTCAATTATAGCTTCTTAAATGTTTTATTAATGAATTAAGTTAATAAAAAATTGACGTGTTATTAAGTTTTAATTTTTTTTAAATTATTAACATTTTTTTCAAATTTTTTTTCATATATTTTAAATTTTTCAAATTTTTTCAGAATTTTCAAATTTTTTAAATTTTTTTAAATTTTTCAACGTTCTTAAATTTTTCAAATCTTTCAATTTTTTTAAATTTTTCAAATTTTTTTAAATTTTTCGAATTTTTTAAATTTTTCAAATTTCTTAAATTTTTCAAATTTTTTAAGTTTTTCAAATTTTCAAAAAATTGTCAAAGTTTGCAATTTAATTCTGAAAAGCTGGCGATTTGTACATACTATCGGTCCAACCGCGAAAAAATCCGCTTAAAAAAACAAAAGGTGGAGTTCTTAAATCCCTAAAGGCTTCGTTTTCTATTAAAATTAACAAGATTAATTTGTTTATTAGAACGAAAAACACATTTGGCTGAAAATCTACTAAGTATTTGGTAGATGTAAACTTGATTTTTGGTTCATTTTACCAGTGTTTTTATTTTTTCAGTGAAGACACATTATTTAAAGTGTGTCCTATCTTGCTGATTTGATTGATTTGATGCGCGTGCGTTTATGGACTACGAAAGATTTTGCGTAGCCCTTAAGAAGAAAACGTTGAAAAGGATTTTGTTTTTGAGTTTCCAAATTAAATATTTCTTTTCTTTTTTTGCAAATAAATTAATTCTAACGTAGTTCCATTTTGCATGTTTTTCAAAAGCTGTTAAGCTCCTCGAAAGTAAAAAGGTCTGAAAAAGATGGAAAGGAAATGTCTTTTATTCATGAAACAAAATGTAGGCTGAAAATGCTTCAAAAATTCTTCTAATAGGATCGTTTTATAACCGAGCTACTTTAGAAAAAAAAAATATCTTACTGGCCTGGCCTGGATGACCAAGTAGGCAGTCTTATGTAAAATAAAATGAATGAAAAAGCCGATAAGAAAAGTGGAATCTCCTTTGTACATACATAGTTCAGTTTTGTCCTTCTCCTGCGATTATACCATCGCTATTGAGGTGTGTAAAGGAAGCAAAAATTTGCACTGTTTATCGGTAGGTACTAGAGAGCAAAGCCCCAACTTCAGCTGAACCAAAGCAGCAGCAGTGGTGGGTGCGCATACATGGAAAGCTTCCTTGGAAAGAAACTTGGGAAAGTTTTCTTAAGTACAGAAACAATCAGGCAAAATGGGGGGATAGCGTAAATGTTGTAAATGTTGGGGTCTCTATATGTCTTACAGATGAGGTACACCATGTGCTTTTATATCCATCTCATTTCAGTTCTATTCTTTTCAGTAAAAGGTTTTGTCTTATTGGTTGGAAAGCTTTTTTCGGGTAATTTGTGTTGTGCGCCGGCAAAGAATAAAATAGCAAGCAAGCCAGTATAAGTTCGACGAACGACGAGAGCTCGGGGAGCACTACTAACAAACAGGCAATGGTGCCCCGTTTGGGTCATATATACCAAAAGGTATAACAGACGACGTCACACCAACATCGGGAGCCCATACACATCATAATATAGCTGGTTAGCTCTAGTTCTAGTACTACCGCTGCTGCTCCCCCATAGTGACACGGGAGACCTTGTAATGTTTCTTCTGTTTCTTCTTTCTCTCGAAAAACAGTCAGTCTCTCTAGTGTTTATTCCCTATGACCCTCCGTTGTGGGTGGATCTTTTCAAAGAATATTTTCCGCAGAACGGCGCGCAATGTATATTCTCTAAAGAAGTATTGAACTCTATGAATGGACGGATGAATGGTTGGTTGGATGGATAGATGGATGGATGGATGTGTAAATTATTTCCATTTTGTGTATAAGACCAAGCTCGTGGCTCTGATAATGACAACGACTGAGGTTTTCCTTTCTTATAAAAATTTTGCCCCATCGTTATGTTTGTAGTGAACATGTAGATATTTCATTCATTGTGTATCTATATAGAGCTTAGAATACTTGAATTTATTTATATATGTAGGTACCTACATATATATTCTTAAATTCAAATTCTTCATATTTCTATTTAAATTATTAATATTGTGATAATAATATTTAAAACGCCATTTCCACAGTTTTTTTTTCTCAGATCTACTGAATTTCTTCACTTCAAAAATATACCAAAACACGATGTAGGTATTCGTATTATTGTTATAACAGTTTTTTCTAAAATTAATAGGCAGAATTTCGCAAATTTTGTCTACAAATTCCTCTTGGTAGATTAATTATTATTATTAAGTATATTTGGTATATAACTTACCTCACACGTTATTTAAAAATTCAGTAAATGTTGTGATATTTCACTTACCTGGAAGAAAAAAAAACAAATTTTAAATTAATTCGGCAACAACAAATATTCGTAATACATTTGAATCTTTTACACGTCTACATAAAAAAGTCGACATTAATATTTTTCTTCTAAACCATCACCTCACTTAAAAAAGATTTTCTAAAACAAAAAGTTAAAAAATAAATGTTATGTTATCTAAAGGATCCATGAAATTCTCTATCTGTAAAACATATCGATTCTTATAGCTTAAGCGTTATGGGAGATTAATTGATACTGTTGTTCATCAATTCTAGTGCATACCTATTTATGTGCATACTACTAGTTATAGTGGAATAAAGTTTGCTGTTTCAAAATGTTAATCAGTGTATTTCCCGTTATATGTTAGTTGCATCCATTCAATGATGCCTGGACGGTCACATGAATGCAGCAGTCGACTTTTACAGAAAACTAGCAGCCATTGGATGTAATTTCAATTTTTCTATATCATTGTCCAATAGTTGCAGGATTCGAATTTTAATGACACATAATTGGGAAATTAATGAGCAACAAATGCTCTGTAGATTTGGTTTCTGTTAAATGATTAACTGCAACTAGGGTTAAATCGATATATGGTAGTATGGTTGAGTAAAGCAAAGTAAAGTAACTATCATTCCGTTACTGTCGTACTTTTAGTTTGGTAACATTTGTTATGCTATATTTGCCTCTGATTGTTATGTATCTATCTGTTGGGGAAATACATTTCCTAAAATCCATAAAAGCAAAATTAAACATTAAAAAATGTATAAAGGGAAAACAGTTTCAACTCTGGGCATCTGAATTTTCCATGAATAAGGCAAATAAACGAAAAACTGCAATCATATAAAATTTTGATTTGTTGAATATCATTTCGTACGAAAAAAGTCAGTTATTGCATCCCTTCGTAGGGTACAGTTGCAGGGTGTGTCTGTGCATAAATAAAAACATTCAATAATATCAATTGAAATCGACATCAATAACCAAATATAATTGATGATATCGCAATTAAAATGAAAAATTCTCGTTATTTTCGACTCGAAGGACCCATCCTCCCTCTAAAGCGGAGTGGAAATATTTTCACCAGTATCACCAGTATCTGTGGCAACATCAGAATCAGTAGAACCACCAGCAGCTTTTATGCCTTTCAGTCATATTGGGAGGTGCAATTGCATCATTCCACAAATTCATACCTTCCCTCCGTTTTTCTTTAAATATTGTATAAATAGCGTTGATGTCGAATAGCACTGAAAGAAAGGGCACTAGAATGATGGTATCTATTTACAAGTCTGGTGATGTTAGTTGTTGAAGTGCAGAAGGATAGATTTAGTCAATAACATTACTCAGTTTATCACTGAATTTATTACTTATTCATTTGCCAATGTTTTTAGGTTTCATTATCTTATTTAATTCTTTATTTTCTATAAATATTTTCTTCACTTTCCTCGCATAATACGTACATAATATGTATACGTAAAAAGTATATCTTTTCAACTTACATCTATACCATTCTATATTTATTGCGAATTATGGAATCATCCTGTTGGTATATGCTACTCAGTAATCCACCCACTCATCTATTCACCTATCCGCATTCAGGACTTACCCAGAGGTAAAACTCCTCTACTCCCCATTTTCCGTAGCTAACACTTATCTTCATTATTTATCGTTTTTAATAGATTCATTTTTTCCTCTTACCATTACAGGTCCTCTCTCGTTTTAATTTAGTACTAATTGAAGTATTTTTCAATTATTTATTGATATATAATTTAATTATCGGCGGTAAGCTCTGCGACAGTTTCACCTGTTCAAATCCACGAGACGACCTCTGCTAGGTATAAAAGAGAAGCATATATCAGCTTTGTCTGACCCGGCTGTAGGATATTGGATAGGAAAGCTGCCCTGTGTCTGCCAGACTGATTATGCAATTTATCTGTTCAGGCATAGAGAGAAGCACTGATTGATTGCAATTTTAATTTAATAAGCGAAATAAACAGAATTATTTCGAATAAAGAAGCTATAACGGGGAAATCAAATTTCTGTAAACCTTACAGGAGGGACTGATGGCATAATTTTTTATTATGCTTCCTCTTATAGTTGCCACCTGACATGGCTTTCATCTCATTGAAGTGGCTGAGTGCTACAGCACATCAATTTACTCTTACTGTAAGGAAGTGATAACAATAAGCTAAAAACGACAAAAGAAAATCATATTCCTGACTTGAATACTTAAACATGCAAAATCAAAGCACGCCAACAGATAGAAACTACCATCTCTTCTAATATTTTCCTACCGTGTGATACAATTTGCATAACAAAGACCTTTTCTGTATTTTAGGGGTTGAGCTGTCGTTGTCGTCGTCATTGCCATCGGCGTTGTCATCAGAAACCAATGTCTTCTCGGCTGTTTCGTACAAATCTAGTACTCAGGAATATATTCCTTCTACATATAGGTAAGTATACTCACTCGTAATAAGTGCTTATCTTAAACAATGTTACAATTTTTATGTTTTAAATCTCCATTTATACCTATCCATAATTATTACGACTACACACTGCACAACGATTATATGTGCTTGTGGCTATAATTTCTTTTAAATGCAAATTGTTTCCCTATAATAATAATAATAAATTAATTCATTGAGGGCTTTAGAGAAGTAACCGCATAATTATGAGAATGAAGAGGGAATGGAATCATTATAAATAAAAAAATGTCTGGTTCCTTTATAAATTTATCGTACATTTTAATTGACCCTGACTCTAATTAATTTAAAATTAAAGATCTTACCTGTGTGAGTAAGTTTTCTCGCAGAATTTGCAGCTGCCGAATCATTTCAGAGAGCTTACGTTCTTTATCCTGTACACTTCCAGTGCCAGTTGCATAATCCAGAACCAGCATAGAATTTGGTGATGGTGTCATATTTTCACTGTAAATTGGAAAAAAGATTAATTTAGTGTTTTGCGCATTAAATTATAGTTCTACTTATATAGAAGGAATTGTTTACTTAGTATATCAATCAACTTATAGTTAAAAAATAAAAATTATCATTTAACGGGTAGTTTTCGAAAACAAAGTATGTGCATATACATATGTAATATTTATCACAAATATGAGCAAACAGTTTGCTAGCCGTGCGAAATGAAATACATATCTCACCCTAGTCTTCTAGGCGTCCACATTTTCAGGCTTAAGTCATAACTTTAAATGCATGAATGAATGGCATAGAATAGAAGAATGGTGCAGAATAGAAAAATAATATAGAATGGAGAAATTGCAACATCTCATATATTTCATATATGTATAGACAAAATGGGCTGTTACCCAGTTTTTCATACTTTCTTTCTTCCTTTTCCCTTTGTTTTTTTGTCTTGGAAAGACTTCAATTTTTCTGTAGTTAGTCTTCCTGCCTACAAAGGGTTTTACACTCTTTCTTTAGCATATCCAAGCTATCCTACAACCCTCAAGGATTCTGGGAATGGGGGAACAACTAGAAGACCGGGATGGCTTTTTGTATAGCTATATTGTGCAAACATTTTTATTTTTTATTCCCATTTCGTCGGCTCTTCTTCTTCAACTTGTTTTTTCTTTCCTACACAATGTTTCTCATGAATATACAAAGGAGAAGTTTTCTTTCGTCATGAATTGAAAAAAAAAAAACAGAAAGCTTCGCATTATACATATCTTTCCTGGTAGTGCACTACTACACATGCCACTCTTGCATTAGTATAGTTTCAAGATTGAGTAAAATTTAGCACTGTATTAGAAGTTGCATAAAATTTTTACACAAATTTTACAGCAGCTACACGAAAATCCCTTTTGACCCATACACTACCAGATAACAGATTTAGCTTTAAAATACCGAGAGAAGGAACATAATCTTAGAGTCTATGGAAGCAATGCAAAGAGTTATTGTGTGGTCATAAAAAAAATTTCAAGTATTTGCCTTTCGTACGTTGTGTATTCGTCGATTGCTTAAAAAAAATTATTTCATGGAAGAAAATCTTAGAAACTCTTAAGAACCACTAAAAAATATGCAAAAGTGCGGGAAGTGGTAATGATTTAAAAGTTCATTTAGTGCCGAAATAGAGATTTGAAAGAAAAGCGTTTCTGGCTCACTAAACTACAGAGAAGAAGTAAATTGAATTTTCACAAACTGAAGAAAACAAATGACAGAGGTTTTCTAGGTATAGCTGGTTGCGACAGACACACAGCCATACACAAAGGAATTGCAGTTGCATCGTCAAGATAGCTTTTTTCTCGAAGATCTTTTTTTGAGGAGTTTTTTTTTTATCCCGCCCTATCTCCATCCAGCCACTTTGAGATATTCTGCCCCACTCTTTTATTATTTTTTATCCTAGCAAACATCCATTCCCATCCTTAAAAATTCTCTAAGGACTTTTTTAAAAGCTTTTGTCAAAGAATTTTAAGTTCGCTCTATTTCAGTAGAAGGATAAAAGAAGCGTAGAAAAGGATTTTGTGTGTTTTTAGTTCTTTTTTATCGTTTTACTTTTTTTATTTCTATTTTTCTCACTATTCAATAGCTTTATAATATGTCTTAGAACAAAATGCCGCCCTGAAAAGCAGAAGAAATGAAAAGGACGACTGCAATCCTATGACTGCGAATTTTCAAATGTAGAACAGAGTCTGGTAAAAAGAAGAAGAAAAGTAGCATTTTTATAGCAAATCGATTGGAAATTTATACGTCATTGAGGGGTTATTTTATATACCAATAACAAGTGGGACAGTTAAATATGCACCCTCCTAATTACATTGAAGAATAAAGTTTAATATTATCCCACTTCGAATAATAATAATTATAATTTTGTCGATAGGAATCAACATTTTTCGTAGATTAATTAAGAATATTTCGGTGATGCTACGAAATTCTTGATAAAAATGGTACATTGCATTTATAATGCGCCAAGTTTTTTTATCTCGTTCTGCTTAAATTTAAAACACGAATGAATTTGCAGCCCACAATAGAGGCCATTCTTAAAAATAATTGGAGAGCAAGAGAGTGTTTTGAAGAGTAAAGTCTTCCAACCTTGACCCAAAGAATTATTGCATCATTACTAACTTAACCACAAGCTTAGATTACCCATTTCTTCTAAAACGATGATTTAAAAATACGCAAAATTGATTCCTTGTTTCTTTGTTAAATCCGTTATCGCAAAAATTAATAAATTAGAATTGGAGTGTGCATGATAACACTTTAAAACCATAAAATTTACTGATTTTTGTGTAAGCTTTTATAATTTTTTTTTTGTTTTGATGGCATCTTCAAGGCAATTTCAAGATGATACACAAACGGCGATAAGTACCCTTGAATGCATATCACTTTTTTGGCGGTTAATGTGATGAGTGCTCCAGATTTAATATTGTCAATTATTTTTTCCACTTTTTCTTCACTTTATTTTATATTTACTTTTTCTTATTATGGGTACTGCGATACTGTTTTGGAAGTGTCTTACAGTTTATCGCGCTTTCGTAGTCTATAAATGTTAGGGAGTTCTTATTGTGCCCTAATTGTTTTATCTTCTCATGGTTTCGTTTGATTTAGAATTTAAAAAAATTGTAGGAAATATTAGAAAAGAATAGCAATCGCAAACCTTCCATTTCTTAACGTATGAAATATATAACAGCCAGTTAGTTAACTTACCTAAAATTAGCTGATGATGGTGAACTGGGCTGACGTACCTCCGTTACAGTGTTACTTTTCATTTTATTGGTGAGACGTTTAACAACATCATCCATTGTACGTTTAGATGCTGTTTGAGCGCCTGAATTTACACTTTGTTGAGTTATAGCAGCACTATTAATGTGATTGTTACAATTGTTGTTAATGTTATTATTACCACTATTACAGTTGCTACTGCTACCACTAGTAATGCTGTTGCTATACAAATTGCTACTACCAAATAAATTTTTACTACAATTATTATTCTGTTTCTGATGTAGAAATTGTTGAAAGTGTTGCTGCGATCCCGGCGACTGGCGATTTAAAATTTTACTACTATTGTTATTATTGTGATTTATCAACAAATTTTCATTACTTTCATTGGCATTCCCATTCGTATTACTAAGTTTTGTGTAGTTTTGACAAACTTGGTGTTGTATCAATGAACTTCTAGCAACAGTACTACAAAGTAATTCATTGCTATTGTAGCTACCCGATGACTGTTGAAATATGTCTAAATGATCATAACTGATTTTGTTATTCGATGCACTATAAATGGTATTATTATTGTTTTTATTTGTGCTGTTATTGTTATTATTGTTGTTGTGCTTGCAATTTTTTGAAAATTTGTTATTATTACGCGAGCGTTTTATTGGAGGTGAAGAAGGAATACAGTCTTCAACACCTAATTGCTTCTGTTCTTGCTGTTGTAAATGTTGCTGCTGTTGCTGCAATAAATACTCTGCCTTTAAGTAGTTTGGTGGGTCATACTGCGATTGAATCTGTTTTTAGCAGAAAAATTTACATAAAATATTTAGAGAAATACATTTAAATGACAAATTAATATTATGAAAATTAACAATTCAAACTAGTGATAAAATAATAACTTACCGAAAAAAGATGATTTTCGTCATCATCAGATCCATTTACTGTATTTTCAATTAAATTATCACTATTATTAGCATCACAACCATCATGAATAATGTCAACGTTATCATCTTCTTCAATACCATCGTCAACATCATCATCCCCTTCTTCGCCAACGCATAAATTGCTAATATTACTGCTATTTTTATTATTACTAAGGTTATAAGTTGCTTTTAATAAATTTTCACTACTATTCACACTAATATTATCACCAAACTGTACTGTTCCTACCGCTGCTGCTGTCGTTTGAGCTGAACGTAGATAATCACTACTATCACTTAATGGTGTTATACTCCTATGACTGTCTTCTACATCTAGCTCAGAACTGAAATGTTCTGAAGCCGGTGAATTATTTCTTGAATACTGCTGATGTTGTTTACTCAATTGTAGATTATTATTGTTGAAATTTTTATTATTACTATAAATACGTGGCATAGTACTACTACATTCTTCTGATTTGTTTTGATTTTCCGTATGTTGAAAATTTTGCGAAATTGACGAGCTTAGTAGGGATGCTGGTGACGTCGATGTTGCTGCATAAGTTGGTGTTGTTGATAGTGAGCCACCTCCTTCAAATTTATTTGGAGGTGATTTTCGTTTTGATGACATAGTGCTGGAATTAGAAAGAAGAGGAGAGTTTTGTTTTTAATTTTAAAATAATTCCAAGACGGAAATTGCTGGCATATAGCAAAAAATCAATAATTAAGAAATTGCATTCTCATATCAAATTCAGCACATGAAGGAAATAGTTTGAATTTCTTCATACGGTAATGGAATTTAGTTAATTAACTACTCTGAAATTGATTAAAATGTTTCCTGCGCAGAAATTAGAATTTAATTGAATATACACTACACACCATAACTTATTTTACTTGAGAGCAATTTAATCGTAAAACTTAAATAAATTGTAAATTTTGTGAAACGGAAAATTTGATGTTATTTTTATATCACTTTTATAAGTAACTTAATACTGTTAAGATTTAATTATTATCCACTTTCGAAATCTCATTTGTTTCGATGCGAGCATGCGAATATTTGTAGACTGAACAATTGATGTATGAATATATTTTATTTTCAAGAAATCGTAATTTCTGTGGTTCCCTAGCGTACGAAATTATTTTTCCTACTTCAAAATTATTTTCAGGAGATTGATCGAGTATATTCACCTAACAGATATGACAACTATTGTCAAGATATTTAGTTAACATCTTAAACCAAAGAGAAAATGAGATATGTATATGTGATATACGTGAAGGGACACGCATAAGATGCATTGAAATTAAAATTTCTTGCGACAGGACCACTAGAGCAAATCATCAGTGGATATCCGTTGCGTGGCTATACGTTTTGCTGTTGAGGGGTAAGGATCTGTAGAGGTTCGCATACCAAAAAAAAAAAACAGTATATCTTGTGAATATGACTATGGGAACAAGGAGGACAAGTTTACAGCGGTCGCTAGATGTGAATATCTCGTATTTTAAGCTGTTACACACGCATTGCTGGAATCTTCATTTCTTAACAAAAGCAGATGTGGAAGATACACAGATGCATCATGAAATGTTAAGTGAAAAAGAGACGAGATCATCAGTAATTTGGTACCATGAAGAGAGTTAAAGAGTGCAATCAGATCAAAAGATAACACAAAAGTAAAATAAGAACATAACCTAAAACACAAAAATTAAAAGTAGAAGGAGGAAAGAGGATTCACATTTCTTGTACCATACAAGTGGATACCGTGCATTCGAATGTGATCACCGTAAAATACTGAGGAGAAGAAACAAACTGGTGGTGACGGTTGGACGCGGTGCAAAGAAGTAAAATAATACTTAACCCATGGTTTAAGATAACTCATTCCGATATCTTTTTGAGCATTTTTTGTTTAGTTTTATTAAAATGGAAAAAAGACACAAGGGAACAAAATAAGAACAAACAACAGAAACTCTTTCCATTTAACATCCTTACCATGGATGTTTAAGCTGTTCCATGGGATTATGGAAAAGAGAGGCGGGGAGTGTTCTTTCCTTGCTGCACAGTTCGACCGATGATCTCAGTTGATGCCATGGTGTGCATTATATAGGCAAATCAAGTAAGAGTGCGTGGCGGTGATAACAAGGTTTTTAAATACTTGAAATGGTCAGGAGATAAAAAAGAAGAATGTGAAAAAAGTCTCTTTTCAGGGTACCTGCAGTGAGGCTGGAGAAAAATTGCGGCACATAATGAGGTCTCATGATCAAAATACACTTTTTTGGTAAGTTTGTAAGAAAAACTTGAACGATCATTGGAAGTTATATAAGGTTAGTAAAATGAGATCAAAAATTAAATCCTTTTTCTACCAATAATAACAAAAATTACAAATCTCCCCTTTTATATAAAAATTCCTCTGAATATTTCGTGATGATTTATTTTCATAGTTCGGTTTTTGTTTTTTTTGTTGATTGATTCTCTTTTTTTTGTGCAGGTGAAAAAGCTTAATTCTTTTGATAGAAATTTTCCACTTTATTTTCTTTTTTTGCGCATACTTGCATTTTGCATGTTTTCCTCATCATTGAATTTTGATGTTCCCAACAGGCGAATATGGGATAGCTATTACCTCTACCCCACCCACCATCATCCCTCAAAGTTCGCAGTTTTGAAGGAACGTCAGGCCAGGAAGCAAATAAAGCGAGTCAATAAATTTATTGATAGCAAATACATCATTTTCCTAAAATCAAACATGATTTATTTCCCTTTTACATCCTCTTTTCATTTTTTTCCAATTTTTTCACAATTTTTTCTCAGAGCTTTTCCCCCTTTTTTGTTGAGAAGAAATATTCGAACAGGATACAGAAAAATTGTAAAATTGATTATTTGCTGGGTATATATGGTACATGGATTATATTTTTGTCTGCGGTGGAATTGGTAAATATTTTTGCGGAAACAGCACAAAAAGATCTGAATTTTTTTCTGACTTTATATTTACTATTTTTATTTAAATTGTGTATAACAATAACATTTTGAAATTTTTCTGAACGTGAAGAAGAATTAATGGAATAATAATAATAATAAATAAATTGATATTTAAAAAAAAATTTTGAGAATAAATAACACATCCCCAGCCGGAGCACTTAAGGAAGTGATTAACATAAAATAAACATTGAGACGCCCATTCACCCTCTTTATCTACTATAAAATCAAAACAAACGTTATGAATTTCTGCATAAACATATACAGATAAAGAATAAAGGTAGTGTTGCGTCCGCATTTTCCAAATAGGAAGTCATTAATAAAAAAATATTCTTATTGGTTTTAAAGTATTTCTCAATTGTTCGCTTAATTACCAAGGTCTCTACAATTTGTATATAAAAAAAAACAAAGGGGAAATGCGGTGTGTTTTAAAATCAGACGGTTCACACCCTTTAAAAACACCACTGACAAGAGTAATTGAAACTGACATAGGGTGATTGTTGCTCTGCCCTTACAACGGTTCGCACCCTTTTATAATTTCAACTAATGAATGCGCACCATGTGCTTAAAAACACCCTCTTCCTATATACTGCATGGTCTCTACAGTTCTAGAGTGAAACATTTCATATTAATTTGCATTTTATTGCATTGGTTTTTGTACCTTATGTCTTTTGTAAAGTCATACATTAACAGAATTTTAAATTTGCACTTGAGGGCTGCTTTGTACTTCTTAACGTTGCTAATTTATAAATATTTACATACATACATATATCTATAATAAACAATATGTGGTTTTTAAATATTTCCTACCTGGACGTAAGTAAGTAATAACAAAGACCATAATATAAGTAATAACAGTTCCGAAACTTTATTTGTATTATTTGTATATTGTACAACAAATATTCGTCAATGCTAACATCTGCCGGATGAAAAGGAGTAAATCAAACTTATCTTTTAGCAGTTTATCAGTTTTCTCTATTCAATAAATATTAAACACACACAATTGCCTTTTCTTGCATATGCACTGTACATACAAAACATTGAAACATTTTTGTTGCGTGATAATGCGAAATTAATTAATTAATCCCTTACGAAGAAATATGTCGCTCGTTCTCCAGAACCACCGGCGCTTCCTTTCGACTTTGTAATCTTTACTACCATTTTTGCTTCTTTCGGCTGCTTTCGAAGGCATCCTGTTGAGAGCAACTCTACCTGTTGTTGTTGTTTTTTGTTTTTTTAGAGCAGAAAATACAAAAAGCAAACATTTCATAATTTAAGGCTGTATGCAGCCTCTGTCAATCCATGCCATGACTGCAGATTTCAAAGTAATGTGAGTGCGTTCGATTTTGAAATAATATTTAAACACCTCGATCGTCATATTAATTAAGGGAATTCTTAAAATTATAAGAAGGGTCCATATTTTCCAGGCAATTGTTATTTTTGTGACTTGACTCCTTGACAAATACGGATTAGTTTTCCCTAGAAAACACCATAAGGAGTAATAAAAATGTAAAAAAATTGAAATTCGAGAAAAAACTGAGAAAAGATAATCCTCCGAAAAAGAGAAACAAGTGTGGCCGCGACACACATTCAAGTACAAAGTTGACTGAAAGGAAGGAGGCTTGGAAAACAGCAACAGAACAACAGGTTCCATTAGTACCGCATTCTCTGAATCTCTGACAGTGCGTGCACCTTGCCTTCTGGGACTCACACTCAACAAAAGAAACAACTTGGATAAAAAAAACAAAAATAAAAAACAAATCTCTGTAGCGCGAGTGTGTACTCCAAAAGGTATCCCCATTGCTTCCAACATGCTTGGGAGTCTCACAGGTTTCTGTACATTTGGTTTTCTTTTATGTTTTTGAAAATGCATGCAAGAGCGCCAATAGCATCAATAGCCCAGCATCATCCATGGCATACCTGAAGAAGACCTGACCAGCAGCTCAAAGAGAAGATATTGGCTTAGCTGGTTGGCTACAAACAGGCTACAGGTTCGGCTGTCATCGGCAACAGTTCATAATGCAATGTACTGTCTTGAAGGAAAAAGCGATGTCAAGTAGCACCAGAAATAATGGGGAATTTCTTCAAGATATTTTCCATTACTGCCTTCCGGTTTCCTACGCAAAATTTTATATATTCGTGCGTAGTTTTGTTGATCTTGGTTGACTTGGCGTTTCCGTAATACTGATTGTGATTTTATTCCATTTTTATTTCTGGTCGACCACGTGATACCCTTCTCACATTTACGTGATAAAACAACATCGAATGAATGTGGCAGCGCATTTTTTCATGTGCCATCATTCGCTTCTTCGCTGCTTCAACGAAAGACTCAAACCTTTACCATTATCTTACTGATTTTTTCTTTTGTCAAAGTAAAATGAAACTTTGCGTTGTTTTTCACCCTAATGTTTATTAATTTCTTTTGGTAGAAAGATAGGTATACACAAATATTGAATTAGTAAATTTTTGGTTGCCCTATTTTTTGACTTTTAAAATTACCTGATTTTGAAATATGCTAGTCAACTCTCTCTCTCTCTCTATAGAGATGTTTATATGAAACCTCTAATAATCTAAGACGGTGGGTCTAGAAGGATGAAGTTTTGATTTATGAAAATTCGTCTCTTAAGGGGATTGAATAGGAGATGAAAGTTTGCATGGAAGTTCGTCATTTTTGAAGTTCGAAGTGTGGAAATTGGTGTTGAGGCTTCTGCATATACCTACGTAAATAAAAGTCAGGTGTATCGGCGTTTTTGGAAATTCATCGAGCACACGGCTAGTAAAGTAAAACAACTATGCATTGTAGAATAATCATAATAAATAGCAAGTAATGTAGCGAACAAACATGAATATGTATATATTTATTCAATTAACGAGTTAAAGAATATGAGCAGGTACTGTAACTGAAATTGTTTGTTTTTTTTTCTTCCAGGAAATTTGCCATATTTAGAAGAAGTTAAGCTACAATAGGGTTCGGATGCTAATCTCATCGCTAATTATATGATCCCCGCTAAACCTACTAGTATACTAATAAGGTAACTACTTGTAATTTATTTCATTTTCATTTTAGTGCTTTGCATAAAAACCGTAGGATATAAGTTAAGAAAAATTAAAATTGTTTGTCTTGCAAATACGTTCAAATGAGATTAAGGTAAAAAGCACCCCTAATCTTTTTTTGGTTGAGTTCCGTAAGTGAATTTTGGAAGTGATTTTTTATATTTTATACATATTTATTATCTTTTTAATAAGCCCATATAGTAATTCTTCTTAAGCTAAAAGAAGCTAAGGGAGGGTAAATCACCATAAGCCTACAACTAACCCCTAAGACTGAGTGGACAAAACAATTACTCACGTGACGATAGCTATATAAATGACCGTAAAATATTGTCCTCTTACGGTTTCTAAAGGCAAACATTATCCTTCAGACTTTTTGCATCATTTACCAGCATAAAAAAGACTAGCGTGTACCCCAATATTGTAAGCGGTCGACTGTTTTTATTATCTGGGATTTTGCGTTGTTCGAAAGGGAAACCTATCTTACTCTTTCACCCCTTATTATAACTTGGGATACGAATGAATCGCACCGCATGGCATGGCAAATCTTTCTTCTTTCGAATTCCCTGAATACCAGCAGGAAGGGCCGCTCAGCATGTGGATAGTTGAAATAGGGTACTTTTTTTGTACTCAAAACGTTTATGTTGTGTTGCATTGTCGTTGAGTATGGAAAGTATTAAGGAGTTATATCCCTTTTTCGAAATACCTTCTTATCTATTTTCTGTGGCTATTGAGTGTGTCTATTTAGCGTGAGGGCGTAAAAAGCGTTGAAGAAAACCTTATTATACAACTAAGGAAGTTCCTTAGAAATCATCAAACAGTGCATTAACTTTTAGCGAAGCAAAAGGGTGGTAGGTTTGAGGGAAAATTGTGTCGGATCTGTTGTTCAAATTAATCCGGATATGAGGAATTTGTCAAATACTTAAGAATTGTGTTAGAAAGCTTAAGTGATTAAGGATAAAGAGACTAAAGAATGGTAAAGAATGGAATACCGTTTGGGGTGTTTCTTGTGTGTGAAACTAAGATTGAAATGTTAAGGAAACACTTTAGAAACAAAAAAAAACAAAGCAAAGGGTTTTGTACAAATACCAAAGCAAAAAAAATAATAAAAATAAATTAATAGATATTAAGAAATAATCATAAGGTGATCATTTCGGAATCGTGCCAAAAACTCTTAAAAATATTTTACGACTTTCGAATTTGTTGTGAGATCACCTTATTCAAAATAAACTGAAAAACGACTTTACCATTTAAACGAAATCATCACCTTATTAACGTAATATAAGCACATTCCATTAATCCAATAAAGTAAAAAAAAAAACATCTTACATAAAATTTAAACACTATGATAAATATATGCTCAAAAGATAGTAATATTTGCATAAAATAGGGCATAATTGTCTACAAGAGTCAAAAACTAATAACATCATTTCACAAAAGCACATGTACACTGCAAGAGCTACTATTCTCTTGGCTTTTAGATTTTCTTGACAAATCCAGTCGAATCAATGGATGGTGAAGG
Source organism: Machimus atricapillus (assembly GCA_933228815.1). Taxonomy (NCBI): domain Eukaryota; kingdom Metazoa; phylum Arthropoda; class Insecta; order Diptera; family Asilidae; genus Machimus; species Machimus atricapillus. Next base: position 54,141,183 of record OW121785.1, read on the forward strand.
CGGTTTTAGATAAAAAGATTTTTCATCCGGAAGACAAATATTTTTTTTATTTAGTTTTGAGCGCCATAAAGTTCGTTTAGTTGAAGTGAGCAACAAAAGGCATAAACATTTAGCTTAAAAGGTATCACTGCAATTATATTGAAGAGACAAGTAACAAGATGAAGAAAAATATACGTTGATGACTGGAATAATTTGATTATACCACGAGGTATAATGTTAAAAGAGAATCAAGCCGGTGTGGCGGCGCGCGCACACACTTTCTTGGCCAAAGGAACACTGAAGATATTTTTTGGTATTAAAATTGTTACGACGACATTGCCGCTGCTGAGCGTGCTAGCGGAGGTGAAGGCGCTGCGGGGATGGTAATATCAGCAGCAAAAGTACCAAAGCCAGCTGCAGAAACAACGACGGAAGCAGCCGCAGCGGCAGCAGCAAAAGCATGCTGAAATAATATACTTATGCGCAGGAAGGTGGCGGGGGATGGACGACGGGGAGTAAAGCCACCAACCACCACTACAAAAAGCAAGACATCCTATAACTTAAAGTGTGGTACTGAGGCTTGCACAGCATCCATAGTAAAGAAACGTTGCGCTTAATCGAGCCACACAGCACATGTTGGATATATCCCGATTCGACTCCGATCGCACAGCACTATCCGGGGGATATTGCTTTAAAGGGGGATATAATGGTGTATAAGACCACGCCAGGCAGAGACCAGACCAGACCGATCAAGCCCGCAAGCTTAAGAAGTGGCTAGCCAGTGCTAGCCAGTAACCAAATAAGAACAACAACAGTTCAACCGCAGGAGCATTAGAGCATTTGGTCAGAGATCTTTTAAACTCGCGATCTCATCCGAGAGTGGCATAGTGTGGCGTACCGATTTCGACCGGACCGATCAAAAAAATCGTCAGATCTTCAATTTACGCGAGGATGCTAGATGATCACGCGGGAACATATTGTGAAAAAGAAAACAGAAGTCCACTTTGCTGCTTTGAAGAGAAAAATACTCGCGTCTTTTGATTTTCTTTTCGTTTGTGGCGTAACCGTGGGAGGAACGGGGAGAATATTTTTTGTTGACTCTTTTATCACTTTTGGTGGAACAAAAGAAGAAGCAAGAACTCTCAAGAAAACGCCACCAGATGCAAAGTAACAAAAGAACAAAAAGATGCAGACGCTTCTCTAACGCTACAACAGAAGCAAATGAAAGGGGCCGTATATTATTTTTTCCTTCTTTAACAGATACAGATCATTTATTCTATATTCTATGCCACTGCAATGGATTGGTAGTTACTTTCGATTTCGCCTGAAAAAGAGAAGGATATTTATTTTTTATTTGTTTTGAAATTGCAAAGGATCCATATACCTACATCACATTAAGAAACAATCAATTTAAACAAACTTGAAGATATTACACATAACTGCACATTTACATATATTTAAAAAAGCCATACCCAGCGTGCGCTGCTGCGTCTCAATAAATAAAAAATTCAAAGAAGGAGAAAAATAAAGAACTCATCATATAGTGCACTCCTTTTAATTTCAATAATACGTGTTAAAAAATTCAGGATGATCGGTTGAACGGTGTAGGATCGTATCAAACTCAAAAAATATGCTTATGGTTGGTATCTGTAACCTGACAAAAACATTAGAACCACCATTAAAATTTTCGCAGAATTTTTCTTCCACGTTCAACCCTTTCTTAAAAATGCTCCTACTTACTTAAAGGTAGGCTCCATGTCACACTGCAAAAGCAGTAATAACATTACTTTCAAGCAGAAATGATTTTCTTTTGCCTTGACCAAGTACCTAGTTCAGCTGATTTGAACCCTATTGAAAATGCATGGAGACATAAAATGCTCTTACATTTTCCCTAGAATAATATTGCTAAGCAATTACTCTTCAATATTAAAATCAAAAAATTTGTACATCGTGGAATTAAAAAATCATACTTTCAAGAAATTATTTTAGTTCCACACCAATTTGTAGAGTAAAACCTCCAAAATACAAAATGTCTTCTATCACTTATTTTATAGTTTGAAAGATCATATCATTATCACTTTCATTGTATTGTAATCATCATTACAGTAGTTACATTCACAATATGTACATACAACTTGCAATTTTTGTTGATACATATCTTTTCATTTCCATAAAATATTTTAAATATCATGCAACGCGGGCGCGGCGAGGTAGTAGCCGCAATCCGGCTAAAATTGTTTCGGTGTTCAAAATTGTACAAAACACAAAAGTCTCTTGAACCATCGCAAGTTTTATTATCTTAGCGCTACAGTGAGCAATCTACGTATACGAAAATGAAATGAATAGTGGAAAAATAAAATGAAAGCATATTAAAGAAAAAGTAGATCAAGACATAATTCTAGCATGATGATTGCTACCACCCTCATAATTCCACACAGGAAAACTGATTCCCGCGAAATAACTTTGGAAAAGAAAAATTAATCTGTATTTTAGAGGAAAGTGTATATGGCCGTTAAATTGTGAGTTGGGTAGTTCCACGGAGGCAGCGAAGACGACGGAAGAGGACTGCTTTTATAAATAAATTCGCGTTTCTGTAATACCATGCGCTGTTCAATAATAAAAGAAGTGGCACAATGCGCACGACGAAGGAATTTCTTTTGTTTTGCATGCTTTATTTGAACTGATTTAATTTACGGCCTTTTTTCGAAGAAGCTTTCTTTTATTTTAGCAAGAATTTTCTATGAAATGTTCAAGAACAATAGCAAGATTGTCATCTCAAGCTAGTAAATGAAGCCAGCAAAGATCAGCCAGTCAATAAGGAGAGTATGCAGAGTAAAAGACCAACACTAAAACAAAGTTGTTACTAGGGAAAAATAATTTAAAACAGACAAAAGGAGAACACATGTGAGCTATTAACTCTCACCGGATGTTAAATATCCGGCTGTTACTCGACTTTAGTATTAAGGAAATTTTTCCATACTACATCATTTCTCCACAAGAATTCGGCAGAGATTTAAAGCAACTGTGCATTCAACTGAATACTCCAGACCAAAATAAAAAAATCAAGAAGAATGCACATTAAGTAAGTATTACAATGTATTACAGAACAAACGGAATAACCAATGTAGGAAAATGTGGTGTTCATTTAATAGTGATATTTGAAATACTGAAATTCTAGTGAACGAATGACCAAAAATCTAAAAAGTTGCTGTTTGTATGGGAAAAGCTTGAAACTAATAAAAATAGGACTTATGCCTGATTATTACTAATTTTTTCGAAAAGATAAAAAAAAAATCGTAAAGCATTAAAATTCAAGCTAACTTCAAATTAGATATATTCTGCGTATCGGACAGTTTCCAAAATAGCCACAGAGAATATAATTCAAAAATTATTGAAAGCGACAAATCAATAAAATCTTCCCACTCGCTGCAAATTAAAAATAATTTTCATGCCTAAGTCATCAAACAAAAAATCACTAATAAATAGAGCATCTCCTAGTACCTCGAAATAAAAAAGAACTTCATCATCCTATTAGTACCTCTGTGTGTCTATATTGAAAATTTCTCTACGATCTATTCCTGCCGATATACATTTTTTTTGGTGAAATGTGTCAAAATTCCACTCGGATGCTATAAAATTGGTTGGTCATAAAATATACTGAAAATTAAAACACGGAAAGAAAAACAAATATCGATTTTGAAGAATCTTTTTTTGTACCTCATATATCTTGCTGTATCTAATGTTAAACTATAAAGTTTCTTTTCCTCAGGGAATCGTTGCAACTGCTCCACGGTTTATTAGATTAAAACACAAAACTTATGGAAACTTTTGATGAATCAAACATAAATATGACGTTTGCATAATTTTCATTTCTATGTAGATATTTTAGCTAAAGTTTCCTAAGCGATTTGCAGAAAAAGGTTAAGATAGTTAATTGATAGCAATACAACTGCAAACATCCCACAATTCATTTTTCATGTGTTCACAACCTGAATGTACCTACATATACATACATACATATATCTCATTCAGAACTGGTAATCATGATGATCTTCGTGGCTCAATGAGAAAAGAAAGCAGAAAAAATAAAAGATCAGCTCATCTCTGGGTACAATGAAGAGAGCTACAGCTCTGTTATTAAGAAAATTATTGTTATTATGCTGAGAGGGCGGCGATATTATCGAACATTTAGTAATAGAGTGCTCCTTCAGGCAAGTATTGCTTCCGTGACAGTAGTCATTGCTTCTCACCTTTTCTATTGTTGTAGCGTTTATATGTTCTTTTAATGTTATGGGTAGGTCTGTGCCCCATCAGTTTTCTTTAAAAATGTCAATTAAAAAAATTTCAAATTCAAATCCATTGAAAATACTTTAGGCAGAGATACTTTTGATTCCTATAGGAAAAACTGAATTGTCACTAATTTTTATTGAAGCCATTAATATTTTAGTTTTCATTATAATTTTCATTGTCCCTTACCATTTTAAAGAGATACTTTTCGTTTTATTTCAAGATTGATTGAAGATTTCTTTTGTCCTTAAGAAAATACCTAAATCTTTCTTTTCCTCCGTCGCCTTTACTTTGGATAATTTATATAAGTGTTGATGGATTTAGGGGGTGACGATTTTTCGTCTACCTTTTTTTGAAATTTTTGGTTAGAAAATAAAAAGATGTGATGAAATATTTTCAACAAAAAAATTCTTTCTTTTATTTCATTCATTTCTATTAGATTTAACCGTTAGCTGTTGTTTTCTGCCTGATAGTGCCTCCGGAAGGGTTTATTTCGTATCATTATTATACTGCATTTAATATAGTAATAAACAGTAGGTATAAACTAACCAAAAGTAATTCTCTTTTAATACAGATTTAATCAAGTTTCATATTTTTGGTTTGAAAATTTTTAATAGGTAATGAATACCCTCAAACTTCTAGGAGTTATATTTTATTTAAATTTTGGTAATTCCTCCCACTCTATTACAGAGAACAACTTTCATAAATTAATCATTTCAAAATGTAAAAAATAAAATAAAATATTGTTTTTCATAATTATTTTTTTGCCAAAAAAATTTTCATTCAGTGCTTTGATACAAAACATTTTAACTTATGTATGTACATATGTTGTACATATATGCATGTATAACTTTGCCTCTGGTCTGTTGCAAACAAATTTATTTCGTTCCTTATTCCTGATTTAATTATTCCCCGTTCCCAGTTTCCGGTTTGACGATTTCCGATTCACGATTCCCGATTCCCAATTCCCGATTCCCGGGAATTAAGTAAAGCGGTCATCGAAATCTAACTTGCTCCTAAGGTAAATCGAAGAGAAGCTGTAAGCGTTTCGATCAGCACTTTGCAGAAGTTAACTCTTTTTCTTGTTTTTATTCTAGTCGTTCGCAGTGCGAACAATGGCACGCATCTCAATTCTCCTAAATTTGTGCAAGGTACCGTAGATCGGCTGCATTCTCTTCGCTTCCGAGTTTGCTGTCAGTCGGTGATAAAAGATTTAACTAAAATATATTTCTACGTTTATAACAGCAGAATTAGAATTAAATTTCAGCCCATCGCCCAAGTATCTCGTGACTACCTGTAAAAAAAGTCCTAAATTTAATCGCGGAAAGTAGTGAAATCGAAAATGTGAAAATGTTTGGCCGTCGGGAAGTGAGGGAAAGTGGTTGCTTCGATGCGAGAAAGTTCTTAGCGTGCTCAAGTGCTTGTCGCGTGTGAAATTAGTGCTTTTCGGGCATTTTTCCGATATTTAGCAATATGAGTCAACGAATTCTAAATCGGCTACATGGGACTTCTCAAGTAAGTTTCAGTACTTCTTTTATTAAGATTTTTTACTACAACCGGTGGACCGATATCGGCGGCTATTTTTCTCTCTGCACATTGTTTTCCCCTCTTCCTCTGGTTTGTTGGTAGTTGGTATAACAGTTTGAAGCGATCGGATGTTACTTACCGCGTGGTTCGATTGCCCCATGTTTTTGTTTCATTCATTGATTTGACGTTTGCCTGTTCTCAGCTCCCAATTCACGATTCCCGATTTCCGATTTCAGGTGGGTTCCTGGGAATCTCCTGAGGGAAATCCAAGAGCAGCATTTACATCGGAAATATGGAGAAATTAACTATTTTGATTCTACTCGTTCATAATGCTAACAATAGCACGTGCCCCAATTCTCAAAAATTTAAGCAAGATGCAGCAACAAATTGACTGCCGACTTTGAGACGAATCGTCGTCCCTTTAATCCCACGTCGGCGATAAAAGAATTTAATTAAAATATTTTAATATTTGTTCCCACGCTCAGAACCACGGGAATCGAATAAAAATTTAGATCATCGCATCGCAATTATATTAAAAGTCTTTAATCACGGCAAGTAGTTAATCGACAATGTGAAAATTTTGTGAGGTCGCGAAGTGCGCGGAAGTAATTTCTTAGTGCGCGAAATTAGTGTTTTTCGGGCAGTTTCCCGATTTTCAGCCACATGGGTCAAAGAATTTTAAAGACGCCAGCTCAGTAAGTTTCAGCATATTTGTTGTTCTTTACACTCGCGCTGTGATGCTGTTTGTGGAGTGCGTTGGAAATATTTATAGGAGAATAAGTACTCTTCTCCCGGGTTCGTACCTTCCTTCCAATGTACCTGCTGTTACAGGTTGGTGGTATTACAGCCTCCACTGCAGCCGCTGATGTTACCACCCCCCTACTGCTTTCGCTACTGCTTCTCTTGTCCGTTTAGTGGAACAGGTAAATGCGATTATATAACCCAATAAAAGCGATGCGTGCAAAAGAAAAACATATAAACAAGTTGACACGACATTTAGTTCAATCGATCGAGGCTAAGGCACTTTCAGCTGTTGCCGATTTAATTCCGTTTGAACTTTTGTTTGGTTCTAACTTTGGTATGTTCGTTTGATAAATACATAAAACAAAATGCTTTCGGCGTTATTATTCAAACAGCACAAAAGTCACAATTGACTAATTTCATTAAATATTAACGTGAATGCCATTCCCAGAAACAAAAGGCAAAATGTACCTATTTAAGATAATATTTACAAAAGCAAAAAAACCCATTTTCGCTGCTTATTTCATGTTATATCCAAATTGACTTTCTATCTGCAAATTTAAATGTTTATTTACATTAGTACTTTTAAAGAGTTCTAACGCTTTTTGTTTTTCGTATTAATTGCCCCGAATGTTCGTTAGCGCTTATAGTTCAAAAAATACTTGATCTGCTCACACCTTCTAAGCATTGATATCGTGGCACAACAAACCTCAAATGAAGTTCGTCTGGTCACGGCAAAAAATACCACGTAAAATGTAAACAGTTTGGTAAATTGTTGAATAAATAAAACTTTTTATACTTCGAAGTGCATGTAGATGGTTTCAAGTGAAGATAAAACAAAAATTTCAATTTCTTTAGAAAAAGATCTCCATCCACATTTCTTGCCTTTTTTGTGTTGTATCGATCAATCTAAGTAATTGAAAGAGGGAGGAGTTTTAGGAAGAAAAGACTAAACGACAGAAACAGAAGCGCTTCATTTTGGTTCTTGCTGTTATTCTTTCATAGGCCACATAAAGATCAAATGAAGTGAATGTCTCGTTTTCCTGCTCAATGTAAGTTTTTTGTCGGGTCTCTTATATTTTAAAAGGAAACTGTTTTGAGAAACTGACACTAAACAGATGTTACTCCTTTATTGGGATGCATGCTACAACAGCAACAACAACAACGAAAAACTAAGCAAAAACGAAGTTTAAATACAATTGCGTTTGGGAAAAAAGACCGACAAAAACTACCACGTGTTCCATTTAAAATGAACAAATATTTAGCCAATTATGTATCTTGAAAAGAATTATTTTTTGGATTCCAAATTAAGGGAAGTAGGATAACCAAATACATCAAGTATGCATGCTTGTTTTAAAATCAAATTTTCGGCAGTAAATAAGCCTGTGAAGAGCACATAATGCATCAAAATTTAAAACAAAATAGCTCTTCACCTACATATCTTAGAGCACCCAAGCATGATACAACAAATATTGCGAGAATACGCGTGTATGAAGTAAAATGTTTTCCCACATTCCTCTATGACCAGAAAAACAAAGAGTACAAAGGAAAGGTTGGCAAATCTCAAAAAAGACCAGCACCCTTCCGAACGTTACAAGATAATTGCATTTGCGAAATGTCCAATGCAGCCTTTGCTGAAATAAGACAAAATAATCTTCCCCATTTTATTCTGCACATAAATTAAGATATAAAATTGAAAAATATGCCCATCCATTTCTAATCTATTCCGACTTTCTTTCTCCACCTTGTCCTCCTTTCTGATCAACAGGAAGACATCCATGGTATTTGTGAAGACAGCAGCCAAACCAGGCTTTGCCATGCTATGTCATGCCAATCCAAGCCGCTTGAGAAGGCAGCAATACTACCAACGAGTGCTGCCCAGTTAGACCAGGCAGAAGGTAGGAAGATATACCAGACGGGCAAACTTTGGTATCTTGTAATAATTACCCTGTCCTCTTAAAAATACTCTATGTGGTGCATTTCCTTGTTTTTATGCAGTACGCATATTTTGGATTAAAACTCGATTGAACGGTGTGATGCCTAAATTAATAGTTCTTAATTAATGTACACGCATTTTAACTAGACTTGGTAATTTTATATGTCTTGTAATATATTTAAGGTTGAGTTATGAGACACTTGCTAATACATACATATATAAGACAGCTTCATGATTCAATTCAAAAGTCAAACAATTATCCATCAATTATTAATTTATATGGATTGTCCTATTTTTCACTCTGGATCTTCTATTTGCACCGCGATTTATACACTTGAACCGAAAATGACAGATACTTCTTCCTGATATTACGTTTGTGACTGCAGATATGCATCAAGCGCCTTCTTCAACCATTCTGCGAATAATTAATCAAAAATTGAAAGTCGTCTATCCGCGATGTAATCAGAAAGACCAAGATGATGGTGGAACGGTAACTGAATGAAGGTGTTGGGTATATAAATATATGTACATATATGTATAAATTGAGAAAACTATAAACAAGCCAAGAGCTCGAAAGAGATGATACTTGAGGAATAGTTTGCTCAAATGACCGAAAGGAAATTTTCAAGATATTGTATGGAATATGTGGTTCGCTACGCACGTTTTACCTATATGAGCTGTGGAGCTGAGCTGAGGGGCTTAGGTGGCTAAAAATCATAGGAGGTTGGGAAACATTGTTTTCGCGTCGCGCCACGCGTACGCACACGTAATACTTAAAGAGTCCAGTTACACTAGGCTTAGATAGCATACAAAAAGTAAAACAGTATGTGAAAAATTATAAGCAAAAAATCAAAGAATTGAAACATACTTTTTCTTCTTTCGCCTTTTACAGAAATATGTTATGGGGCGTTAGGAGGTAGATATGAAAAGAGTCGTTATCAAATACTAGACCGACAGGGCCGTTAGAAAAGTTGCATTGATTTATAAAGACATTGACATATCCATACACGATTCTCTTTGCCGCTATAAGATATCAGTGCATGGTGCATAGACCTAAGTCTGATACATGTTAAATGATCCTCTCGACCTGATCACAAATAAATAAATTAAGCTTTTTGTTTTAATTGTTGTAACTTCATTTTCATTACCTTCGTGCCACTTCATGTACAATAATCAAACAATCCTAGAAATGTTTTCTTGTCTGTTTAGATAAAATATGTGAGGAACAAAATAATTAATACATTAGCTTTATCCACAAGGAAGAATTTTTAAAGTTATGCAAGCATATAAAAACTGACCGAATATAAATTCCAATATAAATTTGATGAATTGGCTTTAGAAGAAACTAGTAAGAAATAAACGAAGAAGAAATCGTTATAGTGTAAGGCAATATTACTGCACAAAAAATACATATCTTCTACTATCCTGTTCTTTGTCTCCCACTGTCATCAGCATTGCTGTTGTGTCGCAGTCCCAGTGATCAGTTTTCGTTATCACGACGCCGTTTTGAAAAGCAGTAGATCTTTTAAAACTAGAGAAGATGCTGTCCATCCTCTCGCAGTTGTTTTTATGAAAATAAAATAAGAGCAAAAAAGTAAGTGGCCCAAAATGACTAGGTTCTCATTGACTAGAGAAAACGCGGAGATAGGCGTAAAAAGAATATAAAAAACTGAGGAATTCATTTCAAATAAAAATGGCTATAAATTATCGATGTTTCGGAAACAAGTTTGTAACTTTGTTTTTTTTATGTTGCGCTTGTGTTTTCGTCTCCCTATACGCCCTGAGATATCGTTGTGTGTTGATTCCCATTTATTATTTTTTTATGTTTTATACATTTATTACTTTTTTTTTAATTTTTTTTTGTTTTTTATGCATTCTCTCATTGTGTTGTTACTGTGATCTATACGCAGATTTCGTATTTAGCACAGTACAGTCATTTGTAACCGCACAATATACATATTCCCCTTAGAATTACATATGAAAAAAATTGAACACAATAAAATTCTTGTTCAGATTCGGTCAGGAAATGATTGCCTTCCTATAAGACGATTGCATTGGGTATAGGAAAACAAAAGGCCTAAAGATGAGGCTTTGTCTTATCTAACTTGTAAATAATAACGGATGAACAGTCTCCGCATCAACGGCAGAACTATGTCGTATGTTCACTTTGCGAGTATAGACAACCTAGAAAAGATCATTTAGAAAGAGCATTAAAGAAGAATTTTTGTCGCAAGTTTAAATGTATAGGCCTTCTATTCATAAAACAAGTTAAAGAAAAGTGACTCCGCACAAATGACAAAAACGATTATATATCTTTGTGTTTTCTCTTCATAAACAAAACAACATTTTGTCTTTCTGAGGGTGGTGGCGGAGTTATGGGGGGGTACCTTAATCATCCTCGCGTCTGGAAAATTGAGAAGACAAAGGAATCGATTGTGTTACTTTATCCTCACGCATATGGCATAGCACAAAACTCGAAATGAAAAAAAAAGTTAAAAAAAACTTTGAATCCCATCCGATTGGGTTTTAGAGACAACTGATGGTGACTAGAAGCCGACCAGGGACTGGAAAAGGCATATGTTTAAATAAAGAGCACAGAGTCATAATTCTGAACAAATGAAGCAGAAAAGACCCATAGAAAGTGAATTGCACTAAAACGAGATACTTTGTCAGTTGAAGTACTACAAGAGCTCAAGAGCCCTAACAGGCCTCGCCGAAGCTTTACAGACGGAGCTCCGAAAGCGATGAGGTTCGTCGTTCAGATGAAATAGAGAACTCGCGGCTGTAGATAGATAGCTAGATGGATGAAACGCCGGACAGATGGACGGCCAAGCAACAGACTTATAAAAGAATGAAAATATTTTTACTTGTTTTTGTTCGTTCATTTTGCTTTTGACCCTTTTAAAATGGTTTTTTTGTTCCAAGTCTCTAGGAATAAAGCAGCCTTTTATTTTAATTTTTAAAAGCATTCTATATTCCAAAATTAAACCCAAGTCGAGGGTTCGTATGTTAATGTCGACGTCCTTATTTATTGTTTTCACTGTTATTGTATTGTACTCACTGAATACAAACAGCTACCGTTGGGATTATCATTGGTCATTTTGGATAGGCACATGTATCGAAAATGTCGCTTTATTAGTATGAGCATTTACAAGTTCCTTCTTAGTTCACTGACCTACGAGCTATATTTCGTTCTTACGTCCATACGACCTAATATATTCTGAAACTGAAAGCAAGTGAGGTGAACAGGCAAACAAGCATAACCTTAGGGTTACAAATCAGAGGCCATACAAAATGCTCTGAGTACTCAATAAATTTTACCATCAATAAGACTTTTCCACTTTCCGCCCTCCCATTTCAGTCATAAATTTTTATTAATGGGACACGATCTTCCTACTTTGTAGATTTCTCTGTGTTCTGACCTCCTCACTATCTCTCTGGAGACTATTCGAGGTCTGTACGGTCACTTAGTTGCTACCTTTAAAATATGCGTAACTGCAATAACAGCACCTAGTAGACATACTTTTCTTGTGTTACACGCATATCTGTGCTGCAGTATGTCGGCGACTAAGATACTGAAACCATCGAAGGCAGTTTTCTTCGTCTTCTTTCTCATTTCGTATTCTCCTGGATATATATAGTTCATTTTACGGGAGCAAAACGTAATTAACTAAAATGCCTCCTCTTCGAAGCAGAGAAATCCAATAAAACAAGAAATCGCTTTACTGACATTTTTTAAAACCCTTTTGCTTGATTTGCCAGAGGCGAGATGCTTTGGTTGCGCGAGAAGAACTAAATGCAGACGGGGGCACACAGGTGGATAAAAAGAGTAACAGGTGAATAAAAATTGATTTTTAGGTTGCGCTACAGTACCAAATGGACAAAACATGATCTGAATGATGTCTAACTGGTCTTTAACTACTCTGCGTAACTGACTTTCTCCCTGATAAGTTGCGGTTGTCTCCTCGCTTAGACGAGACGAGTTTTCTGCATTAAAAATCATTAGCTACTAGTAACCATACCAGTAGTCTCGTCAACAGCGGGCTGCAAAAGAGACTACTTAAAGCTATATAATCAGGGGTTATGTTTGTGTCGTTTCGCAGACTACTGTATTTTTGTACCTATAACCATTCGTTGCCTGTCCAAGCCATGCCTGCATAATTTGCAGGCTAGATGGCCTTACAGACCATAAGTATATTTTTCTTAAAAGAGCTAAAATGGCTAAAATTGGAGAAATAATGGTGCTTCTTTTATTTCTTTTAAAAGGTTTAAATTAGAATAGAATATGTTGATTTCTATTCGTCTTCTTGTAATGTTCCCGTAGTCTCTTTGCAAGTTTTTATTTGAATATACATATCTTTATAGTTCGTATTTATGACAAAATTGTTATTTAAATTATAAACGCCTCCACATTTATGTACATTGCGTCTATTAGCTTCTCCCTTCTCCTCAATCCATGTATTTATTAGCAATAAAATTTGATTTATAATTTTGAATAATTTTCTAAATTTGTTTGTGAATTGCTTGCTGCACTTGTTTCTGCTGGTTGCATTTCTGCTACCTTCCTTGCTTACCTGTTTAACTGGCTGACTGAATGCCTGTTCACTTGCGTCTTTAATGTGCTCGTTCACAATCCAAACAAAACGCATAGTGTGCCTAAGATACATTTGGATATATCGTGTTTGCTACTGTTGTTGTTCGTTGTATGTGGAATGGGATGAGAAAAGGTCGTTCGTTTCGTTTCATATACCGAATGACTTAATGTAGCAAGAATATCATATTACAATTCGTATGATGAGGAAAGTAAAGCAACGCAAATTTCATTTCTTTTTGCAAGCACGTGAAATCTGCTCACTACTCTGTCGAAGCCTATATTATCCGTTTTTTAGCCAATTTTTATTACATCTAATTCTAAGTGGTTTGCTTTGGCTCCAGCTAATTTCGTTATAACTAATCCTAACTAAAAAGAGAAAGCTTGAAAACATTTCTATTTTTGAGGGAAATAAAAAAAGTGTAATAATAAAAACTTTTGTCCCACAAAAAAAAAAATAAATAAAAGATGCGGAAGATCATCATCATTCCTATAAGAAGGGGACAAAAGTAAAAAAAGTTACGAGTTACGGGCACACATTTAATCTATGTAAATAATATGATCATCTAGAATGCCACCATATATTGATATTTTATATGGCCACTGAAGAATTTTCTTATTTCATTTTTGTTTAAAGAAATTCATTCGAAAACTCGATTCTATTTTTGCCCTTTTAATTTGAGTTTTCGGAAGAGGGTAACAATTGGGCTAGAAAAAGATTTTCTTGTGGTAAAACTCTCTAATGCTTTTAAAAATGTTATAAAAACACACATGTACATACATATGTATATCCTAATACATCATCAGCTTACCTCCGGAACAATTCTTCTTTCGTTTCTTTTATACACGCTTTAGATCAAAGACGATGTCCATGGAATGACTGGCTGAGAAAAATATATTTATCGTACCAAATTTTATATTAATCTTAGGAACAGCAGAATTTCTAGAAAAAAACCCATGTGTCCAAGAAAAAGCTTTGAATGAATAATTACGGAGGGTATGTCACTTTAAGAGGTGCCACACCTTCTGTTTGTATTGTTTGGCTCATACAAATTTGAATAAATTGTTTTCGTAGTATTCTTCTCATATGCTGTTTTGCATGTTTCTGGTGAATTAATAAGAAAATGGGTGAAACAGATAATATTATAAAGAGTTTCTATAATATGCTATATTTAGCGAGGCTCCGCTTTTTCAAAAAATGGATATATAGATACCTATAATATTATATATATATGTATGTAATATACATTTATATATATTATAGGTAGGTATCTATATATTTTCTATATATCTATATATACATATATATATTTCCAACAACCTCGCTGATGGATTAGGAAACTAATAAAAGGTTTTCTAGAACCAGTGAAAAGCAACATTATTCAATATGCTATATAAGTACAGCGTCCTTAGCGATGGTAACAAAATCTTCAGCTGGACTGGCTACATCGCGGCAACTATGACGACGACAACAGCAGTACTCAAGGCTTGTTTACTTCACTCTCATGGGTTCTGGATTTTGTTTCTTCTCTGGAAGTTAATTAAGAACGAAAACAACGGCGGGCAGATGGAAAAAATCAATCAGTTGATTAAAAATGCATTTTTAATTGGCTTTAGTGTTCTCATATCGTAAATAGAAAGGAAGAATGAAGAGAATAACCTCTCACAAGGTGTGTTTATACAAAAAAGACAACGGGCTTAAGGATTGTTTTAAGTTTTACCCTTTGTATGCACGAAAAAAAAAATACAAATAAAGATCGCCGCCGAGTTGGCCAATTAGTTGAATGTGTTGGAGATTCTCTAAACATTTACTTTACCCTTTTTGTGGTATTTTAATGACTGATTTTTGTTTCAATCTGCAGGTAACGCGCCCTCCCTGTAAATTTGTAAATTTGAAATGGTCATAAAAAATGCTTTTTGGTTATCTTTCCTGTTCATTAGCTAAAGGAAGCTGCTATGCCGCCATGGTACGGCAGACAAGTCCATAGAATTGGACATTTTATGGTGGGCGGTAATTTTTATAAAGTCCGACAAAAAATTTGCATTTTGAATTTGGAATGTAATTCTCTGGGGCTTCTTCTTCCGGCTACTTCTGCCTACATTTTTTAAGGAGAAAACGTCTGATTGTAGTTGGTTGAAAATTTTTGTCGAAAGCTGTTATTATTTTTTCTAAATTACGTATTTTACATTACAACAATTTACATCTCATGGTCAGAAGCATATACGATGTATGTAGTTCGCGATGCCTCTGCGATTGTATTTCTCTAGAAGATTATTTAAGTTTGTAGAAAACATATTTATTTTATAATATAGTAAAACACACAGATCATTTATTTTAGAATTAACCACAAATTTTCCAGATTCACAGTTATTTTTCCCATAAATTTCGCATATTTCGTTATTTATAAAGGCATTCCAGTCCATTTAGAGAACAATGCCGAAGATATACTCATAAATTCTTCTTCAAAACCCTAATCAATCCCCCTTGGTAGAGATCCCAAAAATAGTTTTAAGTTCCCTTCTTAAGTTTTATATAAGAGTAAGCGACACAAACAAAAATAAATGGAGAAAAGTGTCTCGCAGACAAATACGCTACAAAAACTTGAACAGCATTGTTTAAAAGTAATTTTGTGACATGCCTATCATCCATGCTAACGCCTCCATATGTAAAGAATATATTGAACTGGTTTTGATGTTCCGAGTTTTGTCGTAATTCATTGCAGTTCCATTCACGAAAATTGAAGTTTTCAGCTCTTAGCAGGAGAAAAAAGTCCTACAAACAAAAGTCTTTCCGAAGATGAGAGCATCTCACGTCTTTCTTTAAAAGAAATGTGTGTGGACCACGCGTGATGGATGACACGAAATACGATAGAATGGCAATTGAATGTCTTTAAACAATTTTACTTGTCAAACTCCTCTCTTTTTCTTTTCTTTACCTAATCTCATCCTTGATATAAGTCGCGTGTCTGCCCCACAACTGCCCTTCAGTATCATCTTCAGTTGTGGGGCACACCCGTGACTTTATAACAAAGATGATATTGGGTATTATAATAATTTGATTTTATAATTTTGTATGATATTAAAATAATTCTTCGTAAGCAATAAAAAGTGTTTTAGGAAAACTTAGAGCCGAAATATTTTCGCAGACCCCAAGATATCTCAGACTTGCAAAAATATTATTGCTTCAGAGTATTATTACATAACAGCAGGTGCAAACGATTAAAAAACGAATTAAGCTTGAGAAAAAGAAAACAAAAAATTTATAGAAGTAGGTAAATTTTCCTCCAGTGAGTAACGCGCTTTATAAAATTAAATACATTGCAGCTGATTACATGAAGTAAAGAGAAGAATGACAGGTTTTGCTGCGTATTTTACCATCAGAAGCAGCAGCATTACCTGGTATACCTGGTTGTTGCATGTTAGCAAAGTTTTTGCATTTTGTTTTGCACCTCTTAAAAGTATGTACACTAAGCCGGAGGAGATGCAACTCAACTTGCTGCTGAAATATATCCATTTATGCATACAATTAATACCAAGAAACGTCGACGTCTATGTCGTCATCTATGTATGTCTTTTAAGATGCTACCTCTCACGTGGTGCATTTTTCGTACTGCTTATCGGTTGATCAACGATCGATTGCGCGCAAATTCACTTACTAGAGGGAAAAATTGAACAGCAGCGAAAATACAAAAGTAAATAATTGCTTTTGCAATTTTGAAAGTTGTATTGACAACGTCTAAGCTAGCAACATTAAACTATCGCGAAACTCTCATAGATAATTAGTCAAAAAAATTTAACTCCTTCTGTATCAAGTGAAACTAAACAAAAAGTAATTTTTTACACGGCCAAATGCAAATCACCTACATACATAAGGACATCAATATATTTCATCTTAATATTCCGATTCATCAACTGAAAATCTTTAAAGTCTTTCTAAAAAAAATAAAATAACATTTCCAATTCGGAATACAAATGCAAAAACGCTATGATATCAAGCGAATCAATGCGTATAATTAATATGAAGAAAAAAAGCAAGGTTTTACGTATAAATCTGTAATTAGTTATATAAATCGATTTCAATTTCTACAACAAAAATACCTTTCGCTTGATATATATACATATGTTTCATTAAGATACATGCACGGGAAATAGGGATCACAATTTTTGGCTTTGCCTATTAATATATAGATTATGGAAGTTAATGTTTTGAAAATGTATGTATAGATATGTAGTACATATGTATATATTTTTTTTACCGACGATCGAATAAATATGAGTGCTAATTCCAACTATGTATGTATATATATTTGTATCTCGTAGCTAGCAACACAAAACTACTGCCATTATTTTATGGGACTATATTACGATAGGAGCAAGATAAGTTCAATGAGAAATCATTTTAGTTTTACAAATGATCGCTATGAATTGGTGTTTATGATACTCCTTTTGTGCTTATATAAAAGAAAGGAATATTTTCCATGTCCTATTGAGTTTTAAGAAAGATAAGTTCTGCGTCTTCGTGGTGGGCTTCGCGTATAGGCTTCCTAAGAGCCGTTCAGTGCACATATCGATTAACTCCACCAGTCACATATACAAATTGTAACATTATTGACGATTTTTTTTTTGGCTATTCTTTCTTATTAATTTTATATATCATTAGATGAAAGCTATACCTGTATTTATACATTCTAAAATATATATTTGAATTTATATTATAAAGGGAATTTTAAAAAACAATGTACATTGTTTCATCGCAATCTCAACTTTTTGTTTTATGGAGTTAATCGATTTGTTCACTGAACAGCTCTTGTCGAAGGGAAAACGCAGATTAAAACTAACAATAAGTATTAAATAAGCGAAAGTAAAAGAAACAAAATTTTACAAAAATGGATTTTTTGAAACATATTTATGTGCACCTGAGAGAACAAGTACAATACAATCATCCAGCAAACATTTTAAATTTATCCAAATTTAAAAACAAAATTTACTAGAGAGAAAGTACCTACTCTAATCATGTTACGACTTTTATCCCCTTCGATGCCAATTGGTTGAACAGATTAACAGATCACAAACTTACGTTCATCATCAATTGAATTAAATACCTGTTTCGAATTGGCTGGCCATATCTTGTTACAAAAGCTTAAGAATTACAAAAAATTATAACAACTCCGGCTCTTACAGAGATTATCTATCTAGTTAGATATAGTTATGTAGATAGCTAGATAGGGACAGAGTAGCACAACAATTCAAGAAAAGATATGGTAGCCTAACGAAGATAAGGGAAAAGATTTGCTGGTAAGGAGAATTAAATCATCGGAAAAAACACAAGTGATATCTCTTCATGCCTGCATGCTGCTAAATATAAAAAGTATTAGAGAGGCAGGAAAGCAGAATTAAGCAAAAAAAAAAAAAAGAAGTACAGTCCGCCTTAAGACGAATGCTCGCGTACTATAATAGTGGCTGTGACCCCCTAGTGATGTTTTAATGTCGAAAACTTGTAAATCAAGATAGCTACAAGCCAAGCAGAAGCCTACAACAAAAAAGACAACCATAATAACAATAACTCCTAAGAACGAAACGGGTATTATTTGTATCTCTCGATCAGAGCAAGAAATTAATTTTTTTATTGTTTTCATATCGTCGGAAACTTAAAATAAGGCATCCGTTCTTAACCACTGAGATCATTATTAGCTATTGTGTTACCAAAAGTGATCAGCCGTAAATTTATGTATCAGCCTTAATACTGGAAGCCACCATGCTGCGGGGCAAATGAACAGAAGGTAGGAAGGGGGTGGTAGTAGCGGTTAAAACCCCAATCTTACCCCTGTTGCTCCTCTTCTTGCACAGTATTATGTTGGCTTGTTCAATAATCTTATTTCATACCTCTGTATTTACGCAACATTTGTCTGTCTTTTGGTCCAGCCTAATTTTATAACCTGAACCGATTTTAATTGGGTTTTTACAGTTACAAAGCAGTCTTGAAGAAAATTTCAGGAAAATCAGACCGCTTATTCTAAATATCATGTCATGCCTCTATGAACTTTAATAATTGAATTTATTTTTATATCATTCATAGAACAGTAAAAATAGGACAATTTGTACACATGCAGTACCTATATGAAAAAATAGTTGCAGTTAAACCAAAGGTAATTAATTTTCATAACAAAAAGGATAGAAAAGGTGAATTTAACACCCAAATGGTGAAACCTCTTGGCAGCCAAGTTACGTTACGTTCTTCGTCTCAGCGCCGCTATCAGCTAGGTGATGTGCACCGATGGGACTAAAGAAAGGAGACCCTGCAAACAAGAGTACAACAATAGAATGGACAATTCCACCTGTTGAAATGTTGAAAAACACGTTTTGTTCGCCCGGTGATTTCTTAAAGATGCAAGAACAACAATCTGTGCAAAGCCTAAATCGGAATCAATGATGGAGTGAAAAGGTTTCAGAGCCGAGAGATAGATATGCGATGGATACAAAAAGGCACCAAACGATATTTGTTTTGTCGTTGGTTCAATTGCTCTTGTTAGTGGTACTGCCTCTGCTGTTCTATCATGAGCGGTGAAAAAATGCGCAAACAAAAGGCTGTATGAAAGAAGAATCGAAGAAAGCTAAGTATTAACAATGGCAAGAACAAAAGACACCTTGTAGTAATTTATCTGTAATTTTCCTGGATTCGAATTTCCATGGTGTATACATAATTCCTCTTTTTCAGTATCTTTACATCTTTCCGCATATATCCGCTTCTGATGGAAAAAAAATACAGTGTACATAGTACAGGTTAAAGTTAGCTAGAATTTTTTCTCTCAATATTTATTTCCACATTATTGCAATCGCCAATCCGTTATTATAAATGTATAAAATTCCATTCTAGCACGTACTGTCGTCAGCTCCAATTGTCAGTAAAGTTGTCTTATAAGTAGTGTTTGAAAATAGCTATAAATAGCATTCTTGACCCTCTATTAATAGGGCTATTTTCCCAACTTTAAATTTAGATAATAATATGGTTTTGTAGTGGCTCAATATTGTACATAGGTACCATTCGTTTTATATTTTTTATTCTCCCGTAAATATGTATTTATTTTCATAACTGCTCGATCTAGTGGAAAATACCGTTGTCATCTAAAAGTTTTAATACTTTAAAGTACATATGTATACATATGTTCATAGGGTGCAGCCAAAAGATTTGTTTTGTACCAATCATTTCTGTGCATAGGCTTGCTTAATGTAATAAATGCCTCTCAACCATATACTATATGTAAAGATGCAAAAATTAAGAAATGCATTGTTTGAAAAATGCCATACTTTTGGGTACGGTTAATGAGTACTAAGCTTTAGAGGCATAGAAGCATTTTGTAAAACAAGCCATGTGCAATTATTTCATCAAAGACATTATTTTAATGCAAATTGAAAGTAACAGTATGTATACTGCACAGAGCACAGCAGGTAATATGAAAATTTATTGCATTTAGTGATCTTACCGGAGATACATTTATCATTTGTGGCCTAATGTAAATTGACTTAAAATTTGTAGAGCTGGTGTGATTAATTTGTTTTGTAAATTTTTTGAGACAAATAAACGTAAACCAAGTGATGCACAAAGGTGTTTTTTGGTCACCGCAACACCCGAAAATATGAACGATTTTTAAAATTGTTCCAATTAAATATAAAATAACAACCATAATTACACTTTCCCCAGTTCAAATTTTATGCAAAAGATTACTGTAAGCGCAGTCCAGAAGAACAGAAAACAAAAGCTACCAAACGAGAAAATGTGTAAAAGCAACAAAAGCGGGATATCAAAACGAATTGAGTATGCACGCATCCGTTCGGAAGATGGATCGTTCGATTGAATCTGAAAGATCGTCGACGGTCGATTCTCCGTGACTATCATCCATCAGTCCATCCATCTGCAATGCATTCGACAACTTCCACACTTTTATCGATGAATGGACGACTTTGCGAGAGATTTAACAACTTTACACGATGCAAGTGGAAAAAATAATAAAATAAAAAACCTAAAGATTTAAGATGGGAAAAAAGAAAAACGGAAACAGCAATATGTAGTACCGACAACAGTAGTGGTTTTCTACTACCAGGCCAGCAGAAGAAGTAGAAGGCGCGCAAAGCACTTAAGCATGCTTTCTTGTTACGTAATCTCATAATTGCATTAAATGGTTGCGAGGTGTTTTCAGTTCTCTTCCATTGATTGTGTTGGTAGTACATTCTCCAGCCGCGCGATACCCCATACTCCTTCGGTATCTTTTATGGTCCAGTCTGCAAAGATCTCTTCGGGCCTCTTAACGGACTGACAGACTAGTCTGCTTCCCTGCCTGACTGTATAGCTACCTGCCTGTCCGCCCGCCCAGTTAACTGACTGCTATTATTTATATGAATCTCTGTCAACAGGGACATATTCATTTATATTATCGCTCATCATTAGTATCAGTGTTTTAAAGGGTTGCATTCGACTTAAAGAATATTTCGAGAGATCGGTACAACAAATTTATAACAGATCATCTTTAATACAATATTAAAAGTTGTAATAATATCATTTAATGTTACTCAATTTATGTACATCTTAACTTAGCCCCACCAAAACTTTGGTCACATTTATCATTAACAAATTTATAATTATCCTCAAATGGAGTTGAAATAAGCCAATCCAACAGTCATCAAAATTATTCAAATAGTCCATCACCCCTCTCACTCTTTCTAAGACCGTTTGGTTTTTTATTTCTGCATTTAGTGTGCGGTACCTATTTAAGTCTATCTCAAGTTTAACGATGCGCTACAAATACAATAGATTGTATTTGAAGCCCATCTTTAAACGTGAGACAGTTGGAAAATAGTTTTTATCACCTCATTATACCACCTATAAGGTGTGCGCTTATCAATCTCCCAATCAACAAAGCTCTTAACTCTGCTAAGATTTACAACACGCTCAAATGGACTAAAAGAAAAAAAAACAAGACACTTTTAGACACGGACTCCACAGAAAAAATTTAATTTATGGTTTTACCGTAAATGGGAGAAACAACAGCAGTGAACCGGTCAAATGAAGTCTTTCAAAAAATTTATTGGAAACTCTTTTGGAGCTGGTCTGAGCTTTCTCGATTAAGAATGAAATTTGACAAATAAAATTTGATTTTATTGCTCGCATAAAATACAACGTCTTCAACAATAATGATGGCGACAGAGGCTGAGTGTGATCGGTAACAAAACGCAAAACCAGCATCGAATTTGATACTTTAAAGAACAAAAAATGTATAAAATCTCAGAATAAGACAATAAGACAACACCACATTGCCATCGAGAGATGCGCTGTTACTCCCTGGAGGAATAATATGTACTTAAAGCACTCAGCAAGATACATACATATGTACATATGTGCTTCTTTTCGTAATATGCACCTTTGTAACACTTCACTTCTGATCTGATTCTTACTATTTCTCGCTATTTTTTCGAAATAATTGAGAATGCGAAAAACAATAAGATTTCAAATACATTTTTTGATACTTTCCCTTCCGAAGGGAGGCTTGAATATAATTTATTTAAACCATTTAAGATGAGGTCATATGGGCTCGGTTATTAGGTCTTGCTGAAATGTGTTATATTTATTTTAAAAATTTTAAGTTTTAACATTGATAAAATATTGATATTGTTTAGCGAAAGATGATGTTCAAGTACAGTTCATTTCTTTGCATTATCCGGAAAAACTAGTTGTAATCAATTACAGTACTATTAATCGAGTTAATTGAAATTGTCAATAGCATTCTATGCAAATTGTTTAGATCTTTTACGACTTATGCAAAGTAACTTAGATAATGTCATAAATTTTTATATCTTATTATTATTATAATTACTTTTAAAGAAGAGGGAGCGAGAAAACTGAGTAATAGCCGCGCAAATTTAGTATAAACCAATTGCTAGAATGCTTTTTTTCATATTAGTTTGCAATTATTTCCACTTCGAATATATGTATACTTCAAACTCGCATTTACTTTAAAAAAGGCGGGGAGTATTAGATAGTATTATTAATAATTTATTTATGAATAGGCCTCAGTAGTGTGCCTAAACTACGATTTTATACCACCTCAATATTGAAAGATTAAATGACCCTGCGGTTCTGTACTTTTTTTCACGAAAAGTTTGTGGCTATTATCACGTAACAGATACAGACTCCATTAGTCTATATACATATTTATTTATTTTTAATGTTTATCTGGCTGAGCTATGCTTGATTGCGTTGTTTGAAATTATAGCCAAAATAGCTTTTTATTAACGCACATTCAAGTTTTCATCACTTATCTATAGAATACCACTTTTATTTCACAAGTAGAAAGTAATTCACACTTGTAAAATAAAGATTTTTTCTGCGTTATTACTACTTTTTTTTTCTTTTTAAAGATTTGTACATACCCCCACCATGATAATAGCAGATATTCCTTTAAGCGGTAAGCCCTGCCTGAAAAATATGAAAAATGACAAGAAATCAGAGACGTCATAAATGTAGAATAAAAGCAAGAATCAAACTAATGAAAATATTTATAGCTTTTTACAAACTCCCATTATTTGTTACTACTTTATATTTTATTCGTTTTACAGAGACCTGAGTATATATCGAACAAATGTGTCTTTGATTTCTTTGCATTTTAAAAATAAGAAATGGACTCCAAATTATCTCTATTTATAGTTTCCCATATCATCTCGCATTCAGATACTAGTTTATGTAGTCCTGCTTAAATTATAATACATTGTGAAAGATGCAAGTCTACAAAATATTTTTCGATAATATTATAAAATGTCTTTTTCGATAATATGAGATAATTCTTATTAACCTTAAATTTTTTGCTTCGAATGATTGAAAACAAAGTTAAGCAAAATATGTATAGTATGTAAGCGTTGTAACAACCCAGATGCATCATTATTTACGAATGCTTAAGTTTTGATTAAATTTCATTTTTGGCATATTTTTTTTATATCACGTTTAACCCTTTTGTTCTGATTAACATCGTTGCCACACCACACTACTGCGATTAAGGTGCCCCAGAGAGAATTAAACGGTTGGTAACGGCAAGACCACCTCCTCTCAAGAAACCGATCCGATCCATGATCCGACAAAGGGGATGGAGGACAAGGAAGGTACTTCTCTTCTTGAGAACAAGAAGATATGTGGTGTAATTTAGAAACGTGTTTTTCAGCGGTCAGTAAACCGTCATTTGCATTTTTATTGTTATAATTTATAATAAAAGTCTTTCGAAAATGGGATTTTTCGTAGGCAGTGATAATTCCTTCCAAGATCGGGTCTCTCTTAAAGTTTTTTGTATTTTATTCTTATTTCTTTTTTAGCTTGTGAAGGATGGCATTTAGGTACTCGATTTTTACCGGTTGGCCTGTTACAGTATCTTGTACGTGGGATCATTTGTTTAGTTTTATTACAAGGAAAACAATTAGGGGAAACGTTTTTTTGGCAAAAAACCAAGACCTTTCGGCGGTAACCAGAAGGAAGAGGTAGATTTCAATGGAATCAAAATGATTTTTACATAACGGAATGTAAAGCTGAATTCCCCACCCTCTTGACCGATTCAACCCATTTGCGAACATAGCGAAGATAGTGTCATGAAGAATATGTTAGCCAAGTTTAATCTAAATCGATTAAGAAATATACGGTATGCATGGAAATAAATTAAAATATACATACATAAAGCGACGTCGTATAGTCCCCATTTCCACTTAGATACCGGGCCAGTAAATGCATACGCAAAGTTGGATCAAAATGCATTTTGAAATGCAGCAGCTATCGCGGTAAAAAAATAATTTTTAGATACTCATGTAGCCCCTCACCCCTTTGACCGATCACCACCATTTTGTAGCACGACTTAGAACTGCATGTTATCAATGAGTTTGTCAATAACGGTTAAGAAATACGGAAAATATTGGGTCCAAGCCATTTTTACATAGCCGTTATAAACAATTAATTCCTACTATATAAGAACTTAGCTGATATATTGACGGGATAAATGTACATTTTGGCGAAGTTTAGTCAAAATCGATAGAAAAATACGACCTCTAAAACGATATCATTCATTTTCTTGAGACTTTTTTTTATTGGACTAGATCAATTTTCAATAAGTCAGTTAACCAAATTTCTCCTCTAGTTATTTGTATTCTCTTATAATGTTGCAGATCGAAATTGTTCTCCTCACGGCTTTAGTGCACGGTTTGATCTTGAAGAAACTGGTCTAGAAGTGCTTTATTAATTATTAACACAGTGCTTTTCGCATATAAAATTAGTGCCGTTCGCGAATATCAAATGACACGTGTTGAAATTAAGAAACTAAAAAGTGGTACTAATTGGCATAAGTCATAAGTAAGTTCAAAAATTCTCTTCCTTTATTTGATCTCATATGACAATAAAATAATTATGGTCGCCTTTGAACTTTCTAGCTGGAGGTTTGGTATCGCAACTGCATGCTTTTGCTTAAATAATTATTTATAACAGTTTGAGGCCATCGACCAAATCTAATACACTGGGTGGGATTGTTGGTTTGTTTTGGCTAGGTTCTGTCCCAGAAAGAGAAATTAATTGCTTTATTTTTGTTTCACCTTCTGCATTTGAATCTCGTGCAATAGTAAATGTTTTACGAAATGCCCAAATAATTCTTCGGTTTATAATAAAACCTCTTCTAAAAATTCGATTAATTATCGCTGTCGCAAATTACCTACCTGCACTCTTATAACTCTTCGATGTGAAATAATAGAAAGCATGTTCCGGACTTTAGTTTACACTTCGTTTTTCGTGGGTGAGGCTTGCTTGGTACGCCTCGGTTAGAGCAAAATTGATTAGAATATTCTTCTTCTGCATTTAATTATCGCAGAAGGCAGAACAATCAGTCAATTTATTACCCAACTATATTAAGTTGCATTTAATGAATCGTAAAATGTTACGGAGATAATTGAAATTTCCATGATCAAATTAGTAGAATCACAGCTCAGGTAAATTCAGGAATAAGTATTTTTTTATTTACATCCATTTATATAGAAAGTAAATAAAATAACTACGACGCTGTTATGCTTGTTAATTGGAAATTAGGCCTCAGCCATTATGTATATATATATATATATATATATATATATATATATATATATATATATATATATTTGCCAATAGTATGTTTTCTGTTGCATTAGTCTCTACATCTAAATCTTCGGTTGTTATACTAATTGATTTATTGAACTGCTCTACGTTTTCTCGTTATAATCAACCTTTTCGCACTATCTTTATGTATTAATTATTGATTATTCTAATGGGGAAAGTTGCACTGATTTCTTAATCGACTCAAAACTAAGATTTCTTGCAGTGTACATATATTCGGGCGAAGCGATCATGATTCGTTTTTCAATTTAAATGTAGTATTAAATAATATATATGTATTTAAAATCCCCATAAGAGTGTGCCGGAGGCTTCAGGGTGTTTTTTAAATATCAGAATAAAAAATCTGAAAAGAAAACTCGATATATTGAGGAAAATATCCTTTTCTTATTATTTACCGCAATAATAGGTAATGCATCGTACATAGGCGTCAGAAGAAAAACAATAAAATATTTGTCTAATGCGGCAACATTTTACTGCTTATTATAAATCCTTTGACAACAAGCTTCCAGGTGTACCAGAACTTAAAAGTGAACAAACGGATGCTACGCCAGTTTAAAATTTAAAAAGATACATAAACGGCAATTGAAAAATAAATAAGGTCTCTTAGATTTCAAGGAAATATTGCTGTACCAAGCAATAAATATAATTTTACTGCAAATTTCCTTTAAAATAAACACAGTTAATGCTAATACTATTATATAAAAGCAAAGAGGCGGTTAAGCAAATGAAAAGTCATCAAAATTTCGTAAAACGTCAGGATTAAGCGGTTCTGCACTGTTTGAATCGGTTTTTGGTATTTTTATTAATTTTATATTTTTGCATATTGTCTAGGTACATCAGTTTAGCCTAAAATGTGAAGGTCTTTCAATTATTTGCAACATTCTTCAAGACAAATATCCCACAAATTTTTTTGATTTGCTTGGTAAACTCACTAAAAAGCAAATATTTGTTATGGCTTTTAAATTGATACATATCTACACCAAATGTCTATGCCTAATATCACCCAAATAAAAAATGCCTCTAATCAAAATTTAATTGGGAACATGTAAAAATTACCTAATTATATATATATTGTATATATTGTACTCATGTATATTTATATGTATATATATTTATGTAAATATATTACCTTTCGAAACTTTTGAATGACTGCTGTAGTTGAAACAACATAAAAGTGTTATTTTCGCCTTTTATTAATTTTTATTTCGCTTCCTTTATCTTGCGATTATGTTTCAATTCACGATCACATTGTACACTACACTCACTTCAAAATAACTAATATTTTTAAAGCTTCAATAGTATCCATTTCTATAGAACGTCGTTTCTATACGTCTTAATAGAATTATTTTTCTGTTGGCAAAATTGTCAAAACTATTGTCTTATTTATTTGTTTATTTGAAAATCATTTTGTCCATAATTTCTACATTACTTTGTTTCAGAGTATTTTGAATTTCTAAGTGTAGAAATTTTTTTCTTGTATTATTTGTTAAAAAACTATTACAGAAAGTTAAAATTTTATGAATTAAGAGCATTTTTGTTTGGAGTATTCTTTACAGTAACAATTTTTACGTTCATAAATTGAAAATAATTTTTAAAGTTGTTGATTTTTAAGGTCTTATGTGCCCATTTTTATATAACTTAGTTGTGGTGTTTTAGCCCATGAATTGTTTTGAGTTATTCGCCTCTAACTTAAGTTATCCAAAAAGCAACAGTTTTCGTTATTGATCTGTAAAACCATAATTTAACCGTTATATTAAGAGTTTTATAACTTAAATTAAAACTTAGCAAGGAATCGCTTATTTAACGGACTTTTAAAGAGCATCTTATTTTTGATTGGCAAAATTGAAAGTGATTAAATCCTGATCTTTTTCAAAGTAGATAATAAATAATAAAGTTTAATATATGTAGATCATTTACTCTATTTATTTTTGCATTTGCAGGTGACAGAAATGCAGCCTAGCACCTGCAATAAGGAAAGCGCGTGCGCCAGATCATTTCTACATCTAGCGTCAAGAGCAATATAAAGGTAAAAAACAATGATTCGTAATAGTTTTAATCAAATTTAATGCATCATTATTAGTTCATATGTCAAATTGTAAAAGGGATTTAGAAGAACGTTATCAAACCTATTAATACCAGTTTTGTGTGGGAAAATTTGTGTAGACAAAAACCATTAATGTACAAAAAAGGTCGTGTGCGACAATAGCATGATATATAATACAAAAGACAAAAATAAACCATTAAGATTCGGCAAAAACCAAAAAGGACTATCTAAAACAATTCCAATGAATGGCCACGGAGCGGCAGACAAAAATCTTAAAACAGCATATAATGCCACAGGAAAATGGGAGTATTGTGATTAATAAAGGATTAAGCCTCTAGAACTAAACAATGAGCAATTGTTGGACAATCACTTATGGATATGGTAGTTGCTTTAACGCAGGGATTTCGCATTCTTACAATTTTCTTTTTATTTTATCTACCTGAGAGCTGCAATGCACTTTGCTAACATATTAGAATACGAACAAATAAAATATCCATAATTTTTTTAATGAAATTAAAGGATGCATAGACTTGGAAGGGCGGAAGTTATACGGCGTCAACAATGAAAAAATAATTTCTTACACAATGCTTTCAATTTGTAATGAAATCATAGAGTTCCCTCTCCGATTTGATAAATGTGAGGAAATTCATTGCAATAGACTTGTTCTGTTGCCTTTTGATGCTGAAAGAATTAAGCAAGGGTACCTTTCGTATATAGCATTATAGGAATTGTACTTATACAACATGAGCATTTGGGGCGTATATAGAACGAAATACACCCTTAAAACAACTTTATGAACTATCAGAAAATTCACAAGCGTGAGACATCTAAGATTTGGTAAGCTGACAACTATGCCTTTTTTTTTATAAAATTATAAAGCGAAAATATGTGTAGAGAAATGATCAAAAGTATAAGGTGTTAGTGATCATATGTATATTATTCTGATTCTTAAGACATGTGTAAACTTAAGCTTTGTTTACCTACGTGAAAGACAATGTCTGGAGGATGAATAGATCTATAAATGGTAGATATTTAGGTAATAATTTGGACGATTTTTGTTTAATTTATAATCTTAACTTAAGAGCTGAAGTATACAATGCTCCTGGTGATTAAAATTATTCTAGACAATCTAAATTCATGTTATAAAACTTTACTACTTTAGGCACGTTTTAAATGCCATTCAATTTTCACACAATAGCTTTTTATGCAATTTTCGAAATTTTCGGTTTAAATATTTTACTGTTGTTATGTACATATTTCTTCACAACGTATACTATATATTGACACACACAACACTACCGAAATAAGCAATATAAGAAATTTGTGTGATGATTGATTATTGCACGTAATTTTTCGAATATTAAATAAATCATTTTTATAGTACCAAGACAGTTATCACACTCCTAGCCACTGTAGCTTTTTTCTTGATGCTTTTTTATTTACACTATGAACTTGCACTTACATTCTTAATATCAAATTAATGATTCATTTTTCGAAAAACGTTGAGTATATTTGCATCACTTGAAGAGAATTGTATCACTTAAATGAACGACTATGGCAAACACTGTTATAAATTCATCTCTTCTCCATAGTTGTGTAAACAAAAAAACTCCCGTGTGCACTAACGAAACAGTTTTTTTTTTTCATCAACAATTTTGGCGAAAATCAAGATCTGAACCTACAAAAAAAGGTATCAGCCACAAAATGCATGAAATTATACAAAGGTACATTTGATTGTTAGCATACTCGATATAAATCAAAACAATACATTAAAAAACTTTTCAAGCCAATATTAAAATTGTTTTGATTTTAATTAAAACCATAAAAACTAATAGACCGAAATGATGAACGAAAACAAATATGACAATAATTTTTTCGCTTGCTCTATTTATATTCAATTTGGTATCGAACGTTTTTATTATTGAATATTTGAAATTGAACAAGAGGAGCGGTTAACACGCTTTCGGTCGAACAATAGTAAGCGCACCAGCAGACTCCACTTATTACGACTATTGCGCAGCGCGGTTTGACTGCTACTGAGCCAATGTGGGCACCATGATCCCCGATTGACACCCCCACCATAGGATTTTCAATATAATATTTGAGCACAATGGTGGGGATACAAATGCCCGCCTTGCAATTGTTTTCCCGCCCATGTTTCAAACATTCATTTACCCATGGGGTACACAAACACAGCGAAAGTAAACCCGCCAATTCGTGTATTCTATCCCGAAACAGAATGTCTAGAAAATCTGATAGCCAGTAGAAGAAGAGGTAACCATGGCTAATACATTGTGTTTTCAGAGGATGTAGGCTGCTCTGAGGTGAATGTGTGCGCTATACACTACCCGATGGGAAAGTAACCCAGCTAGTAAACGTTGGTGACGACATCGGCGGGCTATAGTGAAAAGGATACTATCCCTGTCCCTACGGCTACAACTGGGATCCTATGCTGCTCCACTGATGCTTCTTGTGCTGTTGCAGCATAGCCACCGCAGCCGCACCGGTCGTGTTGCTGCTGCTATTGCTGTAGGCAGCTTTTGCTGCTGAGCAGATAGGAGACAGTACCCGGCTGTGCAGGGTTTATGTGAATGTAATATAAATGATTGCAAACATATGGAAATAGTCTGGTGGTGTAGGCTCTTTTGTTGTTCGACTGAAGGCATTGTGCATGGTAATTCTACAGATGATGTGATGAGATTATGTGGGGCATGGGGATGTCACTATATGTGCGCTCAAGAAGAACATCAATCCGATGAAAAGGTGAAAAGTTTGCATGATACCGCGCGCCGGCGTATGCACGTATCCCGTCGATAGAGAGGACTTACAAACCAGACCATTGACATTTTGGGGAAGAGAAAGCAGGCCAATACTAAAGATGCTTAAATGCTTTCAGAAATGAAATGAGAAAAGGCAGAAACCACCTAGAGGAGCTCCCACAGAGTCCGTTAAGGAAACATACACCCAGTGGAAGTATTAGTGGCAATACCGCTGGAGTTGACTGCGATGCCCAGCGAGATGCTGCTGCTTTTGCCGGGATGCTAGGGTACTGAGATGCTGCGATGATATATAGCTCTAATATTTTTTTGGCACCATAAAACATATTACGTTTTAATGAGAAAAACAGCATAGAAATAACTGTTTCTTAAAATTCCTTTCTGCCTTTGCAAAACTCATGTTTCTGTTCTTGATTATTTTGGGGAGAACAAAAGTGTAAAACTTCGTTTGAGGTAAACATTATAAGAGACTTCCCGAAATTATGCTCTTTTCAGATTTTTTGTATTTATATCTTCTGGAAAAGCTCTGAATCTGCGCACGACAGAACACAACAGGAAATTTTTCACCTACAACAGTTCTGTAAATAGTCTTGTGTCCATATCGAAGAGCGAGACGCCCATCAAACAGAGAAAACAATAACAAATGCATGTGCGAAACAGGGCAAAGAAGCTCATACATTATATTATCGACTGCTTCTTCTATATTATAATTACTATAAACCGTTGAGAAAGAAAAAAACCCAACAATCTGTCTTATCAAACTTCTTAAAGCTTTTACAATTTCCTTTGTGAAGCATTATTATATGAAATTTAGCAAAAGTGACGAAAAATGAAACACTTCCATAAACATCCTTACCTAAATCCTGTAGGACAAAACTCAGTCGACTTCTTTAAGTCTACGCTTGTTTTATTCTTATTATGATCCCATCCTCTCAATATATTTTCTTTTGTAGGTATATAACAATCCTGCTCTAAACATTTTATGTATTGTCTTAATACTTTCCTTTGGGATTGGCTAATCCAGTTCAAGTTGTCTAAAAGAAATCACCACTCCAAGGGGTAGGATTTTTAAAAGAGAAAAGCTTTGTGCTACATGAAAACGTTAGTAGGTATGTGATGCATGCCGTTCTTTTCATTCACCCTATAAAATTTTGACAATTGCTGTGAAGGTTGTGTTTTTTTGTTTTGTGTTTTCCACAATGACACCGCCCATTTCGAATCGATCAAGCCTTCAATTTGTAAGCGTCCTCCAAAATATAATAAATTTTTATTAATATGTACTATTATCTACTAAAAATCAAACATTTCAAAAACCCGCTTTATCGACAAAAATTGCATTTATCGAATCATGGCAATGTGTAAAATTATTTTGATATACATATTTTCAAATATCCATAGTAGCTTTAATATTTTATAAAAACATTTTAGCTGCATTAAGCTTCTCATTTATGTAAATCATAATAATACCTATAGGGCCGTCAAAAATTGGGTTTCGAATTCTACCATATGATGCTCTGAAATAAAAGTGTCTCCTTCAAAGTAATATTAAGGAATTTTAAGAAATTTCTTTAATTTGTAAGTTGTTATTTAACGTTTTGAAAATATTTCCTTCATTAAAAGTTTATAAAATTTGTCTAGCTCAAGCACATATTTTTATTATATAAATAATAAAAATAATCAGATAATCTCCTTGAAAAGGAGATAGCATCTTAAAATAAAATTCGAGATTAATTCCTGTGACATAGGATATTTCTTGACCTGCTTTTTGCGTACATTTGTGAATACGTGGCAGAAAGGCACAAACCATGTGTTCTAAAACGCATGCCCAGACGTTTCTGAGCTTTCATAATATTACTCCTGTTCTATTTTTATATTTCCTCTATTTTTCCCCATTTTGTACTTGTATTGCTTTTGCACCCAAAGTATGACGAAAGAAGGAAAGCTTTCTCACTTTATTGTGACCATTGTGACATAGGTGAAAGAAGTGTGTTCTAGAGGAGATTGTTTTTCTATTAGAGATATATTATAGTGAAGGACATCCCCACCTTCACATGGGTCGTGGATGTAGAAGAAAAATATTGTCTTTTTTAAGAAAAAACGAAGTGGGATTCGCACTTTAGTTCAGACGTTCGAACATTTGAAAACCTGTATGTGAGTGATATGGAGTAAGTACATGGTCGAAAACATGATTCCCAAAGGACCATCCCTATCATAATAGTTAGTTGTAGGAGTGTTCATGTGCTCAATATAAACTCAGAGATTCATGAAACCCATTGTAATGGGCCCCAACAATCATCCAGCCTTCTTCCTTATTTAGTCCGTTCGAGTGAGATGGTTGTCATGTTTTCAGCACACTCGCTCCTCAGAAAAACCCGCGGGTAGAACGAAAGACTAAATTGACACAGAGTCCTGGGGGTTGGCTTGATAACAATCCCATTGTTACGCAGTATTGTATACGTATCAAAAAGGACAACACGTCCGGGAACTGGTAGGGAGAAGGAAAGAGGGCGTGGTTTACATCTTATTTAGATAGAAGTCATAAGGCACCACATGCTCTACAAATGTCGTCTTATGAATTGTGCTCAAGGATTTACAGGTAGAGGTGGAGTGTATTGCACATATGTCGAGATGCATTATGCAGAAGATTACTTAAGACTTCCTCAGGTGCACAAGGCAGCTTATGGTAGTGTTTGCGTGTGATATGCCTCGAGATACTTCAGAGTATTATTCTCTTAAAATTTCTCCCATCTTCGCTCTGATAACATTCTCTTCACATTATGTATAAGACGCACAATGTGCTGGCAAAAGCATTCGACTTCCTTAAAAGAAGTGGCATTAACAAAATATTTTAAAGTCCACTTCTTTTCTTCCTATTTGACTCAAAGACAACATTGCCATCGGCAGTAGCATCTAGCAGAGTTGTGAGCCCAAGCATCAGCAATTCGATTTCTTGTTATATACCTGGGCTAAGACTATCCAAATATATGCTCCGATCATTGTGGGAAGGGCGCCGGGAAGGGTAACCATCGCCGTTCAGGTACACAAAACAACCTCACATAGAGGATATATCTATCAGTAACAATCGCGCGCCGATATCCGTTCGCCTTGTTATTATTCCTGCCGTATCGCTGCAGCAGGTACACAAGTACCTAGCATATACCTGCCGGTGTCTCACTGCCCGGTGTACCTACAGATTTACGCTTCGTCTCAGGTACATACAGAGGTAAATGTTTGAAAACCTAACCAACCCGAAACGATGCTTTTTAGCTCCAACTGCCTTTGTATATATAACATCGGCCATCAGAAGAATCTACCCAGCGAGAAGGAACACACCTACATACATATGTATTTTGGACCATTGTGAGTTCTGCCTTGTTTCCGAAAGAACCTGTCGTCTTGCTGAATTTTTTCGCCTTCTTATGTTCTTATCATTGTCGCTGAAGTGGTCGTGCCTTTCCTTGAAGCTTACAGAAATATACAATGTCAAGGAAGTGTTTGGTTATTTCAGTGAATTTGGATAGCATGAGGGATACTAGCTACCGTTATCATAGGTATAAGGTCAGCTTATCCCGATCGTTACTGTAACAGATACTATAGTTGGGCTATCTAAAAAAAAGAATTGAAACGTGGAAATGCTTTTAACTAAATATAACATTGTGTTAATTTAAAAACTGCGTGAATTTGAAACTTCAAATTGTTATCTTTGAATTTAATGTTAATGGCAGGTATATAGAAAAAAATGCCAAAATTGATAATTATCATGTCTTTAACATTATATACTACCTATTCTATTAGAACTACCGAAAAAAGTAAAACACTGCAGATATATAGATTGCCATAGATCATAGATACATATTTTCACTGTACTTACATATGTACATAATGTACATATTTAGATTAAGTTTTAAAACGGTAGCTACATTGGTTAACTTAAAATGTAAAATTAAGTGACGACAAGTCAAGCCTATCGATGCAAAAATCTTCTCAACGTTCTGTTTTGGCTGTGTACCAGAAAAGTTGATAGATCGGTTCTGACCGTCAACCGGAAACTCGAGGGAACAGGTGCCTATTCATTTCGCAATGTGTGTCGGCCGTTAGTGAGCACAACTGCTGCACTAAGCGAGCTTATAGATTCTTTATCCAAAGAAAATACAAAAATGTTTGAGACAAAACGACAAACCAAAAACTGAAGGTGAAAAGATCACAACATTGAAAGGGGGAGGTCGTTTTCAATACAAAGTGCACAGTAGCGTGGTCCAACTAATTAAGTTCCTTGTGTATTTTAATCGAAAAACAAATCACTTGTATAGGATACACTCATATCATGGAATTAGTAAAAACTGTACATATATTCCAAAACAGTGGCCTGTACATATACATACGTATACATTCCGTATCAAAATGATAACCTATGAATTTCCCTGTTTTCTGAAAACGGTTAATCCGTAAGTAACTTCTACTTTTAATAACAAGTATCAGGATGTGAAAAGAGGAATATAAATCAAAATTTATCAAATAATATTGTCATTTAATTGTTTTATTTCATAATTTTAAAAAATTATGGCGTCAAAAAGATAGCGAACTTAATAAATTTTTAAGCAAATAAAATGTACCTATTTACAGTATTAATTTAATTCTTTTACTGCTTTGATTTTCTTTTAATCTTTATAAAATATTTCCCCAAAATTGTTGCTCCATCAAGTTTTATTTCTTCATCCAGGAGTTTTATGTATATTCCTTGAAGTTTAATTTTCCGCTGATGAAACGAATATTTGTTCTCTATTACTCCGCCTCCTCCCATTGCTCGACGTTGTTGAAAGATCGCATCCTTTTTGAGATCATGAAAGTAATAACTCCAGCCATCTCGTTCATCTAAACAGAATCGCTTCTCATCTGTAAAAAGTACTCTATGCCATCCTTTTTTTCAGTGAAGATGTGCTTCTGCAAATTTGAATCGTAAGAGATTGTTTTTTTTAATTTTTTGAGTTGAAGCTGTTTGACTTTTTGAAAGACTCGTTGAACATTGCTTAATTTAGTGGAAATTCCAACATCCACCGCAATTTGACGCGACGTGAAGAGTGAATTTGAAGCTTTTCTTAACGCAATTGTATTTTGTCGTGCTCTGAAATAACGCTGAGTGTCCCCGAACTTTTCTTCTTTCTCTAGTTTTTTGGATTCTTCAAAAAATGCATTACCATTTTCCCGATAATTATTTTTTTAAATTGTGAAATAAAACAGATAAATAATAATATTGCTTTTTTTTATGTAATTTTTGTTATTATTAATTATTATTATAATATTTCATAGATAATGTACAGATTATTTATACAATAAGAATCTTATATTTAGAGCCAGAATTTTAGTTCATTCATCTATGATATTTGAATCGTAGCCCAGCAAAATTATTTTTGAATTGACTTTGGAATTAGGGAGAGAATTAGATTTCTGCAGGAAAAACCCAATGAGAAGCATACATACTTACTACTTAACCACTATTACATATAAATAATATAAATTGTTTAAATTTTTTAATAAATATATTTTTTCGTTCGTTCGGATAAACCATTTTAAGAAAACAGCGAAATTCATAGGTGTGCTGTCATTTCGACACGTCAGTCTACGCTGGGCATATAAAGACAAAATGACCATATTTCTGATCCAACTTAACCTTTATTGAAGATATTGTTCAAAACAGATCATCGGAGCAATTAGAAACATCTTTATAATAATTGATTCGAACAACTGGAAACATCGTTGAAATACCTGGTGATTTCTCGATGAGGACTTGGATCTCCACTGGACCTAAGGTACTCACTGACTCTACGGCAAAAAATCAATCCATATACACAATTGTACGGAAGTGGAAAATTTCATAATTGTCGACAAAATACAAAGCGGATCAATTGACAACATATCTCTCTTCTCTGGATATTTCTAGTCTCCGGTACCCGATATTATTCAGCTAGAATAGTTATTGCTAACATCACATCGTTAGATATAAATTGGTGAGTCAAATCTCTTGATTACTTGTATCGATTTTTAATTAGGGGTGTTCCAAATTGTTAAATAGGCTGAAATTAAAAGCGTAAAAGTTTTTCGCTATGTATCTGTTTTATCAAACGCACCGAAGTACATGGGTTAGTGAGGATCAAGCCCGGTGGGTAAATTTTAGTTTTATTTTACATTTATATTAAGTAAGTATATAATTTCTGAATTTCGGACTCGATTGAAATTTTTGACGTAAAAATTTTATTTGACTTTACTGCGTTTGGGTTTCTCATATTTTTTGCTAGATAGGTTGTTTTGGGAGAACAACGGATTTTGTTATTTTATTTGTTGAATTCCAAATCAGACAGTAATATAAACTTTATATAAAATTATTTATTAGAAACACTTTAATGTGGATGCCATGTGTATAGAAAATCTGAGATTGAAGAAAATTACTATTATGCAATAGTCTTCCACATATTGTGGAAGAGCACCTATGTATGTATGTCCATTACATTGATTCGCAAGATATAAAAAATGCATGCATCGTCCCTCGAACAAATATATGTATACATAAAAATATCCACCAAAGAATAAATTGTATTCAAAAGAACTCCACTCATGTGGAGTGCAGAAGGTATTCAAGAAGTTTATTTTAGGATTTCCGTTTCCCTTCGATTTCACTAAATTGAAAACTTTACAAAGACACGCGCAAACAATTTCTAGATTCAGTTAATTGTTATCAATTAATCAGTTGATTCAATTAAATTCGCATTTTTCTCGATGTAATCGCTGCGATTGCAGCATGGAGATTAGACGCCAGTGCGATTCAAGTTGCTCTTCCAGACGAGTTCAACTTAGAAAAGGTACTATACTTGGCTCGGTTACTGGTACACGCGATAAAATAATAATAAAAGGGAGAGACAAAATCCAGCAAGAGACAGGGAAATACACTAATGTAAAAAAAAAAACATGACAATGTCGACGATGACGCTTGTATGGGTAACACAGTCGAATCGGGGGTGGCTGCTGTTGCAGTAACAACGGAATAAAATAAACACAAAAAAATATAAGAACAACAGCAATAGAAGCATTCCGTCGATTCACTTCTATCGAACCTGAAGAGCAATTAAGAATTTAATTACAATCTCAGGTGTTTTTTACCTTCTCTTTTTCTAGTCGTGATAATCTTCTTTTTACAAACTCTTTTACAGACTTCGCTTGCTCTTATTCTGTTTTCTTTTCCTGTAATTCCCTTTTTCCTCTCACAACAAACTGCAAAAAATTATGTTGCTCGAAGTTTTATTATTTCGACTCAATTGGAAAAGCAACAAATTCAATGAAGTATAATTTGAATAATTACTGAAAAGTACCGAAGTATGCAAATAACCCTTATAGAAGAGATTTCATTTATTTGCCGGTAACCGTCAGTAGCGTATTTGTCGTCTTAGTTTGTACTTAAGTGTTTGTAAAACAATACCATTAGTACAGAACCTTTTTACAAAAAGTTCGAAATGCTTTTCATTGTAGTATAAAGTATTTCTTTATATTGAAACTTTTATCGAGATTAATCACAATCAGATAAATATGAAAAAAATTTAGTGGTTTGCTTATGAAGTAAAATGCAAAGTCTTCTTACTACTGCTAATTGCTACAAACTGAACACTTTTTTCTGAAAATCGAGAACCATGGGAATTCCGTCATTTGTTGCTGACATAAATGATCGATTCCTACCAGATGTTCTACTGAAACAGAAAAGTTAATTACCCAAAAGTAGAAAAATTCATTGGGTCTTGTCAAATGTCTTTGCCATGTGACAAAAACTCCATTAAAGAACCTAAACAAGTAGTATTTTTTCTGTTATTTAACCGTAGCTTTCATAGCTCAGACACAAAAGATTTAAAGCGTTTAGAATGGAAATATAGGAAATAATTTGAATTCTCTTAGATTTTATAAGCAGCTTGTATAGAAATAAAACAAACCCAGGACATGTAAAAACTTAACGATAGTCACCATGCGTACGGAATTAAGGGTAAGATTTCATAAAACTTACAATTTCCCGACTGAAATTTCTCCACATTACACTTAGAACATTTGTGTACCTATATGATTTATATTTATGTAATATCATATAACATAAATGAAACCTTTCGACTTTAAAATGTTCCTATTTGATGAACATTTGCTCGATTTTCCTAAATAAATGTCATTCTACAGCGGGGAAATAAAATTTTAAAAAATACAATAAAACAGGAAAGGGCATACTGAAATTATAAAGAACCCAAGTAGAAAGGCAATGAAAAGAGCACGCGTACTATTTGCTTCGCGGCATCTTTTCGTCAATTGTATAAATTTGAAGGGGCAGTGTAAGAGCGAAATACGGGGTTGGGGGAAATACAACAAAAAATACTTCCCCTTGTTAATTAATTTAATTATTTCGTTGCCTTACATCCTCGTCTGCTAAACACAAGTTGAATACGCTTCATAGGGGTCTGAGGTGACTGAAGCTGGGCTGAATTGACTGGTGCCCTTGTCCTTTTTTCTTCCTGTCTTCCTTTTAATGTGCTCCTGAAATTTTTCCTGAATATGAGCAAATTCAGTTTTCCCTTTGAATTATTATTCAGTTGCTCTTCTCCCAGTACTTTTGTATTTATTTTTTCCTGGCACAAGTTCAAGGGTAGGTTTCCCTCCTCTGCCCATTGTTAAACTGTTTTTGTAAAAAAATCCCTGCATGTTGTTTGATTTCCTCATTATGAAAAGTCGGTTTTAAACCGCCATCTATACCAAAGAGTGTTTAGACTAACTTCCCTTCCCTTCTTCTCATTCGGGAAGTTATTCTGATGCAATTTACAAAATTAGTGGTAGCAATGTCCGCTAAAGGGGAGGCGATATATGTACATATACATTATGTATGTCCTTCAAGTCTTTCAGGTCCAGTGACATCTACGAAAAAGGGGTTTTGTTAAAGAGGTGTGAACTTTCTAACACTTCCTATGTAAATATGGCCTATGTCAAAACAACAACTAAATTGAATAAATTAGAAGAATATTATAATAATTTTTAACTTTTGATTTTTCCTTAAAGATTTTTTTTTACTTCAAATACGAACAATTTCTCAAAAGGCTCAATCCGGCCAACAATATCAAATTTTTTTCGCTTTGCTCTTTGAAATGCTAATACATCGAAAACTATAAA
The DNA here is from genome assembly GCA_933228815.1 of Machimus atricapillus. Taxonomy (NCBI): domain Eukaryota; kingdom Metazoa; phylum Arthropoda; class Insecta; order Diptera; family Asilidae; genus Machimus; species Machimus atricapillus. Next base: position 54,181,407 of record OW121785.1, read on the forward strand.
GGAAATTTTTTATTTACCAAAAAAGAACGACCTTCCATTACGCCATTTGTCTAACCCCAAATAATTGCAAACAATTAAAATTTTTACCTACTTATATACTTGATCGTGACACGATTATGCACTCTCCCCATACACAGAACTGTTGAAAAGCAATTTATCCAGATTTCCACAATCTTAGTGTCAAATCTTCAGAAATATATCCCATGTTATTTTATCGCCTTTGGTAAAATACTTCTAAAGCTATTGAAATACAATCAATCATTCTTAGACATAAGTGCCCAAAATCCCGTCAGAAAGAAAAAAACACAGACGAAGTTACAAAAGTAGCTTTTTGTTGTAATGGAAGAAAAAAGGCAAAATAATGGGAATTTCTTCTGATACTGTTGTTGTTATCACAACATCCTACTTTCTATTAAATTCGAGCAATAAATTTCACATTTTCCATTGAGGGGTTGTGAAACTTTTCTTTTAAAATTTCGCACGAACGCTTTTCAGACGAAAATACGTCACACCTTCCACTAAAGTCCTATCAATCTTAATACCATTGACAAACAACAAAAGTGTGTTTCCCTGCTGACACAGGCAAGTGGTTTCAGTCTTTTGTTGACTTGAGATGATCTATGAATATGAAAACGGGGCAAGTGTCTCTTTAAGACGGATATCTTTTCACAGACGCTGAAAACTCCTCATTCAAAGCCATGTCCCTTGTCCTTTATCTGGCTCCCCAGAAATCTGAGTAATGTGATAATTATTAAATCGTCCACCCCTTTTCACCTAATATACCCGAAGAACATAAATGTTCTTTGCCAGGAGGTAAATCGACCTCCTATATTATATATAAATGGGCGAATATATATATATACATATATTTATATACATTAGGAAATGGTTCCTCTCATTATTCTTTGATGTCCTTCTGTCACTATGGTGTAATGAAGGGATAATGGGTACATGCCCCCGGCAGGAATAAGGTCTTCTTGTACTATTTCAACCAAACATACCTACCCAAAAGCGCAGAGAGTACTAGTTTAATTGCAAATATGGAAATTCATTTGATTTTACAATCAAAGGGCCTATATTTTGAAGGGCACTTATAATACACATGTGATTTATCCCCAAATTGTTCATTAATTTCATCGCACTTCCATCACTCAATCACCTGTAAAGTGGATATTTTTTCTGACCACACATGATATATAAAAGTAAAGAATGTAATAATTTTTTCTTTTAATTATATGTAAATGTGTGATGATTTCCCTTGCTTTTCACTCTCCTACTGGGAATCATTAAAAATGAGGAATACTCCTAAAAAACCGCTTGAACCACTTGAAACAATTGAAGGACGAAATTATTCCGGCTGTGGCGTTCCACATACAATGCAATGAGTTCCATAACCAAGTCTCATCTTGACATGCAAGCTTCTGGAAACACACCATCCACCCGCCTTAATTGAACCATCCAGGGCACGTGGTACTTTTTTTTTTTAAATAAAATTTCTTTTGTTTTTCCTTGTGCACAAGTAACGAAGACGGTCATGCGGAAGTTTAAAATCTTTCCTTATACGGCAGGCGAGTTTCTAAGTGGGCGTCGCAGTGGTAATTGTGGTATAAGGTGTACCGCGCAAGCAGTTTTTTTAAGTGTAACTGGGGAGTATCAGGTGGATAATATGAATAAAAAAGTGTGATTCGTATTGTGTCATAAATAACACTGTGGCTACAATTTGGAACAAAAGAAATAATTCTTATGGTAGACATTTTTAAATATTTGTGGTTAAATTTATCTGCTACTATATGAGGTTTGTAATATTTACTACCTTCAGTACCTGGCCAAAAAATTAGAAGCACCATAAAAATTTCATAAATTCTCAGGAGATGGACAGATATTGGAAACATAGTTGTTATTTTGAAGATCTCTTTATTAGTGATAGGATATTGCACAAAAAGAATATTTATTGCTAATACTTACTGTTACCACCTTTCGTATTTAAAACTGCCTAAATTGTCTAGGCATGCACTCTATGCAATTTTTAATTTCAGGAGCTCCTTGCCACACTTCCTTAATATGTATTTTGTATTAATACTTCGCCTTTGATTAAATAATTTTTTATTAACACATTCCATACATTTTCCATAGGGTTCAAATCAGGTGAATTAGGTACTTGGCCAAGGCAAAAGAAAAACATTTTTGCTTGAAAGTAAAGTTATTAATGCTTTTGCAGTGTGACATGGAGCCTACCTGTGTAGGAACATTTTTAAGAAAGGGTTGAGCGTGAAAGAAAAAAATTCTGCAAAAATTCTAATTTTTCGGCCAGGTACTATGTATAACTCTATCTGTGCAAATTGACGTGTGAACCGAAAACGACGTTGGGTCGAATTAGTTTTAGGATTTAACTATCGTACCTATTTCAGTTTCAACGAATGAGAATAACTCGACGAATTGCCTTCGTCATACGAACGCTTTAATGTCGTTTTTAAATCTTGCATAATGGGCGTAATTGATTTTTCAAAACTACTTCAGTTCCATTGAATTAAAGCAAAATAATACCTTTTATGTAACACGATTAAGATTAAGATAACAATTTAAGAGCCACGCAATACGCGTTTTACCAGGGAAGAAAATCCAGAAAGCCTTCGTACCACCATAAAAAGCTAGGAAGAGACAGTTTTGTGGCGAGGAATCGGAATGGCATGCTAAAGTAACCGAAATAGAAGCTAATTCACTGCAGGTAATAACCCCGGAAAGTGACATGTAACAAAAGTTTGAAGATTTTCTTCGTCGTAATAAGTCCAGAACAGGTATTAGGTGAATGATGGGGAGGGCGGTATGTTTTGATACAGCAAGAAGAGGGTAGTGGTAATTGACAAAATAAATACAAAATGACGAGAATCTGATGGACCACAAGGAGAACTTGGTGGGACTTCTTCCAATTTCTATTCCACCCTTACTTCAACTTACCAAGAAAAGAGAGTGGGGCAGAAATCAAAGAGACTGAGAGCAAGCCTAATCTTATATGGTCATGACACATGTCCGATGTGGTTTTTGTAATATCATGTGATGCGATAACACTTCCACTGCACTCTACATGTCTTAGACTTCCAGATGATGGTTTTATGTGAAGTACCATTAAAAAAGCAGTACAACTGCAATATTATGGATTATAATAATATAGTTTTCATACTGTATAGTTTTATAAGATATGTCTTTTATGTGGCTATAAACTGATAAAGCTCCTGCCTATCGAAACGAACTCATCAGGACTAAATCAGCCTTACGATTAGCACAACACAGATGTAAAGGGGCCTTCAGGAATATTGAAGGGATTATGAGCTCATTTATCTCATTATTATTATCGTCGTCGGGGAACAGTATTTTGGGGTAAATTTCATTCTCGCAATTGCTTTTGACATCGTGTTCCATTACGGAAGTTTTTCAAGATGCTGCCAAAAGCCACACAGTTGTACTTGTATAGGACGGCGGAGAGGGAGTTACGTAAATCATTCCTACAAAATCCAAAGAGGGTGCGTTGGTAGGTCACGTGTAATGTTCTCAATAAAAAAAATATAAATCCCCGCGGTCACTGTTAATAATTGAAAAATAAGGCGGAATTTCAACCATGGAAACCCAATACGGCCAATATCAGCTGCAGCCTTACATCCCAAGCAATTCGACCATATCATTACAATAAATAGGACAATATCACCCTAAAGTCCACTAGAAATCATTCCTCGGCAGGCGACGTCTTGCTGCTCTAGTAAAATATTAAAAAAGCAAAATTCTCAGGGCGCTAGTTAAATTTTATGTCAAAAAATCAAGTTGATAAAAAAATCATGAGAAGGGTTGGTTCGAAGACCTTACTAGCAAGTTTATCAGGATAAAGTGGTGCAGGAGGTAAGGGAGAGTGTATATTTTATTTACATTAAAAGTAAAGTCCAAGTGGGTGGACATTCGTAACACCACAAACATTTCTGCATTTTGGGAAGTAAGGAAAGGGCTGGAGATTGCGTGGGATGAAAACGTGGGGAGTGTAACATCTTCGAGGACTATGCCCGGTCAATTTGCAACAATCCATTGAACTTTCATTGGCAAAATAACCAGAAAGGGGGTGCATATTTGAAGATTTACTGGAACGCTCATAGAACGTACAACAAAATAAACGAGATCAAGGATGAGGTCATTTTGTATTTAAAGGGATTTTCTTTATTTAAGAAGGTGAGCAGTTTGGTTACCCTAATTTTTTCGATCTTCAAGTTGTTATGCCCGAATTTTGTGTTTTTATGTGTGCGGCAAAGCAAACCCGGCTTTATGTACTTAATGCAATGTCATTACACACAATTGGCTTTGTTAAGTATGTTGTATAAAATTCAAGAAGCGAGGTACTATCACATTACACTTGATTTTGAAAGGTTTTCTTTCTGTTTTTCGGATGGTGTTTTTCAGACTTTAAGAACTCATAAACAAAGTTTACAGGTTTTTTAAATGTGAACGTGGTATATTTGGGATGTACATAGTAGAACTTGTAAATAATATAATTAATTAAGAACTTCAATATTCATTTTACACGAACGACTTACCAGAATGTCATCGTTATGTATATATGCCCAATTACTACATTATGATGAAATGAAATTCCGACTTCCTTGTCACTTCTCTATATATCTATCCTTTTAAAGATCCCTCATTCAACTTACTCATGGGAATGCGATAGTCATTCCCTGAAGGGATAAGCATAATATACCTATACTAACATTGTCGTGAGTATCCTTTCAGAAATTTTATTGAGTTTAGCGGAAATAAATATATCATGTGCCTAAGGCAATATCACTTTCATCATTCAATGCACATACATACATAGATACACACTTCTGCAAATTCTAACCTTACGATATTAAAGAGGAATGCTGACTATGCTTTGCACAAATTTTCCTCGAAGCATTCTAGTATTCTTTTGCTGTCAATTATTGCTCAAACAGCTCTAATATATCTTGAGAATTGGAATTATGTACTCGTATTTGTTGTGTAGTTAAACTGTTTTTTACATTTTTTAGATCAAACTAAAGGGAATATGTAGGAAGTATTATTGAAGGAAGAAAGAAAATTAGAAAGACTTTCTTTGACAATTTTTACCACCTTCTGATTTTTGTTGTGCCTACATGTAAATGACATGGGCAAATTCGCATTTGTCTCACATTGACGGCTTCCTTTTTTTATATAAAGAAAAGGAAATGAGTTTTATCAAGGTACTTTGGACGGGATGCTGTGATTGCTGATTGAAATTTTCTCTTAAAAATTCAATTTAACTAAAATTTTGTGTGTATACAAGTTCTCCCAATATTCTTTTCCATCTGGCGGTACAGCGTACAGCCTCCTTTAATAATTATGTGGCCCCTCACTTTTGATAGCGCGTTTATAATCTCCCTGTGCACGAAAAGAATTCCATGAAATTTTGCACAATTTTTCCCTTAGTTTGGCCTCTGTTTCGTCATAGACGTGAAAATAAAAATACATTCTGTAACTGTTGGTAATGGCATTCATCAACAAGAAAATTACCTCAGCAGGTGAAATTGCCTTTTGTCGTCCCAAGATTTTTAACAGGAAAAGCACCATGTGGCAAAGAGAAAAATATGCAAGAAGAGCCCTATCAAGAAAAAATAAATAAAGCGAGGGGAACAGCGGCGAAATGAGTTAAGAAAGGCAAAATATAATGCAAATGTAATAAGGGGACATAACTTTGCTGTTAAAGACAATATCTACATTTACAGCATAAAAATAGAAATCTTTTGAAGAGGTAACTTTTTCCTTTACTTATTTGCTATTGTTACTTTTTGTTTTTAAAATAAATCGTATAAGATAGCTAAAACCCCTTATGCAGGGCACCGATAGATCTGAAAGAACCACCCATTCGCTCATTAAAACAAAACAAAGAATATGTATATTGCAAGATGAATTGGGAGAGAATTATATCAAAAACGAAATGTCGCCAAAAAAATTGAAAAAGAAAATATTCGCATTTTTATCATATATCTTGGTAGGGAAGAAGGTAGCTCCTTCCAAATAGACAATTATTCTATTGTATAAGGGTTCGTAATTTTCCTTTCATTTCTGATTTCAGTTTTTATGTTTACACCAAAGGGGCTGGACTGACTGTAACTTCTTTCATCCTCGATCATATAGGAACGCAGTAATCATCATCATTCTCCGCTTGTTCAACAACAGCTCAAATCCATCATATCTTGGCTGCGCCACACAAAACCAGAAAATATATGAATAAGGTAGAGAAAAGCCGATGAGGAAATATTTTCGGTGGCTTTTGTGGCGCAAAAGTTATGTCAAAGAAAGGCAATATCATAGGATTATCGATAGGGGATTTGGTGTCTGTTCGCCTTCTTTATGAAGAAGAATGTATATATCGATTATTGCCCATTCTGAAATTCGCTAATAATCTTTGGTGCAATCTATAAAACACTCATTCTGAATGTCATCGAAGGATGCGTAATTTTGTCGCAATTTAAATACGTTTCTTTCGAAAATAAAGTAAAATTCTTATCACACATGCAGTATTGTCTCGTATTTATCCAATAGGTCTTTTAGAAATGTTCAAGCATATGAACCAAATATTGCTCGATGAAAAGATGATGTAGCGGTGAATGAGTATATGACCCGGAGTTCTACTGCTCAAGGGATTACCATCATCGCCCCTTTTTGCTAGACAAATATTTAAGTGACGTCGATGTATTCCCAGAGGGTTGAGTCCGTGAAATGGGGTTGGTTTGGTCGCGGCCAACAGCTGTAAAAGGTGAAAGATTTTCATCACTTGTTGAGTGGTGGGCTATGGCAACAATACACGACATACAGATAATGGGTACGAGGGCGTGCGTCAAGTACACAAAGATTGGTTACACTGAGGATTACAAGAAGATTAGTTCCTTTAGGTATACTGTGGTTTATGAGGTCCGCTTTCACAGGATTATTATTTTATTACTTTTGGTTTCTGACGACAATAGTAATTTGGGGTGAACTGTGAAAGAGATAAAAGATGCAATGCTTTAATAACTTTTCGTGAAGCGATAATAAACTATTTCCTGTTTCAAAATTTGTAGACTATCACATTTAAAATATTTGTTAAATAACGTAGGTCTTTATTTCAAGTTATGATTATGTAGATATCGGCTATATTTCATTATGAAACAGAATCAACACCTAATTAGGTACCACACATTTTTATTTTAAGTCATTACAACACTGAGAGATTTAACTCATTAGTATTTATTTTTAGTTTAATTTTTTACTTTCGTGTAATTACTTCTTCTACATAGTATTGAAAATAAGATCCTTTGTGAAAAGGATTTTTTTCATGCTATCTAATTTTCTAATGTCTTTATAATTATGCATAAAGGAAACAATTCAAGTGCTATTCCTGTCAGGTATAGTATACATGCCGGCGAAAACGAAAAACCTATCACATTTAACCGCAAGAAAATCGGATGAGCTAAAAGAAAAATATCAGGGAGTGGTGCGGGAAAGCCAAACTGAGGGAAATCATTTTTCGTTGGGCAAGAGAGCAAAAGAAAAAAGGTCTCCGTTGGGCGGAAGGCATTCGGAGCAAGAAACCCTTTCCTCTGTCATTCCATAAAATATTCTGTTTCTTGGTTATTTTATTTTATTGTGGCATCTCAGAACTGCGGTATATCAGGTGAAAACCTTTTAGAATACTAAGGACGAAAAGAACCCAGTAAACAGAAAACTCCTGTTCAATACAGAAATATTTTCTTCCTTCGGTTAAATTTTGTTACACACCTTGATACAGCTGGTCCAATGTTTATAGTACTTTATAGATGTATCATGATGCTTCAGAACTTGGGCTAGGGAGGTCGGTATATACATATATATAAAGATTCCGATTCAAGTTTATGTGTTCAGCCGAGGGCTAGAGCACGTTGATACATTTTTCTTCCCAATAGGACGTGACTGTAATTTCACAAAGTGTCTAATAAATTTTTCAATCTCTCAATGTATTGGATAGCGTTGTTTTATAACGGCTAAACATCACATTTTTCGTAATTATCTCCATATATATTATTTATTTTTGTACGTAGGTATTCAAACTGACCGAATAATCTTGGATTTTTTAGTATTATACGACGTAAAGTCGCTCTAAAAAACACTATAAATGCCTGACTAATGACTGTATACACAAAAATTACTCCTTGTGCCATCTTATACTAAAACACTTTTATTCGACGGTATTAATAATTAATGAAAAAGTATACATATTTTTATCCAAAAAGGGCACACGCGGCAGTCATTAGCACTGTTCGAGAACTGTTTTAACTGCAAGAAAACCTTGCTGGCCAGTGATAAGATTATAAAGAAGAGGCTATTTCTTTAATAATACTTCTTATGAATGAAGTTATTGTTGCAGAAAATACTTGCTCTTATCAAAGCTTCGTCGCCACTTTGTGCCTCTTTACCACTTCTTATGTGTACATATTAATATCTAATAAAAAGTCAATCTGATAGATAGAAAAGGAATATCTTATGTTGTTTTCATATTTACCTATGCTGGAAACATATAGTGGGAAAAAAGTATGAATAAGGATTTTCCTTAAGGTGTACATTGTCTTCCTACCAGAAATTTTAACAAGAAATTGTTTGTAATCGCGATTCGGGTAAATATGAAAATCTGAAATTTATCAATCACTTTCTGATAGTTCCATATTTTTTTTTATTTACGTTTCGAAGAAAAGAATAACAGACAAAATTGCATGCGAAACTTAACTTTATGTATATTTTCTGATAAAATGAGTAATATCATTTATATAATGAAGTAAAACGACAAGAGACAGAAATTTTTATATTCGTGATTCCTAGCAATACTTTTCAATTTTTAGAGTACCTACCTATCTTTCAAAGTTATTATACTTTGTTAATTTAAGCAATAAATTAACAATCCTCTTCTATTTGAATTTTCGACAAAATATTTTACGAAATATGTATGTATAATTAAACTTTAAAGTAGTTGAGCTACCTTGTTGACATGCATCTACGATAGAATAAATAAAACATTTTTGATGTAATTCTAGATGTCTTGCATGGGCTGAAAATGCGAAAAAATGATTAAGTTCCTCTATATTTTTATAACCCCAACAGATAGCTGCGAGAAAATCCAGTTGTAAATGCATTATAACTGGAGCTACGTACGCTCTACTAAAGTAGGCTACAAAAATCATAATAAGCATATACAGAAATGTTAAAGAGACTTCGCGAAAAATCATCTCACATAGGTGTTGTTGGCGGGAAAGGTCGGAGGGAGTAGTAAGGCGTGAATTAGTGTTATTAACTTAAAGTGCAGTTACGATCTCTCCCCTATAGACTCAATCAAAAAGGAAATGCCTCATTTCAAAAGTTGCAAAACTGTCGAGATTAAAAGCGATCGTGGTGGTGTTTTTTGCTTTTCTCTTATTTGGTTTTCGCTGTCCAATTTTAAAAGAGTCTTGTTGGCTGTCATGATGGCTTAAGCGCACACTTTGCACCACTAGACACACATTGGATTATCTGGGTATGTTAGTTAGATTAAACGATAGTTAGATGCTTGAATAGATGCATAGATAGACAGTTGGTCCCAACATATAGATATGCATACACATAAGTGCTACGGCCAAGATATACAGATATTTCCTACTCCAGCTGAGCTCTTCTATATTTATGACATGCTGTTATTTATGTAAAGTAATTACGTGAAGAAAGGCGATTATGCAGTATACACGGTATATCGTAACACACCACGCACTACGGCAGTATACACGCATTTATAGACATGTTTTAATATTTTCTACGCAAAAATAGTTGTGTTTAATCTAACATAAAAAAGAAAAACAATAAAACGCGTAAATTTTTGCAATGTAACACGTATGAGTTCGATACTAGTTTTTTTTGTTATTCTCTGTTCCTTTTGATTAAAAACGAGATTTCACTTGATCAGTCATCATTAACTTTGTTTCTATGCACCTGTACGAATACCTTGGCGTTGTATACCTGCTCCACTGTGCAGTGCTTTCGTGCACTGTGTATCTTTTCATGATATCGAGCTAGATCCAGTCTAACTGAGTGAAAATGCGTCGTTGTTGTCGTCGTCGTCGGCTTGGTCCAGACCTGTACCTATTAGGTATGCGGCCTGCTTCTACTCAGTTTTGCACAAAATTTCCAATTCAGTAATAAGCCGGACTCTTGTATTTCTTTATTTATCGTAAATGAAATTTATTCGATGCCATACGCACGCAAATAAAGCATAGTTTACTCAATGAATGAATTTTTAGGAAGATATGTCCTATTTCGAATGTTTCATTAGAAAATTATTAAAAAAAATTAAAAGTAAAATGTGTTTTTTTTTGGAAGGGACATTTTTTCGAAAAATTAAGCCATATAATTACTTTATCTTACTTTTTATAACCAATTTTTTAATATTATTGTAGTTGGTATAATCTAATCAGAGACTGTATCACAATAATAACACTGACTGTATCACAATGATAGTAACAATTTTAGTCCTGCCTGAAAAGAGGGTGAATTTCGCAGTCGCATTGTAAGACTCATTTCCATTTAGGCCGGATGTGATGAGAGCAACTAACCAAGTTCTATATCGAATCGAATTGGATATCCTCGCGTAGGTACAGAATTACCGAGGAGATGCATGCATTCCACCGTCTTGTATTATTGGTCATTCAATTTCAAATGGCATCACGCAAGGCAAAAGTTTTAAAGCCCCTTTTGGTGTATTTTCATAGAAGTCATTTTCTATCCTACCTGGGTATCGATAGGCTGACTGGGATAGTTGGGCAGCTAAATTACCCGGATTGCCCCCTTCCTGTTGTTGGCAGTGTAGCTGCCTGGTATACACTGTATACATTGCAATGGGATGCACACATTTAACTTGGAGATGTTCTGCTTGTGCATTCAAAAGAAGTCATTACACTTAACGAGAGATTGAACATGTATCTTTTCTTAAAGTTTCTTCTTATGCGCATAGGGAATATAAAGATGATATGCATTTAAGGAGCATACATATCTGTAGTATTTGCTCTAGGCAGAATTGTAGCAAGCCACCGGACCATGCGAAGTTAGTTAGTAACCTATAGATTTAACTTACAAAATAGTAAAGCATAAAATATACACTATAAAAATTTTCTTTATCATTCTTTTAATTTCCATCGCATTTAACCTTCTAAAGTAAAATTGTCAAATATTCACGCCATAAATGAATCGCCAAATGTGTTGCTAAGCGCAAAACTCGAGAACGGCTCGACCGATTTGGATGATTCTTTTTGTGTTTTGTTCGTCTCAATTCAGGGGTGGTTTAAAAGGTTAGGAAATTCCGAAAACCCTAAACGAAAAGCTCAAAAAGCAATAAATTGAAAAATAGCACAATACTTACTTCGATTAGATTATAACACTATGAATGCAAAAAATTTAAGTCAAAGTAACACTTTCAACGCGAAAAATTTAAGCTAAAGTTTACTGAGAGGATTTTACGGCAGAAGTTTTATACGGAATTTCAAATCAAAAGCAAAGTAGATTTTGAGCAAGTGGAAAAATTGATTTTCATGAAAAATAGTGGATTTTGAAGTAAGATTTGGTTGAAGCAAAAATAGTTGCATTTTGCAAACAATTTCGTTCGTCCTCTAATTTCAACATTTTTAAGGGTATAAAAAAGCTTTTTAACCAAAAATTAAACCGACGAAAAAGGAACTGAAAAGTGAAAAATAAAATTAACCCCTCTTAGTCTGAATAATCTCTTAAACTAATGTAAGTAACTCATTTTTAGTCGGCGCCAAACAAACAATTTTTTCTTTGGCGCCGACTGAAAATTAGTTACATTTAGGGCTCAGTTATTCAGACTAAACAGGTTTATTTTATTTTTTACTTTTTAATTCCTTTTTCGTCGGTTTAATTTTTTGTTAAAAGCATTTTATTTACCCCTAGGGCTGGAATTTTGTTTTCAAATTTTCATGGGACCAACTTCGAGGTATACCTTATGCAATAAAAGAAGAATCATCAAAATCGGATCATTCCGTAAAGCCCGCTCTGCACTTAGCCCGCGGATCGCGCGCGAAAGCTGCGACGGGGCGCGAACGTCAAGAGTGGAGCCGTTTCGCATATTCTTCGCGGGCTCTCGATTTGTTTCCCGATTTTGGTCGGTTTTTAGTCCCGCGTCAAAGAGACCGTGAACTTCAAACGTGACTTTACATTGAAACTACAGTGAATCATTGCGAGTGTGGGAGTTATGGTTATAATCACGCCGCGCAGTCGTGCCAAGTTCCCGCCACGCAAATCGCGCAGTGATCCGAGGGCTAAGGGTAGAGCGGGCTTAAAAAGTTTTGCGCGAAGATATATACAATAAAACAAATGTAGGTACACGTCGAATTGAGAACCTCCTTCTTTTTTCGTCGGTTAAAAAGACACGCAACATTCGCAAAAAAAAAAAATTCCCAGAATATTATTGCAAAATGTTAAAAGAAGAAAATATCAAGAATATAAATATATACCAATGTTTGCTAAATTCATAAAAGGAGACATCTAAATGTGAACGGCGGAAACTTCTGCATACCTACTCCCCAGGAAAGCCCCAAAACCAAAATGACCAAACGAAAATCAAACCGTATACACAGTACACGGTCAATATTACCGATCTCAGTGAATTGGAGTTGGAAGGTTGATTGGGATTCATAATCTCTTACGAAGAGTTACAATCAAATCAATTTCGGGTGGTACGAAGTTCACCGGGTCAGCTAGTAAGTAAATATAATTAAAAACAACAGTCGTTGGCAAATACCCTTCAAATATGCGTTAACCGATTGTTAACTATGTTCGCTGCAGCAGAATACCGCCAAAAAATACATCAACCTTTTATGAAGGGTTACCAAGAAAATGACCATCGCTCTCACTAAAATGCATTAGAGAAGGTTTGCCTTATCATATGTACAATCTTAATACCTAGTCTAATATTTTTCGAGAAAAAAAAAATACCTACATATGTTAAAAGATTGTGTTCATTTTTTTGACAAAAATGCATCAGTCTGTTCACCCAGCAGGTAATCAGTTGTGGTCAGACGCGTTCAGAAGATTGACGGATGCCGCTGTCGCCGTCAACGTCCTCGTTATCGTCGTCATGTTTCACGACCATTACAAATTGCAGTACTTGTTTGTTTTTTCAGCATAATAAAATTTAAACTTAAAAACAACAGCGAATATAATCAGAAAAATGAAGTTCGAAAAATTCATTGCGTCTAAATTTGCAACAGTCATTAAAGTGTGGTACCGAAACTAACAAAGCTTAAATTAAAATTTGTTTTGAAAATGGGAATCCGAACATAATACGTAATCCTGAAGAGCCATTTTTATTTTTATTTTTATCTGCGGGAAACAATAATAATATTCAAGTAAACGTAACTTCATTTATTTATGGTATTTCAGAATATAAGTACCAGGTCGTCTCCTTTCTGCGTTGACCTCGTACCTACATTATTTCCAAAATTGCGATTATTAGTGACTAATACATAATAGAAGTATTTAACAGTGTTACCCACTAATAGTCTCAATTTTGGACAGAATGTAGCTACGAGGTTAACGCAGAAAGAGGGCAATACATATATGAAAACAATTCCTTCCATGCTGATGTTTAAAGATATCTTGTACCAATTGAAAATATATTGAATGGCGTCAAATCGCATTAAATAATAAGTAGGTACTATAAGTAGCAACATTTTACACAAACCAGATTTGACTTTCAAGAAAGTTTTTTTTTCTTCCTTTAGCTCAATATTGTATTAAATATTTAGAATTCAAAATCTTAACAGCTTGTGCAAGGTCCAACTCTTAATTTCCGTAAGAACAACGTATAACCTATGTACATTCATACATACATATATTTTTTCTTTTAAGTTTTTAACACATAACCTTTGTTGCGCTTACCTTTTTTGTTTATAGCCAATAAGCAAAAGCTTAATTCGTCTGATATTTCAAAACATTAATTATAATAAAGAAAGAGACTGCGCGCTTAATATTTCCAATAATTACATATTTATTCAAAGTACTTAACAATACCCGCTCATACCCAAAAATGCCAAAATAAGTAAGTAAGAAGTACCTTTCATCTGGCCAAAGAAAATTCGGCAACCATGATTTATCATTATGGGACCCAGATCTCCCACAATCATCATTCGATGTGTCCACCCATTAAATGGTAATTTTTTCTCTTTCTACTGATGAAGGCGTTTTGCGCTTAAAGAAACGCCTACATACCTCCTCGATTAGAATATTAATCGCAGTGAGGAACAGGTGTATTTTCTCTTTTACTTCTTAGCAGCCTGGCAGCCTGTCAGGCAAGCGCACTTATTAGTGTGGAAGTAAAATTTTTCAAAGTGGTAACAACTTTTTAGTTATATTCTTGATAAGACTTAAACAAATCTGAGTGTAATTAGAGTACTCCGATGAATGACCGCATGTCTAGGTTGGTTGCGAACATGGTCGCATGTAAAATACCAAGATTTTAGCCAAAGTGTCCCCTCTGGCTTATTAATGGCGAATATACAAATCTGGTCATTTAAATCGTGCTCTAAAGTTTAGTAGCTCTGGAACTGGTATGGAATCTATTGCATCATTGGGAGACACTGCTTGGTAAATCATTATTAGAACTCATATAAAAATTATTAATGAAAATTCCCGCAACTCACTAATGCTACGTTACTGCAAATTAGGCATATTTAAGGATTGAAAAATTATTAGCACATAAGTTATTAGATCCCCATATCAACGTATTGTTGACCATGATTTGCTATTGAGCTATCATCATGAGCTCTAAAAGTCAACTGTAACATTGATGATAAATCTATTTTCTTCCTTTCCTTGTTTGCATTTAATTCGATTGACCACTCTCATCGTATGGTATGTATTATAATTAAAATAATTCTAATATTGCCGAATAGATGTTGTCCTTAGTTTATTGCATACACGCATTTATGCTACCTCAACACCATAATCATAAGATCAATTTCTTCGGATTTACTTTAATTTGGTTACTCTGTCAGTGAGCAGGAATGCTCCTTGCATTGACTCTGCCAAAGGAAAATTGAAAACAATTTAGCTGCTATTTATCTGTTCGTGTACTTCCAATTCATGTTTTATACTTTTTAGGTTAGCTGTAAATTATTTATGCACACATCGCGCCGTAGAGAGAAAGAGAGAGTAATTAACGCCACTGATATTCTACGGTCAAAGTGAATGAGCATTTAAATACTTAATTAAGACAGTTGACGTTAATGGCATAAAGGTATAGGCTTGCTTCTTATCCTTATTCCTACTTTGTTTGCCTCCTATCTCTTTCCAATAACGACAGGAAAAAGTTGTGTGGTGGATGCGTCGCTAATCGGTATTTGATGTGCATGGGTTAATTATTTTTTTATTCTCTCTTATTGCTATCTATATTGAAAAGAGATAGACAAATTTTTTTCAGTCGTACTGATGAGTAATACCCTGAATGTATGTTGAATTTCTTAGAAGAGGAATCGCATTTTATATATATGTATATACATATACATATATATTTTTCACTTTACAAATTCTTTGTTTTATTGTGCGCAATATATGGAGATACCATATTTCTCGTATTCTTCTTACTAGCGTCTGATGGTTCAACCACTTAGAAGAGTCACATATAGGATTTTCTCTTCCCTATTGCATGGACGAACAAGATAAAATAAATCACGACGGACGGTATCAAATTATCTCAAAAATTGTTCGAGCAATTAATTTCATAAATTTATGGACAATGTCTTTTTAATTTCTTTCCACCTCGTCTTTGTCTATTTTGCCTTTAATAAAATTTATGCTTTGCCTTTTATTATCTCCATGTTCGTTAGCATTTGCAAGACGAGGAAAAGAAGGTGCATAAGAAGAAGTATGAAGCAGATAATGATGACTTCGAAAATGATGATCACCTTTGGAAAATGTTGTGCAGTTATTTTACTATGTTACCCAGCCAACATAGAAAAATGACTCATTATTTTCGAGGAGGTTATATAATGTATCTACTCTTTTATTGTTTAATTAAAGGGTGAAAAAATGTAACACCTTTCTGAAGGTTTTATTTTCTTATTAATAAATTTTAACAATTTGCAAGATTACGCTCATCGGCTGTTTATATCTGCTCAAGTTCTACTTAAGTTATAGGAGAAAGCTTAGAATTATATGAATTTTGATATCTTATTGAATTAATAATGCGCAAGACAAATATTTACATGTTTTGTTATTTCATTTGAAATAATTGTTGCCGACCCAATGTCAAATAATGCACCTATCTTAAATCTGCAATTTCAACAGAAGAGTATTGCTAAATAAAGCGAACCCTATCAAAATGTGAAACTGTCTCCCCGGCTTTGATATTGTTTTCATTGAATGTCACCACTAATTTGCGGTGACTACTAAGGCTAGTTGACTGCCTATTCAAATAAATGAGTGTCCCTCTAAAGTGGTATTCCCCTTCCGCGCACAATTGATGTGCCGCTCAGTTACATGTACCTGACGCTTATATCTGGCAGGGGCGCGGACCGTGAAAAGAGGTGCAGTGCAAAGAGACAGTAATGCATTGTTTTACTCATAGAATTGTTTGCTATAAGTATACAGAACATAAAGCATCTGCACTACATCAATTCTTTGTACAAAAACCAGGCTAATGGGCATTAGTTAACAACCTGAAAGAGTTTGAGAAGCTTAAGGATAATGGCGAGCATTGAAATTGTAAAACGATCTGCGGCTTATAGTTCCAAAGGACAATGATCGTAGTAAAATTTCTTGAGACTCAAAAGTCTTTTCAGAAATTATCGACAAACTAAAATTCAAAAAATCTAAACCTCCAATGCTAGTCAAGTAAAAAATAAATCGCTCCTATCGAATGCAACGAGCTAGAAGGAAAGAATGATTCTTCCAAGTTGCCTTAATTCGTTTTCGTTTGCTGTATGCTGAGCTATAATTCAAAGCTGGGCCTTCTAGACGGTCTTCCTCCGTGTCCGCATCTGCTGTTTGTTTGCTTGAAGTTGACTCAAGGCATCTTTCCTGGTTTTCGCGTTTGAAGTGTGCAGTGAACGAGCTGTGCAGTCCTATAACTTCGTCCGTGACTGTCGTTCAATTCACCATGCGACAAAATCAATCTCTTCCAAGATCGAGGCGATAGGACCAATAGTTGGCACTTAGGAGATTTATTTTAACAACCGAGATGACATATCCCTACAATGAATTGGAATTTGTTTTATTTTGCTTATTTAAATCTTTACTCATTTGGATGGCGCTGGTACATGTGTGCCTCATGTACTTCTTTACCTGCCTATGGGATCGGATGGGATGGAATGGGAGATGGATTGGCAGGGCTCCTTGGTGTTGGGAGATATTTCAAAAGGCGAAAGACTTTTTCGCAACATCTTCAAAGGCTGTGCTATGTATTTTTTTTTTTTTTCTTATTTCTCTGTTGTCTTATATTGCCATTTCCCCCCTCAACCATATTTCTGCTGCTATTAAAGCTGCTGGTGATTCTGATTCGAATTCTGCTCTTTGCAGGCTTTGCCATTCTTCTCTTACCAATCTAGACGGGTCGTTATTCAACATGTCCTCATGTAATGAGATGCCAGTTTGTCTTATGCGTGCTAAAGTGATGCCAATGAGAAACTAAATTTGTTACATTGAATTTGAAAAGTATGTGAACTTGTTCCACCATACTAAGATAATCCCAAAGTACTTGTTAAGGCGTCAGAACTATGTATTTAAACTTAGCTTAGTAAGTAGAAATAAAAAGATAGTACATAATTTTAATCATCTTCACAAATCTGCTCAAGCGGTTTTATTACACATTTTTCTAATACACAAAAATAATGTTTCGCTATAATGAAAAAATTTTTACCCGGCAAAAAGTAAACAGTGTAATAAAGAACTATTGAAAACGAATCATTCCACTAATCTACTGCATGATCCTCGTTTTGGGATTATCCCGTTTGAAAATTAATCATGCGATCACCCACCGTCCGAGAATATGTGCAGTCTCAGTCCATCCAAAGGCCAATTTGAGTCGATTATATGTATAGTACAATGCCAATGTGTCCAGCGGCAGCACATTCCTTCGAAGAAGTGGAGTTCAGTGACCCAATCACAAAAGTGAAACATTTGCAAGGAAAATGAAATGATCTCATTAAAAGTATGGGAGCGATTAAAAAGAAGTAAATCTGGAATATTATGATGGTGCACTCGGCATTACAAAAAACCGGTAAATTGATGATCACCGCTCACCTACCTACCTGTGGCCAACTTATTAAAAGGTAAAAACCCCAGAGATGCCAGGGGCGTGAGCTCTGAAATGTGTGTGCACACATAATCGACTTGTTGTTGTCGTCCGTCCTTCCACCATAGAGATTCTGGGCCATTGAGGAGTTTGTAGCAAGCACAACCAACAACAACAATCCAGTGGCTTACGTACAATTCTATGGGTGGAGGGCGAGGGACAATAAGAAGCCTGGAAACTGATGACCACTGGGATTCTTTTCTTATACCACGCCGTTGTGTGCTCGGATTTTACCAACTGACGGCTAGTAGGGATCCGCGAAACATTGGATGACGAGGATTTTAAACTTCTCTAATAGCCCCAAGTCCGCATATGTGTAATTCTGGCTCTTGATATTAATTAATTTCTTTTTGCTATTTCGTCTGCAAATATCTACCGATAATAACAATAACAATTTCCTATTTCGTCGCATGTAGTTGACGATTTATTTGATTAGCAATAACCTCGCTCTCTTAGCGCACCGATTGCAACCGATCAAATGAATGACCTACCTACCTATCTTCGACATTCCCTCTTTCCTTTTTTCATTCTTACCAGCGACCGCTCCTACCCACTTTGGCTGAAATGATCAGACAACGAACAACCGATTTTGAATTTTACATCTGTGAATAATGCTGTGGTTGTAATTTTAAAGAGAAAGAAAGTAAGAGGATGTGTGCAAATAAATTTACTAGGATAAAGCACTATAAAACTATAATGATGACATCCACGGTTATTGTAGTCCAAGGATTAGGAACATATAAAAGAAAATATTATTTTGGTTTAGCTTCGTATATTAACTGTAAATATATAGATATATCTACATATGTAGGTGCATATGTTGTTTACATCATTTATGTAACTGTAATGTATCTTTTAAAAGCACCTATAATTAAGTAGTATGCGTTATGCCCGTAAAAGGAGAGATAAATACAAGATTGAACATTTTAAACTCCATGTGTTAAATTAGTAAACCCTATCACTAACAGACTTTTATTAGAATGCAAATTGGTAAGGCAAACAAAATGCGAAATACTTTTTAATTTATTTTTGCTTCTTTCCACCCATCCTCCCGAACCATGAAAAATCAACCGAAGCATATATGCATCAATGTCGCTGGCTACCTTTCGAGAAATTTCACATTGCACGTCAGGTAATCTTCTGAAGGAAATGCCGCTTCGTCTCAAGTCGAGAATCAGCCAAAGGAAGGCTCATGTATATTATGCGGTTCACTCTAGGCATGCTAGAGAGGATGGAACATAAAGCAACAGCACATTAACAACATTAACAATAACAGCAACAATAACAACGAAAACAACAAAACTTCATTGTTGGTCGGCTTTGGTCAATTTCATTTGATGATTTTCTCTTGTTTACTGGACTTTTCTTGTTCTTTTGCACTTTCAAGTCAACTATGCTGTTGAAGTACACAATGTTTTTTTAAGTATCATTGTGGTCTTTTTCTTTGGATTTGGCACTGATGTCCGCTTTTTGTTAAGTTTCCTACTCACCATTGCATCCGAGCTGCAGAGATAATAATAAAATGTTCTCTTTGGTGAAGTAACAATAGAACAATGTAGAACAATAGTCCCGAGCATTGTTTTTCAGTTGAAGCATTTTTTAAGACATATGCTTCAGTACAAGATTGAATGAATAGAGAGTTAAAGGAATTAAATACTTTTTGGAACTTGTTTTATTTATGTTCTTCATTTTTATAATATTACCAGCTGGATTACCCGGTCTCACCCGTCCTAGATTAGTTTTGCGTATGCGAGGCATTATCGAAAACAAACAATCCTGTTAGCAAATTGAAGTCGTTGTAGCACAAAATTTAAATATTCACACACACGTCTGCCCGTTCCGTTAATGGGGCCTTTAAAAAGTCATATGACATTTTAAATCTCTGATAAAAGGAGACATACATATATGAATGCGTTTACACTGTATGACTCGTCGTTTTTGTTGTTTTTAACAACTCCCATTGTTTTTAATATTCGAAAGTCAAAAAAGTAGCCCATGACCTTCTCTATGGTCTAATCTATCACTGTACCAAATTTCATCAAAATCGGTTAAATGGTTTAGACGTGAATAGACGTGAAAGCGTAGCAGACAGACAGACAGACAAAAAGTAGTCTATGTCCTTCTCGTAGTTCTAATCTATCTTTGTACCAAATTTAATCAAAATCGGTTCAGAGGTTTAGGTGTGAAAGACCCACAGACAGACAGACAGAGTTACTTTCGCATTTACATATACATATGTATATTAGTAGGGATTGTTTGTTTTATGTTTATTTACAAGGGCTTAACCTGCTTTTTACTTAACCCTAACAAAATTAACAATTTTTTACTTGCTTTTGCTCAATTTCTCATTCTTAAAAAATCCTTTCTTTTTTAATGAAAATTTCAAAATTTTATGTGTAAGGATAAAATTAATAAAATTTAACAAGACATTCATGAATAAAAATTAAAGCATAATGCAATTACTTTATTAAGTAAACAAATATTAAACAATAATCGCAAAATATGAACCGCATAACTTCATTTGTAGAGGATAATCAATATAGTATGTTTCATATACATACATACATATGTATATTTTTATAGAACAGAATTCATTCCTATTATACCACAGGAATTGAAAATCTGAACCGGACCCCTGCACTGTAGCTGCGTTACCAAGAGAGAGGAACGAGGAAGTCCTCTTTCTCCTCTTCTTTTTCGGAGAGAAAAGAAAGGAAAAAATTAAGAAATATAAATTGAAAAGGATAAGAAATAGCAGGTTTCTTCTCTTTTACAGTAGTCTGGAATCATTGAAGCGTGAAAAGATTACCGCCACTGCGCGCTGAACTGTGCGCACATTTCTGCCACCTGCTTTGCTTCTCCTCAAATTAGATTGATCGTGTGCCGTTTCACCTTCACCTTCTTCTTTCTAGGCGCTAGTATTTCTTATGTTTTTTCTACTTTCGCTTTCTTATTATTTTGTTATCTAGTGTTACGTAGTCCCTAATGCTAAAAATATTATGCTTTCGTAAGTCCTTGGATTGGGAAAATTAAGAAAATAAATTTGATCCATTCTCTAATTAAGGTTTTCTTTTCAATACAGTTCGAAACAGTTCCTTAAAAATTGTGTACTCTCTAATATTTATTTTACTTCAACCATTACAATGACTAGTACCTAATTATTTATAATACATAAATAAAATCTTATTCATTTAAGATTCAATTCGTTAAGAGTTAATTTACACATTTTTGTGTTTATTCTGAATAAAATTCTGTATAGTCAGATGAAAATTTTTCAAAATAACCATTTTAACCGTCTTAGTTCGTTATAGGTAATATTCAAAAACATATACTATTCCAAAATAATAAGTACGAACCGTTGCGACAATGCCCCCTTTTTAGAGCCTGTCAATAAAACGTGTATTCCTGTTTATCGAAATGGGCAGAAAGACCAACGGATTGAAAGAAGCAAACAGTGTGATATTTTCCTGTTGTTCATGTATATATATGTATAATACTCGTTTGTTGGACATTGGCCTGCAAAAATTATGGCATAGTATCGGCTTTATTCGGTTCATACAATTGCTTGAAAATCAATCGAGGAGCTAGATAACCTGCCTCTTTTCTTTTCCCTGAAAAGTTGAGCAATCCGACGGTCTGAGTCAGAAGGTTGATTAGCAATTGACCAGCCAACTGATGACACCCCGTACTGGTACTGAACTAATTAAAAATTCAAATAAAATAAATTTAAGTGGTCCCTTAGCTGCCGGTTAGCCACTAGCAACCTGTTTCCAAATGAAGGAAATCTCCATGCCTTTCCACACACAGTTTGTAATTACCTGAGGTGGAGTATGTACCTGATCGCGCACCCAGCATCAAACTTGTTTGTCGCATATGTGTCGTCGTATTACCATCGTGTGTCCCTCTGCGTTTCATACCGCTTTCATGCTGTTGGTGCTGTTGTGTATCAATCCTGTCATCTTGGCGGCGAGCATAGAACATTTAATGCCGCGCAACCGGCATCGTCGGATAAACTCAATCGATGGATAGCACCACAATAATTCCTGTTTTGTACTACTTCTCTATGCGAAATTCCGGATTATACAGCAATTTAAGAGAAAAAACAACAAAAATGTAGGGAAGATTTAACGATTCCTTGAGGGAACGAGCATGGCGATAACCCGATATGAATTGGACAGTGTGTCTTCTCCTTGTGAGATTCAATTGCCTCTGTCCATTTCGATTTGCATCCCTGCACTCATCCAGAGCAGTGAAGCCGAGCTGTCCGACACCGCGTACTTGATGCAGTTAATTGACTGTCAAGAGTTAGTTTTACTCAGTGGTGTGTGTCATTAACTCTTTCTGTTGTTAAACTGTCATTTAAATTTGTTCTGATAGTTACCACTTTTTTTCTTTTTAACTTGTTGTCTTTACTTTTTCTTTTTGTTTCCATGACCTTTCTCTGCCAACAAGCAAGACCAAGAATTTGATACAGTTTGACTTCAATTTAAAAAATCTTAAAGTACACCAATACAATATTCAGTCTGAAAGAGACTCACTAAATTAGTACTTCATCGAAAGCGTTATACTTAGCTAACGCAAGCGATCCTGTTTCCTGATGAAAACGCTTTCGTGAGTGATATACGTGTTATCAGTTTATCAACCCTACAATGAATTTCAACATGCAAGATTTCTATCTGGCTAGTAAAACCCCGTTGATTTTATTAATTTAATTCTGGCTTGGCTTTTACCAATATTTTATTAGCAGTATTCACGATGTGTCGAAAACGCGGAAATCGTATCGAATCGAGAAAACATGGTTAGACGTCAATGTCAAATTGTCAAATGAACAGAAGAGAAATGCCATCTGACGTTGATTCGGCAGTCGAAGAATCTCGATTTCTCGACGAAAAACATGCCCTCAGGCGTGGAAGTAATCGAATAATAATAAAATGCCAAATTCATAAAAAAGTTTTTTTGACGTCTAACTTTGACGCCTAATGTTTTCTCGATTCGATACGTCTTCCGCGTTTTCGAGACATCGTGAATACTGCTATTATTAGATTATTTTCAACACAGCCAATCGTTAAAACCATACAGAAAAGGAGACGATTTTCGAGTTGATTCCTTTATATCTCTTCTCATAACTAATAAGTAGTTCGAATTATTCGTATCATAAATATGCACTGTATGATTCACATTTGGGTCGAAATTTGCCTAACTGGAAAACCCAGTTTAAAACTAAACATCAGAAATGTCTCGAAAGAATAAATATAAACGGGAAGCAAAGCTTAGGTTCGGGTAATAAAACAACCGCCATTTAAAAATTTTATTTTGCTAGTCTACAATAATCATCATAGATGAAAGAATTTAGATTCCAGCTCTAACTATAAGTACTAGGTATTGTATATATTGTTCATATACCATATTTTTTAAATGTATATCTATCTATCTATCTGTATCTAATAAGATTTTTCTGTAGTAATAATAATTAAAACGCTACCTTTAAGCTATTTTCACCCTGCAATCATTGATTCGCTTCTACAAAAGATGTTTAAATGAAACTCACTCTGGCACAATGTATTGGCATAAATCTGTATGGCCTCCGTTGACAGGCTGTTCTTCTACATCATGTTCCTTCCATAGCAAAGCCTTCCTATTAAGTAAAAATATGAATCTGTATGCAGTCAAAAGAACGTTTCCGTCTTTCCCCCATGAGCAGCTACGCCCTGGATAGAGCCATTGAAACGTATTCAGCAGACGAATAAAAGTCTACAAAAAGCATTACAATCACATGGATTCCCAACCAGCATACACGTGAACAATAAGTTAATCTTCTTATTCTTTAGCTTAACACTCAGCCATAATGCCACCTTAAAGCACTACCGCGGGAAGACAAGTAGGTAGGATATACATATGTATGTGTGTACAGCTTACTTAGTTTTCATATTGCCTAATAGTACTACTATGTAACGCCATTGGTGAATCGCTTCGGTACTTTAAGCCATAAATTTAAATTTGAAGATATTCTGGATCAAAATAAAGAAAATTATAAAAGGCCAATTTTTCATTAGTCAGATAAATAAACACTACGGTACATATATTGATTAAAATTATAACACAAAATCGTCATTACAAATTTTTTTTTTAATTTGTATGTTACATTTTCGCCTTCAGCAGATATTTCATTAAAAACGGTGTTTCAATTTCACCATCTGTGAGATTTAAAAATATTATAATTTTGTACAAGACGAGATGGGCTGTATTTACGTAATGGAAATGTCGCAGAAATTAATTGAAAGAAGTCACCCAATTTCATCAATAAAGCAACTACCCATGTGCTGTATGATAAATAATAGTAAACTATATAAAAAAGGCCCATAAAACCGAGAATCTCCAAATACCTTATACATAATGTATGTATGCATAAACTCGAAACTGCAATAAACTTATTCATCATTCTATAAAACCTGTAATATATACATATAGTATATGTACATATATGCTTCCCGTTTCACTCATTTTCTCTGAATATGCATTTATAAGTATTTGTATCTACTGTCCATACATTGGGAGAAATTGTGTGGCGTCAATTTGCTTAAAACAATGTTCGATTGCTAATTTATGATCCCACTGGACGATTCAAATTGTGTTTTTTGCCGTTTTTGATGATTTATTACCAGCTGTGCGCTTACAGGACGAGATTATTTCAGAGTATTTTGGCGTCATGTATGATTTATGGCTAAATATGCCTGATTTACAAAAGTCTCCTTGTACGAAGAGAATTTATCCAGTTTTTTTTTTCTCAATAGCATCTCAAACCAACATATTGATTCAGAAGGCTCTAAGAAAAAGGGGTGACATGAATCTTTTTATTAAGCTCCAAATAATGGAAGCTTTTTGTAATTTTATAATTTTGCATTTAAAAAATTATGTCTTCTTATTTCCTGTCTACTAATAATATTATCTGCTATTGGTAGTAATTTATTTTTTTCACATCAGTCAAACAATTAAATCGACCAAAATTATAACAAGAATTTCCATTCATATATCCAGTGCCCAGTGCAGTGCACATCCCATCAATGGATTTGCATCATCCAAAGCATTCGCGGCTGAAATGACAGGGTAAAAATAGCACAAGAGTTTTGCAAAAACAAAAATATTGTGTTCCCCTACATTTTCCTTAAGAGCTGCCGTGAATGGGTGCCAGGATTTAGATAAAAAGACGGAAGTCAACTGAATGTTTTGAAAATTACTCGCGCACAGCGCAGAGCACTCAAATGAATGAAAAGTGTGGAAATGAGTGCACCTGTTCTTCCTTCTCAGAATCTTTTTACTTTGTTTTTTCATGTTTTACTCCTTTAATTCTTTTTTAATTTTGTTGTTTTTTTTTATAACACTTTTATTTAGTTTATTTTCCATGAGAGGATGGTGTGTAGGAGTAGAAGACATTAAGGGAAGTGATTGTAGGAAACTACCGAAAAGTAATCGAATTTCGATAGTTTCCGAGTAAAACTCGTAATTCCGTATGATCAGTACAATTTAATATCAAAACATGTTGTATACAGATCCTTGTATATGTATGAGATTTGAAGGTGATTGCAGACGCACTATCTATTGTATTTTTCGAGATTTAGGAGCTACGAGATCGTAGTGTGGGAGAATTTGTTTAAGAAACGTAAAACAACAGGTTGCATTTTGCCTGTATTTCCTAAAGAATTTGCTCGGGACAAAAATATCTTAATTAGGAGGGGTTATGAAATCCCTTACCACCTCCTCTTCTTTCTACTCCTCCTTCTAGTATTCTCGAAATTACCCACCATCATTATATTAAGCATATGTATGCCTTAGAACGTTTTTCAGGAACAGAAATATCTGTTCTCGCAACGATTCAAATTTTCTTGGTTTTACTGTTTCCACCTTTTGCTACTGACAGTTATTAAATTAGGAAAGCGAATGATTTGGTACATTTTATGCAGTTAGAATCAGCAAAAGATATACATATATATACATATATATATGCATATAGGTACCATATTTTTTATATTTATGAAAATCAGAGAAACTCGTGAAAATGAACGCGAAAAATTGGTTTAATAATAAATCTTTGAAAGATTGATTTTGTTTACGACATGCCGCGGCAGAATGAATACATATTTCCTTAGAAGTTTCTTAATATAATCAGTCATGATAAATTAATATTAAATTAATATCGTTTTTGACGGTATTATCTATTAAGCATTTTCAATTTTATGCGTGTTTTATTGTGGCACTAATAAAACTTTTCGGGGAACATAAATCAAAAAAAGTTTAATAAACAAGCGGATAATAACAGAAAAATTTTAAACAATTTTGAATTGATATTAATTTATTCGAACTGTGTTTATAAAAATTAAACAAAAAATTTTAAAAATACCACACCAATATTTCAACGCAGGATAATATGTACTGATCCAAATTTATATTGTGTATTTATTTATAACTAATTTATAATTGCGCACATTTCAATGTAATGTACTTTTAGGTGACAACGATATAATAAACCTTTAATATCGACTAAAAAAAATCGCATATAAGTAATACGCTATCTCAATTATATAGCATAATCGATTATGGGAATTCATACAGGAAGAAATTTGAAGTCGTTGTTCCTTTTTTAATTTTTTATTGCCTTTAATAGAAAGCAAAATGATTCCTTAGAAACTTTGTCAACTTTGCTAAGAAATCATCTAATATATATAATTTGTTATTAACTAATATGAACCAAGAGTGTATATTAGCAGTGATACTTAAAATGTAATTTTATCCCGATAGTTACGGAAATAATGTATTAGCTACTTATTGAAAGTCTTGGCGCAAAAAGTTATAAAAAGAAAACTGACTTATTAAGGTAGGGTGTGAAAAAAGGTTCAATTAACCAAAAATTCTAAACAAAGAGTGGCCCCATTCATTCGAGGCATTCGAGGCCTGACTACAATGATGAGCCAATCGGCCGAACCTTTATTTCAGAATTGTATAAAAGTTCCATACGCGTTGTTTTTCTTTTTTTTAAGATTCGCCGATCAGCTTGGTACCAGCTAATAACATCTCGCACAAAAACGCTAAAAGGCGCTAAAAATAAATAAATAAAGTGGCAAAGGAGCATCATCAGCAACAACAGATACAAAATCTGTGACAATTGGCGTGTTAATTAGAAAACTCAAATATGACCAAAGGAGAGAGCTTGGTGCCCAGCAATTAGGCTTCGGCATGTTAATAGCTCATGAGATACATAAGATACACCTGGCGTGGCGGCACCAGATACCTCGAGACTCCAACACCCTGACATCACAGTGTACCAAACCGTCTTGGGCCAGGTGAGTGTGGGAAAAAACGTCGCCTTTTGCGCATATAAGCCACGTAATGAATGATCAGATGAATTAGATAGGTGGATCGCTATGTGATGAAAAGCTCTTTGAATTTTGTAGAGAATAGATTTTTTCTCTGTCTTTTAAAAGGTAGATTTACGAACTTTGTATTTTGACCAGTACAATTCGCCTATTGTTTTCTCACTTTTGCTATTCTTTAATTAAAGGGCATTGAACCAATTACAAGAAAACATAACCATGTCAGCAATATAACCAAATGTCACCAGCTGAATAAAAAATGTCATTTTAAGGAACAAAAGCTTTAAAAGAACAGGCCTTCAACAATTCTATGTTTTGGAAAAAGAATAAAAATCGGATAGGTATTACTTACATACCTATTCTTACCAGTTCAAGATAGATAGCATTTTCGATTAATACCTCTTTAGGAGTAATGACGGCTTATACAGCGATTGAGATTGTGGTAGATAAGATTTACATTATTTATCAGCCCTATTGCTATCTATTTTTTCACATTGCAAGGATATAGCATATTAGGCTAAGAAGATCTAGAAATGAGAACTAACGCAATTTTTTTAATCAGATACAATCAAAATATTTTATAAATAATCCTAATTTATCGGCGATAATATTGCATCAACAATAACTGGCTAAATTTAAATACGATGGTCGAATTAGACGATTTTCATTGATAAATATTCAGTAATATGGCTAAGAGTGCAAACTTATTTTTGTAAGATTTGACGCCATAACTCACCAGATTAAAAACAATTAAATGATTATAATTATTATATGTATGTCAGTGAATTCTACATACCATAGCAGAAAGCACTTGGAATACTTAAAGCTTGAAATTCCTGAGCGCAGTTAATGCATGTCAAATTATGATATATGTATATAGCCTGAATTTAATTTACCCCCAACTAAGAATAAATGCACATATCGCGGTTGGTACACCTTTTTAAATGCGACAACCATATCAGAGATAACTCGTCTGTGCACTGTGTGCGCAGCCAGATCATTTCCTTTCTCCTACCTATCTCATTCCTTAGAGAGTATATTGTTGTGCTCGCTTAATTTATTAATAACATCGTTTTCATGTGTATTTATTATTATTATTTTTAAAAGTACACCGTAGTTAAAGGAATAGTAGGTATAAACTGTCCTAAACGTAATAAATGATTGTAATCGATGTATTTCCTTTCGTACTAGAGCAGTCGTTTGATAAAAAAGGTAAAAAATGTTTCCTTAATTCGATGATGCTATTTTGCTTACAAGTAAAACTGCTGTCAACTTTAAGAAGATTCAGTTAGATTTACAGATGATATCTTTGTCCGGAGAACAGCAGGAAAGTAAAATACAACTCAAACTTTTCACACACATGTATATATCGCCCAAGTTCATTATTCCTTAACGTGCCTAGTACATTCCTGTGCGGGCAGAAAGTGGTTACGGCGCCGTTGGAGTATTTTTGTAGTCGGTATTTATTTATTTATCTTTTTTATTTTCCTTTTTCTGCTCATCACACCGTCAAGTCGAGGGTGACTTGCTATGATGACTCTACTTTGCTTGACAGAAGCTGTAACCAATCCAAAGGATAACTACTCTCCGCGCATCCTGTTTTTATGATGATTACTGACGGGAAAACGTCATTAAATACGAAATGCACAGAGTTGAGTGTTTTTTTTTACATTTTTTAACTTTTCCCCACCGTTTGGCGGCAGAAAAGATAAAACTTATGACTTGGGGACTGACTAGTGACTCTGTGGCCCCCTTCAGCTTTAATACCTTCTGTTGAGCCATACCGCTAGAGTCGACGTATGGAAAACTTTTTTCCGCCTGTTTAAGTTTTAAGGTTGAAAAAAAAATTTTAAATTTTCTACTAAATATTATTAAAAAGGGAAGAAGCCAGACCTCTTCCCTCGTTCCCCTGTTTGGTCGTTTGTTTGCCTACTTGACGTTAGAGGATAAAACCTGAACATCTAACAGTAAAGAGCAAGCAGTCAGGTAGCTATCGTGTAGCCATTCTTTGTAGTTAGAAGGACAACTGTCGTCGCAGTCATCAACATCATCTCCGCGATCCCAGGTATGTCTGAAAAGCGTCATAGACTTTTTCTTTCTAGTCCTAGCGAAGGACGAACATACGCCTCAATAATTTTCTCCGGTGTGTTTGAATAGACTGCCACCGACTCCGAAACTGCTTTGCCAGTCACGTTAAGATACCAATTAAAACAATTTTGTGGAAAAAAATTATAAATTAAAAATAACCTGAAGAAAAGAATGTGCAGAAAGATTTTTGTGACTCCAAAGAACTTGTGGGTGACTTTCTTGAACATATGTATGCAGTGACTGGTTTGGCACTAGTTATATTTTAAAAGTACCCGACGGATCTAGAAGAAATTTATACCCAAGATATTCAAAGCATAAAAAACTAATGCTTAATCGAAATGTTTTTTTCATTTTCAATTGGTTTTATTGTCCCTATATATGTATCTACATATATATGTACATACAGTGGTGGACAAAAGTTTTCACACATAGCCGTTTGTTAAATAAAACAAGCATTTAAACAAAGTCAAAAGAAAATATTTATTTCGTTATTTTGGGAAAACAAATATTCATTCATAAGCTATGAAATATCACAAAAATAAAATTAATAAAATAATACCCTATTCTGGAAAACAGCAAAATATTATAAATCCCACCTTTTTGCCCTGACAAAAGTTTTCACACACTAAGTTTTAAAAGATTTTCTACTCTAATAGCCCAGTCAAAATAGCCAAAAAAAAATTATAACTTAGCCAAAATTCGCATAGAGCTAAAAATTGGTAGAGACGTTAAATATACTATTACAAATGAAATGTCAAAAATCCCCTTCGAAAAATTTTTATCCAAGGTCAGACGTTAAAAATTCAGGTTTTTTCCATTTTTCTCGGAAACGGTAAGTTTTATCGTAAAAATAGGTCAGACAAAAGTTGTAGGTCATAAAATAGTCTACAAAAATAGTCCTTATACTTTTTTTCCTAAGAATCACCATTCCTAAGATATCGCCGATCTAAAAGTTTGTATGTTTTATACGTCTACGGGTCAACTCTAATACAGGAGGATTTTTGAATCATTTTATTTTGTCATTCATGTCATAATTCTAGCTAACTTATGTTTACGTTTTGCCACAGTGCGCAATAACCCTATACACAACCTTAAGGGCACTTAGCACCACCAGAATAAAAAAAAAAACTGCCTTTCTTAAAAATGGTGTAAAAAAAACGGAAAGAGATAGCTTAATGAAACTTTGTGAGCATATATTTTATTCAAAAATGTACACAAACAAATTTTTTCCGATTTTTTTTCGGTGTATATTCGCTGTTGTAGCTTTTCCACGAAAATCGATGAACAATCACGGTGGGCACGATTACAGCCCTCAGAAATAACCTAAAACAGATTTTCAAAATGGGTTTTACTTGTTATCAATTCTCCACAGGATGAACTAAAATAAATAATTTCCATCCCAAAATGACAAAATGGCGACCGAACAAACACGAAATTTTAAAAATCGCTTTTTTTTCGTGTAAAATCTGCTATAAATCGAGTAAGTATTGACCATTCTTCATGATTCTAGTTCATCCTGTGGAGAATTTGATGACGTGACAACTTTGAACTTGCAAGTTTGAAAGTCCACCCTAGGTTCAAACCGGCTGATGCGTCCCGATGCATGAAAATATTGAGAAATGTTCAACATTTCCATGCGTCGATGCATCGCCATGCATCGCTTATGCCCGTTCTCCAATTGGGAACCAACCAACTACGAACCAACCAAAATCGCTCCATCGCTTTCCATTTTCATATTGCTTTCATCTTCTCTCTCGCTCGTGTTTTGGTCAACCTGGCTAACTTTTTAAATGTGTGCGCTTAACCAAAAGTAATAGTCCCCCATTCAGCAGCGATATTGTACCAGAATAGTGACGTCGCCGCAGCTTTTCCGCCGGTTGTCAAAACATCAGTAGACTAATTATAACATGAAGCACATATAAAAATGTGCACGGTAATTTCAGGAAAATATAAAAAGTTAAATTGAGAAGTTTTTCCGCTCAAAAAGTGGTAAAAACTTCCACATTTAACATTTGCCCGATTGTGTTTTCGCAGCTGGCAGGGCACAACTACAGGCAAGGGCTTATGCTTTACACGGGGTTGAGCTTTTTCGTTCGGTGGGTCGTAGTTGGTTGGTTCGCAATTGGAGAACGGGCATAAGATCCGTCATCTCACAATGCCACAAATTGTCAATAGTCACAGCACAGCCACAGCACAGCTGCAGCACAGCCACAGCACAGCGCGGGAATTTTATTGAAGGAGCAATTTTGAAAATTAAAAAGATAAAAATGGATCTTACTATATTAATTAAATTTCTTTTAATAGGAATTCTGCTATTAGGTGCGTCCAATATGTTTCAGGTACACTTTCCCGGGATGTAAACAGCCAGCTGTGAATGCACAACTTTGAACTTGCAAGTTTGAAAGTCCACCCTAGGTTCAAACCGGCTGATGCGTCCCGACGGATGAAAATATTGAGAAATATTCAACATCTCCATGCGTCGATGCATTGACATGCATCGCTTATGGGCGAAGCTCCATAAGAAAGCATGGGTTTCAATATTTTCATGCATCAAGAGCTTAAAGCTTGATGCATGAACGCAGGCCGCTGCATCGTATGGGCGCTGGCCTAAAGGCCCGCGCCCATAGAGTCCGGAATTCGTCCGACTCCGGTAAACGTAAGTTGAACTACATGCTTTCTTATGGGGGTGCACCCTTATGCCCGTTCTCCAATTGCGAACCGACCAACTACGAACCAAATAACATCGCGCCATCGCTTTCCATTTTCTTATTAGAGTCATCTTCTCTCTCGCTTGTGTTTTGGTTAACCGAGCTAACTTTTTACATGTGTGCGTTTAACCAAAAGTAATAGTCCCCCATTCCGCAACGATATTGTACCAGAATAGTGACGTCGCCGCAGCTTTTCCGCCGGTTATCAAAACATCAGTGCACTAATTATAACACGGAGCACTTATAAAAATGTGCGCGGTAGTTTCCGGAGAATATTAAGAGTTAAATTGATAAGTTTGTCCGCTTAAAAAGTGGTAAAAACTTCCACATTTAACATTTGCCCGATTGTGTTTTCGCAGCTGGCAGGGCACAACTACAGGCAAGGGCTTATACTTTACACGGGGTTGAGCTTTTTCGTTCGGTGGGTCGTAGTTGGTCGGTTCGCAATTGGAGAACGGGCATAGAAACGCGCTGC
The DNA here is from genome assembly GCA_933228815.1 of Machimus atricapillus. NCBI lineage: Eukaryota > Metazoa > Arthropoda > Insecta > Diptera > Asilidae > Machimus > Machimus atricapillus. The sequence goes on from OW121785.1 coordinate 54,214,419, forward strand.
CGCAGTCGCAGCCGAATTGAAAAGTTGAGCATTTCTTAACTTTTTATCCGTACTACATGCGGCAAGGAAAGCATCAAAAAACTTCATAGCTTTGCTTAAACGGTTTGAGCCTTAGCGGCGCCTTCTCTCCAATAGAGTCAAACATTCATCGGCTTCTGTAAGTAGAAGTCCTATTAATAGAAATTTACGTACTCTATTAATATCCATCGTTGTCCTTTCAATTGCTTGTTGCTTCCTTCTTTGACTTTGCCTTTTTCAATAAAATTCCCGCGCTTTGTTTCAACTGCCAAAGTCAAGATGAGAACCACTTTGAGCACTTTTAAGTCAAGATGACAAAAATATTGAAAGCTTGCCGCAGAAATTCCGGATTCTATGGGCCTTAAGGCCCGCGCCCATAGAGTCCGGAATTTGTGCGGAATTTGCTCGACTCCGGTAAGCTTAAAGCTATTGACGTCCGGAAAACAGAGGTATCGCCCATAGAATCCGGAATTTCTGCGGCAAGCTTTCAATATTTTTGTCATCTTGACTTAAAAGTGCTCAAAGTGGTTCTCATCTTGACTTTGGCAGTTCAAACAAAGCGCGGGAATTTTATTGAAAAAGGCAAAGTCAAAGAAGGAAGCAACAAGCAATTGAAAGGACAACGATGGATATTAATAGAGTACTAATAGAGAGTACTTAATAGTACTTAAATTTCTATTAATAGGACTTCTACTTACAGAAGCCGATGAATGTTTGACTCTATTGGAGAGAGGAGGCTCAAACCGTTTAAGCAAAGCTATGAAGTTTTTTGATGCTTTCCTTGCCGCATGTAGTACGGATAAAAAGTTAAGAAATGCTCAACTTTTCAATTCGGCTGCGACTGCGGCAGCGCGTTTCTATTGCCCGTTCTCCAATTGCGAACCGACCAACTACGAACCAAATAACATCGCGCCATCGCTTTCCACTTTCTTATTAGAATCATCTTCTCTCTCGCTTGTGTTTTGGTCAACCGAGCTAACTTTTTACATGTATGCGTTTAACCAAAAGTAATAGTCCCCATTCCGCAACGATATGTACCAGAATAGTGACGTCGCCGCAGCTTTTTCGCCGGTTGTCAAAACATCAGTGCACTAATTATAACACGGAGCACTTATAAAAATGTGCGCGGTAGTTTCAGGATTGATAAGTTTGTCCGCTTAAAAAGTGGTAAAATCTTCCACATTTAACTTTTGCCCGATTGTGTTTTCGCAGCTGGCAGGGCACAACTACAGGCAAGGGCTTATACTTTACACGGGGTTGAGCTTTTTCGTTCGGTGGGTCGTAGTTGGTTGGTTCGCAATTGGAGAACGGGCATATGGGTGCACCCCCATAAGAAAGCATGTAGTTCAACTTACGTTTACCGGAGTCGGACGAATTCCGGACTCTATGGGCGCGGGCCTTAAGCATGCGTTTGCGGGACATTAGATGCAGGGAGTGTGCCCCACTTCATTCTAGCGAAGCTGTTTGCATATATTCATTTTTGGCTGAAAAACTACATACATTCTCATAATTAAATGAAGCTGTGTTTGACGGTGATATAATTTTATCGTATGGATAGCAAAAATCCTCAGATATGTATTGCGAAATGGCTATGAGTGCAGTTTAGCTACCACGAGACTAGCAATTATTCCTTTAAATTTTCATTTTCATTTTGAGGGTTTTTCGATTCGAGAGTTTTTTATTGAGTATTCTTGCGATCTTGCGATTTAATAAGTAATTTTATCTGTTGCTGACTTGGATTTTGCATATTTGTTTTTGATTTTGATATTTCTGGATTGGGATTTATTATTAGGTGTTAAGCCATTGATTTGCTTTTTAGTCAATCTTGTTGTAGACTTTGTTTGCACTTTGTATTGTTGAGACCACAAGTACACAATGAGTAAATACAGTACCTGGCCAAAAAATTTGGAAATTCCAAACTACAGTGCTGCTGAGAGGTCAGGGATGGCTGGACATTGTTGAAGGACGGACTCTAAAACCTGAAGATGCAAATGCACGACCTATTTGGGAGGCTAAAGACGCTAAGGCTCAGACATTGCTGGTCACAAGAATGTCGGAAGATGTCTTGTTACATCTCATATCATGTACAACTTCTGCTGAAATGTGGAGGAAACTTTTAAGTGTGTACGAGCAAAAGTCAAGAAACCAGTATCCATATCATTCAGCAGCGATTTTTCAAGTATAAATATGAAAAAGGAATTGAGATGTCAATGTTCTTGTCAAGAATTCAGGAGATGCAGAATCAATTGAAACAAATGGGTGAGGAAATATCTGATAAGTTCGCCATAACTAAAGTTTTAATGAGTTTGCCTGACGAGTATAAACATTTCGTGTCGGCGTGGGAATCTGCACCCGAAGACAAACAAACATTTGACAATTTAGTGGCCAGATTACTAATAGAGGAGGAGAGGGTGAAAGAAAAAACAGGAGAAATTCAGGATAATCCGTCCTCGTCGGCATTTATAGCTAAAAGAAACATAAAGTGTTTTAAATGTGGTAAATCCGGACATTTTCAAACCGAGTGTAGAAGTAACAAAGACAGTGAGAAAAAGGTGAACGATAACAAGTGCTTTTATTGCGGCAAAATCGGACATTACAAGGCGCAGTGTAGGTTTAGAAAGTCAAAGGAAAATAAGAAGATGAGTAATGCATTTGTAGTATCGAACTCAGTGGATAAACAATATGAAGAATCTAAGTGGCTAGTTGACTCAGGCGCCAGTGAACATATGTGTCGTGATCGGTCATTGTTTTCATCATTTACCAGGGTTTCGCAAAAATCTGTAATAGTTGGAAATGGCGCTGTCATTGGTGTTTTGGGTCGTGGACAGATTTCGGTACTAGTCAGTAACGGGAGTGAATGGATAGATACGACCATAGACGATGTATTATTCGTTCCCGACCTAAGATCAAATTTGCTATCTGTTAACCGTGCTGCTGACCGGGGTTACGTAATTATGACAAATAACAATTTATGCAAGTTTTATAAAAACGGCGTGGTTTGTGCAATCGCAAATAGAGTTGAAGGCTCTTATTATATGGATTTTCGGTTTAAATGCAGGGTTGCAAGCGTTGCGAAAGTGGTAAAGAACGATCTGTGCGAGTGGCATGAGAAACTAGCGCACCAAAACTTTGACTACGTAAAGAAAGTGTTGGAGAAAAATAACATTGAAACAAAACAAACCTGCGTGCCCCAATGTGAAAGCTGTTTAAAGGGAAAAATACACCGGTTACCATTTAAAAGAAGTGAAAATGTAAGCACCAAGACGTGCGAAATAATAAATGGAGATACCTGCGGGCCCATGGAGGAAAAATCGATCGGCGGATAAAGATATTTTGTTATTTTGAAGGATGATTATTCTAACTTTAGGACTGTGTATTTTGTCAATGCCAAACATGAAATCAAGCATCGTCTGGAGGACTTCTTCAATAAGGCGGAGAATATTACTGGAAACAAAGTCAAAATATTCAGAACTGACAATGGACTGGAATTTATAAACAGAGAAGTGAAGGAAATATGCTCTAAACGAGGGATAATTCATCAGACAACTGTAACTTATACTCCCGAACAAAATGGTAAAGCCGAGAGGGAAAATAGAACCCTTGTTGAAGCGGCAAGGACTATGTTACATGCTAAGTATCTACCAAAAAAATTATGGGCTGAAGCAATAAATACTGCTGCATTTACTCTAAACAGGACAGGAAAAGGCAAAGAAGGAAAGTCACCATATGAAATGTGGACAAATAAAAGCTTCGATATTCATCAACTGAAGGCTTTTGGTTCTCCAGTGTATGTACACATTCCAAAGGAGAAAAGAAGAAAATGGGACCAGAAGGGAGAGAAAGGAGTTATGGTTGGTTATGGTGAAACTATTAAAGGGTACAGAATATATTTTCCTGAGAAAAGTTTAATAGATACCAAAAGAGATGTTGTGTTCTTGTGCCAAGAGGAAAATGAAGAAAGTGAATCAAAAATTGTGTTGAATTTAAATGGCCAATCAACCCAAGATGACATGCCAGAAACAGTGACAGTAGATGAAGAGACAGAAACTGAAGAATCCCGAAATATCCTAAGTGATACTGATAGTAATCTCAACATAGACTCGTCTCAAAACGAAAGTGAATATGAACCTTCGAATGATGAGTCGTCAGAGGAGGACGAAACAGTGCAAGTTCAAAGACAAAGAAGCAAACGAGTAAGAAGACAAACATCATTTTATCAATGCCAGAATGTTGTAAGTGAAAAGAGTGAGCCAGTTACATACAAGGAAGCCATGAAAAGGAGAGATGCAAGTGAATGGAGTGAAGCGATTAATAGGGAATTGCAAACATTAAAAGACAATAATACTTGAGACTTTTGTAATGCACCGGTAAGTGCAGAAGTAATTAGTAGCAAGTGGGTTTTTAAGTTAAAGGGAAATGATAACATTAAGCAATATAAGGCAAGGTTAGTTGCTAGAGGGTTTGAACAGAGTAGTGATTTTGATTTGAGTGATATTTATGCTCCTGTGGCGAAGTTATCAACATTTAGAGTCTTTATGGCAATAGCAACTAAATTAAATCTGCCCGTATGTCAAATGGATGTTACTGGGGCATTCTTATATGGTGATATAGATAAAGACGTGTACATTAGATTACCAGAAGGGGCTTACTCTGGGGAGAACAATGTTGTTAAGTTAAATAAGTCATTATACGGCTTAAAGAGTTCACTAAAGTGTTGGAACAATAAATTCAATTCTGTCATGGCTAGAGAGGGTTTTATAAGGTCAAATTGTGATTCATGTTTATTCAAAAGGTGCAATGGCAAAGATGAAATGTATATTTTATTGTATGTAGATGATATTTTGTTTTTTGGGTCAAATGAGAAACATATTTCAGAACTTAAGGGTATATTAAATAAAGAATTTGAAATGAAAGATATGGGAACAATATCAAATTTTCTAGGCATAAATGTAAAGCAAAATCTGGAAACTGGAATCACTGAACTTGATCAACGAGATTATTTGGAAAATATTCTTAAAAAATTTGGTATGGAAAGTAGCAAGGATATGTCAACTCCTATGGATCCCAATTTTAATGCTAAAATATTTGCAAATGGCACTGTTCCTGTAGATAAAAATATTGAGAAGTTATGCAGACAAATCATAGGATGTTTAATGTATGCTGCATTGGGTACTAGGCCTGATTTATGTTTTCCGGTTTCCATGTTGAGCAGATATCAGACATGTGCAACTAATGAGCTACTTAGTGCATTAAAGAGGGTTGTAAGATATGTAAAGTATAGTTTAAATTACAAGCTAGTTTATAAGTGTGAGAATACTGTCTTGGAAGGATATTGTGATCTGATTGGGGAGGTGATATTAAGGATCGAAAGTCCACCTCTGGTTATATGTTTACGCTGTCGAATTGTCTAGTTTTGTGGTGCTCTAAGAAGCAGGCTTCTGTGAGTTTGTCTTCAACAGAATCGGAATATGTGTCAATGAGTATGGCTGCAAGTGACGCATGCTGGCTCATAAATTTACTAACGGATTTTAACTGTGAAAATGTTTGCCCAGTTAACATACTTTGTGATAATCAATCGGCCATAATAAATGCAAAAACAGACACAGTAAAGCGGTTAAAACATGTAGATATTCGCTACCATTTTGCGAAGGAGCTAATCAAAGGAAATAAAATCTGTATTAATTATATCGGCACTAATGAGCAACCAGCTGACATGCTAACAAAGTCTTTGAGTAAGGAGTTGATGGTTAAGCATTTGAACAAGTGTAGCGTTATGAACAACACTGTAAATTCATGTTAGATTTTAAGTTTTCTTTTCTGATCATTATAAGATGTATTTGCATTGAGAAGGGGTGTTGGAATGATGTGGCAATGCTAATACATACATTGAATAGTTGGTAGCAGGTATAAGTTTTTATGTTAAGCAGTTGGTGGCACTGCCATATTCTGCTGATGATCTCAGAGCTATCCTGTTCGTTCGTGTAAAACAAAGTGTGTGCGTTATATTAAAATAAAGGACATCTTCAAAATAAAGCTTACTTTTTATTTAATCACAGATGAGAATACTCTCGTTTACCTCGAGATCGTCAGCGCTCCCGAACTCTTCGATTAAGTGAAGAATCTCGGCGACCGGAGTGGAGCGCTGCAACCATATGAATCAGCTCCTCGATCTTCTGCACCAATTGTTCGCCATTATTAACTGGCTGAGCCGTAACGCTTTGAACTGCTACCGGTAGGAATGACGGCGCACTGACAGCGAACGATGAAGTCAGTGGATTCACCTGCATGATACTGTCCGCAATATCTGCAATGTCATCTAAGGACAGATTCGGTTTGACCTTCAGAATCTGCTGCACGTTAGACCGCAAACGTTGTAGCCAAAGTGTACGCAGAATGTTCTCACTAACCGGAGAGGTACCGGCTACCCAGATAGACAATAATCGATTTAAAATTGATGTGGAATTGATTCCCGGGTATTAAAGAATCGATTCTTTTCTGATGGAAAAGTGATTATTTTGTATGGAGAATGCCCGCTTTTTAAGAGCTATGATTGGCCAGCCAATGAAAAACTAATTCTAGGAATTAGAACAAAATCGATTATTCTTCGATTCCTCCGTATGGAAATATTTGGGTGAGAATCAGTTCCAAAAGTGATTCTGAAATCGATTTATAATTGATTCTTGAAATCAGTTATTCTTCGATTGCTCTGTATGGAAATATTTGGGTGAGAATCAGTTCCAAAAGTGATTCTGGAATCGATTTATAATTGATTCTTGAAATCAGTTATTCTTCGATTCCTCTGTATGGAAATATTTGGGCTGAAATCGATTAAAAATCAGTTCCGAAAGTGATTCTGGGATCAATTTATAACTGATTCTGGGTATCAGTTCAGAATTGATTGTGGGAATTGCTTAATAATTAGTTTTACTTTTTAGAAAGCTTGTGTACCTACAGTTCTATCAAATCATTTATTTAATATCCAATTGCGACGCATTTCACTTTTGAAGGTGAAACAGATCACGATTTACTAGTACTTATTATTGTACATAAATGGTTTTGTAAAATTATAATTGATTATCAAACTACTTTCTGAGAGGCTCAACAAAACATTAATTTGAACAATTTAAACCACGGAATCATTAAAAGTGATATTTTTTTATTATAAAATAATTTTAAAATTCTAATTTTTCAACTTAAATATAAAATAACGCCAATTAAAATTTAAAAACAAAAATAAACATTGATAAATTAATTTAAGAAAAAAAATATTATTATCTATAGCTATTTTTTATTTTTCATCGCCCAATTTTGCTTGTTAATGTGAAGTTTTAAGGCCCTTAGTGCGGCTTCCACTTGGACTTCGTATTCCTTCCATCCTAGGCCGAAACATTCTAAAGAGATAAGGAAATAATTAAAACGGTATAAACGCAATTAGTTACTCTTTTTTAAATAAATACTTACCAAACATGCATTCATTCAGATTTTTATAGCTAGAAAAGTTTTTTTTATTTTTCTTTCCGTGAAAATTGAACTCCTTTCCTACGCTTTAATCCACTAAAAGGGGTAGAAATCTTTTAACATCCTCGTTTCCTTTCCTCATAAAGATCCACTGCTTCTGAAGAAATAAACTAGTGTTAAGTTAGAAATTTCATAACTTACATACACCTTACAAATTGTTTCCTATTTTCTACATTTTTTAGAAAGTTTTCTATTTCGTCCAAGTATTTATTTATTTATTTATTTAGAAATAATAATAATAATAGTTTATTTGTAATGTACAAAGATGATAATATCTTATAAGTACGAAATTCAGGCGGAACCAGTCTAATACAATAGATTTCGAACTACACTAAAAACTAGGAATTAATAAAACAAGATAAAATTACTAACAGTACTAACAGTAACACAATAGAATTAAGATAGATAATACTAATTTGACATGTAAAACAATAATAGTTATTATACAAGACAAAAGAAGTAAACAAAAGAAAGAAAAATACAGTAAAACAGTAGTTATAATCCAATAGATACAATCTAGAATCTAGACGTAATGTTTGACATGCGCAGATCACCTCAAAAGAGCACAAACTCCCGAATCAACTTATCGAAGGCTCCGCCAGATGCAGTCCGCTGTATAGAACTCACAAGTCGGTTCCATTCACGAGCACACTGGACAAAAAACGAACGCTCTCCATAGTGGGACCGACAGTTAGGGATTAATAATTTTAGATGACGCGATGATTGCAGGAACGTTAACATATCAAAAAGGTAAGGAGGTTGCTGAACGTATACTAGTTTATGCATGAATTTGAGCCTATACGATGTAACAGATATGTGTTAAGTGAATATCGTAACAATGAATTAGTATGCTCAGAAACATGACCGAATTTAGGCAATTTATAAATGAAACGTATTGCATCATTAAAAGCGACCGCCAGTTTTCGTTTACACGCTGCATCAGCAAGGGAAAGACAACATTTCCATAAGTAAAGTGCGGTAAAATTAGAGTTTTGACCAGTTTTTTGCGAAGGTTCATTGAGAGAATGCTGGATCTTATCCAAAGTTGTCGCAGACAACGGTAGACTTTATTTATAATACTGCTCACACAATCACAGCAAGTCAATTTATAATTAAGCATAATGCCCAAACTTTTAGCAGAGTTAACATATGCAATTGTATTGCCATCATATAGAATAGGGGGAAGGGTACTGGTGTCAATCCCATTTCTACAGATAGGATACAAAGTAAATTTCTATCCTATTCTAAAAAAAGGGCGCTCTCGGGTGCCGAGCCCATATGGCGCGCTCTGTTATGAGGTAACAACAACAGATTTAAGTTATTCTCTTATACATAAAAAGATTAGTAGAGTTACATCTAAATAATGAGATGTGTTTATCTTTTATATATTGGGATTAGTAAGGTTGTAACTAAATAAGCCTTAATTCCTATTTAATTAAAGTACATAATCATTGTTTTTATAGCTATGTGTAGAATTCATTAACAAATAATGTATAAATATCACTTCATATCAAATTAGACTCATTGTTAGGTGTATATTTCATTTTCAAAAACATAGATAAGTTCCACCTCACCTCTAATTAGACTAACAGACAATATTCTTATAAATAGGTGTACATTTTATTTCCAGAAACCTTGAGTTACAAACAAAAAACCACATTTAAATTTGACTGTACCACCCTAATGTTTTGAGGCAATCGATTAGTTGGAATGGGTCTGCAGGATTTAACAGAGAGGAGAGGGGTGGGATTCGACCGCCAAAGTACTCTCTGGTCTTTTGGCACTCAGTTAGTATGTGCCTCATGGTCAAAGCTTTTCGTCCAAGCACTCTTCATTTTTAACTGGTAATTTGAACGGTAGATTTGGGGAGTCTTTTTTTTCGGGTAAGAAAAAATTGCACAGCCGTTTCAACAAAACGGATTGCTGCGCGACCATCTTTTCCAATTTTTGCACTGCAGGAAAAATATAATTCAATTAATAATGATTAAACTTAGTTTTCCAAAATATTTTGATTTTACTTCTTTGGCAACAGCAGCACTCCATACCACAACCCTTTTTTGACGATTGCAGAGAAGGTCCTCCTGCGATGTTTATATTTTCTTCAAGGTTAGGGACGTCTTCAAGAAAACATCTAGATGTTGACGGCTCTTGGGGACAAATTTCTTCTACAATGTGCTCTGTGGGGTGGGGAGCGATGGAGTTGCGGCAGAATCTGTTCCGAAATAATGTTGGAGACGTCTTCAACTATACTTTTCGATGTGGTATCTACTTCACTCTGTAGGGCTCTCAAAGTTTTAAAATGCATTTGACTCTTCTGCACAAGTGTTCTCGGTTAGCGGTTTACGTTCTTGGGTAACGCTTTCGACAAGAGTTAATTTACTAGTCAGTCATTAAAGAGAGTTACAACTGTGCAGTCGACTTTTGATTTGAACTCCCCAAATAGTCCCTACAACTCCTTTCTCCGCTGTCGTACACAGTTATTGTTTCCACGTCTTTTTCTAATACATAAAAAGCTAGAATATACGAAATGTAAGTATATGTATACAACTAATAATAGAATAGAATATTTCAAATATTAGCGTTTTGGAACTATAAGAACTTACAACTTGTGTCGCCAAGAAGTCCTGTAAATCCTTGTGAGTCTCCTCGGGGTATCAAAGCCAATCGAGCTACTCCTGAAATTAATTAAATTTTATTTCAATATTATACATAATATTTATTAAAAACCTTCAGGTTGAATTGCAGTTTTCCTGTAGCTTGAGGAATGTTTTACAGGAATGGGTGTAGTTTGAGGGTCCACATTTTCGTCGCTGGGACAGTCTCCAAAAATATCTTGGCTACATTCTCCTAGGGCTTAAAAGAAAGTATAGTTTAAAAAGGTAATTCATTTTGAAACTACATATTAAAAACTTACTCGTAACAGTTCCTTGTTCAGCGACTGTTTTCGCTTTTTTGGGACGATTGTATGCATTGTCAGCCATGGTTTATGAAAGCGTTACAATTGCTGCAGATGATTTCGATGTTTTATTTATGTTTGGTTTTTAATTGAATAAATGTAACAATGGAATTAAAACATATGATTCTTGATTTGTTGGTAAAGCGACATATTTATAATATAAAGAATTTGAGAAGTTTTGAATTCCTTGACGGTATCCGAAATTGATTTTGCTTCAATGATTCCGATATGTTTAGAATTCATAGGCTGAACGAAGTAGGGTGAACTTTCTAAAAATTCTCGACATTGAATTATTTCTTCGTCATTTTCTAATTTAATTCCTGTAACTTTAACTGCAATATTCCCTATTGGTGTTTCAACAAAACAATAGTTATTGGGGGTAATTGTTTTAATAATAAAATGTTCACTCCTAAACTCCTTGAAGAACTGTTCGTTACCATTTCTAAACAGCATTTTACACAATCCAAAATGTTTCACCTTTATTATTTCAGTGGAGTTATAACGTTCTACAGCTCTTTTGTGAAGTTGCTGTAAAACTTTTGTAGGTTTGCGCAAATCTTTTTTTAACGACTGCATAAAATTCTCAAAAGCATATGCTGAAAAGTTGTCTACACTTCCAAATTGTTTTACGCAGTCTGCTATGTGTAAAAGACTATGCACATTGTACGTCAAATTATCTTCTCCGTATATCAAAGGAAAACTGTCTACAAAATATTTAATGATGTCATTTGCACAGTTCACATTATTGGCGTTATCATTAGGGCAAGCAAGTAGTCTGTAAGCCCAACATAAGAGCAGAAAGTGATAGTATGCATCTTCATCTAACAAATCTTTTAATATGAACATTCCCGTATATAATGAAAGAAAACTGACGGAATTCACTCGATTTCCAAAGTAACAGCTCATCGACTGTTCTAGGTTTCCGGCAAAATTCACTTGGAATATGTCCAACAAAATTGACTAGCCTCTGAGACGTGATGTCTGTATTACTTTTCAGAATTCTTTTTCCTTTGATAATTTTTTTTTTGAATATACAAATTAATATTTTTTTTGTAATACCAAGATCAAGTAGATGCATGGGCTCCACTGGAAATTGGGATAACATCTTAATTCCAGCAGAATATAAAACATATTCTTGAGCACAATTGTTATTCAAACTTGGATAATCTTCATCTAAATAAGCAACTCCCTTTTTTACTGAATAGATTACTTTTTTGAATTTATAAATTCCTATTTGTGAACATTTAGAGCACCCTTTAATTGCGGTATGACCTTTAGTTTGTGTAACAAATGCGCGGGCTGGAGAATCACAACAGAATGCATTTACTTTTATCGGAATTAATTTGTCTTCGATAATAATACCCTGTTCAGAAAGTTTTTTTAACTCTTCGGCGAAATCTTTTAAAAATTCATTTCCACTACTAGGTTTTTTCCTACCGGTATATGCACCAATCAAGAAAACTTTCGAGTATTTTACATTTGTTATTAACCCTAAAATTGGCCACAAACATAAACCCGATGATTATGACAAAGGCAGACCGTCAATACCAACATTAACTAAAATGGTATTCGGTATGGATTCTTTATTTCGAATTTCTTTTTTTACACCTTCCTCCAGACCGAAATGAAAATATTCACCAGGATCTACAATTTTCGGTGTAATGACGCCCCTAGGAGTTTTTAGGAGTGTTTTCGCATTTGTACAATTAACAAATCCACATTGATTTAATTTTTTCAAAAGTGCGTTTAATGCCATATGGCTCACATTGAATTCCATACTCCAAGAAGAAAGAAATTCATTTAAATTGGTTTCTGAAATATTTTGAGCATCTGAACTTTCGCAAGGTTCATTTCCTACTACCGAATGTGAGTCACATTGTTCATTACTTATTTCCACGTTTAAATTATGTATTTCCGAACCACTAATTATATTTTCACTGCTTGGTGTTAAAAGATTTTCATTTCGCAGTTCCTGCTGTACGAGTCTTCTGAAATGTCGCTTGCTTATGCTCGCTATTTTTTTCGACTTTCTAAATATGTCTGAAACTTTAATAAAAGTTTTTACTGCCTAGTAACTGAATTTTTTCTATCTTTAATAATAGTCTAAACTGACACCGCGTATTCTGAAATCAAAAACACAAAACAGTTCAAGATCAAAAAATATCATTCAACAAAAGAAGAAAGGTATAATATATTTGATGCTCGACACCTTACATAATTACTTATGTGATTTATTAATTGCTTACTTATTCGACTCCTTTTGCCCACTTAAATTTGTTGCACCTCGAAGTGTTTATCAAAAATGTTTATTAAAATGTTTATAATCACCCACAAAAACAATGTTTATAAATCACAAAAATATGTAAGTAGTCTTTTTCACAAAATATAACACTTTTGCACGGAAATCACAATAACTTTTCTTCGACGTTCATTCCTTCAAATTCATTAACTGAATGAAGAAGGATCACGTAGCCGAGCACCAACAGTCCTGCTAGTTTTAATTATATGTATGTATATATGTACATATAATTAACGATATCTGCTAAAAAATATTACTGTCGCCACAGTTAAGCGAGGCGCGCATCCTTTAGGGGCTACATTTTTTACTTTCCCTAAATTCCTCACATGTTGTTGTTTAAAAAATATTACTGTCGCCACAGTTAAGCGAGGCGCGCATCCTTTCTATGGGCTGCATTTATTACTTTCCCTGAATTCCTCACATGTTGTTCTTTAAAAAATATTACTGTCGCCACAGTTAAGCGAGGCGCGCATCCTTTCTAGGGGCTGCATTTATTGCTCAAAAAATACCTACCTTCCATTATATTTATTTTTAGATGTAAAGGCACCTCAAATATTTTAGCCCACAAGGAGTATAAATAAGAAATTCACACCCGAAAGGGTTAAAAACTTGCACAAAAATGAAACAGTAACAGATCTCTGTTTGACATAAACAAAATAACAGACTTGTCAAGAAATAAATCGCAAAATAACCAGGAATCGATTTAAAATCGATTCAAAACTGATTCCCAGCATGGATTATTTTCATTGGCCATGGAGTCGACCAATAATAGGTGTCTGATGGTAGGAATCACTTTTTCATCAGTTTTATTTTGCTTTAAAGCAGTTCTGATTATTTTGTGTCCGTGGAATCAGTTTTTCTTCTATTCCAAATTGAAGAAAAACTGATTCCAGAAAAACTGACTCCAATGTCTATCTGGGCAGTTGCCGCACTCTTTGTTCCTCCGAAATCGACAGACGACGGATTAGCTCTGCTTTGAGCTTGGAATATCGCTCGGTCTGTGGCGGAGGGTTAGCAATGATGTCAAATACCTCATTAGTCCAACGCAGATCTAGTTGAGCCACGACGTAATTATATTTCGTTGCCTCCTGTGTGATGCCGCTGATGGTAAACTGTGCCTCAACCTGTGCGAACCACACTTCGGGTTTGTCCGGCCAAAATGGAGGAAGAGGTATTGCTGTACGAAAAACAGCAGGACTTTCTTCAAAAGTCTGCTGCTGGGATTGCTGGGGCTGCACATTTTCTCGGCTCTGCTGATGCTGGTGGAGAAGGGCATCATATACTGCGTTTTGAGCAGGTCCAGCTGCGCCTTCAAAGCAGCTGCAGACTTTTCGGCCATAATTAAAATTGTTCTAATTCGCACAGGAGTCGCTGTGCGGTTGGCAAAATTTGTTGTGGTAATTCACTAATTAAATATTGAACGAAATTTTGCAATTGACCGTGTCGGAAAATTTTTATAAATAATTTATTTAGTAAATTGTTTTATTATTTTAATAATTATTTATCACTTCGCGCCGGAAAACTTTTTTTTAAATGAACAATTTATTTGCAAATTAATTCGCTAACACGACCGGAAAATTCACTTTTTTTTTGTCGGCCATATTTATTTTTTATTTAAAGTTATATTATTTTAAAAGAAAAGAAAACTTTACTATTTTATTATTTAAATAGTTCACTTTTTGTCGGGGTCACCAATTTAGCAAATTAATTGCAAATAACAAACACAAACTTTATTGAATATTTGATTTATTTTGCCAGCCAGATTTTCATCCAGTTCATAAGCCGTTCCAGAAAATACTAAAACTGTAATGGCTGCTCCATTATGAAATCGTTTTTCGCCAGGCTACTGTGATTTCCACTACTACTGCGATTGTTGAATTTAGCCTAGTAGGGAAATCACAGTAGCAGGCCAACTGTGGCTAAGTTCTGACGCCATAAACCTTTTTTAAGGTACCCGATGATTACAGACGCCATACATGGCTAAAGCATTCTGGCGATCCTTATTTGCAATTGGGAATTAATGCTAATAAAACCAGGGACCGATTATAACAGTTATTATTCAAATTTTATATAAAAAAATCATTTAGAAGGAGTGGTCCGATTTATACAACACGTAGCAATATATGATCCGTTGGAAATGTACTTTCCATTAACATGCAAATTTTGAGATTTATAATTTTAACTGTAAAAAATTAAAAGTTAATCGTTATTTTTACTTTTTTTTTATAATCACAGCTTTATAACAATTATCGGCTAACTTTTAATAGCCAGATCAGGAATAAAAGTTATCAGATGATTTTTATTGTTTTAGATCGACAATAAAAGTTATCAGATGATTTTTATTTTTTCAATCAAGAATAAAAGTTATCAAGCGATTTTAATTTTTTTAGATCAGAAATAACAGTTATCAAGTGATTTTAATTTTTTTGATCACGAATAAAAGTTATGATGTGATTTTTATTTTTTAAGATCAAGAATAAAAGGTATCGAATGATTAATATTTATTCAGATTAGGATAAAAGTTATGAGATGATTTTTATTTTTTTCGATCAGGAATAAAAGTTATTGGATGATTTTTATGTTTTAGGTCAGGAATATAAGTTATCATGCTATATACATTAATTCAAATGATTTTCAAACATTGTTATTTACCTAGTCCTCTATTCAGATTCAGAGCCGTTGATAGGTCTAGTTAAAGGTTACTAAGAAAATGTTCTCTAATAACGGGAAAATAACTCAAATAGATAATACTATATAGGATGATAACTTATATTCCTGACCTAAAACATAAAAATCATCCAATAACTTTTATTCCTGATCGAAAAAAATAAAAATCATCTCATAACTTTTATTCTTAGTCTGAATAAATAAAAATCATTTGATATCTTTTATTCTTAACCTTAAAAAATAAAAATCACATCATAATTTTTATTCGTGATAAAAAAAAATTAAAATCACTTGATAACTGTTATTTCTGATCTACATAAAACAATTAAAATCACTTGATAACTTTTATTCTTAATTGAAAAAATAAAAATCATCTGATAACTTTTATTGTCGATCTAAAACAATAAAAATCATCTGATAACTTTTATTCCTGATCTGAATATTAAAAGTTATCCGATAATTGTTATTCCTGATCGAAAAAAATAAATGTCAATTGTTAACTTTTATTAGAATATCGTAACAAAAGAAATCGTCATTATAACAGTTAAATTGTAATTTTTTTTTATTTTACTTATAACCGTTTCGTCCCTGAATAAAACGCTTTATTTTTGTGAAATGCATTTTTCTGAGGATGGTATAATAACCTATTCTGACAAAAAAGTGTTAAAGAAAACGACAATTCCGAAGGTTTTCGATGGACTAAGTTGCCCTTGTTCGGAAAACCATGGAATGTCGTCAAATACGCCAATATTTCCAACAACTAGCAAAAAACAAGGATCCAACTTGCATGAAACTCAATTTAAAATTAGTGAGGTCAATCATGTGTCGCACGTTTTTGTACCACTTTTCAGGTAAAAATTCGTGAAAAATGCACAACGCATCGAATATTTAGAATTATTGCATAAAGTAATTAGGAATTTCCGACATTAATAGGTAATTATGGTCAGACTTCTCAGAAATAATTATTTGTCTGGACACTTGAGAAAATGAGGGTGAGGTCGATCATGTGTCGCGGAGTGTACGTTTTTTGCGGCATAAACGGCCGTATCGTTTTTTTACGTTAACTTAGAAATTTAGATTTTTTCACAGCTTCAAGGGACTGTAGCCCTGAGTATATGGTTTTAATTTCAACTCGATACCTCCACGCGTTCCCGGGATAAAGGGTCTTGACGGACAGACAGACAGACGGACAACAAAGTTATCCTATAAGGGTTCCGTTTTTTCCTTTTGAGGTACGGAACCCTAAAAAGAATTAAAAATTTTTAAGTTCCTGTCAAAATGGTAGCATAAAATTGTTATAATATACATATATGTATGTATATACACTCATGGACAACTAATTAGAAACAGTCTTGTAAAACTAAATGTATTGCGTATTCCGTCAGTTTCTTCCGTCAAATGTTTACAAAATTATTGAAGTTATATTTATAATACCCTAAAATTAAATTACAAACTCATATTTTTTTAATTCCATCAAACTTTACTTAGCATTACTAACAAATGCGTTAATGTATCAATATTTGCTTGGACATTTAATTAGAAACAGCATATTATAATACAAAAATAATATATTTATTCGAATCTTTTATAAAAAATATAATTAATATTTTGTTGGAAATCCTTTTTGGCGTATTACTTCTTCACATCTGCTTCGTGGCGATTCGATTAGCCGCCTGCATTTTTCCACTGGGGTATCTTCCCATGCTGTTTTAACAGCATTGAAAAGATCGGCAAAATTTTTGAAGTTTTGACCAGAAACTGTTCTTTTAACATCCGCCCAAAGGTGCTCAATCGGGTTGAGATCCGGACTTGAGGAAGGCCGTTCAACGACATCGACGGAATTATCCTGAAGGAATGTTTTCGTTAACTTTGCCGTGTGCTTCGGATCATTCTCCTTTTGGAATTTCCAAATAACAGGCAAATTCTCCTCTGCCCACGGCAACATCACGTTTTTCAGGATCTCTATATACTTTTCTTTCGTTAACGTTCCCTCTATTTGACAAATCGGTCCAACCCCGTTCCAAGAGAAACAGCCCCACACATTGATACTTCCTCCCTCATGCTTAACAACGTGTGTGGTGTATCTTGGATCAAATGCAGCACCTTTGGGTGCTATACTTTTGTACACCTGATTGCAACTGCAACACAATGCCCACTCTGCACAGCAGATGGCAACCACCATAACGGTTAATTATAGTTTTTGAGAATCGGAGGAATTGGAGAGAAAGAAATAATCGTTGAGTGTTATCGTGCTAGTGTTTCTAATTATTTGTCCATGACTGTATATTTGGAATGGGTTATTTATTAGCTTTCATTTGATTCCTTTATTGTTATAATAAAAAGCAATTTTTTTTATTCCCCTCAATTTTTTTTTTGTGCGGACCCCATATTTAAATATTATACCCTATTTCACTCCTCATATTGAGACGAATCTAAGGACACCCCACTCTTCAAAATCGGTCAGGCCGTTTAAGCTACAGGAGGTCACAATGAAACGGACATAACATATGTACATATGTATGTATGTACATACGCGCGAAAAACATTACCCTCCTTCTGGGTCAGTCGGGTAAAAAGAAATTTTAATTTTAAAATATATTTTGCCAGAAATAAATAATATATGTAATATCACATTGGGTCTTTAACCATAAGGCAGCTGCAATTCAAATTATTGTAGTCACAATGATTCGAAGAAAAATAAGAGATTTTAATAAGAAAATTAAAATAATATCTAAGAGGCAAAGGTATTAGTTGTTAAAGATTGTTATTTTATTTAATTCCATTTAATGTGATGCAAATAATCGCACTTTTAAGTCATATTTTAAAATATTTTAACTTGTTTACGTTTTCCCCACGGAAGAAATCTTTTTTTACTTAAATACCATGAGTCTCACGAATTCAGGTTATATTTTAAAAAATGGCAAATTTTCATCACTAACGATTGTGCCCATAGCAATTTATCGTACTATTACTAAAAAATAATTCAAATTAATTTTCCCGATTTTTCATACAAAATTGGACAGAACTACGTCACGACGAAGTGTCAAAATCTACATGAGCATACCTTGTATTCTGCATACCGTGGTTTAATGTGAGCTGGCTCACTGAGACTGTGCCCAGTCGAACGCAGCTAAAGGCCCGCGCCCATAGAGTCCGGAATTCGTCCGACTCCGTTAAACGTAAGTTGAACTACATGCTTTCTTATGGGGGTGCACCCATAGAAACGCGCTGCCGCAGTCGCAGCCGAATTGAAATGTTGAGCATTTCTTAACTTTTTATCCGTGCTACATGCGGCAAGGAAAGCATCAAAAAACTTCATAGCTTTGCTAATATCCATCGTTGTCCTTTCAATTGCTTGTTGCTTCCTTCTTTGACTTTGCCTTTTTCAATAAAATTCCCGCGCTTTGTTTGAACTGTCAAGTCAAGATGAGAACCAATTTGAGCACTTTTTAAGTCAAGATGACATAAATATTGAAAGCTTGCCGCAGAAATTCCGGATTCTATGGGCGATACCTCTGTTTTCCGGACGTCAATAGCTTTAAGCTTACCGGAGTCGAGCAAATTCCGCACAAATTCCGGCCTCTATGGGCGCGGGCCTTTAATATTTTCATCCGTCGGGACGCATCAGCCGGTTTGAGCCTAGGGTGGACTTTCAAACTTGCAAGTTCAAAGTTGTGCAGTCACAGTTGGCTGTTTATGCCCGTTCTCCAATTGCGAACCGACCAACTACGAACCACCGAAAGAAAAAGCTCAACCCCGTGTAAAGTATTAAGCCCTTGCCTGTAGTTGTGCCTGTCAGCTGCGAAAACACAATCGGGCAAATATTAAATGTGGAAGTTTTTACCACTTTTTGAGCGGAAAAACTTCTCAATTTAACTTTTTATATTTTCCTGAAATTACCGTGCACATTTTTATAAGTGTTTCGTGTTATAATTAGTGCACTGGTGTTTTGGCAACCGGCGGAAAAGCTGCGGCGACGTCACTATTCTGGTACAATATCGTTGCTGAATGGGGGACTATTACTTTTGGTTAAACGCACACATTTAAAAAGTTAGCTCGGTTGACCAAAACACAAGCGAGAGAGAAGATGACTCTAATAAGAAAATGGAAAGCGATGGCGCGAGGTTATTTGGTTCGTAGTTGGTCGGTTCGCAATTGGAGAACGGGCATTACGCCCGTTCTCCAATTGCGAACCAACCAACTACGAACCACCGAACGAAAAAGCTCAACCCCGTGTAAAGTATTAAGCCCTTGCCTGTAGTTGTGCCTGCCAGCTGCGAAAACACAATCGGGAAAATGTTAAATGTGGAAGTTTTTACCACTTTTTGAGCGGAAAAACTTCTCAATTTAACTTTTTATATTTTCCTGAAATTACCGTGCACATTTTTATAAGCGCTTCATGTTATAATTACTCTAATGATGTTTTGACAACCGGCGGAAAAGCTGCGGCGACGTCACTATTCTGGTACAATATCGTTGCCGAATGGGGGACTATTACTTTTGGTTAAACGCACACATTTAAAAAGTTAGCCAGGTTGACCAAAACACGAGCGAGAGAGAAGATGAGATCAATATGAAAATGGAAAGCGATGGAGCGATTTTGGCTGGTTCGTAGTTGGTTGGTTCGCAATTGGAGAACGGTCATTACATCCTGGCAAAGTGTATCTGAAACATTGGACGCACCTAATAGCAGAATTCTTATTAAAAGAAATATAATTAATCTGGTAAGATCCATTTTTATTTTTTTAATATTCAAAATTCCCGCGCTGTGCTGTGACGAGTGACAATTGTGGCACCCTTGTATAGATAAATATCTAGTGGTGGCGAGAATGCTTACTTCTTATAATTCTAGATGGCGCTACTAGTGCCTATTTTGTGGTCACTTATTTTATAGGACACACAATTAAAATTCAATGAAAGAACTGTTAAACTTAACAAACAGTTTATTGTCTTTTAGTTGTTGATTACAAAGTCTTATAATGAAAGCGGCTGCTGTTGTATCCGAAGAGATTCAAGATGACTTCTCAAGCGGCCGATTGTCCCCTCCAGATCTTTCACTCTTTGCTCCGGCGCCCGGGGCGCTGCTGTCATCTCGCCGGAAGTTCCCATCTTCCCCGCTTGGTGTGTTGTGGTGGAATAGGAGTCGTCGCCGCAATTTCAGCATAGACAAATAATAGATAGATATCCATTCTCATACAAAAAATTGTTCCTATGAAAATAAATCTGAGAGGAAAGCTCAACCAGTTCAACTTCCTCTAAGTTTGTGTGCGTGAGATAATTTTAGAATCTCTCAATTCACAAAGCTGTGAGAAAACACTGCCTCTTTTTCAAATTTCTGTTGTTCTGCGCAAAGAGCTTGTGGGACTGCCCTAACGTGAAGCGGAGGGAGTTGAATTTTTCTAGGAATCCTCTTAGTTGCGTGCTCTGCTCAATGAAAAAAGGACACTGATTCATGAGATTTGAACTATCTAGTGAAACTGCAATTTTTTGTTTTAAGTGATTTTCATTTAAAACTAAAGAATGACTTAAAAAAGAATTTCGATTATAATGCACCGGCCCTTACACTTGATGGATCAAGTGGAGGCAAATTGTAGGCGTCAATCAACGCTGCGAAATTGACAGCTTTTTATATAATTTTATAGTTTATCATATCTACTTTATATTTTGTACTCTTTTTCGCCTAATATTAGGGACTTTTGTACTTCAAGCATGTAAGCAAGTAATAAATTTAATTAATTCCTTTTAATCAATCCAAACTGCATCTTTAGTAGATTGAAATTAAAAACGAAAAAATTGTAAAAACTATTTTTTTAAACGAATTTTTTAAGTCAATGAAAAATACCTAAAAATCAAAAATTCGGAATTTCATTAGATAATTCAAACCTCATGAATCTGTCCGTGTGTCTTTTTCCCTTGAAGATTTCATTCATTGATTGAGCAGATCACGCAACTCAGAGGATTCCTAGAAAAATTCAACTCCCTCACGTTAGCGTTAGAGCAGTCCCACAAGCCCCTTGCGCAGAACAACAGCTGATGGACGGCTAAAACTCGAGAGAAGAGGAAGAGATATGTCGCCGCCACGCCGCGCTGCCGCCCGCGCCATAGAAACCATGCTGCCCGCGTGCCGAGCTAAAGGAACAATTCTCTCTCTCTCCCGAAATGATATATCGAGCCACGTTAGGGATGTGTTAGTAAGATCAGGCGACATCAGGCTACCAAATTGAAAGCTCAATGGATTGAGCTTTGGGCCCAGAATGGAAATCTATGTGTTATTTGTCTATGATTTCAGAGTGGCTAAAAATGTCGTTACAAAAAGCTTTGGATTATATGGGAATGGGAATAAAGAAAATGCGTGGTGGACTTTTCGACAAGGTGTGAAGATAAAGCATACCGGATGACTGTACATGTGTTTGTGTACAACATCCACGCCTGTTTATAAAAATGTTAATCGGGCATTCTATGTCAAATCACCGAACGTTTGGACTCGACCATTTTTTATTTAGCTGATTTTGTAAATATATTTTAGGGCGTGTGCCAATTCAACTTTTCGAATACTTTTCCTTTTCGAACATTTTTCGGTTATATTTATTTATTTATTTATTTATTTATTCACTGGCAGAGCTAAATTACAAATTTGGCCCTACCCTTAAGGCGCACTCGGGTGCCAGGCCCATATGGCGCTTTCTACAAATATAACTTATGACTAATTAACAAACAGTGGGACGGTAGCAATTCTATGACTAAAAGAGGTGAAAATTATAGCCTGTGCAAGAGGTTGATTTTCTGGAGGATTGTTAATAGATCGTCCGGTTTGGAAGGATCGAGTAGGGACTGGAGGGGAGGGAGGGGGCCGCCATGAGCTCTTAGGGTGATCGGGCAGTCTCTCAAGATGTGTTGGATGGTGTAAGGGGCCTGGCATCGGTGGCATCCTGGTCTGGGACTTTTAGAGAAGAGGTGTTCGTGGGAGGGGATTGTGTGCCCTGTCCTGATCCGGAAGATTGCAACTCCCTGGGCCCTCGTCAGTTCCTTGCTGTAGCACGGGGGATCAATGCTGGTCCAATGAGTGGCGAGGAAAGTGACTTCCCTCTCCCAGCAGCTTTTCCGTCTTCTTCTGAGCTCCGCTCTGCATGTACGCAGTATGAATGAGGAGATGGGTAATTCCACCTCACGGTCCGTGGATGAGAATCGGGCTTTAGCCTGTAGGTCTGCGTATTCATTTCCACGAATTCCTAAATGGCTGGGAACCCAGGCTAGCTTGATGGTGTTGGTGGATGCTTTTAACATTTGCCTACACTTTTTGCAGATGGGCTCCGTGTTGTGACCATTATTGATAGCTTGGATAGCGGATGAGCCCCGTTTACACTGGCGAGTTTACAAGCTACAAGCCGGCGAGTAAGAAGCCGGCGAGTGCAGTTTGTTCTTGTTTAAAAGCAGCTTTAGAGCGAGTGCGTCGTGTACACTAGGCGAGTGCGTGTAAAAAAGCCGGCTTTTAGCTTGTAAACTCGCCAGTGTAAACGGGGCTATAGGGAATCCGAGAAAATAATGGTCGGTTTACCTTCAATGCGGGCATGCTGGATCGCTTTCCACAGTGCGCAAATTTCCGCTTCAAAACTAGAGGCACCCAGAGGGAGCTTAAAGCGTTTGATGGTGGAGAAATCCCGCTGGTTGGGAGATGCGACGATGTATGCAGCAGCGGCGTGGTTGTCAGACACGGAACCGTCCGAGTATATTTTAGTGAAGTTCCGGTGCTGTTCGAGGATTTCCCGATGGATGAGTTGGTGAACCTCTTGGGAGACTTTTTGCTTGTTGGGGTGCCCCAAGATTATGTGAGGGTTGATGTCTTGGGAGGTGATGTTAAAGGTAAGAGTGCATGAAATGGAAGCAGGGTTGGGAAGATTAGTCCCTAGACTACTTACAATTCCTAAGCCTATTTTTAGCGCCGGGGTGGTTCTGGGCCTGGTCCTGGTCTCGTGTAGCTCCTGAAGGCTGTGGAAGTGGGGTCGCTCGGAGTCCAGCCAGTTGCGGGCGACGATTTTTGTAGAGCTTATGTTTGCCCTATCCTCAATGGGCCAGACTCCACATTCAGTCCAAATAGCGCGAATAGGTGTTGATCGGAGGGCACCGGTGGCGGTCCGTAAGATTTTGTTGGTGCCCAACTGGACTTTGGTCAAGTTGGCCAGGGAAGTGCGGGCATATATCGCTAGGCAGTAGTTAGTTAAGCCTTCGCAAAGGACTTTGGCGATATGTATTGAGGCGTGGATTGGGGCTCCTTTCTTGCCAGCACATATTGCCCTGACAAGGTTATTGATTCTGTCTAGCTTACTGCAGATGACTTTGCAGTGCGCCGACCATTTTAGGGAGCTGGTGAAAGTAAGCCCAAGGATTTTTAGTTCCTTATTGACCGGGAACAGGTAGTCAGATATTTCGACTTCGGTCGGCAGGGGAGCGCGTCCTCGGGTGAAGATAATTACCTCGCTCTTTTCTGGTGGTACGATGGCGCCGGTTTGGTAGGCCCAGATGGAAACGGCCGTATAAGCCTGTCTCAGTTTGTCGTTATGTGGTTCTTCGTCCGTAGTTATTAAAATGTTGTCAGCGTAAATGTAGGTTTGAAGTCCGTCGAGTGAGTCTAATTTTTTCGCCAAGGGAGAGATGAAAATGTTAAAAAGGGAGGGGGATAGTGGGGAGCCTTGGGGGAGAATGTTTTTGATGGGTCGCCGTTGGGATGTGAAACCGTTGACCTTAACCTGGATGGACCGTGAGGACAGGAAGTTTTTGACTAGGGTGGTGGAACGGATGTCGAAACCCCATTTGGCCATTTGATCCACAATTAGGTCGTAGCGGACGCGGTCATAGGCCTTTTCCATATCAGCTGACATGAGGAAACTGGATTTCTTTTTATCTAGACTGCTCATGATGTTGGCCTCGAGTTCTAGAAGGAGGGAGGTCGTGCCCCAATATCTCCGGAAGCCATGGATGTTGGGTGGCAGTTCTGGTTCAATCAGGTCAGCCAATCTTCTAGCTAGGATCTTTTCCAAGAGGCGTGACAGACAGGAGATAAGGGAGATGGGCCGGAGATCGCGTGGGGTGAGGGGGCCAGCGGCGGCTGAATTGCGTTTTCGGATGGGGACTTGGGTGAAGTTTTTCCACGAATGTGGGAAAACGCCCTCCTCCAGAATGATATTGAAGAGGGACATCAGCCTCTCCTTGAAGGAGAGGGCAGTCTCTTCTCTTTGATCATTTTATAAGTGATCTGGTCGTGTCCGGGCGCAGATCCCTTGCACTTACTAAGCGTGGAGCTTAGTTCGAGAAGGGATATTGGTTCCGTGATCGACCGACTAAATGGAGAAGAATAGGAAGGGGTGAGGTGCGTCCATCCATCCCTCTCAGCCAGGTGGTTCTCTCGTTAGGAAGAGTCTTCCGAGTAGGCTGACCATACCTTAGCAAGTTCCTCCGCAATTATATTCGGGTCACTGTAGTATGCCCCGTTGGAGCTAATGACCGCTATGTTACTGCCCTGGTAGTTTCCTGCAATTCTTCTGACATTCTGCCACGCCTCTCGCAGGTTGGTGGAAGGGTTGATTTTCTCAGCGAAATTAGCCCAAGCCTTTGTTTTGGCCTCTTTGGCAGCTCTTTTAGCCAACGCCGACTTCTTTTTGAAATCCACTAGATTGCCAGTGGATGGCCTTCTTTGGAAGTTTTTCCACGCCCGGTTTTTTTCACGAATGAGCTTAAGGATATTAGCATTCATCCAGTGGGGCTGGGTTTTGGGGGGGGTGGTTGCTACAGGGATGCTGCCTGCGGCGGCCGCTCTTATGGCCCGTGTGAGACTGGCTGCTTCTTTGTTAATGTTTAGGGACTGGGGCCGTCGTGAAATTTCTCCCTCGACAATATTGGAAAATTTTTCCCAGTTCGCCCTCTTTTCACAAAATTTACTCTCCGTTTTTCTCCAAGCTATTTTGCATCTGGTGGTGATCAAAATGGGGAAGTGGTCACTTCCCTCTAGATGCTCGTGGGTGGACCAATTTAGCATTGTGGTGAGATGGGGAGGGGCAATGGTGATGTCGATGTGGGTTGTGGATCCTGTACCAGAGAAATAGGTTGGCCGACCGGTATTGAGAACACATAGATGGCGACTCTCGATCCATCTGGCAACCCGTCTCCCTCTACCACTCCAGCGCGCCGAGCCCCATAGAGGGCTATGCGCGTTAAAGTCGCCACCAAAGATGGTGTTTGGAGGAAGCTGGACCGACAGGTGGATGAGGTCTGCAGTGGTGACATCTAGTGGATTTTCGAGATACACTGAAGCCACGGTTAGTTTTTTGGTAGTTTCAAGGGTAACCGCGCAGGCTGCAATTGGCCCACCCATTCCGAGGGGCGTGACCGGGATGGAGTGGTGGACTAAGACCGCCACACCTCCATGCCTGTGCTCCCTTGAATAGTTGAAGCCAAAGCAGCGGTAATTGTTTATCCTGTCGGGAAGTTCATTGTTTCTGAGATGGGTTTCTTGCAATAAAATAACTTGTGGTTTATATTTGGTAATGAGTATATCGAGGCCCGGACGATTACTCGTCAGGCCGCGAATGTTCCACTGAAGTATTGTGATGTTTTTGTTGTTGTGTTGTGTATTATTAGGGCTATTGTGGTTCATGGTTGGGAGATTGTTTTTCCTCCTCAGACAGGTTTGAGAAGGTGGACATACTCATACCATCATCAGTTGAGCAGTCCTGCTCCTTAACTGTTTTCTTAGACGACTTTTTGGCAATTTTTTGGTTCTTTGATTTTTTATTGTCTTCTTCATGATTTTTCCTGGGTAGATTTTAGATGCGGGGAGGGTAGTTTTTCCTGGGGGGTTTGGTTGCAGATTAGTGTTATTATCGTTATTTGGAGAGGGGTTGTGGTCAGGGTTGGGTTGGGGAATGGCTGGGGTTGAAGGTATTAAGGTGTTAGGTGAGTTGGAGGCGGGAATAAGTGGTTGAGGCGTGGTGTGCTGTTTTACGATGGTCGTTAGATTTGAGAAGTTTGTGGAGTCCGTCTGTGGTCGTGAAGTAGTTTGAGGTTTAGGCGTTTGGTGCGTGTTGTTGTCGTTGTTGTTGCTGTTGCCAGTTGGTTTTTTGGTGTAGTTGCTGGAGCTTACCTTGGGGGCGAGTATGCCGGAGGTTGATGCCGTAGTAGCGTTGTGCGATGTGGTGGGTGTTTGGTCTTCGGAGGGATGAGAAGTGGCGACGGCAGCATATGATGGCCCTGTGTGCGTTTTGTACGTAGCGTAGTACTCCTTTCTCGCTTCAAACATGCTGCACTTCCTCAACGTTTTGATTTTTAGAATTTCTTTTGCTTTCAGAAATTCTGGGCAGTCGCGGCTAGTTGAGGAGTGGGAGTCCCCCTTACAGTTGATGCAATATTTCCCGATGCATTCGTCGAGGGGGTGGGGGGCTGGTTTTCCACACGTTCCGCATGTTTCAGTCGTCTCCTTGCACCACTTTGCTGTGTGCCCGAGCTTCTGACAGTGCCTGCATCTCATTGGAAGGGGAAAATATTCTCGTACCTCGTAATTCATCCAGGGTCCCCTCACGAGGGGGGGGATTTTATAGGCGTCGAAGGATAGAATTAGAAGACCAGTGGGTACTCTTTTGCCGGGTTCATCGCTAGGTCGGGTAATCTGGGTAACCTCCGTTACCCCTTGGTCCTTTAGACCCTCCAGGATTTCCTCTTGCGTCATACCGCGAAAGTCCGTAGAATAAATGGTTCCTTTTACGCTGTTGAGGGTGGGGTGCATCTCTATTTTTACTGGTATATTCGCGATGCTAGTGGTTTTGAGGAAAAAATCGGCTACACGGTTGTTGTCGACTAATAGTAAAAGTGCCCCATCTCTCAAGCAACTAGCTTGAGTAAATTTAGTAGAGATGGCATCTACTCCTTTGCGGATTGCGAATTGATTATAGGCCTTAAGTGGTTTTTTTTCGTCCAGGGCCTGGATAACTATAAATTTTGGGTGGTCGTTACTAGCAATAATAGACGGGATTTTAGGGGCCAGCGCTGGGAAAAATTCCGTAGGGTCCACTTTGGGTCTTTTGACCCCGGTTTTGGGTTTTTTAGAACTCATTGTTGGGAGACCACTAAATCTATTCGCGCTGGCAGAGCCAGACTTCATACTCGCGATTTTGGTCAGGCCGGGGCCTGGCCTCTCTTTAAATTGTCCCCAGTAAAAAAGGAGAGGCTAAAGATTTCACTCGAAAACACTTGTTCTTTGTTTATTTCTCTAAGGGCCACTCTTTTTGTTCTTTAATCTAAGTGTCACTCACGCACTTCAATCGGAACCCCTCGATAGCTGATGGCTGTCAGACAGCCGGGGCACGTGCTGCGCCCTGTCACCAGCGGACTCTGGATGCCGCTCACCAAAACAAAAGCTCCGTTACCCGCCGCAGCGAGCGCAAGCTCCCGCAGGATGAAAAAAGAAGCCAGAGGGCGCGAAATTCAAATTCCGGGCACTCCGCAGCCGAAAAACCACAAAAATCACCAAAATAGAAACTCCAACAGTCTGGTCTTCGTCACGTCAGATCGCAGACTGGTTATATTTAAAATTGCAAAAAAGCAGCCTTTTATTGCTCATTGTTCGTTTCCATTTAATTTCATAAATGCTATATTTGAAATTCAAATGAAAAGTAAGTAATTGTCAACGAAAAGCGAATTTCAGAGCTGTTTTTTCCTAAGACCCAGACCTTCGAAAATCAATTAGTAAGCTGAAAAGCAATCTCCCATACAAATTTACTTTTGAATAGCTGAGTTGGCACACGCCCTTAGTATTCATTGAGAGCTTCTACAAAACATTTTAGATTTTTCGTCGAAAAAGTGTTTGAGTAATTAATTTTTCTAATTTTTCGGCCAAAAAATTTTTAAATTTGATACCGCATTAAAAAAATCCTATTCTAAATTTATAAGGACTCATTTTTTTGTCTTGATTTGTATTGTTGTTATAAAAACAATTAATTAAAAATATTCAGAATTTTTAAAATGAGTACCTACCTATTTTTCGGTTTTAAACAAATTTTCAAAGTTCAACCGAAATTTAGAAATTCAAGACGGATACAATATGGCGACAAAATTTCTCGTATATAGCGGTGGAGAGAAAATGGTACTCGTATTCAGTGCTGGTAAATTCAATTACGTTACAATAATTCTCTGGAATTGTCACCAAAACGGAAAAAACCAACGTAGCACACCCTGCTGAAGGGCAAAATGAGTGCGCTGACTGATTAATTCTAAGAAAACGGAAGCACTATCAGCGATGAAGCGAAAAATATTTGTTTTCATGCATTAAAAATAATTTTTGAAAATCTATTCTTCCAACATTTTCAATTGATAAGGGGGCCGTGGAAGATTATGTTGGAGTTTCGTGAAAGATCTTGGGGGAAGGATGTTATAGGAAATCTTGAAAAAATTCCGATCGTCAGTTTAGCCACAATTAGAAAAAAAGCATTGTTGCAAGATGACCTATAAAGAAAGATTGTGCGGGTAAAGAGGGGAACGGAAAATTACAAAAGTAAAATAGCCAGCCCAGACCTATTCAACCCCAAAGCATTGTCTAATATACTTATAATAAAATTCTGCTATTGTTATTCCCCGGAGATCAGACGTCAGGAGATTATCTCGGTTTAATTAGTGGTTTTTTGGCGATTTGCATTTGTTTTCTGTGCCCTTAGTACCCGCACCTTTGAATTTCGCGCTTCTTGTTTATTCTGGTCATCCTACGGGAACTCGCGCTTGCTGCGGCGAAAAGTGCAACCTATTGTGTTCTAAATGTTGTCTCAAAAGTCACAAATGCTATCGTGTCCGCGTTGTAAGTTATTCAAGGTCAAAGGTCACGAAAATCGGTTTTTCGCAATTCTTTCGTTTCCTTTGCGAAATACGTCATTTGAAGTTATTATGAATTTTGAAGATCATAAAATTGCCTATAATTTTCATTTGAAGCATTTTTTCATATCATCAACCATTCTCGAGATATCGCGCATACAAAAGAACCGGCAGAATGAAGGGTCAAGGTCAAATTTGGGCTTTGAAATTGCCATTTTTGAAATTTGACGGGGTCTCCCCCGCTTGTTTGTTTACGGATTGGGTCGTGGGCGGTATCGTTGGAAAGCTTGAAGGTCCAACTTTCTAATGCGTTATCAACCAGTATCCTAGGATGTCTATGAAAGAACTTATAAAGCACTTTCTCTAGGTTGACCGCTCAAAATTTTCAATTGCGATTTTAGGGGGGAAGGATCGATTTTAAGGGGGCGGTGTCCGAACAAACGTTGATCAGGAGACCATTTAGAATCGATTGGCATACCCCTGTTCAGACCTTAGCAAAACACCCTGTATATATATAAGGATGCGCTATATCTTGAGAATGGTTCACGATATGAAAAAATGCTTCAAATGAAAATTATAGACAATTTTATGATCTTCAAAATTCATAATAACTTCAAATGACGTATTTCGCAAAGGAAACGAAAGAATTGCGAAAAACCGATTTTCGTGACCTTTGACCTTGAATAACTTACAACGCGGACACGATAGCATTTGTGACTTTTGAGACAACATTTAGAACGACAAAACAAAGGTTTATACCAATTTACAGCTTATTATCTTTCATTCCGAGGTTGACCCCTTTTTTTACCTAATATGACTGGGCTAATGCTTATTTATACATGTTGAATAACGCACCTGAATTTCTTAACATAATCAAAAAAATTCGTTCTAAGCTTATGTCTAATTTCCTTTCCGCTTCCAAGAATCCCATCATGTTATCAGGAAAATCGTAGCACAGCCACAGTGCGACGGCTCGAGAAGAAATTCGCTTGCGGCTGCCTACATGCCCACACGAACGGTGGCCTCTCTGATTCTTTGCTGACGTTTTGCACGCTTTCTCTTCACGTCTTCCCTTCGCATCCGGCGAGCTGAATGATTTTCGACTAGGTTTTGAGCCTGATGCGAGTTCTTTATGTTATACGTTCTTTGGTAACACGTTGTCGGCAGCTGACCAAAAAGCACCGACCTGAGCCAAGCGTTGTCGGCAGCTGATAAAAAAGACGCCGAGCTGCGCAAAGCGTTGTCGGCAGCCTAAGCTGCTCTCGAATATGGAGTGGAACTAGAACACTGCTCGTGGCGCTAACACCTGCTTGCGCCTAGAGTGGCGCGCAGGTGGCGCTGCTGAAGCAAACCACACAGCCACTCTCCCCCCAGTGAGCTACGCCTCTTGCGAAGGGAGCGAGAATGTAACCTTTTTGGTGGGTTTTCGATCCGGAACGTCCGATGCAGAATGCCTCGAGTCTGACTGCATTGGTGTCGGCTCCGTAGGTGGCTTATGTTGGTGCTTGCCAGCTGATTCTCTGTAGGTCGACTCGTCAGCTGATCTTAAGTAGGTCGGCTCGTCAGCTGATTTTAAGAAGGTCGGCTCGTCAGCTGATTTTATGTAGGTCGGCTCGTCAGCTGATTCTATGTAAGCCGGCTTCAGTTGGTCAGTGGAGAGAGCTTTTATTGAACCGTTGACGTCGACAACAAAGGTGCGCCCGTCAATGCGTTTGACTACCCGATGGGGGCCTGTGTAAGGGGGCTCCAACGGCCTGCGCACCGCGTCGACCCTGCGAAATACGTATTCGCATTTATTTAAGTCTTTGAATACGAATGGATGATGCGTAGCATGTCTGGAGGCTGGAACCGGGTGTAATGCTGCAAAAAGGCGGCGTAGCTTGGTGTCAAAATCAGTCGGATCGACGCCGGGGCCATTGCGTGGAGCAAAGAACTCGCCCGGGATGCGTAGCGACGTGCCGAAAACCATTTCGGCCGGTGAGGCTTGGAGATCCTCTTTGAATGTGGTCCGGAGACCGAGCAAAACTGTGGGAAGGGCTTGGGTCCATGGAACTTCCGGGCAGCATTTCAATGCAGCCTTCAGCGTACGGTGCATCCTTTCGACCATCCCATTGGCTTGTGGGTGATAAGGCGTAGTGTGAATATGCTTGGCGCCGACGATGTGACTTAGCTGAATGAAAAGTTCCGACTCGAACTGTCGGCCTTGGTCTGAGCTGATGATGGTTGGCGTGCCGAAGGAGCTGATCCAGCCATCGACGAGAGCTCGTGCTACTGATAATGCTGTTATGTCCCGAAGTGGAATCGCTTGAGGCCAGCGGGTATACCTGTCGATTATGGTCAGGCAGTTCGAATAGCCGCCACATTCGGGTAATTTGATCAAATCCAAGTGGATGTGATCGAATCTGCTATCGGGCGTGTTGAAGTTGCCCAGCTCCGCACGATTGTGCCGGTGCACTTTGGAGCTTTGGCACGGTACACATTGTTTTGCCCAGCGGAGCACATCCTTGCGGAGACTGGGCCAGAAAAACTTAAGTGCGACTCGTTTGGCAGTGGCCCTGCCACTTGGGTGTGACATGTTGTGGGCGGTGTCAAATGCTTGACGGCGCAGAGAAACGGGCAAGTAAGGCTTAATTACACCATTGTGCTCGGTGCAAGCCAGCAATTGTCCATCGATTTCGTGACGGTTAAGCTTGACGGGTTGACCGGAGAGTAGATGTGGCAGCTGCTTGTCCTTGGATTGTTCCGCAGCGACTGTGTTCAAGTCTATATTGCGACAGGCATGGAGATGGTTTCCACCCGAGAGAGGGCATCAGCTACACAGTTTCCCTCTCCAGGCTGGTACTTAATGATAGTATCAAATTGTGCAATGAAATCCAGCTGCCTGGATTGCCTTGGTGAGTACTTATCCGTCTTCTGCAAAAGAACAAAAGAAAGAGGTTTATGATCAGAGTACGTGGTGAAAGACCTCCCCTCCACAATTCTTTGGAAGTGTTTAATCGCTGCATGTACTGCCAGTAGCTCTCGGTCGAACGTCGAGTAGCGCTGCTCTGTGGGGGTGGGCGATAGCTTCCTTGGAAAATATCCCAGGGGAACCCACGTTCCGTCAGAGCGTTGTTGGTTCAAGGCTGCTCCAATAGCCGAGTTGGATGCATCGGTGTGCAGCGCCAGGGGCTCCGATGGTGACAGGAAAGCAGAAGCAACTGCGGCAGAAATGCTGTCCTTTGTGCGCTTGAATGCCTCTTCAGCTTCGGCGGACCAAATCAGTGTGGCCTTTTTAGTTACATTACCCTTGAGCAAGTCCGAGAGCGGTGCTTGTAGCTCAGAAGCGTGTGGAATACACCTTCGGTAAAAATTAGCCATTCCGATAAATCGACGTAGTTGCGACGAGTCGGCAGGCTTCGGAAAATCCACGATCCCTTGCTTCCTTGAGGCCGGTGGTTGAAACCCGATTTCGGAGACAAGGTAACCAGCAAATACGACCTCAGGTTGGCCTATCTGACACTTGCTCCAGTTTACGTGGAGCCTCGCCTCTTGGAAAGCTGAGAGCAGTTGATTGAGGTGCTGCAGGTGCTCCTCATGGCTGTTTGAGAAAACGAGATTGTCATCTTGGTAAATCCGCACGAAATCGAAACCTCTCAGCAGGTGATTAATTGTCCTCTGGAACGTTTGGGCTGAATTTCGCATGCCGAGTGGCATGCCGACAAACTCAAATAACCCGAATGGTGTTGTGACGGCGGTCTTTTGGACGTCCTCCGCAGCCACGGGTATCTGATAAAAGGCTCGATGAAGATCGACCACAGAAAAAACTCTACCCCTAACCTCCTGCAGCAAATCCTCAATGATCGGCAAGGGGTGACGGTCGGGCTGAGTGCGCATATTTAAAAGGCGATAATCGCCGGTGATGCGCCAGCCCCCATCGGATTTGGGCACCAAGTGAATGGGGCTAGCCCACTGGCTGGACGACGGTCGTATAACACCTCTGTCGAAGAGGTTTTTAAATTCCTTTTTAGGCACAGCAAGTCGCTCTCCAGCCAAACGCCGAGGCCGTGCGAAAACCGGTGGCCCTTTTGTAATAATTTGATGCTGGATTGGCAAATCAGGTAAGGAAGCCAGCTCGCCTGGCTTTGCGGCCACCCGAGTGAACCTGGTGATGAGCTTTTCGTAATCTTGACCAATAGGCCCCTCAGGCAAGGTGAATGGCAGCGAGACGGAGTGCACTTCGGGCTTTGGGCCTATGATGCAGCCGGTGGATAGGCTGGTCAGCCCGTCGATCAAACGACAGCCACGAAGGTCGATGATAAGGCCATATCGGCTAATGACATCTGCGCCGAGTATGGCTGTCTGAACGTCGGCAATAATGAAATCCCACGTGAGTGGCCGGCGTATCCCTAAGTCAAGGGTCAAGGTATGGGTGCCAAAGGTCGAAATTGGAGATGAATTGGCTGCCTGCAGTACAAGGGCACGTCTAGTAAGCTGCTTCACTGAGAGAAAAACCTAGGTAAATATCACAAAAAAATTTGTTTCCCTAACAATTCGTTTGTCACCATTAGTCCGACACAATAATTGGTAAAATAAAAAAATGAAAAAAATGTTGTAGTATTAATAATTTAATTTGTTAAATAGTTTTTGTGTAAACAACCAAACATTTTGTTAAAAGAAATGGACATTTGTTAATAAAACAAAAGATTTGTTGAGGAAACTTTTGTTAATTTTACAAAAACTTTGTGAAATTAACAAATTAGTTTTTGTATAAGCAACAAAACATTTTATTTAAAAAAGTAGGCATTTGTTAATATAACAAAGGTTTTGTTAAGTATAGTTTTGTTAATGTTACAAAAACTTTGTGAAATAATCAAATTTTATTTTCAGATATGGTATACTGTTCAAGAATTGAATTTCTGCAGTGGGATGCTCAATTCAGCTTATGACAAGCAAGCACTGAATTGAGCAGCCGACTTCAGAAATTCAATTCTTGAACAGTACCATATCTGAAAATAAAACTTGATTATTTCACAAAGTTTTTGTGGAATCGTCTTTTGTCATCGTAATAGGGTCTCAAACTTTTTTGTATTTCTCGTTGATTTGTTTAAAGTTGTTTCCAATAATCAATTTTGTTTCACCTTTTAAAATGTTGCAATAGGAAATGCATACAAATACATAGGAAATACAAAAAAGCGTAATCATAATTCCAAATGTAAGAAAACATGTTTATGCTGTATTTTAAAGAAAATTTATATTATTATATATATGTATAGGAACATTTTTTGTTTTTACATAAGAAAAACTATTTTTATATACATTTCATTTCATTTCATCTGTATTTTATAGAACATTTTTTTTTTACATAAGAAAAGCTATTTTTATATACATTTCATTTCATCTGTATTTTAAAGAACATTTTTTTTGTTTACATAAGAAAAACTATTTTTATATACATTTCATTTCATTCCATCTGTATTTTAAAGAACATTTGTTTTTTTACATAAGAAAAACTATTTTTATATACATATTATTCGGATTGGCCCTTTTTGGAAAAAAATTCCTTAATATATTTCTTAATTGTTTAACAAATTCATTCTATTTACCTTTGATTTTAATTAATTTTTCGCTGAAACTGGTTAAAATAATCACACAGAAAAATCCAATCGAAATATTTTAACGTTATGTGCGGAAAAATTTATTGAAATCAAAGGTAACTAGAATGAATTTGTGAGAACTTTAGCAACTTTGTTAAGGAATTTTTACCCAAAAAGGGCTCTTTTCAATTTGATTCGAACGTAAAACGAACAAAAATGTGACTTACTGAATTTTGAAAATAAGTCTGTTCGCGTACTTGCAGTCACTGTAAGCAACTTGCAGTAAACTGCACAAAGTCGATTTCTTATTTGGAAAATCGGATAAGAAAACGACTTTCTTCAGTTTACTGCAAGTTGCTTACAGTGACTGCAAGTACGCGAACAGACCTAATATTTTACATGTTTTGTAAATCTGACTCTAATATTATTATTTGAGGGAAAACCTTTTCATGGCCTGTTGAAAATTTATAAAAAACTTTTTGGATAAATTGCCATACCATACAACTAGTAAGTGGATATTCTAGATTAAAAACATGAAAAATTTTGAAACAGCTATCTATTGCTTTGATAATATTAAAAAATTTATACTTAATGCCATCAAAATATACTAAAATATTGTCAGGTTTTGTTACCTCGTCGCCCATTACTATGATGAACGGTTGAATGGCTTCATGTTTTGTCTTCAAGTTGGAGAGATGATCGTCAAGTTCGGAAATAGTCTTCGCCCAAAATATGAAAGATGTTTGGGAGTCCTTTATGGTGTATTTTATTACAGATTTTTTCCCTGTCTCGTTTCGAGTCACCTTTTTGGTTGTTGGGACCAGAAGGGAATGCAGTAAAAAGCATATTGCTGCGTTACGTCCATCTGTTAAACATTAACAAATTAATTAAATTTACGCACAATTAATTAACTTAATCAACAACTTACTTTCAGAAAGATTGGAGTCGATTTTTTCTAGGAGGGAGCGACTGCGAGGTTCCTTAATTTTTTGATTGAAAATAGTGATGATTTTATTCGAAAACTCGTCCCAGAAATCAAATATAAATTTATTGTCATCATATAATTGTCCAAAATCCATGTCAATCTGAAATATAGAGAGTGTAATTGTACATATA
The DNA here is from genome assembly GCA_933228815.1 of Machimus atricapillus. NCBI lineage: Eukaryota > Metazoa > Arthropoda > Insecta > Diptera > Asilidae > Machimus > Machimus atricapillus. The sequence continues at coordinate 54,250,417 of OW121785.1, forward strand.
AGTATTATACATATAATTTGTACTATCTAATAAAATTAGACACCTGAACTAAGTGCCAACATAAAATCTTAAAAATACTTATGTATGTAGCTTTTACAAAATTAGAAATCTACACTTACCAGCCTATATCCATCCGGCTTTGTATATTGAGGCCACTTTTTTAAAATATTTGCAGTTTCAGTTGAAGACTTTATTAATGCAAATCTTGCATGAAAGCAATTTTTCCAATGATGCTCAAATTCGTCTGGTTTTAGGTTCTCAAACTTTAAGGCTCTCTCATGTTCAGCTTCATTTTGACTTGGCTCTGTAAGAATAAACTTAGTTAGTAAGACATTTGCACTTCATCACTTTTATTTATATACCGATTGTTTTCTCAGCGATGGACGTTTGTATAGAGCGCTCAGGTTCACTTGTGCCAGATCCTTCATATGTAAGGCCCCCACAACGCAATCGAGCTTTGTTGTTGTGAAACTTGTAATAAAGTTTTCCTTTTGGAGCAGCATTTTTCCTACTAATAAAATAGTATTCCTGAAAAAAATTATTTGAAATTCACAATTAAACATTACTACTTAAATGCATTTACCTGAATCTCCCCAGGGAATATATCAATGATTTCGTTGCTTAATCGCATGCATATTTCAGTACTCATTTTAAGGGCATTATTTGTAAAATAATGTAAAATAACATCTACTAAGATGGTTCGGTTTCGATCGTTTAGAGAGCCATGCCTCGAGAAATAATCCTGAAGTAATTTTCCTTCAGACGAATTTGAAAGGATTTCAGCTAAGTGAACAGAACTATTAAAAAAACTTGAACAAGAGGGCTCAGGAGATGAAGATTCAAATGAGGAAATAGAGGCAGGTGACATAGATCGGCTAGCAGTTAGCTGTTTTGCAAGTGAAGGTGGGACAATAAGAATCCTAGCGCATGTACATTGGTGATAATTAATTCCTTGTTCCTGTTGCCATTTACTTAGGTGATAATCAAATTTTACTTGTACATCAGAAGTGAAATTTTCCACTACTTTCTGTGTTAAGTGCGGTCGCATAAGTTTTAAAACTTCCGTATCAAGTCCTTGAGCTGTTAATAGAAAACTATCGTTTTATTATTATTAATATTTTTATATAAATAAACTTAAAAACAAAGTATTCAAATACATTATGAAGTCCCCAGCTATCAAGAAGTGTCTTTAATTGTTCCCATCGTGATTCCATGGTAGAATTTGAAATATTTCTGCTTGGATCAATAAACTCAACATGAAGGACTTTAAGGTTTTCATTTTGGTCGACATAATTATTTTCCAAATAAGTACTGGATGTTTTATCAAGAAGAACGGCCGTTTTTTCTGCATTTGTAGTATTCATACCATCGTTGTTGATATCGAACTCATCAATTTCATTAATATATTGGGTTAATTCAAAGTCTGACATGCTTTTTGTCGAATTTTCTGACAAAAGGCTCATGTGTTATTTTGTATTTTAAAAATATTAATTTAATATGATGTAGTTTTAAAATTATATTAAAAACTATATATATATTATATTAAAAACTATATAAAAACGGAAAATCCAAAACGTGATTTTATAAAGTTGAATTTGGTGCTTTAATAAGAGTGATAAGATGCAATTGCACGCGGGCTAATGAATAAATATGTAGGTATATATTGCTTAAAACGTTCTTTTACTTAAAATTTTTTTTTGCCAAGCAAATAATGCGTTTTCAAATATAATCCACTCTCCAATTGAAATATCCGTAAAGTTTGAGCAATAGGTGATGGGGCCTAATGTAATTTAAAACTTCCACATTTATTGAAAACACTATAAAAAAAATTACGGTTTTATAATGGAAGTGCTTTTCCATTATAAAACCGTAATTTTTTTTATAGTGTTTAACTTTTATAACATTACCGACAAATGCACCAATTATTTCTTTCTTATTTAATTAGGGATTTAAATCACTTAACAGTTCACTCAAATTATTATAAGTTTTTCAATTTTTTCTCGTCCATATTACTCAAAGAATGCTGAACACAAACTGGACTGGACTAAACTGATTATAAAAGTAAAATGGCAGGAGCAATTCAATTTCATCATACTTTTGTATATTTAACAAAACCTTATGTCGTGTATACAAAAGTTTTATCTTCTTGAAGAAAATTTTGTTACTTTACAAATATTTTGTAAATTTGAGAAACTTACAGTAAGAACAACGATAAACTTTTGTACTAGCTACAACAAATATTTTGTAATATTTACAGAATTAAATCTTCTTGAAGAAAATTTTGTTACTTTACCAATATTTTGTAAATTTGAGAAACTTACGATAGACTTTTGTACTAGCTACAAAAAATATTTTGTAACATTTACAGAATTAAATCTTCTTGAAGACAATTTTGTTACTTTACAAATATTTTGTAAATTTGAGAAACCTACGATAGACTTTTGTACTAGCTACAAAAAATATTTTGTAACATTTACAGAATGAAATCTTCTTGAAGAAAATTTTGTTACTTTACAAATATTTTGTAAATTTGAGAAACTTACAGTAAGAACAACGATAGACTTTTGTACTAACTACAAAAAATATTTTGTAACATTTACAGAATTAAGTTTTGTTAGGCAACAACTTTTATTTTAAGAATTTTTGTTTGTTCAACAAATATTTTTGTATTATCAACAGAATCTTTGACAAAAACCTTTGTATAGTTTTACAAAACCGCCTTTGTAAATGCAACGATCTTTTGTAAACCAACAAAAGATTTTTCAACAAAAGTTTAATAATAATATTTGCAAAAGTTTTGTATTATTTAGGAAATTTATTTTGTTAACAGTTAACAAACTGACTTTTGTTATTATTACTAAAGCTTTTTTTTCAGTGTTATGAATGAGATGTTTTGGCAGTATGGAGACTGCCGAGCCGGAGTCAACTAAAAATCGGATGCTGGTGCAGCGATCCGTTACATATAAGCGGCGCTCTGGAGCGAGGCCGGCGACGAGCGCCACATGCATCGCCGGGCTCTTTAGTTTTCCTGGTTAACTCGAGCGCCATGCGAGACATACGAGCATGGCTGTTTACAATGGGTTGCCCGGGCACCATACTTGCTGTGGTACCAGCACAGGCCTGGGATTGAATTGCCTCCAGGAGTGGTTGAGCGCTCTCGGCCGCTGTGGCTGCTGCGCGATTCGGAGCGTCCTCGCCGTTTGTGCTGACTGGGCTGAATTTTTAGAGCCTCCCAGAGCAGACAGCTCTTGAGCCACGTTGTCCGCTGATGGTGGTGGTGGCGAGTACCCTGGTGACGGTGTTGAAGACCGCGGCGAACACACTGAGGTCGCCATGACAGAGGGCCCCATTTGGTGTGCTTCGTCTGCCACTGCCGCCAGCTCCTCGAGAGTTTGGCCTTTAATTAAAAGGAGCATGCGGCGAGTTTGCTGTGGCAACAGATCAAGCCACTTTACTCGCAATACATCGTCGCTGACGCGAGTTCCCACCACGGAGCGCATGTGGCGCATTAGCTGCGATGGGCGCTTATGCCCCAACTCCACTCCCGTGAGGAGCTTATGCAGCCGCGCATCCGGTGAATCTGTGAGGCGTGCAAGCAAGGCTGCCTTGATGGCCCGATATTTTTCTGTTGCCGGAGGTGAGCGAATGATGTCAGAGACATCTGCAATGGTGTCGTGGTCCAGCGAAGAAACAACCATATGGTATTTCGTGGCGTCACTGGCCACATGATGCACCTGGAATTGAGATTCAATTTGAAAGAACCATAGCTCTGGGCTGGCCCGCCAGAAAAGAGGCAACTTGCATCGACACACCGCGTTCACGCTGAGTGCGTCGTGTTGTGCGGCCGCTGCGTTTCCACGCTCAACCGCCTCGCGTTCGGCTGCCTGGCGCTCCGCTGCCGGGCGCATAGGCTCCTCGTCTTCCCCAATGGGCATTATAATTAATGGGGTGGCAGGTGGGCGGAGATGCGCGCTGAGCGACTCGCGCAGTAATGCCGGCTCCGGTGGAAGGCAAAAGTAATGCCGGGAACACAAATAAACGCTGTGCTCTGAACCCAAGCCGCACTTGCACAAACCCTACACGCCGCACTTTTTTTAGTTCCACGGGGTCACCACTTTAATAACCTGATTTAATAGTCTCGAATGTTCACTGAGGGTTATTAATAAGGGCGTGGGGGTGCACAAGGAAACTGCCGAGAAGTCTGTACAAAATGCTATTTATTTTTCACAATGAAAATGTCCTGAAACACAACTCAGCTACCAAACTCTCGGATAATAAAAGCGCGTCTGTTCACCAGCGTCGTCTTCTGCAGAGTGTTCGAGAAAAGAATCCGAGCTGAGTAACACGTTGTCGGCAGCTGACCAAAAAGCACCGACCTGAGCAAAGCGTTGTCGGCAGCTGATAAAAAAGACGCCGAGCTGCGCAAAGCGTTGTCGGCAGCCTAAGCTGCTCTCGAATATGGAGTGGAGCTAGAACACTGCTCGTGGCGCTAACTCCTGCTTGCGCCTAGAGTGGCGCGCAGGTGGCGCTGCTGAAGCAAACCCCACAGTACCATAGAAAAACTAAGCATAAAGAAGTTTCATGCTGAACAAAAATTTGAAACGCGTTTCGCTGCGAGGCATCCACCGCGAGGCATCCACTAGCTTTTATAAAGCTCCTTCATGAAAGTTTCATATCTCACACACTCAAGAATTGTTTTCATTCTCATTCTCTTTGAAAGCACGATGCCAGGAGAGGAAAGGCAATTGATTGTGCGCCCATGCAACCAAAAGGGAAAGGGGATTGTTTGGTGTTTTCTTCGAATTTAAAATTTCTGGCGATCGATTTTTCCTTCTTGATTTATTGAGTTCGTATAAAATTAAAAAAAAGGAAATGTGTGGCTCAACGATCTAAGCACTTCATTGGTGCAATTTTAAAAAACCATTTATACCATCTAAATAAAAGGTCAGAAAATGGTCATAAAAGATCATTAGATTGACTAATTGGTCAGTGTAATGTAAGTTTTTGAAGGCCATTAGAAAATGGTAGAACTTCATTTTAAATAAACAAAAAGAAAGCTATATTTGATCGGAAATAATAAATAAATGATCAATTTCTTGTAAAAAAATTAATTGCATTGCATACATACATGGAGCCTGAGAGGTCTTCGGCAATAATTGGCGTATTATGATTTTTATCAAATTTATTGCTATTGTTGTAGTATTTGGACTTTAGGATGAGGTTTTCCACCATTACGCTCCGCTTTTAAAAAATACTCTGATTCCCACAAACAAAACTTTCTTAATAAAATAATAATGAAGTAATCTAACATTCTAAGGTGGTGTTTTACACATGAATTAGTAGGTGAATACCAGGTTGAAAAGACAAGGTGATTCATAGCATATGAAATACACAAATCAGTAATAGTTGACTTAATTCCTTTTTTTTCTGGACTTTTAACTAACACAGTTTTGAAAACATTTATGTTAAGTGTTCCTTATATAACGAAAAAAAATAATCAGAGGGAGCAGTAATTTTACCGAAATCAGAGCGATCTGAAAAATTCTTATGAAACATGAATGTTACTGAATTTTTATAAAAGTTTATAGTTTCACCTTAGCTGTGTTTTTTTCACCCGGGTCAGGTTCTAGTTCTATGTCAAATGAAATAAACGATACAGGTTATAAACCCAGGAAAGGATTTTTGTTTCTTTAAGGTTGGTGTGCTTGCCTTTCAGAAGTAACAAATAATTGAAATTTATGAACAGTAATGCATGCAAACATGTTTTATTTGACAAAAATAAAATAAAATTGCCGGAATTTATACCCACTTTGCGTCAAAAACTTAATCCACAAATTTACCTGGTGAAAGGTTTGAGTTTTGGATATGTAAAAATCCCGGCAATTTGATGCACTTTTCACAAATTTACAAATCTCGATATAAACTACATATTTACGTGACGGCTTACTTATTGTTTTCGATTTTTTCGCTGTCACAACAAACTAAATGTTCACCAAGGGGCAATGCTACCAACAATGAAAAATGAAAGTAGGTCTACAGCGCAATCTGGTGGAATATTGTCGAATTTATCATGCAGTTCTTAAAACTACAACCCGATAAATCTCTGGGTTTGATGTTGTTGTTGTATTTCTCTGTTAAAGCAGAGAACTAGAACCTGACCCGGGTGAAAAAAACACAGCTAATGTATTTCTCTGTTAAAGCAGAGAACTAGAACCTGACCCGGGTGAAAAAAACACAGCTCTTGTCTTCTTGTGTGCATTTCACAATCTTTACATTGTATTTTCGGAAGAATCTTAAAGAGAATAAATCCTATGAAGTACCGCAATGACGGATCCTCAACTAAAATATCGTCATCAAAAAATACATATTCTGATTCTTCAGTACCCATGGTTTCAAGTTCTTGGTTTTCAGTTTCTTGATGTTCAGTATTACTATTTGCAGTTGCTTTACTTAATACAATATCAGTAGCTAAGTGGTTAGTTGACTGCACGGAAAATAGTTCTGCTGGAAAATCCTCATTGTCATCTAAACAATTTTTTCCACTCTGCCTGTTGCCCGAAATTCCCCTCACCTTCCTCCATGCATCCGTGATATTTAAGTTAGGGTCTATGCTTTCAGCAAAAGAGGCCCACGATGCTCTTTTTGCATCCTTAATTGTCTTCTTGACTATCGCTGAACTTTTTCGATAGTCAATCAGATTTGTTAGGGTGGGTTGCCTTTGGAATCGGTTCCAAGCCCTGTTTTTAATTCTAATTTTAGCGAGTATGTCGCCATTCATCCAGGTCGGTTGCGATCTGAAATTTGCTCCTGACATAGGGATACTGGAGGAGGCTGCGGTTCTGATAATACGCGTTAATTGCGCGGCCTCTTTATTAATATTTTGGGACTGGGGTCGACGTATCGACCCTTGCCCTACCGCCTCACCGAAATTCTCCCAGTTAGCGCGGCTTTCACAAAACCTATGAATAGGAGTGCTTTGAGCTACTCGAAATCTGGTGTTAATGATTATAGGGAAGTAATCACTTCCTTCCGTCTGGCTGTGAATAGCCCAATTTATTTCTGGAGTCATGTCAGGTGGAGCAAGAGTTATGTCGATATGGGATAAGGACCCAGAGCCCGAAAGAAAGGTGGGGTCGCCGGTATTGAGAAGACATAGAGATGCGCTCTCAATCTAGCCCACCATCCCCCTTCCCCTCCGATCCCTTCGCGTCGAGCCCCAGAGCGGACTATGAGCATTAAAATCCCCACAGTAAATAGTGTTTGTTGGAAGATGGCTGCTGATATTTTCCAAATCTAACGTTGTAATCTCTTGTGTATTTTCAAGATACAAAGAGACGATGGAGAATTTCCGTGATGTACCTACTGAGACTACACAGGCCATAATGTTGGTGTTCATTTGAATTTCAACTGCCGGTATGGAGTTGTGTACCAGCACGGCCACTCCTCCCCGCCTGTTCTCCCTGGCTGAATTATTTCCGAAATACTTAAATCCTCGCAACCGTTCTGGTTGCTCTTCCAAAAGGATATTTGTTTCCTGAAGGACGACTATTTTCGGTTTATATGTTAAAATTAAATTATATAAGTCAGTAATATTATTGTATAGCCCTCTAATATTCCATTGTAAGATGGTTAGGGATTGTGTATGGTTAGTAGGGGGATGACTGCGACTATTCATAATTTTGGTATAATTTAATTCATTAGTTCGCCCTCAGAAGAGAGGCACGAGAAATCTATATCTAAAGTAGGTGAGGACGAGTTACTTTTTGGTTTTTTACTTTCAGTTATATTTTTGCGTTTAGTTTTAATTTCTAGCGATTTTTGTGGTAAATCAGAAGAGGCTGTTAAATTATACGCGGATAGCTCTTGAAAACAGTCTTCGCTTGACCGGCAACGGAAGAACTTCAGAGGATCGTGTGCTGTGGTTATAGTGAATACTTTTGTGCCTTAGAGTTAATTACTTGCGAATAGTCCGATCTAGTTTTCTTTTCATCGGGTTCTTGCTAGTGGACGATTAAAGGGAGTAATTAATCAAGACAAATAGTTTCTACAAAACTACTTCTTAAATAATTTCGTTCAATAATAATTAGCTTATCGCACCGAAGTGACTAAAAACTTGTTTGCATAGCGGTACTCTAATTGGTGCGCCCGAATGGGCTTTAAGTGATACAATGGCCACGGGCACGGCTCAGGCCTGTCCGATCGGCAACAATTTTTCAATGCTCAGCGAAGTTGTATTAGATGGAAAAAATAAAAAATCATCTAGGAAGCGAGCCAATAAATCTGAGTTCCCTGTAGACTTAGCTTTTCCAGCACTCCCAACCAAGAGGCAAGTCCTAACACCCGGGTCATCGCAGCCGAAATATATTGTCATCAAGACGAAAGAAGGAGATAAGCCATTGCGCCGCTATAATCACTTTATGGTCCGTAAGGGCATTGATGCAATTTCTTCGAAATTTTCCACGGCTAGTTTCACCTTTGACGGCGCTCTCCTCCTCCTTGTGGATAATTCAAAGATAGCCGATACCTTTATCAAGCACAATAAAATTGCGGGCATTGATGTGGAAAACTGAGCAGCCTCTTTATTAATGTTTGCCGAAGTAGGGCGTATTTGCATTTCAGCTTCGACCTTTTGGGAGAAGAGTTCCCAATTAGCCCACTTTTAGCAGAAAATAGGTTCCCGTTTCCGACTTGCCAAGCAGATGTTGGTTTGGATTAGTATAGGGAAGTGGTCGCTTCCCTCCAAATTATCGTGAGTCGACCAGTTTAAGCCAGGAGCTAGGTTAGGTGGAGCAATAGTGAGGTCAATATGCGTCATCGAACCCGTCCCGGACATAAAAGTGGGGGTGCCCGTGTTGATCACACACATATTACTATTTTCAATCCACCCCGCAACTCGTCTCCCTCTGCCATCCCAGTACGCCGAGCCTCATAAAGGGCTATGCGCATTAAAATCTCCACCATAAATGGTGTTTCGTGGTAGTTGAGATGACAGGGAGCGGAGATCGTGCGCCGAGATAACTTGGGGGTTTTCTAGGTATAGGGATGCAAAGCAGAGTTTAGTTGGGGTCTCTATTGAGACAGCGCAGGCCGATATAGGACTGTTGATGGGGATTGGGATCGTTTGAATTGAGGAGTGGATCAAAATCGCAACTCCTCCATGCCTAGTTTCCCTTGGAGTGTTGTACCCAAAGCATTGGTAGTCACCTACCCGCTCTGGGAGCTCCGTGTTTTTTAAATGGGTCTCTTGTAAAAGAATAATTTGCGGCTGGTATTGAGAGATGAGAATATCTAGGTTGGGACGATTATTTGATAAACCGCGGATATTCCATTGTAGTATTGTTATGTTCTTAGTAGCGGATGGGGGCATAAGGGGATAATTGTTATCTATTATAGTTGAGTAGAATTATTCTGAGAGATGTGAATTCTATGTCTAAGGAGGAATGTTCGCTATCAGATTGATTCTTTTTATTGCTTATTTTACGTTTAGGGTTTGATTTTTTTGATTTAGATTTTTTTGTTTTTGTTATAGGGTTTTCATTTGGCAATTAAAAGATGTTTTTTGTAATAGAGATATTTCTGCTTTCGTTGGGTTGCTGTTTTCAGATGGGTCTGGCAATGCCATCGAAGTTGGTATTTCCATGTTCGTTTCTGTGGATTGTGGTAGGAAGGAAGAGTTAGCTGTCATTGAGTTATGTTGAGAGTTAGAGTTGACGTCTGTGGGATTGTTTATGTTACTGTTGTTATTTGGAATTTTTGTGAGGGCCATTTCAGGAACTTTTGAGGAAATACTGGAGCCTGCCGGCAAATTAGGAGTTTGCTTTGGATTTCCGACCACTGTAGCAGCGAAGGAAGGAGCAGTCTGGGGCTTGTGCAGAGAGAAATACTGCTTTCTGGCTTCAAACATTGAGCATTTTTGTTGAGTTTTGATCTTCAGGATTTCCTTGTTTTTGATAAATTCTGGGCAATTGCGGCTAAAGGACTCATGCCCTTTGGTGTCGCGATTGACACAGAACTTCCTGGAGCAGCCTGATGGTTCGTGGGGCTCTGTTGTTCCGCAAGTTCCGCAAGTTTGTTCACCCTCACAATGGTTTTTGGTGTGCCCTAGCTTTTGGCAGGTGGTGCACCTCATTGGTGAAGGGTAGTATTCCCTAACTTGGATACGTGTCCAGGGGCCCTGAATGTCAGAAGGCAGCTTGTACGCGTCAAAAGTCAGGATCACCAATCCGGACGGAACCCTGGAGCCCCCTCAGCCACGCGTGTCATCTGGACTACATCCAGCACGCCCTGGTCTCGGAGTCCCTCCAGATTCTCGGCCTGAATTCGGGCGAGAAAGCAGTGCCCTTGACTTTATTTAATGTGTCGTGATATGTAATGTTTACAGGGATCCCGGCTATTGTCTTAGTTTTAATGAATGTTTCAGCTATTTTAGAGTTTTTGACTAGGAGAAGTAGGGAGCCATCCCATAGAAAACTGGCCTTTTCGTGTTTAGTGGATATCGCATCCACACCTTTCCTTACGAGGAATCGGTTATAGTTTCGAAGGGCTTTGGTTTCGGGGTTAATGGTTTGTAAGGTGGTAAATTTGGGATGATTCGCGGCATCGTCCCTTGCTAATGTGGGTTGAGGTAGGAGTGGGAAAACTTCATTGTTAGCCATTTGAAGGATTCGTTTGGCTCTTTTAGAAGGTCTATTATGCTCTTGGGCCAGAGGAGCATAAGGGTTGGCGCTGGCGCTGCCAGACGCCATGGTGGGATTTACTCCCAAATACTTAAGTGGTTCTTTTATTCCGGGAAGGAGGAAAGGGTTAGGAGTGTGCAGGTTCGTACGTATGGGGGGCGTTCGTTTAGGTTAGTTTTTCAGTACCTGTAGATTGTCACAAAGCCCGTCGCCGCCAAGTCCACAACGTGGCCGCCCCTTGGGCGCCCAAATGAAGCGTTGAATCAGGTCCAGAAAACCGGGGTCCAGACGATGTCCTCAAATGAAGGGATATGAGAGAGGAGAAGTCTAATCCGGTTGAATTTGAAGTTCCAGAAAACAAAAACGATAGAAATTATTTTTCAAAACAAACGCGGGAAAGGAAAGCTCTTGAGACGATGTATACTCTTCAAGCTCTACTTGCCAACCCCATATATTGGCAAAGCGTAGTTTGTAATGCCTCTTATAAGGACTGAAGCTATTTGGACGGAGGCGTGGACTGGAGAACCTTTTTTACGTACAGCAATTGACCTTAGCAGATTGTTTATTTTGTCGACTTTGATAGCGGTGTTTTTCAATGGTCCGTCCAATTTAATTTGGCGGTAAGAATTAGACTCAATATTTTCAGTTTCTCACTAGGAATGATTTCCACGTCTTCTAGATCTAGAAGCCTGGTGTTTTTTCTTTTTTTTCCTGGAGAAGGTAATTAGTTCGGCTTTGTCCTTTGGGATGATCGCGCCTGTTTGGTAACACCATACCTGAATGGCTCCTGATGCCTTTTGTAAGACACTGCACGGGCAGTCCGTATTAGCACAAACTACCTAATATACAGACGAAACAACTCGAACATTGAGTTGCGAAGGCAAAAATGGGTTACGAGTCGTAACCCATCCGAGCTTTTTATTTTCTCTGAGAGCGAAAATTCATCTCGGAACTTTTTCAACGCTAAGCCGGTTGTGTTGCGTTGCGTGCACTGTCCTTATGCATCAGATCTTGTTTATGTATGCAGGATTAAAGTTAAGTCCCTTTGCCCGGCGCCTGCCTGACCAACGAAATCGCGAGAGAGAGTTGAGCTTTTTACTTAAATTGGCAGGAGCTTCGTGATGTCGTGCCTCAGTAAAAGCTTTCATTGATAACACATTTTGTTCGGGATTGTTCCGTCTGTATATTAGGTAGTTTGTGGTATTAGTCAACAGTAGGATCAAAGACCATATAATTACAAAGATGTCGCAAACCGAACCCGAGCTCGAAAATGTTTTTGGGATTTAGGCTGAGACCCCATGGATGTAGTTGTGAGTCGTTTATACGAAACGCTCTCAGCAACTGAGTCGCAGCTACATTCTCTTTGCCTTTTTCCGTGTTCCCTCTTCCCGGAATTCGCATCGGTCGTACTCGCAGGCACAGCGCCTGGGATTGGGAACGGCGCGCGGCGCCTGCTGCGATGCGGCGGGTTGGGGATGGAGCTCATTTTATAGTTATGTGATCATATCGAATCCAGCTGTTGTGCTACCTAGTTGGTTTGGGTTTAATTGAATCCGGTATTTTAGTATTCCAGACATATTTATTTTTTGGGTTTTCTCTAAAATTCTCTAAAACTAAAACTTCTAAACAACAAGAAGCTTCATCTCATGTAATAAAAAATTTTGTATGGCGGGTCGCGATATCGCGACCCGATCTCTCACAAAAGCTTTTTTTGATCAGATTGGAACCCGTCATCGCGAGCGTGGCAACCCAACCGGTCGTGAGAGCTCGCTTTTATTAATCCTGAAAGCTCTTTGCTATGTATGTGTGGGAATCGGCAGTGCGTGGCCTGTGGATAGCGTGCCATCGGTGCGCAGCGTCTATCGGGTTGCGTCGAATTCACACAAAGCCATGTCGTCATGTGCGAAGAGAATTCTCTCATTCTCATTCACTAAGCGCCCCCTCTGTCACTTCCCGCCTGCTTCCATAAATAAACGAAGGGAATGCACAATTTTTGGGTTGAGATGAAGCTTCTTGTTGTTTAGAAGTTCTTTGGTAATACTTAATAGCACATAATTAACACAACAACCTCTCAGAAATTTTTAAACTAACTCCCCATTTTTACATCATTCTGACAATCTATTTAAAATTTTATTTTTTCATGGCGCACTAAGTTTTTTTTAATTTTGATGAATCTAAACGAAAATTAATATTTCCTTTAAAAATCGAACATACAGTTCTACATTCGGCCATTCTTAAAATTGTATCCTCCCGATACATATGAATTTTATTTTTTACCCCTCGTTTTCACATTCCACAGTTGGTTCTTTACATTCTTCATTATTTACTTCTTCGCAATCTTCATTTTCTTGTGGACTTTCTGATGCGTCCGTCTCATAGCCAGGATCATCTTGAACTGGCCACGGTACAGATAGGTCCTTCCTGCTCACCATTTTCTCTACTCGATATCGAGGTTAATTTGTATGGACCCAGGAACTTTGGATGAAATTTGAGTCCTGCTCCCAACTGCGTTCTTTGAACTGCTACGATATCATCCACCTTATAATCATTTGCTTTCTTACGTCTTTTATTGAAAGTCTTTCTATTTTCTTTCTGGATCTTATCTATGTTATTTTTCGCTTCTTCTCGCAGTTCATCACGTTGTTGATCAAATGACTCAATAATTTCTTCATCAATAATTTCTCTAAGGCGGATATCATCATTTTATTTCATAGGAACTCCAACTAAAAGTTCGAATGGCGTCTTTTCAATACTTCTGTTGAATGACGAATTAATGTATTGCTGCATAATGTTAACATACTTATGCCACTCAGCTGGCTTTGGCATTGACAATTTTGTTAACATTGAAATGAGCACTCGATTTATTCTCTCGACTTGACCATTTCCTCTTGGTACTCCTGTTGTTATAAGTACGTGCTTGATTTTCTGTTCATCGCAATATCCTTTGAAAGTATTCGACGTGAACGCCGTTCCTCTATCTGATATTATTCGTCTTGGATTACCAAATGTAACTGCTTGTTTACTTAAACGAACTATCACCTCTTCAGTCGCCGTTGATTTCGTGGGATAGAGCCAAGTGTATTTTGTAAACGCGTCAATCACCACAAATAAATGATTATAGCTCTTTTTATTGGAAGGCATTGGCCCTAGATGATCAATATGATATGTATCCAGTGGTGTTTCACCTTTATCAATTGGATTTAAGAATCCCTCTGTCTTTCCTGTCTTCCTTTCGGCAAAAAGGCATTTGACATAATTTTTAATAAACTTCTGCGTTTTTTCTTGCATCTTTGGAAACCAAAATTCTTGCTTCTAAATATATTCAGTCTTCTTCACGCCAAAATGTCCTTTCTCATGTGCTTGCCGTATGTGCTTGCGTTGACCTTGGAACTACGAGCAAAACATTCCCATCACACTCTCGATATAATATACCCTTTTTGAACACGAACTCAGTCTTTTCTCCCTGTTCAACACACTTAATAATTTTTTGAAGTTCCACATCTTCATGTTGAGCCTTCTAAATTTGTATTATGAGTACATCTCGGCGTTCCTGCACTAACATAACGTCTACAGGGTTTCTACTCAGAGCATCAGCGTGCTTCATTGACTTGCCTGAACGATGCTCAATAGAATATTGATATTCTTCAATCAGCAGGGCCCAATGAGCCACACGCAAACTAGTATCTTTCTTTGACATAGTCAAAGCAAACGCACGACAGTCAGTCACAATTTTCACTGGAACACCCAACAGATAGACCCTAAATTTCTTGAGCGCTTTAATCACTGCCAACACTTCTAGTTCATAGCTAGTGTATTTTTCTTCCGTTGGAGTGGTTTTCCAACTAGCATAATAAATAGGATGCAGCATACCATCTTCACTGTCCTTTTGCATTAGGATTGCTCCTAAGCCTAGCATGCACGCGTCTGTATGAAGTTCAGTCTCTGCTCCAACACGATACAGTTTCAGCACTGGTTTTTCTGTCAACACCTTTTTTAGATAATTAAAAGCACTCTCTTGCTCAGGACCAAACTCAAATTTAACACCGTTTCACAATAACTGAGATAATGGTCTCGCGATCATTGCAAACTGAGGAATAAATTTACGAAAATATCCAGTCAAACCGAGGAAACTTTCCACTTGTTTTACTGTCTTAGGTTTGGGAAAATGAACAACAGCTAATGTATTTTTCTCCGACGGTTTGATAGAACCTTTTTCAACAATGTACCGCAAATATTCAACACGTTCCACCAATACCTCACATTTCTTCCAGTAGATTGTTGCTAACACACGTTTTAGTTTCTCCAAATTTTCAGCTTCGTCTCGTGCAGGTATATTTAAATCATCAAGGTACGTCAACACTGTTCCGTCATTAATCCTAATCTCTGAATGCTGCTCTAATATGTCGTTGAAAAACTGCAGGTGAATTAGAGAGTCCAAATGGAACTCTCAAAAATTCATATTGTCCATCAGGTGTCACAAATGACGTATATTTAATACTTGATTCTTCAATTGATACATGAAAGAATCCATCTTTAAGATCAAGAGTACTAAACACAGCCGCATCTTGAATTCTATCAAGCTGGCCTTCTATCAAAGGCAATCTACACAAAGTCTTAGTTCACCACCAACACAATCGGACTGCTGTACTCTGACACACTTGTTCTCACGATATTGTTTTTTATCCATTGATCAATAATTTTATTCACTTCACATCGCTGAGCTTCAGATATAATCTTCGTGGATTTTGATGAACAGGAGGTTAATCTTGCCAATATTATACGCATTTTAACGCCGCTCTCTGCTGTATTCTCAGGTTTATAATTTTCAACTCATTGTCTCACTACTTCTTTGATCTCTGGGTCTGATATGTGCCCAACTGAAACTTGATATTCATTCTTATATTCAGTATAATGTACGTCTGCCATCGTTATTTCTCGCCAATCAACATTATTCCTCTCAGATAATGGAACGTCAGTTTTTGGGACGTCTTCTTCAATTCTAGTCAATGGTGCTTGTGTGTTCTTCAGTATGATGCCGGCATGGTCAGATAATTCACCACCAATGATCAAATCGTGTCCTGTATAATCGTCAGGAACCACGTCAAAACTGAATACAAAGGGCATTCCATCAATTATTATCTCTGCATCAAATCGTCCTAATGTTGTTCCACCCATCGACCCAACACCATTAAATGAAATCGTTTTCCTTTCTAACTTTGGTGCACCTAGCTGAACATATAAAGTTGCTCGCACTAAATGCAAGTCACTACCCGTGTCAAATATCGCGTCTATATTTTGACCAAAAATTTTCACAGTTTTATATGTCTTCTTGTCACTGACACTAGCTAAATCACAACGAGGTTTACTAGGTCCACTTGAATTTTCATTGTCAATGTCTTTTGTGCACTTACTTACTCGCGAGATGTCCAAACTCTCTGCATTTAAAACATTTTGCCCCCTTCGACTTATCAGGGCAATCAGCACTCACATGGTTTTTACCTCCGCAATTGTAGCATCTCTTAACTGGCTTGTTGATATTCCTGTACAAAATTGTTTTCATCTCTTTCTCAAATGTCATAAATTGTAAACAGAAAATTAATTGATGTAACGTCCACTTCTCTCTTTAACTTTGACAGTGTACACGCAGCGACCACAAAGTTGCCGCCGAAAATGTCCCGTCTGTTTCGCCTTGATACGCTCGCGAGGATCTAGGTCTATAAGAAACATCACCGCCCCTAAAGATTTTGAATATTCCTTGTCCAGTGCCCAACTTGTTTTTGATTTAATGCCCATTGCACGGCACTCGCGCGATACGGAACAGATAACTACAAAATTTTTGTTCACCAATTTTCCACTAGAAACAATTTACGAGAGCGAGACCTCCGTCATCTAATTGCACACCAGCAAAGATAAACACACGTAAACAAGTGCAAGCTGAAATGAGAGCGGTGACATTTTCAGGCTTTAAATCTAACAATAAGTAACTATTTGAGTTTACGAAAAAAGGGGAAGTTTGGGAGGGAAGGGTTGAAAAGTTAATTGTCAGAATCTGAACTTAACGATGTCAATTCTACAGAGGGGTAGGATTCTGAGTCAGAGACTTCCATGTTGTGGGATGATTTCTCTTTTTTTTTGTTCTTTGGTTGTTTTTTTCTTGGGTTTATTTTTTTAGAGTTGGGTGAGGGTTCTAGGCTTGGGTGAATTTGGGGTCAGGTTTGGAACTACATATATTTTTTTTGGTTTTTTTAAGTTAACAATGTGGTCCTTAAGAACTTATTTTAGAAGTTGAAGGTCTTCGGCAATACGGGTCAAAGAGGTTTTATTGGAGGTGGAAGCATGGAGAGGTTTGTTCTTATTGTTGGGGGTGTTTTTTTGTTGCGTGGTTTGAAGTGGAGAGGAAGAAGCTGGAGAGCTTGAGGGTTTGTTGGTGAGTGGAGTAGGTTTGGTGTTGCTCGACGCGGGGATTGTGGTGCTGGCTACCTGGCTGAACGAGCCGCTATCGCTTGTTTTTAGTTGGGCATAGTAAGTTTTGCGTGCATCGTACATGCTGTATTTTTTTTGGACCTTGATTTTGAGAATGTCTTTTTGCTTGTTAAATTCAGGGCAGCTCTTACTTGACGATTCATGGTCCTCGGTGTCGCAGTTGACGCAATACTTGCGCTTGCATACTTCTGGGCCATGGGGTCCAGGAAGTCCACAAGTTCCGCAAGTTTCAGATGCGTCTTGGCAGTGTTTTGGCGTGTGTCCCAACTTCTGACAGTTTCGGCATCGCATAGGTGTTGGATAATATTCTCTGACGAGAATTTCGACCATGCACCTTCAATTTCCTTGGGCAGCAGGTAGGCATTGAAAGTCAGGACCACTAGCCCCGTTGGAACCCAGGACGTGTGATCTGAGCCACCTCAGTCACACCCTGGCTCCGGAAAGCTTCGAGTAGCTATTCCCGGGTTAATGTCCTGAATTCCGGAGAGTAGGCCGTACCCTTAACGCTGTTAACGGAGGCATGGTAGTCTATTTTGACTGGAATGCCCGCAATTTCCTTGGCTGAAATGAAACGCTCTGCAATTCGGGCGTCGCGCAAGTAGCTTGGAGATGTGAATTTAGTTGAAATTGCGTCGACACCTTTCCTAATAAGCTCTTGGAAAAAAGAACACTTGATTAATAACGCTATCAAGGAAAAACTTCCGCACTTGGCCAATTGTTTGAAAATCTTCTACGAGTTCTCGCGTTGCCGGTTGAACGAAGACTGTAGATAGAGTAGAATTCCTTCCTGGTTTCTTACATTACTGCATTTCCGCTGCATTTTGATTTTTAAAATTTCCTTTGCTTTTGGGAATCCTTCGCAGTCATGACTCGAGGATGAGTGCGTATCGGATTTGCAGTTTAGGCAGAATTTACGTTTGCACTGGCTGGGTTCGTGTGGGCCGGACTGACCGCAAGTTTCGCATATTTGAGTTTGCTCTTGGCAGTTTTTAGCTGTGTGGCTCAGTTTTTGGCAGCAGCGGTATCTCATTGGGGTGGAATAGTATGGGCGAACTTGGATTTTGTACCAAGGGTCCTCAATGTGTGGAGGTAGCTGGAAAAGGTTGGAGGTTAGGATTAACAAGCCGGTTGGGGTAGGGTGCTCCGGGTTTTTGGGGTTCGGTCGTGGGATTTGCACAACATCTGTGACTCCCTTGTCGCTGAATCCCCCGAGAATTTTTTTTTTTTTACATTAAAAATATGTTTTAATGAGTATATTCAGTGAGTTACAAAAAACATAGTTTCTCATGGGTGCTCTTTGTACGTCAAATAAGGTGCACTTAGATAAAGACATGTATCACTCTAAATCTTAGCAGTGAAGAAAGCGGTAGGTACATAAACTTGAAGTAGGCTTAAATTTTACTTTGCGCAATCAAACCGAATATGGCTCTGGGAACATTCATGGTTTGGTCGTCTATCAGAACAATGTCAAAAGCTTCCATATATCGCTCCAGATTCTCCTCGGGGTGATCGAAGAGGAGGCCAATTTTCAGGATGTGGGAGGAGACTGGCACCCCGTTCGCCATTCCAGCGTCAGGGTTTCTACTCAGAGCATCAGCGTGCTTCATTGACTTGCCTGGACGATGCTCAATAGAATATTGATATTCTTCAATCAGCAGGGCCCAATGAGCCACACGCAAACTAGTATCTTTCTTTGACATAGTCAAAGCAAACGCACGACAGTCAGTCACAGTTTTCACTGGAACACCCAACAGATAGACCCTAAATTTCTTGAGCGCTTTAATCACTGCCAACACTTCTAGTTCATAGCTAGTGTATTTTTCTTCCGTTGGAGTGGTTTTCCAACTAGCATAATAAATAGGATGCAGCATACCATCTTCACTGTCCTTTTGCATTAGGATTGCTCCTAAGCCTAGCATGCACGCGTCTGTATGAAGTTCAGTCTCTGCTCCAACACGATACAGTTTCAGCACTGGTTTTTCTGTCAACACCTTTTTTAGATAATTAAAAGCACTCTCTTGCTCAGGACCAAACTCAAATTTAACACCGTTTCACAATAACTGAGATAATGGTCTCGCGATCATTGCAAACTGAGGAATAAATTTACGAAAATATCCAGTCAAACCGAGGAAACTTTCCACTTGTTTTACTGTCTTAGGTTTGGGAAAATGAACAACAGCTAAATGTCTTTTTCTCCGACGGTTTGATAGAACCTTTTTCAACAATGTACCGCAAATATTCAACACGTTCCACCAATACCTCACATTTCTTCCAGTAGATAATTAATCCGTATTTACTCGCGGTTGCTAACACACGTTTTAGTTTCTCCAAATTTTCAGCTTCGTCTCGTGCAGGTATATTTAAATCATCAAGGTACGTCAACACTGTTCCGTCATTAATCCTAATCTCTGAATGCTGCTCTAATATGTCGTTGAAAAACTGCAGGTGAATTAGAGAGTCCAAATGGAACTCTCAAAAATTCATATTGTCCATCAAGTGTCACAAATGACGTATATTTAATACTTGATTCTTCAATTGGTACATGAAAGAATCCATCTTTAAGATCAAGAGTACTAAACACAGCCGCATCTTGAATTCTATCAAGCTGGCCTTCTATCAAAGGCAATCTACACAAAGTCTTAGTTCACCACCAACACAATCGGACTGCTGTACTCTGACACACTTGTTCTCACGATATTGTTTTTTATCCATTGATCAATAATTTTATTCACTTCACATCGCTGAGCTTCAGATATAATCTTCGTGGATTTTGATGAACAGGAGGTTAATCTTGCCAATATTATACGCATTTTAACGCCGCTCTCTGCTGTATTCTCAGGTTTATAATTTTCAACTCATTGTCTCACTACTTCTTTGATCTCTGGGTCTGATATGTGCCCAACTGAAACTTGATATTCATTCTTATATTCAGTATAATGTACGTCTGCCATCGTTATTTCTCGCCAATCAACATTATTCCTCTCAGATAATGGAACGTCAGTTTTTGGGACGTCTTCTTCAATTCTAGTCAATGGTGCTTGTGTGTTCTTCAGTATGATGCCGGCATGGTCAGATAATTCACCACCAATGATCAAATCGTGTCCTGTATAATCGTCAGGAACCACGTCAAAACTGAATACAAAGGGCATTCCATCAATTATTATCTCTGCATCAAATCGTCCTAATGTTGTTCCACCCATCGACCCAACACCATTAAATGAAATCGTTTTCCTTTCTAACTTTGGTGCACCTAGCTGAACATATAAAGTTGCTCGCACTAAATGCAAGTCACTACCCGTGTCAAATATCGCGTCTATATTTTGACCAAAAATTTTCACAGTTTTATATGTCTTCTTGTCACTGACACTAGCTAAATCACAACGAGGTTTACTAGGTCCACTTGAATTTTTATTGTCAATGTCTTTTGTGCACTTACTCGCGACATGTCCAAACTCTCTGCATTTAAAACATTTTGCCCCCTTCGACTTATCAGGGCAATCAGCACTCACATGGTTTTTACCTCCGCAATTGTAGCATCTCTTAACTGGCTTGTTGATATTCCTGTACAAAATTGTTTTCATCTCTTTCTCAAATGTCATAAATTGTAAACAGAAAATTAATTGATGTAACGTCCACTTCTCTCTTTAACTTTGACAGTGTACACGCAGCGACCATACAAAGTTGCCGCCGAAAATGTCCCGTCTGTTTCGCCTTGATACGCTCGCGAGGATCTAGGTCTATAAGAAACATCACCGCCCCTAAAGATTTTGAATATTCCTTATCCAGTGCCCAACTTTTTTTTGATTTAATGCCCATTGCACGGCACTCGCGCGAAACGGAACAGATAACTACAAAATTTTTGTTCACCAATTTTCCACTAGAAACAATTTACGAGAGCGAGACCACCGTCATCTAATTGCACACCAGCAAAGATAAACACACGTAAACAAGTCCAAGCTGAAATGAGAGCGGCGACATTTTCGGGCTTTAAATCTAACAATAAGTAACTATTTCAGTTCACGAAAAAAGGGGAAGTTTGGGAGGGAAGGGTTGAAAAGTTAATTGTCAGAATCTGAACTTAACGATGTCAATTCTACAGAGGGGTAGGATTCTGCGTCAGAGACTTCCATGTTGTGGGATGATTTCTCTTTTTTTGTTCTTTGGTTGCTTTGTTTTTCTTGGGTTTATTTTTTTAGAGTTGGGTGAGGGTTCTAGGCTTGGGTGACTTTGGGGTCAGGTTTGGAGCTAAACTTTTTTTTTGGTTCTTTTAAGTTAACAATGTGGTCCTTATGAACTTATTTTAGAAGTTGGAGATCTTCGGCAATACGGGTCAAAGAGGTTTTATTAGAGGTGGAAGCATGGAGAGGTTTGTTCTTATTGTTGGGGGTGTTTTTTTGTTGCGTGGTTTGAAGTGGAGAGGAAGAAGCTGGAGAGCTTGAGGGTTTGTTGGTGAGTGGAGTAGGTTTGGTGTTGCTCGACGCGGGGATTGTGGTGCTGGCTACCTGGCTGAACGAGGCGCTATCGCTTTTTTTTAGTTGGGCATAGTAAGTTTTGCGTGCATCGTACATGCTGTATTTTTTTTGGACCTTGATTTTGAGAATGTCTTTTTGCTTGTTAAATTCAGGGCAGCTCTTACTTGACGATTCATGGTCCTCGGTGTCGCAGTTGACGCAATACTTGCGCTTGCATACTTCTGGGCCATGGGGTCCAGGAACTCCACAAGTTCCGCAAGTTTCAGATGCGTCTTGGCAGTGTTTTGGCGTGTGTCCCAACTTCTGACAGTTTCGGCATCTCATAGTTGTTGGATAATATTCTCTGACGAGAATTTCGACCATGCACCTTCAATTTCCTTGGGCAGCAGGTAGGCATTGAAAGTCAGGACCACTAGCCCCGTTGGAACCCAGGACGTGTGATCTGAGCCACCTCAGTCACACCCTGGCTCCGGAAAGCTTCGAGTAGCTATTCCCGGGTTAATGTCCTGAATTCCGGAGAGTAGGCCGTACCCTTAACGCTGTTAAGGGAGGCATGGTAGTCTATTTTGACTGAAATGCCCGCAATTTCCTTGGCTGAAATGAAACGCTCTGCAATTCGGGCGTCGCGTCGCGCAAGTAACTTGGAAATGTGAATTTAGTTGAAATTGCGTCGACACCTTTCCTAATAAGCTCTTGGAAAAGAGAACACTTGATTAATAACGCTATCAAGGAAAAACTTCCGCACTTGGCCAATTATTTGAAAATCATCTACGAGTTCTCGCGACGCCGGTTGAACGAAGACTGTAGATAGAGTAGAATTCCTTCCTGGCTTCGTACATACTGCATTTCCGCTGCTTTTTGATTTTTAAAATTTAATTTGCTTTTGGGAATCCTTCGCAGTCATAACTCGAGGATGAGTGCGTATCGGATTTGCAGTTTACGCAGAATTTACGTTTGCACTGGCTGAGTTCGTGTGGGCCGGACTGACCGCAAGTTTCGCATATTGGAGTTTGCTCTTGGCAGTTTTTAGCTGTGTGGCCCAGTTTTTGGCAGCAGCGGTATCTCATTGGGGTGGAATAGTATGGGCGAACTTGGATTTTGTACCAAGGGCCCTCAATGTGTGGAGGTAGCTGGAAAAGGTTGGAGGTTAGGATTAACAAGCCGGTTGGGGTAGGGTGCTCCGGGTTTTTGGGGTTCGGTCGTGGGATTTGCACAACATCTGTGACTCCCTTGTCGCGGAATCCCCCGAGAATTTTTTTTTTTTACATTACAAATATGTTTTAATGAGTATATTCAGTGAATTACAAAAAACATAGTTTCTCATGGGTGCTCTTTGTACGTCAAATAAGGTGCACTTAGATAAAGACATGTATCACTCTTAATCTTAGCAGTGAAGAAAGCGGTAGGTACATAAACTTGGAGTAGACTTAAATTTTACTTTGCGCAATGAAACCGAATAT
Organism: Machimus atricapillus; assembly: GCA_933228815.1. Classification (NCBI taxonomy): domain Eukaryota; kingdom Metazoa; phylum Arthropoda; class Insecta; order Diptera; family Asilidae; genus Machimus; species Machimus atricapillus. The sequence goes on from OW121785.1 coordinate 54,273,508, forward strand.
AGCTCTGTTGTTACCACAACACAAGTCTGATAGATTAGTATACTGTCATGACAACCACCAAACAATATTATGGCCACATAAACACTTATTATGCTGTCATGGCAACCAGCATACGGCAGCCATCATATGGCAGCCATCATTGGCCTGACCTAGTATAAATACAGGAGGCTGAAGCTCAATCAACCAGTCGATCACGAGCTGGCTTTCCAGCAACAAGTAAGTAAGAGATTTCTTTTACTTAAACAAGTAGGCTTTCCTACACTACCAGGCTTTCCTGATATTAACAAAGTGGTCACTCATTCGCTGGATTTCCGGCGGTTACACAGTAAAGGCTTTCCTTTGCTTCATAGTAGGCTTTCCTACACCAAAGGACTTTCCTTTACCTCACAGTAGGCTTTCCTACAAGTAAAGGCTTTCTCCTTTACTTCATAGTAGGCTTTCCTACATCCTTAGGCTTTCCTAAGTGCTCCTCACATTTATTGTCAATAGGATTTCCTAGAGACTAATAAATTTCCCTTCTTCTCTGTTCCATTCTTACACACCATACTACACATACTTACAGCAGACACACTACTTCTATATAAATTCACTAACACATAATTTCTTTCTCATTCCAGAAATATAAACATTTCATTATAGAATTAATCTTTGTATATAGTTTACTGTATCTTTAAATTAATCATTTGTTTGCATGGATTGTAGTTGCTTTTGCTTTTTCTGTTTTCACTAAACGTATTTGTAAATATTATATAAGGAATTTTTGGTTTGGTTTTTTTTGAATACATCTTTGAATAAAAATTTATTTTTTCCATAAAAAACGGTGTTGTTGTTATTTTAACCTCCCCTCGCTTCTCCCGATATACTGAATCAGTACCGCATTCAGTGGTGCCTCTTATAGGCCCCAACATTGTTTTTTTTTTTTTTTTTTTTTTTTTTTATGGAAAAAATAAATTTTTTATTCAAAGATGTATTCAAAAAAAACCAAACCAAAAATTCCTTATCCAATATTTACAAATACGTTTAGTCAAAACAGAAAGCAACTACAATCCATGCAAACAAATGATTAATTTAAAGATACAGTAAACTATATACAAAGATTAATTCTATAATGAAATGTTTATATTTCTGGAATGAGAAAGAAATTATGTGTTAGTGAATTTATATAGAAGTAGTTTTTAATGTGTCTGCTGTAAGTATGTGTAGTATGGTGTGTAAGAATGGAACAGAGAAGAAGGGAAATTTATTATATCTACCTTAAAATAAAGCGAGGAAGTTAAAATGGCAAAAAGATTGTTAAGTCAACAGAATGCTCTACACGAGCAACTCAAAGAATTGGCCGATACTTTGTCTAAAAAGACTCCCCAACAACTTAACAAAGGTATGCTCGATACATACCTAAAGTTGATAGATTCCGTATGGGATCAAATACAAAAGGGCCATATGCAAATAATTCAAAAAGATACATTAGAAGTGACCAGTGGCGTAGCGAGTGGCCGCGAAGACCGCGGCGCGGGGGGGCCCCCGGGGCTAGGGGCCCCGAACGTTATTAGCTTACTCAAAGTAACCGAAACAAAAAACTCAACGAATTGTCCGATCTTCGTAAAACTTGTTTGCGATACCCATGAAAATGTTGAAAAACACGCGGCAATGTTATAATTATCAAAAAGTTATTTAAACTAATAAAAGAAAATGTCAAAAGTAGTAAAGCGTCAAGAACGTCATTTTCTTGTTCAATTGAACAAACAAAGACTGTTATAAATGTTTGAAAATGGCTAAATTTACATTCAAACATTGTTGAAAATGGTCTAAAGAAGACGTGTGTAAAGTTTTAGGTCGGTTCGTTTGTTTAAACAAAAGTTATGAAGCAAAAATCAATTCTCCTCAAGTTTAGTGTACCTATACAGAGTATACCTGCAGACGGGACGCATCGCGACTCATTGTTTTATTTCATAATTGTCTTTGTTTGTTCAATTGAACAAGAAAATGACGTTCTTTGAAACGTACTACTTTTAACATTTTCATGGGTATCACAAAAAATTTTCACAACGATCGGACAATCCGTTAATGAACAACATCGGTTTAAACATTACCTGTAACAGTTAGTTCAGCTGAGCGCTCGTTTTCGAAATTAAAGTTAATTAAAAATTATTTGCGAAGTACCTACTATGTCACAAATGCGATTATCAGCTTTAGCGATGTTATCAATCGAATGTGAACGGGTTAAAAAACTTGAAATTGATCGAATAATAGAAGAGTTCGGAAGTAAAAATCTTAAACGGTCAACAAGATTTAATTTATCTAGTAAAACTTCTTAAATTATTAATATAGTACTGTACAAGATGGTTAAATACAATATTTTTTATTACTACGCATAAATAATTTTTTTTTTTTATTAATAACCGACTTTCCATTTTCCTTGCTTTAAGGGGGCCTCACGCTCACTGAGATTTTCGCGGGTGGGCCCCTCAACTCTCAGCTACGCCACTGGAAGTGACGGAATATATAACCAATAAAACATATTCTGATTCACAGAACTTGTACATAGATATAATCTCCAATATAAAAGAAATGTTAAACACGTTCGAAAAGGTAGAAACTTTCACACCTCAATCACCTACTCAAATCAGGTCTGAGGTTAAGCTACCCAAAATCTCCATTCCCAAATTTGGAGGATCTTACACAACATGGAGATCCTTCCATGACTTATTCAAATCCATTATTCACGAAGGGAAGGGACTTTCACGGGTACAAAAATTACAATACCTTAAAACATCAGTAACAGGCGAAGCTGAACGCCTACTTCGACAATTCGATGTTACTGACAACAATTACGAGAAGGCTTGGGAATTCTTACAAAAACGATACAATAACAAAAGAGTGTTAATAACCACTCATCTAACCACACTGTTTAATACAATCAGTATTAAAACAGAATCCGCACAAGCAATCAAGGCTCTATTAGACGAGACCGAAGAAAGCTTGCATGAGCTCCGCTGTTTAGGATCACCTACCGAATCATGGGACCCTGTTCTCATACATTTTCTAACCAAACGGCTCCCTGCTGAGACTCATTACAAATGGGAACAAGAGCAAGGAGACCGTACCGATCCACCCTCCTACAAAGAATTCGTCAAATTTCTAGAAGCACGATTCCGAACGTTAGAGGCGCTACACAATGCTCGACCAAGCATAGCTAAGGTCTCTCACAAGAGCACACGCTCATACTTTCTTACAAGCACCGCTTGCCCAAAATGCAAGTCGGATCATCCATTGCACAAATGCCCACAATTCCGGCAATTACCAATTAGCAATCGTCTAAACTTAGCAACAAAATTAGTAGTTTGTAAAAATTGCCTAAATCTTGGACATCCCACTAATGCTTGTAAAAGTCAGTACACATGTTATAAGTGTCAAAAGAAGCATCACACACTTCTACACATAGAATCCCAAAAACTGGGAAACCAAACCAATGGAGCACAACCAGCCTCCAACAAACCGGTCAAAAGCAAGTCAGATGATGCCGTGCTGGAACCTAAGGCGTTCTTTCATCGAAATCATCAAAGAGCACTACTTGCAACCGCAATAGTGAATATCCCCGACAAATTAGGGGAATTGCACTCCTTCCGAGCTCTAGTCGACTCGGGATCTCAAGTCTCATTCATTTCTGACAAAACAGTCAGAAAACTCCAGCTCCACAAGATTCCGGCAACCATGGAAATCATAGGACTGGGTAACACTCCAACCGCACGTGTAAAGTCGCAAGTCAATTTCACTTTACACTCAAACACCACCACGTTTAGAACTAATATAACAGCACTAGTTCTAAACAACATCACGGATAATACTCGGCCGCAATCAATAGATACGTCAAAGCTAACGTATCTATTAAACTTAAATCTAGCCGATCCTGGTTTCGCTACACCCGGCTCCATCGATTTACTCATTGGAGCAGACATTTTCGCACAAATCATCGAAAATGGCGTCATAAAGGGCAGTAACGTACAACCTACGGCTCAAAATACGCAGCTTGGGTGGATCCTCATGGGCAGTTTAAGAGATAATTCACTCAGCCCAAAGGCTTTCACTATTCAAGCTCATAACACTGCAAACCTTAATGAGCAGTTACGTCGGTTCTGGGAACAGGAAGAAGTATCCAGCACTATTATCCACCCAGACGACAAAAGATGTGAAGATATTTATCAAAAAACACATCACCGTTTACCCAACGGACAATATCAAGTCCAATTACCCTTTCGGGCCTCTAACGGCCCCGAACTCGGTAACTCTCGACACCTAGCAGTGAAACAGTTCCTCCAGCTAGAGAAAAGATTTGAGAAAAATCCCACTCTCAAAATGAATTACAAAAACTGCATAGAAGAATATCAAAATCTTCGTCAGTTGATAGAAATACCTAACACTGACCTCACACATTATTATCTCCCACACCACGCCGTGATCAAAGAGAGTTCCACTACCACTAAGGTGCGCATTGTTTTCAACGCATCAGCCAAGACCTCTAACGGAAAATCATTAAACGAACAATTGCTTGTAGGACCGACTATTCAACCTACATTAGCTGTGTTTTTTTGCAGAAGATTAAAAAAGATCTTAAGATCAGATCTTGGTTTTACATTAATCACACCAACAACTCAAGATCTGAATCGAAATACAGATGTTGGATGCAAATCTCCAAAGATCTAGAATTTAGTTCCAAATTTGACTTCGAGAGGGATTTTTTTTATTTGGAGAAGTTGGTAGTCGGGATTGACATTTAACTAAAAGACAACACAGTTGTCAAAAAGAAGCTCGTTCGGTTTTTAGGAAATTAGGTTTCTCTTCGTAAATCTGCCCCCGAATTTAAAACATAGTGATTCCATAAGTCCATGAGTTCTCTCTCAGCAGCCGAACCGAATAGACACACCAAGGGCAGAAAGCTAAAAGGGCATCACGTGTTAATCCTGTTAAATTTGTGTGTGAGAAGCAGTAAATTTATTCAGAGTTCTAAAAATTGATTGTGTCTGATTGCGTGCTTAGCAAGGTAAGTGAGCTTGGCTTCTTGTTAGGAAATCTTGTGTAATTGTTAATAAAGTAAAAGGAAAAAAAAAGATTTGTAAGACAGATTTCGGTGGCTGTACCGCATTAGGAAGACGCCAGGTAGCGGCTCTAATACCGTTACTACAGTTAAGTGCTTAGGATTTTTGTTAATTCGGTTTCCTTCTTTTATTGGAAGAAGCCTATACTGATTTGTTTTCAGTATTTTAATTTGTAGCTTTTGACCAGCGTATTTCTTGTTAGATTGCCGTTGTACTGACGAAAGACTAAGAAAAGCGATCAACACGTGGTCAGGTAATTTTAAGGTTGTTTATACCTGTTGAGTTCATCGTTTCATGGGGATAACTAATATGCCGAGGAAAAGACAAAACGCAAACAAACCGCATTCTTGTGGGGCTAAATTAGACGGGAAATTGAAAGGACCATGCTCAAAAAAAATTAAGGTTGTTGAGGAGGAAGAAAAAGAGATTTTGGGGTGTAAAGGTTCTGCAGAAGGTGGGGCAGTGGTGGAGCCGGAAGCGTAATGTAATGAATTTTTCGTTGAAAATATCTTTTGTCTTTGACCTAAGGATGCCAAAGATTCGTCCTTGGAGGATGATCATTAAACTGGTTTAGTAATAGGTGCCTGATTCTGTGTGGTATGCCTTCTAATCTCTGGTACAGTCCCCACTCACCTGTAAAGTATTAATCTTTTTGCTGAAACTAAATTTGTAATAATGAAATGGAGTGCACATTTGCTGTTTTGCGGTTCTAAGTTTGGTCACCATCTGGCCTCTGTCTGCGGAGCTTATATGTCTTTCCTTTTACTCTAAGTTTTTGTATTTTGATTAGCTTAACTTGTGATCTTTATATGACAAAAGGTATATTTTTACTTTGCAATTCTATTGACAAGAGTTAAATAGTTATATAAGCCAAGCTCACTTAATATTTGACAAATTTAATTTGAAAATGCTTCTCATTTTTCTTTTCCTCATGTTCTGCGTTTTTCGTGATGTCCCTTAAAATTGCCTGGGTGAAAAATAAATAGTCGACCTGAAAGATTAAAAAAGAAGAGAGAGTTCCTTGACAGAAGTTCTTGTTGGCACTTGCTTGGCCCCACAAAAACACTTACCTCACACTTGAAATGGTTTTACAAAACAAGACATTGGTCAATGTGGCTTAAGTTGCCGTGACCAAAAAGTTCACCTTTGGTGAAGCCCTTGTGGCAGACTAAAAACAACAACAAAACAACAACAACATAAGTCCATAAGTCGCAAATAAAGTGAATTGAATTGAATTGAAGCTCGTTCGGTGACGACCAAGAACAGAAATGGGGGACACGAAGCCGTAAGTAAAATCAAAATACTTAAATTTACATTAAAGCAAGCAATTATCTTTCATAGATATAGAAGGATATGGGAAATTGAAGAGACGAAAGCATTTTTGCGCGCATATGCAGCACGGAAGGAAGAGTTTTCTCATGCGAGAAAAAAAAAATATGCGATGCACAATGTTTTGGAGGACTTAATAGCCCAAGGAGTACTCGTAAGTTTTAAACACAAATATATTTAACCCATTCGCAAATAAATAAAATAAACCCTTTGAAAATACGTATATGAAATTGCTTTGCTTGTAATTTTAGAAACAACCAACAACAGTAGAACTGCTTCATTCCAAGTTCAGAAATTTAATAAGAGCCTATAAAACTGCTAAAGACAATGAAAAAAAAACAGGAACATCTCCCAGTTTTGCTCCTTTCGAGGATATTATGGACGAAATTTTTGGAGATATGCCAATAATAAGCAACAATCATACTCTCCATTTATGCGGGACGCTCACAAAAGCTTTGAAAGTACCAAACTCCAATGCAGAAATCAACAGTACGAGTAGCAGAAGCAGCTCCAGTCACAGTTTCCCGTTTTCACCAGTTTCAAACTCCAATGCAGAAATCAACAGTACGAGTAGCAGAAGCAGCCCCAGTCACAGTTTGCCGTTTTCACCAGTTTCAAACTTCAATGCAGGAATCAACAGTACGAGTAGCAGAAGCAGCCCCAGTCACAGTTTGCCGTTTTCACCAGTTTCAAACTCCAATGCAGAAATCAACAGTACGAGTAGCAGAAGCAGCCCCAGTCACAGTTTGCCGTTTTCACCAGTTTCAAACTCCAATGCAGAAATCAACAGTACGAGTAGCAGAAACAGCCCCAGTCACAGTTTGCCGTTTTCACCAGTTTCAAACTCCAATGCAGAAATCAACAGTACGAGTAGCAGAAGCAGCCCCAGTCACAGTTTGCCGTTTTCACCAGTTTCAAACTTCAATGTAGGAATCAACAGTACGAGTAGCAGAAGCAGCCCCACTCGCAGTTTCCCGTTTTCACCTGCTCGTGCAGGAAGGAAAATAAATTATAAGGAGGAGTACTATCAAAAAAAATTAGAGTCTATGGAGAAAAAAAATGAGACAAAATGGGAGATGTTCCGTCTAATGGAAGAAGCCAAAGAAAGGAGACATAAAGAATCGGAAACCAGGAGAGCTGAAAAACTAGACCTTATAAGAAAATTTTACAATAATAATGTGTAATATTTTTCGAATCGGGCCCTATTACGAATATCGTCATTTCTGCGAACGAATCGTTCGAAAAGAGCTTAAAAAGGCCCTTTTTCGGTAAAAATTCCTTGATAAAGTTTCAAAATTCTCATAAATTCATTTCAGTATCCTTTGATTTCAAATAATTTTTTGGTCAAAGTGGTTCAAATAAGTCGATCGAAAGTCAAAATAATTCGATTGGATTTTTCTAATCGAATCACTTTAACACCTTGAAAGAACAAATTAATTTAAATCAAAGGTTACTGAAATGAATTTATGATAATTTTGAAACTTTATCAAGGAATTTTTACCGAAAAAGGGCTTTTGTTCTTTTCGATCGATTCGTTCGCAGAAATGACGATATTCGAAATAGGGCCCTTATTATAGCTGCGTTTTTTTCGTGTCTCCAGAACAAAACGAAAGTTTATATTTCAGATTAATTTTTGACTTAAAAGTGGATAGAAGTCATTGCAATTTGATGTTTTTTTTTAGAAAACTTAAATTTTTTCCTGAAGGTTATTCATGTTTAATTTCACATCCAAGCAAAAGCTTTTGTTCTGGAGGCATGAAAAAAACGCAGCTAATATCCTGCCTTTAATATATGTATATACAGTGCTGCGTCAAAATTTAGGATCAGATGAATTTAAAGTAAACTCATATTTCTAAAACCTTTTATTCAAATATGATGAATTATTGATCGATTTTATGGAATATTTGATTATTATATTACCTTCTAAATAACCATATGTGTATCTACTTGAAACTCAGTAATACTTACAATTATCTACTTTGCTCAGAAATAAAGCCAGTTTCATTTAATTAATGTTAAGAAGACTTCAGCAAAAAGATTCATTTCAAGATGTAATAAAATTTTTATTTACCAAATATGTAAACAATTTTTCTCTTCGATCGTACATATGTCCGTTACCAGTTCCATTTATTTGATTCCACTCCTCGTTTTCTTCAATCCGAATATCTACTTCATCGTTTTGCAATATACATATATTATGTAGAATGCAGGCACAGGCAATTAAATTTGTAACAAAATTTAAATGAACTAGTTCATTGAAATGTAAAAGTCTTCTAAATCTTGTTTTGAGAAGGCCAAATGCATTCTCAACAACTATTCTCGCAGATGAAATCATGCGGTTGAATTGTCTTTGTTGGTCTGACAGCGAGCCATTATCCTTATAAGGCGGAATCAGCCACCTTTTTAAAGGATATGCAGAGTCTCCTATAATGAAAGTATTTGGAGGGAAGATATTTAATTCACTTTCCTCCGCTCTCCTGAATAATGGCGATCTACGTAGAACTCGGCTATCGTGAAGGGATCCCGGTTCACCGCAATAAATATCCGTAAATTTTTTGGTATGATCCACAACAGCTTGTAAGTGCAGGCTGTAAGAATGCTTCCTGTTGAAGTAAGACTCCTTGTGTTCTCTCGGCGCTTTAATACGTATATGTGAGCAGTCAATTGCTCCAGCAATCCCTGGAATCCTATATTTTCTTTCAAATGATGATGTTGTTTTCTTCATTTCATCTTCTTCAGGCCATTTCAGATAATTATGTCCGATAGAAATCAGCCATTCGGAAACTCTCAGAACAACTGATCTGGCAGAAGATTTGCATACACCGAACAAATTTCCTATTTGTCTGAAAGTCTCAGTATTTGCAATGTACCAAATAAATATGAGAAGCTCCTTTTTTGGTCCTATGCGTGAACGTCCACCACCTGTTGTTGACGGCACACCTTCGTAGTTGCGATAGATATCTTTAAAAAATCGCTGAAATTAGTCAAATTTTTAATAATTCTCCGTTTACTTTACCCAACAATAAATTAAAAGTTTGACGTTCCAAACGAAAGTGTCTTTTAAAGTCACTGTTGCTGTAATTTTCAATGGTTTCACAAAAGTTTGTGATGCCGACATGCTTTTCTGCATTGCTATCCTCTGAATCGTCGGAATCTGACGAACTGGAGAAAAGAAGAAACAAATCCGTGGGTTCGTCACTATCTTCTTCAGAATCAGAAGATTCTACTAGCATCTACATATGTAAATAAAATAATATTGGCCGTTCATTAATTTAAATTACTTACCTCAAAAATTTCCTCTGCGTTCATGACTAATTGAATTCAATTCAATTCAATTTATTTGCGACTTGATGTACAATGGTGGTTTACAATTATTGGTATCACTATTATACTTTCAGGGGGCAGATTTACAAGAGAAACTTATCTTACAAATGTTCAATTCAATTCAATTTATTTGCGATTGACAAATGACAACAGCTGACGAAAGCTGTCATACTCATCCAGCAGTGCTACCAACGTTTAAAATTAATTTTGTACAAGATTCACATCGTTTTTTTGCATACATATCTTGATCTTCCGCAAAAAAACACAGCTATTATGGGCAATACTACTTCGTTGGCGACAGCATAAATTCGCCATCTCGGCAGACATCGAGAAAATGTACAGGATGATACAGCTAGATCCTGAACATCAACATTTCCAAAGGATCATATGGCGAGATAACCCAAAGGAGCCTTTAAAGGACTACCAGCTCACCACTGTGACATTTGGGTGTGCATCGGCCCCGTTCCTTGCTATTAGGACACTTCAACAACTCGCAACAGACGAGGAAAATAATTATCCCGAAGTGGCCAAGGTAATACGTAACGACTTCTACGTCGATGACCTATTAACTGGAGCACACGATATCTCTTCGGGTATCAAACTCCAGCAGCAGTTAAAATCAGTCTTAGCTCTGGGTAATTTTAACTTACGGAAATGGACTGCTAACCACTCAGATCTACTTCAAGGTGTATCAATGGAAGATAAGGAAATTACCAATCCTCTCGATCTCTCCATCAATGAATGTATAAAAACTTTGGGCATCAAATGGTATCCAACCACTGATGAATTCTCATTCAACCTCAATATGAAACCATCCAAATCATCATACACCAAACGAGTAGTATTATCTGAAGCGGCATCTCTATTCGCCCCATTAGGATGGTTAGCACCATATGTCATTACAGCCAAAATATTCATACAGAAGTTATGGCTTCTAGGACTAGACTGGGATGAAGAAATTCCTATTCATCTAGCAAATGAATGGAAATATTTCAGAGAAGACCTAACCAACATCACAAAGGTAAAAATACCCAGGTGGAGCTACTACTCTCCAAATTTACTAAAAAGCGAACTACATGGTTTTTGCGACGCCTCAATCAAGGCCATGTCGATGTCTGTGCGAATAATTATAGGGAAGTGGTCGCTCCCCTCTAGGTATTCGTGTGTTTGCCAAGTCAGTCTTGGTGCTAAGGTGGGGGAGGCTATGGTGATGTCTATGTGTGAAGAGTGACCCGTCCCTGAAAAAAACGTTGGGCATTCTGTGTTTAGGACACATAGGTTTTGGTCTTCGATCCATTTGGCCACCTTTCTTCCCCTTCGACACCAACGCTCCGAGCCCCATATGGGACTATGGGCGTTGAAATCGCCACCATAGATGGTGTTAGTAGGAAGTTGGTTGGACAATTCGACTAGTTCTGATGTGGCGACCTCTATTGGGTTCTCCAAATAGATGGATGCTACCGTTAATTTGTTGCTGGTTTCCAGCGACACCGCACATGTTGTGAGGGGGCTGTTGATGTTGAGTTGGGTGGCAGGGATGGAGAGGTGGACGAGAACGGCCACGCCCCCATGCCTGTGTTCCCTTGAGGTGTTGTACCCAAAGCATTTGTAATTTCCCAGTCTTTCTGGGATTTCCTCATTTTTGAGGTGTGTTTCCTGTAGGGTGATGATTTGAGGTTTGTAGCGAGCTATTAGTATGTCTAAACCTGTACGGTTGCATGCCAAGTCGCGAATGTTCCATTGCAGGATGGATAAATTTTTTATTGTTCGGAGTTGAGGGTTTGTGTTTGGATTAGAAATCTGCATGGCTGTGCTTATTCCCCTGATTGATCAGAGAAGATAGACACGCTCATGCCGTCGTCCGATGTCTCTTCTTTTCTGGCGGTTTTTTTATGGGCTGTTTTAGATTTTTTAGTTGATTTGGTAATTTTTCCGGATTTTCTAGTATTTGGTGTTTTCGAATCGGGGGTGATGCTAATTGTTCCTGAATTTACAGTTGGGGTTTTTTGTATGGTGGCATTCGGGGACAATTGATTGGTGTTTACCGGTGTGGATGTTATATGTTGTAGGGTAATTGGCGGGTTTGTTGTTGTGGTAGGGCTGGTGTTTGTGTTGTTGGTGGGGGGGAAGGTTAGTGGGGGGGCTTGTTTCGTTGTTTCTGTGTTTTCAGTCGTAGGTAGTGTAGTTTTGTGTGTAGGTGTTTGTGTGTTGGGTCCTTTTTGGATGATTTTGTCGTTTTGTTCCTCTGTGGTTGTAGTGGCGCTTACCTTTGGGGTGGACGTACCGGATGGTGATGCCGTTGTGTTGTTCTGTGGTGCGATGGGTGTTGTGTTTTTGGTGGAGGTAGAGCTAGCTACTGCCGAGTAGGAGGGGCCAGTGTGTGTTTTGTAGATTGCATAGTATTCTTTCCTGGCTTCATACATACTGCATTTTCTGGTAGTTTTTATTTTTAGAATCTCCTTTGCTTTGAGGAATTTCGGGCAGTCCCGGCTTGTGGAGGCGTGGGAGTCCGTTTGGCAGTTAACACAGTATTTGCCTAAACACTCGTCGAGAGGGTGGGGGGATGGTTTTCCACATGAGCCGCAAGTCTCGGTCGTCTCCTTACACCACTTGGCCGTATGCCCGAGCTTTTGGCAGTGTTTACACTTCATGGGTAAGGGGAAGTATTCTTTTACTGGATAGTTGATCCAGGGTCCCTTTACCAACGGCGGGATTTTGTACGCATTGAACGTCAGGATGAGTAGTCCTGTGGGAATGCGTTTTCCGGGCTCGTCTCCTGGTTTGGTAATTTGGGTAACCTCCGTTACCCCTTGCTCCTTTAGTCCCTCTAGGATTTCGTCCTGCGTCATTTCTCGAAAGTCGTTAGAGTAAATAGTTCCTTTAACGCTATTTAGGGTGGAGTGCATCTCAATTTTAACTGGTATGTTGGCAATACTTTTTGTTTTAAGGAAGAAATCTGCTACTCTGCTGCTGTCGACTAGCAGTAGAAGGGCCCCATCTCTTAGGTAGCTAGCCTGGTGAATTTGGTGGAGATAGCGTCCATCCCTTTGCGAACAGCAAATTGATTGTAGCTTTTAAGTGGTTTTTTGTCATCCTGAGCTTGTATCACGATGAATTTTGGGTGATCATTGCTGGCTGTTATTGCTGGGATTTTTGGTGCTAGAGTGGGGAAGAAATCGATTGGGTCTGCTTTGGATCGTTTGACCCCAGCTTTGGGTTTTTTCGCGCTCATTATTGGTAGACCACTGAAACTGTTTGCGCTTGCAGAGCCAGACGCCATGTTCGCCGTTTTCGTCAGGCCGCGGCCTGTCACCACACGCACTTTCCTTGAAAAACCAAACTCTCAAAACACTTGTTTTTGTTTATTATTCTAAGTCTCTGTCTTAGTTTTTTAATCTAATTGTCACTTTGAAGGGGAACCCCTCGACAGCTGATGGCTGTCAGGCAGCCTGGGCCCGTTTCCCGCGCTTTCCCTGACGGCTTCTGGAACTTCCACCAAGTCCGAAAATTCCCGATAGCGGGCGAAAGCTCCCGCAGGATAAAAATGGCCCGGGGGGCGCGAACTTCGAAAACTCTGCACTCCGCAACCGCAAACTACTAAACTCGCCAAAATACTTTAGAAACACGCTGAGAATCTCTCTAGTAGTCTGGTCCTTCCCACTACCGATCGCAGACTGTAGACAAGACTGCAAACAGTCAAAGATTCTCCTCAACAAAGTTGACCGAGAACTAAGCAAATGGCTGATGCAGTGCAGTAGGGGTGTTGTCAGCCTAGCGCTCAGTGTCATTACTGGACACTGCAGGCTGAACAAACACCTTCACAACATGCACATTAGTCAGACGCCATTGTGCAGATGTGAACGCGAGGAGACAATCGCCCACGTTCTCTGCGATTGGCCCCTCTACTTCAAAGCAAGGGCCGAGATACTCGGCGCTCAAATAGTAGCCAAAAGTGAGCTACAAACGCTGAAGCTGCCCACAATCCTGAGTTTCGGTCGACGAACTAAACGTCTTACGGCTCACGAAGGGCAACTAGATTAAAATTGATGACAGACCTTCAACTGAGGTACGTACAATGGGCCACATTTTCTAAGTACAGGGTTATCACGCCCGCCTCCTGAAATCTACATCTACAATCTACATCTAGGCATGACTAAGTTTATTATAAAATCTAGCAAGGTATGTAAAAGCTGACTATGTCTTAAATACTATTTTTCCAAAATAATAATTCTTTATTATATATTTTTTTTTTTACAAATTAGGTGCTAATTAGATGTAATGAATTATATACTATTGTATAAACCCAAACTTTTTAGAAGGCCAACGAGTTCTGCCGGGTTGGAGGGGTTAAGGAGGTCTGTTAGGGGAGGTAATGTTCCGCCAAAGTACTCTATGGTTTTCGAACACTCAGACAGGACATGCTTGATGGTCAGGTTTTTTTTGGCACGTTAAGCAACGTGGTTGGGGTGCTCTTTGGGTGATGTAGCTGTGAGTGAGTCTGGTGTGGCCCACCCTCACCCTGAAAACTTAAAACCTTCTTCCCTCGAAATGTCGGTTGCATATTTGGGAGTGTCGGTTTTCGACCAGTGCAATTTTAGGAAAGTTGTTTCTTTACTCCAAGCTTCATCCCGCCTTGCGAGGAAGGCTTTCAGCCCATTTCTAATTATGAAGGAGGCCATTGGTGGAGTAACGACTTTTTGTTTGAGAGCCTCCGCTGATTTGGCAGCGCTGTCCGCCTCTTCGTTACCAGTGACACCAATGTGCCCAGGGACCCAGTGAATTTTTATTTTGCCTTTAGCTGCTCGAATTTGATCTTGGACAAACCTGACGAAGGGTTCTTTTGGCTGTGGGTTTTTAAGGTCATTTAGGGCCGCTAAGCAGTCCGAAAATATTAGAATTTCGACTTGCTGTCCAATCCCAAATTCTATCGCCTTCCAGAGGGCGAAGAATTCTGCTTCATAGACGGATGAGTTTTCAGATAAGTGGAAAAGTTTTTTGGATATGACCCGGTTCTTTTTCCTGACGATATAAGCTGCGGTGGTATTTTTATCCGTTTTGGATCCATCCGTATAGATATTTAACCCGTTTTTATTTGAAGCTAGGGTTTTTGCATGGTTGGCTCGGAGCTCGTTGACCGAAGTGTTTGCTTTCTTTGCATTGGAAACACAGATGGCGTTGGCCATGCTAGAGTGTGGGTCTTGCAGCGAAACAAAATTAAGTGCGGCTGGGCTGGGCAAGTTGCTGATTATGTTTTTAATGAGATTTAGCGCTCCCTGAAGGGCTGACGTCGATCTTTTGGTTGCGGCTTGGTACGTACTTCTCGTGGGGAGTGTGTCTGCTTCATGCATGGCTTTGAGAGTGTTATGGTGGGGTTTCAAGGGATCAAACCAATTTTTTCCTATTATTTTAGCCCTGGCCTTGTTGGCCCTATCGACAATTGGCAAGCATCCTCCTTCTACCCAAAGGGCTCGGCTGGGGGTGGTTTTGAGCGCCCCGAAAGCTGTTCTGAGGACCTTATTGATTTGAACCTGGATTTTTGTCAGGTTAGCTATGGTGGTATTAGCATATATGGATAGTCCATAATTGGATATACCTTCCACTAAAGTTCTCGCAATCCTTACGGCTGCGTGAACTGGAACACTTTGCGGCAATTGCCCTGGTGAGATTGCTTATTTTAGTTATTTTATCTGCAACCATGGAGCAATGTTGGGTCCATCGCAAGTCTTTAGCGAAAGTTAGTCCTAAAATCCTTAGGCTGTTTTTAATGGGGAATTTGATGTCGCCAATGTCGATTTTGTTAGGCGGAGGTCGTCTTTTCCTGCAAAAAATTATGGCTTCAGCCTTGTCCATAGGAACAATTGCCCCAGTGTCATATTCCCATATGGCAATCGCCGCGACTGCTCGCCGTAATTCATCTGCCGGTTGGTCAGAGTGCGAAGTTAGAATGATGTTGTCCGCGTACACAAGGGTCTTCAGATCATTTATTTCCTTTAATCTACTGATCAAGGGAAACATGAAAATATTATACAGGATTGGCGAGAGGGGAGAGCCTTGGGGGAGAATGTTTTCTGTGGGCCATTTCACTGATGTGATGCCATTGACCCGTACCTGAATGGAGCGAGCAGTTAAAAAGTTTTGGATTAAAAGGACAAAATTTTTTTCGAAGCCCCAGTCCTGCAACTGTTTGGTAACGACGTCTCTGCGCACTCTGTCGTAGGCTTTTTCAACGTCTGCTGCAAGCAGAAATGTTTTCTTACGAGCCGCCATGGAGGACATTATCCGGGACTCGAGTTCCAGGAGGAGCGAAGTGGTACCTCTGGACCTTCTGAAACCGTGAATCTCTTCCGGGAAAATGGGCTCCAGATGGCTTGCAAGTCTGCGGGCCAGGATCTTCTCGAACAAGCGAGACATAACCGGTAACAGGGAAATGGGTCGTAGGTCCTTTGGAGAAAAGGACTGCCCAGTAGGCTTATTCCGTTTATGGATTGGCACTAGTATGGCGTTTTTCCAGACGTGGGGGACTACCCCTTTCTCAAGAATGCTATTATATAGGGAGCACAGCCTCTCCTTTAAGGAGAGGGGTGCCTCTTTTAACATTCGATATGTGACCCTATAATGGCCTGGCGCTGAAACCTTACAGGTGCTAAGCCTGGAGCTTAGCTCTGAGAAGGTTATGTGGTAGGATAAATTGCGCCGAGGCGCGGTTGGAATTGAAGTTTCCACATAAGACCAAGACTGTTTTCTGTTAATTTGGTCACTAGAGAAGGTGTCGTCGCTGGAATATTTGGTCCATTCTTGGGCCAGATGGTGGGATATGGCCATAGAGTCCGTAAACGTGTGCCCATTTACGGTCAAGTTGACAATGTTATTTGAGGTTCTGCTGCCTGCTGTTGCTTTGACCCGTCTCCAAGCGTCAGTTAGGTTTGTTGAGGTGTTGATGTTTTGGGCGAAGGTTGCCCAAACACATTGTTTAGCCTCTTTAATCGCTTTTTTGGCAATTGCGGCATTTCGTTTGTAAGCTATTAAATTAACAGTGATGGGTGCCTTTGAAATTTTTTCCATACACTATTACTGCAGCGAATTTTCAGAATTATTTCGTTGTTAATCCAAACGGGTTGCGAAGGTGGGAGGGGTTTAAGAGTGGGCATGCTGCTCTCAGAACTCGAGTTAACTGGGCCGCTTCCCTATTGATGTTGATGGATGGTGTGCGCTGTGATATTTCCGTTTCCAAGACCTCTCTGAAAGTGTCCCAGTTAGCCAAACTTTCCACATATCTGTGTTGTGTTGCGTTTTTGGCCACCCCGAAATGTGAATGGATTACAATTGGGAAGTGGTCGCTTCCTTCGGTGTTATCGTGTATTTCCCAGGAGAGGCTTGGGGCTATGTCTGGCGGGGCTAGGGTAAGGTCAATGTGGGTGAGTGATCCAGAGCCTGACAGAAATGTGGGTGAACCCGAGTTCAGGATGACTAGTGGGCAGTTCTCGACCCAATTCGCTACCTGTCTACCTCGGCGGTTCCAACTGGGTGAGCCCCAAATGGGGCTGTGCCCATTGAAATCGCCGCCGTAAATGGCCGAAGGGGGAAGCTGGTCTGACAAGCTCTCCAGATCCTGGTTGGAAATATTGGTTCCGTTCTCCAGATACACAGAAACGAAAGTAAGCGGTTTGGATGTTTGGAGCGTTGCGGCACACGCCGCTAGGGAGCTAACAATAGGGATTTGTACTGCTGGAGTTGATTCGTGGACTAGAATTGCCACACCTCCATGCCTAGTTTTTCCCTGTTGTTGAAACCAAAAAAACGGTATGGTCCCAAACGCACCGGTTCTTCGTCTTTAATTAGGTTAGTTTCCTGTAGTAGGATAACCTGTGGGTGGTATTTGTGTATGAGGAGTTGCAAATGGGGTAAATTGCTATAGTACCCTCTCATATTCCATTGCAGGACTCTGATATCCCGCGTGGAACTTGCGGAATTCATCTAGTGCTTAATTTTATTTTATTTATTTTATTTTATTTACAAATTCATCAAATATCTGACTACTGAGGATAGAAAAGAAACTAAGAGAGCAGACTCTTCAACTGGGCTTTACTAAGGTTAAAGTCTATGCAATCCTTATAATAAAAGTTGAAAAGCCGCGACATTGAGGGTATTGGCATGTTCATACCGTAATTTGTGCGATGGTAGGAGACATGGAGGAAGTCAGAACTTCTCAGTGAACGAGAGGGAACTGAAATACTAATGTTGTCTAGTAATTCGGGGGAATTGATAGAACCTTGAAGCAGATCGAGGAGGAAGGTTGTTTTAGATATTTCACGCCTCTTTTCAAGACTCGTCAGGCCAACCAGCTTCAATCTGTCCAGGTAAGGAGGCAGGTTGAGAGGGTCACTCCAAGGTAAGTTCGCGAGAGCGAATCGTAAGAATCTGCGCTGAACAGATTCCACCCGCCTTATCTCAGAGGACTGATATGGAGACCAGACTGGGCAAGCGTATTCGAGGATGGGTCTTACTAGAGCGCAGTACAGCTGCTTGCAAATATAAGGATCGCAAAATTCGCGTGACCATCTCTTCACAAAACCCAAAGCCGCGTTGGCCTTAAGTACAACAGAATCGATATGATCAGCGAAAGTGAGTTTGGAATTAAAGATAACGCCTAAATCTCTGCATTTGTCAAGTCTAGTTAATGAACGTCCACCTACCTCGTAGACGAAAGTAAATGGTTTTTTATTACGGGCAAAGGACATAACCGAGCACTTAGAAATATTTAACGGTAGGAAATTGCGATGACACCAGGTGTTGAAAAATGTCAAGTCAGAATTAAGCCCAACACAGTCAGAGGAGCTGCTAATGACGCGGAAGATTTTTGCGTCGTCAGCGTAGCATAAAATGTTAGAGTGAGGTAAAGCGGTGTTGATGTCGTTTATAAATATGATAAAGAGTAACGGGCCGAGGTGGCTGCCCTGAGGGACTCCCGATTCAATTTTGACCTCCCTAGATAGAGAAGATCTAAAAATGACTCGTTGTGAGCGGTTGCGCAAATAAGACGATAGCCATTTCACAAAAAGAGCAGGGAACCCCAGAAGTTTAAGCTTGTACAGGAGAAGCTGGTGATTTAAACGGTCGAAAGCCTTACTGAAGTCTGTATAAATACAGTCGACTTGCTTGCCATGCTCGAGGGTTGAGGTACAAAAATTTGTAAATTCCACTAGGTTAGAAGACGTCGATTTACCTCTACGGAAACCATGTTGAAAGGAGCTAAGGAAGGGCTTAGAGTGAAAGTATAACGCATCATAGATGAGAGATTCGAATAATTTCGCAAAGCACGGTAAATTAGCAATAGGTCTGTAATTAGAAATGTCGTCCCTTCTTCCCTTTTTGTGTAATGGCAGAATGAGCGACGTTTTCCACATAGAGGGGAAGATACCAGATTGAATAGATAAATTAAATAAATAACAAAGAACGGGAGACAAAGACAACCCACATCTCTTAATAACAGACGCAGGAACACCGTCGGGCCCAGAAGAAAAGCTTTCCGCTAAAGAAGCTATCTTTGACAAAATAGATGCTTCGTCAAGCAGTAGGTTCTTCATCTGGAGAGAGGTAGGTGGAAGTTTGGTCAAGTCTTTAAAATCATTAAAGCTAAAATCACAGTTAGTTTTAGAGAATGCAGTTTCAAAAAAGTCGCTAAAAAGGTTAGCTGTCGTCAAGGGGTCGTTACTCAGCGTATCTATGTAGAAAAGGGAAGTAGGGAAACCGTCCGAGTTACGTTTGGAATTGACAAACTTCCAAAACATTTTAGGCTCCCTACGTAGAAGACATTTAGTGCGATCCACATACTCTTTATAGGCAGACTCGGAGCTTGACATAAAACGAGAATGAAGCTCAGAATACAACGCATAGTCCTCGTCGCTCTTAGAAGCACAAAACCTTCTCCATGCCTTGGATTTCTGATTCTTTAAGTTCCTAAGGTAGCTGTTGAACCACGGCTGGCGAGTAAAGTGAGTTTTACGATCAGAAATAGGAACACATACAGAGAAACAATCAAAAAGTCGGTTATAAAAGGATTGCATAGCCCTGTCAATATCGGTTTCACTTAAAACGTTAGACCAGTCGCAATCAGCAATTTTGGCATTGAGAGATGAAAAGTCAGCTCGCTTAAAGTTAAAGAAGTAGTCAGTACTTCCGACAAAGTTCAAATTACAGTCTTCGGTAGAAAATACAATATGAAGGGCCGGATGATGCGAATATTCCGGAAGAATGGGCGCACCGCATCTTCTTACAGTAATGTGATCCGGATCGATGCAGAAAACTAGGTCCAGGGATTTGCCGAAATCGTTTGCTACGCCACAGACCTGTGAGAGCCCAGACGAGAGAATGCCGTCAATGAATCGCGGAGCAAAACCAGATCCCAGTTGGCGCGGGAGGAGGCAGTTCTCCTCTTGAGAGGAAGTCCAGTCAATCAGCGGCAAATTAAAATCACCGACAATCATAAAATCGTCCACTGGAGAGTGTCGTCATCAAGTGTTAAATGGAGTGTGTCAAGGATTTGTATGTGTCCGGTGATGTGTTGGGAGGAATGTATAGAGTAAGTAAGATGATGCTCTTGTGCTGGAGTTTGATAGTCAAGCAGATCGCCTCCACGCCCGGAGGAGAGAGAAACGCTAACGGTGTACAGGCGATGCCGCAGCGTACGGCGCAAAGTACACCACCCCCAACAGGTGCATCAACAGCAGTCAGGTGTCGATCCCGACGATAGACTTGAAACTCGTCCGTGTTGAAGAGTTCTGCATCAAATATTTTTCCGCATAGCCATGTTTCGGTAAAGCATATCACGTCGAAGCCGGACTCAGATGAAGATACGAAGAGTCGTGCAGTCTTTGATCGGAGCCCAGTTACATTGGCGTAGTAGAGGGAGAGGTTGCCTTTGAGTTTTTGAACTAGGGGGAGCTGCGGTTTTGATCCTAGGTTACCTTATATCCTTTAAAATGCAGAACTTGTTTGTTAGTGAGTAAATTGACGGAGTATTATTTTTCCTCCCCGGATATATAACAGACATTTTTGCTATTCATCAGCACTTGAGAGAGACGTGAAAGGGCTAGCTGTGTAGGCGCTCTCAGCGTCCGGAGTCTCTTCCGTGTCCATGACCTCATCAGGGTGGGTTTCCGGATTGTCGGTCAAGGTAAGATCGATTGAGGTGTCTGAGGGGGGGATGGTAATTTTGTTTGGGGGGATTGATAGGTTAGCAGGGTTTGTGGTGTGGGCCTCCAGTTCCAGGAGTAGAGACGTTGTCCCATGAAACTTGCGGAAGCCGTGGAGGCTTTTGGGTAGCACCGTTTGTATTAGGTCGGCCAGACGTCTTGCCAGTATTTTTTCTAATAGTCGGGACATACAGGGGATTAGGGAGATCGGCCGAAGGTCTCGGGGGGTAGGAGGGCCGGTTGTTGACGAATTCCTTTTAGGGATGGGGATTTGAATAGAGCTTTTCCACACGTGTGGGAAAGTTCCCCCTGATAAGATGCTATTGTAGAGATCCGTGAGTCTCTCCTTGAAGGAGAGAGGGGTCTCTTTGAGCATCTTATAGGACACCTGATCATGCCCAGGCGCAGATCCCTTACACTTATAATAATAATAATAATAATAATAATAATAATAATAATTTATTGTAATGTGGTACAACAGGAACAAAGTTTCTTTATAAATGTACCTAAACCAACGGAAAAAAAATTTATCTAAGTTACTAAGACTAAAATTAGTTAATTTTAAGAGAAATATAGAGTACGAAAAAAGGAAAGAAAAAAAAGAAAAAAAAACAAACAGAGTTATATAGCAATTAAAATGAAAACAAATAAGCAAGAGTAAGGAAGCGGTATACGACGTGTATTACTAACTAGAATAGAAAGTCCTGATCTAAATATGCACATCAAGATGTATCTGTAAATGTAGACTAAGACGTATTATTTTGAAATATGAAACAGTTCCACCAGTCCCTTCCTGAAAGAACCGAGACCCGATAGTTTTTGGATTCTTGAAGGCAACGAATTCCATAGCCGAGCAACCTGGACAGGAAAAGAGCGTTCACCCACAACAGATTGAAACTTAGGTGATAGAATATTGTTATGACGCTGAGATCGAAGGAAGGTGAATAAGGATGTGAGGTACTTCGGACCATTATTGTAGATAATCCTGTGTAATACACACAACATCCTGAAGTCAATGTAGGTTTTGAGGGAGCAACCAACTAAAGAAGACACATATGGGGATATATGATCTCCGCGACGCAAGCCGAATACAAAACGTGCACAATCATTAAAAGCAACATTCATTTTAATATAACAAGCCGAGTCAAGACAGGGAAAGACCACGCGACCATAAACGAAGAGTGGAAGGACAAGAGCTTTTATTAAAATAAGTTTTGTAGCTGTGGGGAGAAGGGATGCAGTAGTCCTTAGTAAGTGCGGAATTTATCTGATCACAGCAGGACATTTTACTGTTGAAAACCACCCCCAGACTCCTGGCTTTAGCTGAGCGAGTGAGTGGTGAATTGTTTAGCATGACCGGTGGGCAAGTTTCAGAAACAAACCCAGAGCGTGAGAGAATTACATAGCAGGACTTCGAGGGGTTGAGAGACAGTGCATTCTCTTCAGACCATTTAGATATACTATTTAAGTCTCTGTTAAGTCTGTCAACGTATATATCGATCAAACAAGGTGGAGCGCTTATGTAGAGCTGGCAGTCGTCAGCATAGAGTTGGATATGTGAGTGCTGCACTTGCGAAGGTAGCTCATTTATGAAAAGGCACAAGAGTAGCGGTCCCAGAATAGAACCCTGGGAAACTCCAAGAAAAATGCTTGCAGCGGCTGATAGGGATTCGCCCACTTTAACCTGCTGCGATCTCCCAGATAAGAAGATGCACACGAGTTTAAGGGCACAAGATGATAAGTTGAAATTGCGGCTTAATTTGTCTAGCAGAATGTTGTGGTCTATGCTGTCAAAGGCCTTGGAGAAGTCGAGGAGGACTAAATATGAGATATCATTCTTATCCAGAGCAAATCTCAAGTCAGTGGAGACCTTTAACAAAGCAGTTTCGCATGAATGATTTCGCCGAAAGCCAGACTGCCATTCACTGATGAGACGATGAGTGTTTAGGTGATCAATCAGCTGGGTATTCAACAACTTTTCAAGAGCTTTGGAGAGAAAGCATAATATACTAATGGGACGGAAATCGGATGGGGACATAGGGCAGGCCTTTTTAGGGATGGGAATGACCAGAGCATGTTTCCACACTGCAGGGAAAGAGGAGGTAGTAATTATGTGATTGAAAATATGGGTAATTATAGGTAGGATAGCGGGTAGGAGCACTTTTATGAATTTGGGGGGAATACCGTCGGGCCCAGTGGCTTGGGACTTGATGCTACTCATTGCTTGAAGAACGTCAGCCTGGTCGACGTTCGCAAACACAAATCCCTCGAGGCCTCCATCACGGTCAGGGGGCTCACCTAGGCGGACGCTGGAAGCATTATTTCCGGAGAAGGTAAAATGTTTATTAAGGCAGTCAGGCTCGAGGGTACACTGTGATGGTTGCTTATGGTGTGCACCGCACTTCTTGAGGTTACCCCAAAACGTCTTCACTGGTAAGTCTTTCTTGAAAATTTGACTATAATAGTTGCGCTTTGCCATTGCAACTTTGGCAGAGACAAGATTACGTACTCTCTTATAATGTGCTCGTGAATCATCTGTACGGAGTTTCTTAAAACGGCGGTATAAGAATTCGCGCTCATTGATCAGGTTCCTAATTTCGGAGTTGTACCAGGGAATGGTTTCCGGCCTGATGATTTTGGTACAGAGAGGAGCAAACTCATCATGCAGTACATTAATATTGACATAGAACATATCGAGCTTGGCATTGATGTCTGGAGTAAGATAAATATTATTCCATGGAAGAGTGCTGCACTTATGGAGTAAGGAGTCACTGTCAATATTATTATAGCTTCGGTACGTTACTCGACCTATTTGGGGAAGATGGTCAATTTTGAAGTCGTAGCTAACAAACAGTATATCATGATCAAAAATGCTGGGCGGAGTAATTTGATTACAAAACAGTACATTGTTAAGATTGGAAGATAGAACAAGATCTAGAAGAGAGGGAGAGGTAGTGTTGTGGAAAGTAGGTAAAGAATTAACAACATGCAGGTCAGCTCGATGAAGCATAGAGTCGAAAACAACATTATTGCGCCTAGACGGCATCAGATTGACGTTGAAATCTCCACAGACGATGACATCATCATGCTTTTGGCACGAATCAATCAGACTATTCTCCAGCTCGCGTGTATTATTGGGAGAGAAACAATTAGGTGGACAATAGACACAGTAAATGCGACATTTTTTACCACCGCTGTGAATATCGACACCAACAAAATTGATACAGGATGCTGTTGCTGAGGCATTTACCTGTTTGGGATTCAAAAATTTTCTCACATAAATTAGAGCACCACCACCAACACGATCCATGCGATCACAGCGAAAAGAACTAAACTCTGGTAAATCAATGTAGGAGGTGGGAATACTATCGTTCAGCCAGGATTCACTAACGCATAAAATATGGATATCAGTGTGTTTAAGCATCAATCTGACATCATCACTTTTATTCTTTAGACTGCGAGCATTCAGATGGCAAATATTAAGTCCATTCCCACGTTTACATAGCACATTTAAAAGAATGCCCGTCCTGTCCAGCTCGCTCAAAACATCACTATGGCGGGTCAACTATCAAGAGGCAGGTCCAGGTGTACCCAGGAAGGATGGCGGAAATCAAGCTCGAAGACAAATGGAAGAGGTGCATATCTGTCAGGGAAATGTATAAGTATAAATAATAAATAAACAAATACTTAGAGGAATAAAATTAATTAGCTCTAAGCAATGCTAAATACTATATAAAATAAGAGTAGAGGTTTGAAATAAGGGTTAGCCTAGACTCCAGCATCGAAAACGGCAGCAGCCCTAGCGCCAGAATCAGAAATAGCCTCAGCATCGCAGTCGGTTGCATCCAGAGTGTCGCCGGCCGGGTCAACCACTGATACACCGAACTCACCCAGCATTTCACTGCAGGAGATCAGCTTTCATTTACTTCCAGACTTAGCACGCACATGAACAAGACCATCCCGTGTAACAACTGAATGCAGTAAGTTTTCCCTTCGAAGCGAGAGCGCCTCACGCAAAATGCGACTGTTACTCGGAGTAAGGCTCTCATATACACCAACGTTACCATCTGAAGTGAAGGTGGACGATAACTTCTTCAGCTTGATCGGTCCAGAGCTAATAATTTCTCAGCAAAAGCTTTTGGTCGTTGATGGATGGGAGCTTGACCACAATCGGACGCACCTTGGCCCCGCCATTCGCTCGAAAAGCAATCGTGGAAGGTGGCAACTTGAGCCCGACGGACTCTGCCACCTTTTGAGCAATACTCAGGGGATCCTCATCTTGCACAACTGGGACTCCGGTGATAACGGCGTCACTCAACCGCTGCCGGCGTAGCAGGTAATCCACGGTGCCTCGCAGTGTTGCCACCTCATGTAGCAACTCGTTATATGCACTCCGCAGTTTAGTAAGTTCGTCGTTAGATGAGGCGAAGTGGATGGAGAAACGTTCTTCAAACTCATCGAATCGATCGTTGATTAATTGGGAAACAGATTTGGTCAGCCTGCGCTCAATCAGCTCGATGCTATCACCACAGCTGGAGTGTGGACGGGTAGGAGTTGCAGTGGGTCCAGATGATTTGGTCCCGCTCGTGCCCTTGATATTGACTCTCTCCGCAGCACGGTTTCTCGTTTGAATCGGTGTGATGCTGTCCTTGGCGGGGATTTTGGCTGACAATTTGGTTTTATTCGGCTTATCACCACCCATGACCAGCACAGAAAAGAAAGCTAAGTAACCGGAGAAACTGCAGAAATCTATATGCGGATTATTGCGCAGATTTAGTTTCACTAAGCCGCGAATTAAGTAAAAAAACTGTGGAAAACTGGAGAAACTAACGCCACACGTCTACTCACAATGCTCCATCAACTACTACTTACTCGCTAAGCGTAATGCCCGGCGAGTGATCGGCGTGAGGAAGGTGTTGAGGGGGAGGGGGGTGGGTCCATCTATCCCTTTGGTCGATCTGTTCCTTTCGGAAGGAATTGTCCTCTGAATATCAAGATTTGTTGTGGTTGTCGCTGTGGGTGGACGTCTTGCTGGTTGTGCTCTCGTGGTTTTGTGGTTTTACATCTGGCGTTGCTTGTTTTTTTTGAATTGTTCTTGTGCCGGCTGTTCCGTGCGTGGTTCCGGACTCAGTGTTAAAGTTTGGGTCTTGCTTGACTCAATTTGTGCCTGCTTAAGTATAAATTAATTCGCATGTTCTTTGCGTTTTGCGGTGCTTGGTGAACGGTGAGTCCGGTGTAGTTGTTTGTATGAGTTAACGTCGTTCTGTGTGTCTTTCTTATTCAAGAGAAATTGCTTTCTCTGCCAACGCTCTTTCGGCTTCCCCCAAAGTTGCAGATAAATTACTTTCTCTGCCGCTGCAGCTTCAGCTCCCTTTGGAGCTACATTAAATTAACGCCGACAAGTAGGCAATTGGAGCCTCACGTGCTCATTTAACTTCTGCAGCTAGCTTTTCAGTAGGCAATTGATAGCGACATGTCTTTTTGCAAAATTTGCGATCAATTAATAAATGGAAATGAGGTTTCCTGCGATGGTGTTTGCAATAATATTTTTCACACCGCATGTGTAAATAAGCCCTCTACCAGACGAGCAAAATCATTTGCCTTTACCTGTGAAGAGTGTTCGGCTATAAAACCTTGTCATGTTCTTAGGCTGATGAGGGACACGACCAGTTCGATCGCTAATGATCAGTACCTCCTGGCCGAGAAGGTGAATAATACACTTTCCTCTAACGCCAATTTATTGTCTGAGGATATCTGTGCTTTGAATAAGAGGGTTGACAAGCTGATCAATGCGGTTGAATTATCCACCAGCACTTCTGAAGCCCTTCTAAGCAAAAACAGGGATATTTTTTCAAAGATTTCAAACGTCTCTGCTACTCTTGAAGATTTACATGTCATAGTTAGTAATTCACCATCTACTTGTGGCACCGTTGATAATGTTGTGACCGCACCTGCCATTGGCGATATTTTGAGCCACGTTAAGACTATCAATAGTAACGTAAGCTCAATGTTTTCTGAATTCTCGAATAGGACTGAATTACTTCCCTCTATTAAAAATGAGATAGATACCCTCAAAGTTTTTCCAAAATCAGGATCTAATATCTCAGCTGATGAAGTCCCGCTCTCTTCCCCTTCTCCTCCTGACAGCGTGGACCCTAAAGAAACCAAGAATCAACCGAAACGACCCAATAATCGTGCCTCTAAAAAGAAAAACTCGGGGGCCGTAGTAATAAATCTTTCGGATTCTCCAAATCGGTCTATCAGTAAGCTCCAAAATCGTACACCCGCGACAAAATCCACACATAATTCTTCTTCGGATACCCCTTCTCCACTAGCTGTGACTGCACCCATGCTTGACTCATCAGTACCTCTTTCTGAAACGGTTTCTGGGGACGAAACTAGCCCCCCTCTTACAAGAAATGTTGAAGAACCGCTCAAAGTAGTCCCTCAACGACGATCCCTATTTATCTCTCGTCTCGATTCAGGAACATCCTGTAAAGCAATTCTCTCCCACATTCAGGCTCAAAATATCTGTACGCAAAGCGTAACATGTCGGAAAATAAACAAAGTTACAAGTCCAATTGCATCCTTTATTTTACACACGCCTGAAGAATTGGCTCCCACTTTACTCAATGCTTCTTTTTGGCCCTCTGGTGTTTTAATAAAAAATTTCGTCCCTCGTGTCCAAACTCTAAGGTTTCATCAAGGAATCCAAGAGCTACCCCATCTAATCCGACATTATCAAAAAACTAAATCCCCAGACGATCTCCTTATATTATCGAAATGTAAGGGGTATCAGAACCAAGACTAGGACTATGTATCAGTCGTCCTCTTCCTGCAATTTCGACATTATCGCGTTAACCGAAACGTGGTTACATTATGGTTTTCGTGATGAAGAGATTTTTGACTCATCCTACCAGATATTCCGTAAGGACAGGTTCACTGATTCGGAGGCTCGTGGAGGAGGGGTCCTCTTAGCCTGCAAAACACACCTCAATTGCAGCTTAATTGACCTGCCAACTTCTTCTGACATTAAGCTAATTGCCCTCAAAGTAACATTAGCCAGAAATTCTTTATTTATTATGATCTGTTATATTCCTCCCGTTCAACTTAACATCCTAGATGGGAATGGTCATAGTATTTATGATATTTTAATATCAAAACTGGAATTCGTTAATAATTTAATGAATCCGGATGACGATCTCCTCTTGTTGGGTGATTTTAATTTACCCAGTGTTCAATGGGTAGCCAATTCCGATGACGATGGCTGTCACCCCTCTAATAGACTGGGCTCTAAAGAGTCTTCATTTCTGGGTTCGGTTTTCTCTTTCGGCCTCAGTCAGATTAGCACCATAAAAAATGATATGGGTAGGCAGCTTGATCTTATTTTTTCTTCTGACTGCAACAACATAATTGTTGATCACAGTCCAATCATTCTCTCTACGCTTGACAAATTTCATCCGCCTATTCAAATCGACTATTTTTATAGCCCGGATATTAATACACATCATGCTGATGTCTGCGACTACGCTTATAATTTCAGGAAGGCGGATATTGACGAACTTTCCAAAAGATTATCCGCCACTGATTTTCCCACGTATTTATCCGTTGATAATATGGATACTGCCCTGTCTAATTTTTACACCCTAATTTTCAACATTTTTAAGTCTTGTGTCCCGTATGAACGTCAGCGTTCCCATACTTCTTCGCCTCCCTGGGTTAACTCCGACTTGCGAAGACTTAGGCCGGTTTCGAATTCCCACGCACTTGCACTAAAATCTATTTTCCGCACTAAATATTCTCCGAAAAACTCCGAAAAGTGCGTAGGGCATTCGAATTTGTTTTAGATTTCTATGCACTAACCCTATTTTATCTGTCAAAATCGTAGTGTCCTCGCGAGTACACTAAAAATGGACTTCTTGGATATTTTGTTCGCTATTTATAGCAATAACTGCCATCTTTTAAGTGCTGAAAGAGAAATATTAGCCAACATTGTGGTAAGGAAGAAAATCCACCGATTTTCTAACTATTTATTATCTTTTTAGTTGAAAAAGAGGGAATACCTAAAGCCTGTATACGATCCAGAATTTATTTCAATTTTAAACGGGGACGAAAATGCATGCAAAAGACATATTCGCGTTTCATACAGAAGCTTTAGGCACTTAGCAGCATTTTTTGGGACCAAAAGACATGGTTGGAGTGTACGATTTGAAACTGCAACTTTTCTGTTTTGGTTGGGATGTGGGTCCAGTTACAGAGTTGTTTCTGTTGCTACAGGAATTCCTGTAACAACTGTTCACGACATAGTGAAGAAGTGTTTAAAAGGCTTGGTAGATAACACATCACACTTTATCAAATTGCCATCTCCCGAAGAATTTCCCGAAATTGGACGTGGATTTGCCATGCGAGGTAAGATACTTTAGCTTCAGAAAATCTCAAATATTTATCTACATTTAGCAAGTTAAAAATTTTATATTATATTATTTCAGGGCGATCAACAATATTCTCCCACGCTTTAGGAGCATTGGACGGAACATATTTTAATGTTCGATGCCCTGTTCGTCTTCACGAGCAATATATTACTCGAAAACTTACCTACGCTATTCAGCTTCAAGCAGTGTGTGACGCAAATGGAAAATTTATTAATATTTTTACTGGTTTTCCTGGTAATAATATGATGTTTAGATATTTAAAATAGAGTTAACATTTGTTATGACTTCTCTTTTAGGAAGTGTTCATGACCAGAGAGTGTTACAGTGGAGCCCTTTATATTTGAATGGAAACTTACCTCCCCAAAGTAACTAAAACAGATTGAATGAGAACTGAATTGAAGTAATATAGCAATTTGTTTTCAGATTTTCTGTTAGCTGATGCTGGGTACACATTATCAGTCGACACCATCAAAATTTTAACGCCCTATAAAATGGGTCGTCTCCCTTTAACATGGCAGCAGAGGAAATTTAACTTGCATCATAGTATGGCTCGTAACATAATTGAAAGGTGTTTTGGAATGATGAAGCAGAGATGGCGTTTTCAAAATTCGCAATTGAGTTTATCTAAAACAACAAACGTTATTGCAGCATGCTGTATAATGCATAATATTTGTGTATCCGAAAATGATGTCTTTGAACCATCATTTGAACAAAACTTTGAAGATAATCAAACATCCTCTGAAGAAGCATCATCTAATTGTAATTATTTTAGAGATGAACTATGTAACATTTTGAGTAATGAATAAAACATTGTCTTAAACAGTTTTTTATTTATAAAAAATAACAATGAAAAACAACAAAATTTCTTAAAAACTTAAAAAAGAAAAACACAAATTAATTAATCACCTAATACACCGAAAAATCAATCACTTTCTGAAGATACATCGCTAATTGTGATGCCATCTGTTTCAATTTTTTTTTTTAATATTTTAATTAACGTTTTATTTTGATTTAAGATCTTTTTATCACGTTTCCTCAAATAATCTAATACTTCG
Organism: Machimus atricapillus; assembly: GCA_933228815.1. NCBI lineage: Eukaryota > Metazoa > Arthropoda > Insecta > Diptera > Asilidae > Machimus > Machimus atricapillus. Next base: position 54,303,933 of record OW121785.1, read on the forward strand.
TCATGTTTCCTTTTTCCTAATAACTGTTTCCCACCATTTTCGAAATAATCTCCGGAAGTTGGTAATTGTGACGAAGAGGAGCCTGCGTATTCCTCAGTTGAACTTTTTTCACGAGATGACATCGAACTACCGTCAGAAGATTTCGAGCAGGATGAATTGGAAAATTCAATGGACGAAATCAGTTTCACAGGCGAAATTATGTGCTTTACTGCAAATATCCTGTCGATTGCTGTGTAATACGGCCAATTTATTGGCAAATCGGGGCCATCCTCAGTACTTAAGCCAGACTGAGGCGTTTTTAGTTTCTATAATACAATATTTAAAAAAATTTATGCATGTATACTTTATCAGTTTCATGGCTTTAACTAACCTTGTATTTCTGTATGAGATTTTCCCATTTCTTCTTTACTGTTTTAAATAATTCCTCGTCATAGCCCAAGGCTCTGGTTATAGACCTATGTATAAGAAAATTATGAATTTTGATTTGAAGAAATTAAAACAGCTCGTAACATTACTTCCATCCTGCGTTGTTGTTGAATCTTTTCCCGGTAAAGTGCCCATCAAACTTTTCGCCCCTCAACTCGATTAACTTGAAGATTGCCTCCTCATTGACTACAAATGTTTATTATTTATTTCCGCTTGGCTCAAGAAAAAGAATATTAATTAATCATAATACTTACATTTAATTTTATCACTCATTTTTAGAAAAAACTATGTCAGTGCACGCCGCCTACTTTTCAGCTGTCACAATCCTTTCCGAACAAAGTGTAGAGCAACTCAATTCGAACACACTATTAGGGCGGAAAAAAGTGCCAAGTGCAAGTGCAGTCCGAATAATAAGTGAGAAGTGCAAGTGCGTGGGAATTCGAAACCGGCCTAGAAATAAAAAGAACAAACTGTGGAAAGGCATATCTTTTGGATAGGAATAACTCTTCTTATGCCGAATTCGTTCAGTGTTACAATAGATTTCACGAATATTCCACTCAGTTATACGACTATTACATAAAACATGTGTCATCTGAATTCTACAGCAATTCGCGCGCATTTTACAAATTTATTAACTCTAAAAGAAAAACGGACGACTATGCAATACCAATATGCAATACGAGGGAGTTTCCAATGACGGTCCATCTGCTATCTCTGATATGTTTGCGTCCTTCTTTGAAAAATCATTCTCCCCAAACTTTGAACCCGATCCCAATAACTTCAATCATTTGAGCAACAATCCCGTTCCTATTAACTTATCCATTAATATCACTCCCTCCGTTGTTCTTAAGCATATCAACGAAATCCCTGGGGACTTCACATCGGGACCTGATGGCATTCCACCTGCTATTCTTAAGGCATGTTCTAGTGAACTAGTCTCTCCCTTAACATTACTCTTCCAAAAGTCTCTTGAGAGCGAACAATTCCCAGCTCTCTGGAAGAACTCCTTTATTATTCCGATTCACAAGAAGGGTAATAAAAATGAGGTACGCAACTATAGACCCATAGCGAAACTTTCATGTATCCCAAAACTGTTTGAATCAATCGTACACTCACAAATCTCGGCTGTTTGCAATCGCCTGGTCTCAACTAACCAGCATGGCTTCCTCCAAGGTCGTTCTACTTCCACGAACCTACTCGAGTTTGTTACCTTTGTTGCTGAAGGCTTCCAAAAAGGTTTCCAAACAGATTGCATTTATACCGACTTTAGTAAGGCTTTCGATAAGCTTTCGCATTCTGTAATAATTCTTAAATTACTAAATCTCGGTTTCCCACCCGCACTTGTCAACTGGATTCGGTCTTATCTACTAGGGAGAACATACCAGGTTTCTTTTCGGCGTGCCACTGCGCGTAAAATACTAGCCACGTCAGGAGTCCCGCAGGGTAGTCGAGTCCGTGCAGAGAAAATTTGTTAGGTTCGCCCTGAAAGACTTGCCATGGAGCAATCCTGTCATTCTACCTCCTTACAATGATCGGCTCAGACTCCTGGATATGCATTCTCTGCATAAGCGTCGGGAGATCGCTGATATTGTATTTGTTCACCAGTTATTAACCGGTAAGATAGACTCAACGTTTCTTAAAAGAAACTTCTGTCTCAGAACGAACGAGCGCAATCTCAGGGTGGTGCCGCTTCTGCAAACTAGTCTTTGCAAAAACAATTACAGTTTTTTTCAACCCATCAATCGGATGAGGTTAAATGTTAATAAGAATGCTGATTTGTTTGATGTTCGTGTCAGTAAGCATGTGTTAAAGAAAAATCTGCATGAAGGTTATGGTCGCATGTGTACTAACATAGAACCAAATGATGATTGATCAGTCATGCGCTCTAGATTAACTTTGTTTCTCAAGGCTTTGACTAAGCTGATGGTTCTTTATAAGAATATGCCGACCATTGATTGGCCAGTTCTTTAGCTATGCTAAGGGGGTCGGTGATGTTTATGTCATTGGACTTTATGGCCGCTATACCCCTTCTTTGGTATTTCCCCGCTATCATCTTTACTTTGTGCCAAGCCTCGCGGAGGTTGATATTAGGGTTAATGCTCTGGGCGAAATTCACCCATGCCATTTTCTTGGCCTCTTTCGCGTGTCTTTTTGCAACCGCCGCTTTTTTCTTATAGTCAATCAGGTTATACAAGTTTGGGCTTCTCTGAAATCTCTTCCACGCCCTGTTTTTGTCACGGATGGATTGGATTATTTCCCCATTCATCCAAATGGGCTGGGTTTTTGGAGAGGTTTGAATGGAAGGTATACTGATCGAGGCGGCGCTTCTAAGGGTACGGGTAAGTTGTGCTGCCTCCCTGTTGACATTCTGCGAGTAAGGGCGCCGGGCTAGCTCTGATTCTACCGCCAAGGTGAATCTTTGCCAGTCGGCCCCCTTCTCGCAGAATTTTTTCTCTATTTTTCCTCCCGCCATGGCGATGTCAGTCTGAATCATTAGGGGGAAGTGGTCACTTCCCTCTAAAAATTCGTGGGTCGTCCAAATTAATCTTGGTGCGAGGGAAGGCGGGGCTATAGTAATGTCGATGTGGGAGGAGTGACCCGTCCCAGAAAAGTAGGTCGGCCGTCCTGTGTTTAGCACACATAAGTTGCGGTTCTCAATCCACCTGGCCACCCGCCTCCCCCTACGACTCCAACGCTCAGCGCCCCATAAGGGGCTGTGGGCGTTAAAGTCCCCACCATAAATGGTGTTTCGGGGTAGCTGGTCTGCCAGGTTGCCGAGGTCATTTGTGGTGATGGCTGCGGGGTTCTCGAGATATAAGGAAACGACAGTTAGTTTTATGTTAGTTTCCACCGACACTCCGCAAGCTGTAATGGGGCTGTTCAGGTTCAGGTGGGTAGCAGTTATGGAGTTGTGGACAAGGATGGCCACGCCTCCATGCCTGTGTTCCCTTGCCGTGTTGTACCCAAAGCATCGGTAGTTGCCTAACCTTTCGGGGGTTTCCTCATTCCTGAGGTGGGTTTCTTGTAAAAGAATGATTTGGGGCTTGTATCGGGCTATTAACTGGTCTAATCCTGGACGGTTGCATGCCAGGCCACGGATGTTCCATTGAAGGATCGAAATGTTTTTTGTGGTGGGTGGTTGATTAAAATGGGGTTGATTATTTATTGGCATGATTTGGCTTCCTCCTCCGATAAATCAGTGAAATAAGACACATCCATGCCGTCGTCCGAAGTGCCTGCGCTTCTGGTAGTTTTCTTTTTTAGTGTTTTGGATTTTTTGGTTTTTTTGGTCGTTTTCTTTGGTGTAGTGATTTTGGTTGAAGATGCTTTCAAATTGTTTGTGACTTTAATGGTTTCGAAGTTTTGTTGAGGGGTTTTTTGAGAGGTGAGGTCCGAGGATGTAATGTTAGGATTAGTTGAGGTAGCTGTCGTGGAGAGTGAGGGGGTTAAGAGGTTTGATGTTAAGGGTTGGTTTGAGTTTGTGTAGGGGGAGGGGGATAAGTTTGGTGGGAGGGAGGATTTTATTGTGTTCAAATTGTCAGTCAGTGCTAGTGAATTTTTGTTAGTGGTTGTATGTGTATTGTTGATGTTATGTTTTAGTCCGAGAGGGTCAGCAATTACCTTGAATTGAAGCGTGGCCGAGGTTGATGATTTGTCGGTGGTTGTTGTGATTGGTGTGGTAGGGCTGTCTCTCTGGGTGGTGGCTGCGACGGATGCGTATGAGTGTCCAGTATGCTCTTTATGTATCGAGTAATATTCTTTGCGGGCCTCGAACATACTGCATTTTCTTTGAGTTTTAATTTTAAGAATTTCTTTCGCTTTTAGAAATTCTGTGCATTCCCTACTTGTGGATGCGTGTGTGTCCGACTGGCAGTTCACACAATATTTGCCAATGCAGTCTTCCTGGGGGTGGGGGGCAGGTTTTCCACATGTTCCACAAGTTTGCGTGGTTTCCTTGCACCATTTAAGGGTGTGGCCAAGTTTTTGGCAATTCTTGCACTTCATGGGTAGGGGGAAGTACTCTTTTACCAGGTAGTTTGTCCATGGTCCCTTAACATATGGCGGAATCTTGTAGGCGTCAAAAGTTAATATTAGGAGGCCAGTTGGCACTCGCTTGCCGGGTTCGTCACTGGGTTTTGTGATTTGTGTTACTTCGGATACTCCTTGGTCCCTAAGTCCCTCCAAAATGTCCTCTTGAGTCATCCCTCGGAAGGCAGTTGAGTAAATTGTGCCTTTGACACAGTTTAAGGTGGGGTGCATTCCAATTTTTACGGGGATGTTTGCGATGCTGTTAGTTTTTATGAAAATGTCGGCGATACGGTTGTTATCCACGAGAAGTAGTAGTGATCCGTCTCTTAAATAGCTTGCCTGAGAAAACTTTGTAGACACTGCATCTACTTCTTTGCGCACCGCGAACTGGTTAAACGACTTTAGGGGTTTTTTCTCATCGAGGGCCTGGATGGTAATGAATTTGGGATGTTCGTTACTGGCTGTGATGGTCGGAATTTTAGGAGCGAGCGCGGGGAAAAAGTCAGTTGGGTCGACTTTGGGTCTTTTGACCCCGGTTTTAGGTTTTTTTGCACTCATCGTCTCTAATCCGCTGAATCTATTTGCGCTGGCTGAGCCAGACGCCATTTGCGCTATTTTCGTCAGGCCGGGGCCTGGCCTTTCTTTAATTTCCCACCAGAGGAAAAAAGGAGTGGCTCACTATTTAGTTCACAAGTCACTTGTTTTAGAGTTATTCTCAAAGGAATCTCTTTTTAGTTCCAGTCTTCGTTTGACCGTCATCGGGAGAGCATTAGAAGATATTTTGATCGCAAGTAGAGGTCTTTCTGCGAGTTATTTCAAAGTTTGGGTAGAGTGTTTTGGAATTTCGCGCCTTAGTGCATCCCAGTTCTTCCTGCGGGATTGTGCGCCCGCCGCGGCGGCGAGAGAAACTATTAATTTCTAGTTTTTTCCGGATTCGGGATCCTCGTGCTCCGGCTGTCACCCGGCAGGCAGCTGTCAATAGGTGCCACACAAACGTAGCCCATTTTTTTCCTTAGAGCAAAAAACAAAAAGAGAGGCCGACTGACAGCCGAGTAGGAGCCCAGGCCCAAGGCCTGACGAAAATCAGCAACATGGCGTCCGGCCCAGCCGACGCGAATTTCTATGAAATATTAGACGACCAGTCTCAAAAAAAGCGGAAGCAGGCAAAAAAAAGACCAACCCCGGACCAGGATTTTCTGACATCCTCAAGCCAGCCAATTACCTCAGCGGCAAATGGATTCCCACGCTTCATAGTCATCAGCGCCTTAGATGAAAACAAGCCTCTAAAAACCTACAACCAATTCGCTGTTCGTAAAGGAGTGGATGCCATATCGACTAATTCAGTCAAGCTAGCTATCTCCGCGATGGATCACTACTCCTGCTTGTAAACACCATGCGTATTGCGGAAATCTTCTTTACAACATCTCAAATCGCAAACATCCCAGTCAAAGTACAACTCCACTCCACACTCAACAGTGTCAAGGGGACAATCTTCTCCCACGAATTTCGCTCCATGACACAGGAAGAAATTCTTGACGGCCTTAAAGATCAGGGTGTCACGGAAGTTTTTCAAATTACCAGACCGGGAGATGACGGGAAGAGGAATCCAACGGGATTACTCATCCTGACTTTTAACGCCCACGAGATCCCAACCCACGTACAGGGCCCTTGGACAAAATTCCAGGTCAAACAATACTTCCCTCTACCCATGCGTTGTCGTAATTGTCAGAAGCTTGGTCATACGACTAAATGGTGTAAGGAGTCAACGGAAACCTGCGCTACATGTGGAAAGCCCGGACCACACCCAACAGAACAATGCAACGGCAAATACTGCGTCAACTGCCAGTCAGACAGCCATCCATCTAACTGCCGAGAATGTGCGGAATTCCTAAAAGCAAAGGAGATCCTAAGGATTAAAACAACTAGGAAATGCAGTATGTTTGAGGCCCGGAAAGAATTCTACTTGATCCACAAAGAACATTCCGGACCCTCCTTCGCAGCCGTCGCAGCTACCACCTCGCAAGTAATAAGAGTAAGTCGATGCTTAAACGTTGCCGTTTAGAACAAGACTGCCTTTTGGTGAAGTTCTGACCATTCGAATTTCGTATTTTTACGGAGCAGTTTATTTAGCGGTAGTGCAGTGTCTGCGAAGTTTGGAACGAAACGGCGATAATAATTACAGAATGCTACAAAACGCCTGACCTCATCAGCGTTCTTAGGTACTGGATAATGTTTAATTGACTCGAATTTCGAATTGTCAGGACTTACTCCTTGAGCTGAAATTGTATGGCCAAGATAAGTTACCTCTGTTTGAAAAAATTTGCATTTTTCGGGATTAAGTTTGAGATTTCTTTCTCTTAATCTTTGGAATACCATTGTTAAATTTTTGAGGTGGTGGGTTTGGGAACATTCAATGATGATTATATCATCGATGTACAAAAAAGCGATTTCAGGTATTAGGCCCGCCATAGCGATTGTCATCATTCGCTGAAAGCTGTTTGGGCTGATATTTGCTGCGTTCCATTGGTCCTGGCCAAGTACTCGCAAGTACTTGCGAGTAGGTGTTCAATGGAACACAGCTTTATGAAAATATGAAAATCCCCTAGCGGAAAATAATCGCGTAACTACTTGTGAAATTTCTACTCAACTACCTCCAGCCAAGAGCATGTGTAGTTCGTGGCACTTGGAAGTACTTGCGAGTACTTGGCCAGACCCAATGGAACGCAGCAATTGAGTCCCAACGGGAGACGTTTATATTGGTAGTGCCCTTGAGTGGTAGAAGAGGCTGTATATTTTCTAGAAGTTTCTTCTAGAGGAATTTGGTGGAAACCCGACATGAGGTCGAGTGTTGAGAAATACTTCGCACGTCCCATTTGGTCTAAGATATCTTCTATGCGTGGCAGTGGAAACTTATCAGAGAGTACCTTTTTATTTAGATTTCTGAAATCTACTACCAAACGCCACTTTTTGTCTTGTGTATTAGATTTTTTAGGTACTAGCAATATTGGGGAGTTGAATTGTGAAACTGAGTCTTCGATAATGTTATCATTAAGCATTTGTTCTACCTGACTATTGATTTCTGTTTTATGAATTTCTGGTCTTCTTGAGGCTGGGGGGTCTGTAGTTTCCCCTACGCATAATAGCGTACTCCTCGGTCATTCTGCTGTGTTCTGTTATTTCCGCGAGGTGCTTGCGTGCTGCCGGTGTTATTGCGGTTATTATTTTGATTTCCGTATGCCGGTCTCTTTGGTCGTTGCCTGTAGTAATTCAGTCTTTGATTCTGTTGTCTCGGCCATCGTCCTCTATTCCTATCGAATCCTCCTCTGTAACGTGTTCCGTACTGATTTGTATTGCCCGCGAATCTTCCTGGCTGCCTGCTGTTGTAGTGTAGTATATTGCTGGGCTGGGGCTTGTCCACCATAACTGCTTTTGCTGTTACCTCAGCTAGCGTATTTAAATTGCTGGCTTTTAGTATCAGCGCTGTTTCCTTGTTTGCCACGTTGTTCGAGAACGTCTGTATGGAGAATTTCTCAGCCAATTTCTCGGCGGCTTCACCTGTCGCAATTTTTTCCGATATGAATGGAATGCCCTGGTGAGCTGACTTGACAGGCTCTCAACTTGGGCGGAGAAGTCTGCCAGTTTCCTGTTCCCTTGCTGGCACTGTGCTAGGACCGCATTTGATGATATTTTCGGAGAAAATTTACTCAAGATTTTTTCCTTGATTAGAGCAACTGTGTTGAGTTCTTCGGTGATCGCATACTTCGCCTTTCCTGTAATTCGCTTTTTGATGAATTTAACCATTATACTGTTATGTTCTGCTGGTGTAAGATCATCCAATAGCTGTATTGACTCGACAAAGGCTTCAGTATTTCCCTCCGTTCCGTCGTACTGCTGCACCAACGATGTTGCTGTGCGTATGTCAAATGCCATTTTACTTGTTTGTTTTTCCTGACTTTCGATGATTGCCCAAATGCTATACACAAGTTCCTTAATCTGTAGATAAACTGTCTTTAATTGTAGAACCGTTTCTGCATCTGGAGGTAGCTGGAAAAGGTTAGATGTTAGGATTAACAAGCCGGTTGGGGTAGGGTGCTCCGGGTTTTTGGGGTTCGGTCGTTTGATTTGCGCAACATCTGTGACTCCCTGGTCGCTGAATCCCCCGAGAAGTTTTTTTTTTACATTAAAAATATGTTTTAATGAGTATATTCAGTGAATTACAAAAAACATAGTTTCTCATGGGTGCTCTTTGTACGTCAAATAAGATGCACTTAGATAAAGACATGTATCACTCTAAATCTTAGCAGTGAAGAAAGCGGTAGGTACATAAACTTGGAGTAGACTTAAATTTTACTTTGCGCAATCAAACCGAATATGGCTCTATGGTAGGTTAGTCCCTAAACTTACCACTATGCCTAAGGCCGTTTTCAGCGCCGGGGTAGTCCTGGGTCTGGTCCTTGTCTCTAGCAGCTGCTTGAGGGTGTTGTAGTGGGGTCTGTCAGGGTCCAGCCAGTTTCGGGCAACGATCTTTGTTGATGCCTTGTTGGCTCTGTCTTCTTCCGTCCATAGCGCGCGAACGGGTGTAGATTTAAGGGCTCCAGTGGCGGTACGTAATATTTTATTAGTGCCGGTCTGAACTTTGGTTAAGTTGGCTAGATATGTCCTGGAATACATTGCGAGGCTGTAATTGGTAATTCCTTTGCTAAGGACTTTTGCGATCCTTATGGTGGCGTGGATCGGGGCTCCTTTCTTACCGGCGCATATTGCCCTGACTAGATTGTTTATTTTATCTTATTTGCTCGCGATGTACCTGCAGCGTGCCGTCCATTTAAGGGAGCTAGTAAGGGTAAGTCCCAAAATTTTTAGTTCCCTGGTTACAGGAAATTGGTGGTCGGCTATGTCTAGTGTAGTCGGCAGGCGGGCGCGTCCTCGGGAGAAAATGATGACTTCACATTTTTGGGTTGCAACGATGGCACCGGTTTGGTGGACCCAGATGGTGATGGCAGTATAGGCTTTCCGAAGGTTGTCTTTGGCTAGTTCCCCGTCCGTAGATAACAGTATGTTGTCTGCGTAAATGTAAGATGTCAGTCCGTCAATTTGGTCCAGTTTTTGGGCTAGGGAAATAATAAAGATGTTAAAGAGGGTGGGGGATAGGGGGAGCCTTGGGTAAAATATTTTTATTAGGTCGACGTTGTGAAACACACCCATTAATCTTGACCTGAATGGTACGGGCAGATAAAAACTTTTTGATCAGTTTAGTCGAACGGTTATCAAAATTCCATTTCGCAATTTGGTCAACGATGAGATCAAAGCGAACCCTATCATAGGCCTTCTCCACGTCTGCCGACATGAGGAAGTTGGCTTGGTTGCCGTTAAGACTACGCATGATGGTAACTTCGAGTTCTAATAGTAGTAAGGTCGTCCCCCGGTACCTCCGGAAGCCGTGGATGTTTGGCCGGAGTTTCGATTCAACTTTGTTCGCTAGCCTTCTAGCCAGAATTTTTTCTAAGAGGCGTGACATGCAGGGAATTAATGAAATGGGCCGAAGGTCGCGTGGGGATAGGGGGCCGTTGGTGGCCGAATTCCGTTTGCGGATGAGGAATTGGATCGCATTTTTCCACGTGTGTGGAAAAATGCCCTCCTCCAAAATGGTGCTATAGAGAGTGATTAGCCTTTCCTTAAAGGAAAGGGGGGTCTCTTTGACCATTGTGTATGTTATAAGGTCATGACCAGGCGCAGATCCCTTGCACTTGCTAAGCATGGAATTTGATTTTTACTTTGTAATTTATGTATATAGTTCCTACTATTTAGTTAGAGTTTACGCTACCTATTCTATTACAATATATGAGGCTTATATTATTTCTTATTTTTAATTTATTATATATAGTTCCTAATATTTAATCTCCTGAGGAGGGTGAATAGAGCGTCCGGGTCAGCCGGGTTGAGTATTTCACTCAGAGCGAGGAAGGAACCTCCCAGGGCTCGTCGAGAAAGAGGACATTCCGTAAGTATGTGTGTCATTGTAAGACGGCATTGGCATGATGCGCATCCCGGTTGGGGACCTCGGGCGAATAAATGTAAATGTGTGAGAGCGGTGTGTCCAGTTCTGGCTCTGAATATAGTTACCCCCTCTGCCCTATTAATGTTCGGGTTGTACCTAGGCTGATCAATTGTCCTCCAGTGTGAAGCGAGGAATGTTGTTTCTTGTCTCCATGCATTGGCTATTTTACTTTTTAATTTTTCCAGGGCATTGCGTCTTATATAGGAGGCGGCTGGTATTTCCCATGTCTTCCCTCCTCTAGTCATCTGTTGTTTAGCCGCGCGGTCAGCTAGTTCATTCCCTGTGATTGCAGAGTGACCAGGCACCCATGATAGTTTAATCTTTCCTGTAGCTGATAGTATGTGGTCTTGGCATTGTTTCACTAGTGGTTGCTAAGCATGGAACTTAGCTCGAGAAGAGATATGGGACTGATCAATGACTGACATTCTGATGGTGTGGGGGGGGTTGGAGGTGTGGGCCCATTCGTTCCTTGTGGTGATGAGTTCGTTACGGAAGGAGTTGTCTTCCGAATAAGCCGATCATTCTTTTGCCAATTCCTCTGCTATTGCGTGAGGGTCCCCAAAAGTATTCCCATTGGATTTGATGGCCGCAGTACCATTGCCTTGATTATTCCCGGAAATTCTTTTGACTTTTTGCCACGCAAAAACTAGTGGGTATTTATAGTTACAAATGCTGTGTACCGGGTGATTTACGGAAAAAATATACAGCTTATCTTAGCCGCCTGATTCTAAGCCGATAAGTACTCGACAACTACCAAAACGATACTGACTGAGTAGTAATTGACAAATCCTCACCAGTGGCTCGTTTATTTTATTTATTTATTTTTTTTCAGGGACAGAGGCTAGCTGCCCTGAAGTACAATATCGCACTCGGTAGCATCGACCATATGGCGCTTACATTAGAAATACATTAGAATGCTTATAGAACTAAGACAAGTGCATGAAAAAACCTAAGATCATATTGGTGATATTAGCTTATAAGAATACAATTTGAAGATATTACTAACTAGGATCTTACCATTAACCTAATGAAGAATTGGAAAATATTACTTAAATAAGGATTTGACAATTTATCTAATGCAAATATTAAGGTTGAGTACTACCGTTGGTTATAATTCAGTGAGACGGACATGTTGTAATTCACTAACTTAAAGGAATTCAATTGACAGATATAACTAACCTAGGATCTTACAATTGTGGGGGAGGGAAATAAACTGGGAGAAACGTGGGAAACTCTAAAGAATTAAAACACATCCGCACTGTATGACTCGCCTTTAATAAGTGATCCTAACATGGCGTCATCGCCCAGATCGATACTGACATCCTTATACATACAGCGTTGCCACATATTTAGTTTTATGGAGACTAAGGCCACGGCCTCACTCTCTCGCCTACAGTTCGGCCATCCTGACCTTATAATCGACCCGATTATAATCCTAACAAACAACTTTTACTTATGCTATTACATTTAAATGTTCCGAATTCAATCTCTCTCTTCTTCTTATTATACTTTTTTTTCTTTCATATAGTGATATAGAAAAGTTCACTTACATTTACTCATACAATATTAATATTAATTAATTTTTTCCAACTTATTGATCCAAAACTTACAAACTGAAACTGGTTCTGTTTTTTTTTTTTATAATTCTTCCTGTATTATTTAACGAATGTTGTCACTTCCAACACATGCGATATCGGAGCAACCTGAAGGAATTGTTCCTTGCAAATCCCGTTCCGAATCAGAAGGCACCGAACCGTCGACAACGGGTGAATCATCAATCGCACCAAAATGAAACGGTTTCATATTTTCCGGAGAGCAAATACCCTGGTATGGCAGTCTAGTCACCTGCATGCCCTCCAAATCCCTAATTATATACCTATCATTTGGTAAAACCTTTACTACTTGATACGTTTATTTATTTCATTTTTATTTATATTTTTTAGGGACAGGGCTAGCTGCCCTGAAGTACAAAAGCGCACTCGGTAACATTGACCATATGGCGCTTACATTAGATTGCTTATACAACTAAGACAAGAAGATGAATAAACCTAAGATCATTTGTGATATTTATTTGAAGAAAATACTAGATAGATCTTAAAATTAAAGTAGTGGAGGGTTGGAAGATAAAAAAACAAAAAATTTCTTAACTAAGTATTTGACAAATTATATAATGCAAAGATTAGGTTGGGCATTACCGTTAGTTATAATTCAAGGAGTCGGATATAATGTAAATCATTAACGTAAAAAAATTCAAATGATAGATATAAATAAAGTAGAATCTTACAATTACTACAACGAATAATTAGAGTGTATTACTTAAGTATGTATTTATGATATATATAATAAGACTAAGAAAGCTTAAAGACACGGTTGGTTACAATACCATGAGATTATTACAGTATCAAATTATTATTATTTATTGCTTATTTGTTTACCGAAATAATGTACACTTAGACTGCCACCCACTTAGATTCGCCTCAATTCATGAATACAAAGCATGTGCCTGATCAAAGCCATGGAAGGTCAAATTTGTCTGTATATTCCTAAGTCTTTTATTAGTCTGATAAGGAGAGTTGGGTCTGAAGGATTTAGTAAGGTAGGAAGGGGGGGGATCTGTCCGCCGAAATACTCCTTTGTCCTAACGCACTCCGCTAGGATGTGCCTTATAGTCAAGGCACTCTGACACCGGTTACAACCCGGCTGGGGGCTTCTTGCAAAAAGGTGGTTGTGAGTGAGCCTGCACCCAGAGAAATTTCTAGTCAATAATGACAATTTTTTAACTATTTTTCTAGTTCATTCTGGGACAACTAGAAAAAATAGTTAAATCTAGTCAATTTTAACTATAAAATATAGTTACGGCAAGATTGACTAGAATTATAGTCAATAGCAACAAATTTTCTAGTTAAATTTGACTATAATAATGGTTGAGAAATGCGTAACTATTTTTCTAGTCACTTTGACCAGATTTGTAGTTATTTTATAGTTACCCCGGCATTAACTAGAAATTTAGTCATTTTTAACAATTCAGTTAGTTACATTTGACTATAATTATGGTTGATTATTGCGTAACAATAATTCTGGTCATTTCAACTACTTTTGGAGTTACTTTATAGTTGTCCATATATATAGTCGTTATTAACTAAGTTTTCTAGTCACACCCGACTATAATTACAGTTAAATGTAACTATGTTACTGGTAATTTTGACTATATTTTGAGTTAATTTCAACTAGAAGGAAATGACAATTTTTATAGTCGTTTTTAACTATAATCCCATATTTTTGTGATCATAATTATGGTCAATTTATTGACCATATCTGTAGCCAATATCATGGTTAATATATTTATAGCTGTAGTCAATGTTTTATAGCCACACAACCGCGGAGGTAACCTGAAAATTAATCGGTGAATTTATTTGTAATTAAATAAATTCAACGATTAATTTTCAAGTTACCTCCGCGGTTGGCAACTACAAAACATTGATTAAAGCTATAAATATATTAACCTTGATATTGGCTACAGATATGGTCAATAAGTTGACCATAATAAACTAAATAAAAAGCTTTATTTACAAAATTTGTATATGCATTTATTTCAGTTTTTTTAAGTTGACATATATTTAGAGAACATATTAAAAGCTTTATTTACGAAACTATTATATATATGTATTTATTTCAGTTGACATATTTAGAGTGTTTATTAATAGCTTTAGAGAACATATTACAAGCTTTATTTACAAAACTATTATATATGTATTTATTTCAGTTGACATATTTAGATTGTTTATTAATAGCTTTAGAGAACATATTAAAAGCTTTATTTACAAAACTATTATATATATGTATTTATTTCAGTTGACATATTTAGAGTGTTTATTAATAGCTTTAGAGAACATATTACAAGCTTTATTTACAAAACTATTATATGTATATGTATATGTATTTATTTCAGTTTTTTTAAGTTGACATATTTAGAGAACATATTAGCTGTGTTTTTTTCACCGGGATTTGTGACCAGATTTAACGCAAAATTTCCTGTTAAATCTGGTCACAAATCCCGGTGAAAAAAACACAGCTATTAATAGCTTTAGAGACCGTAAGCAACTTGCAGTAAACTGCACAAAGTCGTTTTTCTATCCGATTTTCCAAATAAGACTTGGCTGACCGGATCGATACTTCGATAGAATATTGAAAAGAAGAAGTGGCTGTAACCAACCCCGCGGCCATCCCAGTCCCAAGATATCCGCGTTTCGCGGATCCGCATAACTCCAAGCTCCAACTATAGTGCGCTGCTGTTCACGGGAGCTTCAGAGTGTGGGGTTGTCGTAAAATTTTGCTTGGAAAACTTATTCTACATGAGAAGAAATCCCCTGCCAGATTACTTGTAATGCAGTCTTTACAAGGGATGGGAATGTTAGAGTGCAGGAACTCTAAATCAGTGTTTATGCCTAGATAAGAGGGAGGTGAAGAAATGGGATAGGTAAAAATTGTGACCGGGGATGTAAAATAATGTACTATAACCGTTGAAGGCAAGGTACGCTTGACGAAACGAAGATTGGCCTACCGAATGATGTCTATTAACGCGGTCTCGAGGAGACGAACTTTACATTGCCCGAGTTATACTCGTATACATATATGATATTCAATCATATTATTTCGACATATCACAAAAAAACTTATTTTCTGGCAATCTCTTTTAACAAGTCTTATCATTAAATAATAATACAAGATATTATATGTATACTATAATTCAGTGGATGGAGTTTACATATTACAATTAAGTATATTCTTGAAATGTGGGTACCTCATTTTTTAAATTTAATTTCAGAAACTTATACTCAGTTTATGGTTATAAAATTCCAGAAAAGAGATTAAAAAAGCACCGACTGGAGTCGTGAACAACTGAAATGGTTTCGAAAGCATAACATGGTTCCTCGCACCCATTGCGAGCTACTTAACAGCACGCTTATGCAAGAGGTGACTATATAGAGCAGAGCAGTGAGCACAAACAAGTAGACAACAGGAAGATAAGTTCGATTCCAATGTTAGAATAAGCATGGAAAGTAAATAACTAGCAAAAATAAAAAGCGCCAAAAAAAAGCAAAAAATAAATGATAAGTAGAAAACAAAATAAAAAACATAAAAAATAAAATAAACTATAAATAAAAAAAAATACTTAAATAAAATGAAATCAAAAACGAACATAAAAAATTAAAAATTAAAAAAAGAAAAGCAATAAAAAGTTAAAAAATAAAATAAATTATAAATAAAAAAAAGAATATGTACTTGAATAAAATGAAATCAAAAGCGAACATAAAAAACTAAAAATTAAAAAAAGAAAAGCAATAAAAAGCATAAAAAATAAAATAAATTATAAATAAAAAAAGAATACTTAAATGAAATGAAATCAAAAACGAACATAAAAAATTAAAAATTAAAAAAAGAAAAGCAATAAAAAGCATAAAAAGCATAAATAAAAAAAGAATACTTAAATGAAATGAAATCAAAAACGAACATAAAAAATTAAAAAAAGGGAAAAGGAAAAAGAGGAAGTTAAATGGATAGATAAAAAATAAAATAAATTATAAATAAAATTAAAATAACAATAAATAAAATGAAATCATAAACGAACATAAAAAATTAAAAAAAAAAAGGGAAATGGAAATGGAAAATACGGAAGTGGGAAAATGGGAAAGGTGGTAGTGGAGAAGGGAATTCGGGTCAGGAAAAAGAGAGAGTGGAAATGGAAAATACGGAAGTGGGAAAATGGGAAAGGCGGAAGTGGAGAAGGGAATTCGGATCAGGAAAAAGAGAGAGTGGAAATGGAAAATACGGAAGTGGGAAAATGGGAAAGGCGGAAGTGGAGAAGGGAATTCGGATCAGGAAAAAGAGTGAGTGGAAATGGAAAATACGGAAGTGGGAAAATGGGAAAGGCGGAAGTGGAGAAGGGAATTCGGATCAGGCAGGAAGGAAAGGATAACAGAACAATGCAAAGGAAAAACAAAAATAGTTACCGACTTCCTTGCTTATTCATACATAGGAATGGAACTTATTTCCTGTTGCCTACCAGTTGTGTTCATGTCTCTGCCCTACACAGACACCTCTTGCATTTGCGTGATGGAAAGCAGCCCATAATGGATGCAAAGGAACCAAGTTACACAAAAAAATGTTTATCAAAACCACTTCAGTTGTTCTTGATTCCAGTCAGGTTGTTTTTGTCTCATATCAGGGGATAAATTAAGTTAAACACTTTATACATTACATTAAGTCATTAAAAACTTTTCAATCTAACGACATCCTTATTTTTGTAAGTTTTGAGTAAGTGCAATGGAGGGCATACTAAATCTTTAAAATTAATTAAATTTACATCAGATGATTTGTTAGAAAGTTCATAAGCTTCAATGTGTTCGTCGAAAATTACAGATTCATATTGTACACACAAGAAAAATATTCCTCTGTGGGCTTTTATTATTTTGTTTAATTCGAATGCTTGCAGATCATTTTTAGAAACCGTTATTATAGCACCTGCCTTATATACTAAACCGTTAATCGACGATTCAGAGCCAATAAGAATAAGTTCTTCGAAATCATTTGATATTTGCTGTTGTAGACTAACGCACACGATAACATTACACAATCTTTGTTCAGTAAAATGAGTTAAATCAATTCTATCGGGAAAACCTTTGGAATTAAAAGTCTTACATGCATTCATGTACTGAAGTTTAATTCCTAGTGACCAAGGAACATTTTTCCGACTGGTAATGTTGTTTGTATAAAGTTTTAATGATCGGTGCTTCGCTTCGAAACGCATACAATTCAAATATTTTATGGGGCCGCTCTTTCTTACAACTGTAGGATAGTGGAGTAAAATATGGTGTTTTGGTTTTAAGGAGTCGGAAAATAGTTTAACATACATTTCATTCATTTCTTCAATCATGACTTGCATTAACTCAATAGTCTGATTGTCGAAAGAAGGATAATCAGTAATATCAACAAGTTTAAGTAACTTTAGAAAGAAAAGCCATACTTCATTATGAAGAGGTATTAGGTCTCCTATTATAATTGAAAGATGATGTACAAAACACCACATTTCTCTGGCGGACATACGGACTTTATTATTTTTAATATGTTCAATTTTTAATGGAGGTGGGCAGTTACTTATTTCGTTAGCTCCATAAGAAAATAGTTGTAATCGATTATTTAAGGTGTCAAGCGTTAATATTTTATTTTCTATGAAATAGATTAATATTTTAGATATGTTATAATGACATACTCCCTCTAAAATGTCATGCATTGAATCAACTGCAAAATTTCGTGTTACATGATAGTTTGAAATAGAATTGAAAATCGAATTTTCTTGAATGCCAGTGGAAGAGTTATCGTTCATAGCTAAGTCACTTTCATAATTAGAAATATTTCGAAGAAGATTACCGTTTTCAATAAAAGTAGCATGTGAAAGCGTTTTATGTAATTTGCAAAATCTGCAAAAAAAATTTGAAGAGAAAGATTTATTAAAACCAAGTGTTGAATTTAATCCCAAGTTGTCTCCCAAAAGAAGCTCAAATGAAAAGAAAACCCTAAAATCAGACCCGTTTACATTAAGTGTTATTCCTTGGATAGCTAAATAATTAATTTCATTGATCAGGGCTTTTAAACAGGCGCTATTACCAAATGTCTTATTATGTGATGATTTTAGAAGCATAGCAACACCGATATTTTCTAAAGAAGCTGAATTTTCTGGTGGCAGTACAGGAAAGGAATAGTAAAACGCTGTTAAAGAGTGAATACCACTATGGGACCCTAAGGGATTGTTAATCTCTAAGTCATCAACGTAAAGAAAGTATGGAATTACAATTTTTCCTTCATAGTTTTTTAACTTATCCTTCCATAAGTCGCCATTAATATAATTACATAAAGTGTCCTTACTCATCATGCTTTCGATATTATCTAGAACTGTTTGGAAAACATTGGGAATTTCAAAAAACTGCTTAAATTGGAATCTTAAAGGCATTAGTGTTCCAGTACATAATTTAGCATCAAGTGTTGGTTGGGAATGCAAGATTGTTCTTTCAATTTCATTACTGATTGTGAACTGCCTTGGTAATTGTATCAGTTTCCTTTGTTCTAATTTTTTCTGAAACTTATACTCAGTATTTATTTCGTCAAAAAAAGAATCAATAAATGATATTACTTTGCAAAGGTTTTCTTTTACACAAGAATTGTCAACAATTAAAATGTTTTTTAGCTGAACGGACAGAGGGTGAAGTATATTTTCTTTGATTTCATTGACAATATCTGTGACACATTTTCGAGATAAATTGTTTTTGCTGTATAATTTAAGTAAAAAAGCTAAAGCTGATTCTGGATTTAAGACAGATTCAGCTAAGTTGGGTAATTTAATTTGCGCATTAATATTAATTTCACGGTTTTCATTATTTAAATTTGTTGCGATGTTATTTTTCGTTGCTATGTTTTGAAACTCCGTTTTAATATTTGGTGCCCCATTAGGATGTAATCTTAAAAGATGTTTTTTATATGAATTTAAGCTGCTGAGAATTTGAGGACAATTGCCTTGACCGCATTGAATTACATGGGAAGAGAGGATATTGTGAACGTATTTTAAATGATTTACTAACAATTCTACATTAGCAAAAAGCTCTTTACACCGAACGCAAGAAAGCATATTGAAATTTTTAAAGAAATTTAATGATGTATGTTTTCGAAGAACTTATTCTTACTGGCTCAGATTATTTATGAAACTCGAAATGGATGTCGAGACGTTTTTGGTGCAAGACAAGTTATAAAAATATCTTTCAATGAATACCCACACTTGTTCACATTCAAGAGCATATTTCAAATTGAATATAAAATGGGCTTTGAAACAGGAATCAAGGCATTTTAAAAAATTGGAAAATTTATATAAGACGTTATCTAGAACCAAAAAAAAATCAGTCAACTTACACATAGAACTACCTACACCAATAATGTACGGCTGGCAGCTTAAAGCCAAGTCCTTGTAAAATTTAGCCCTTTCTTCTGTTGTTTTTACCACATCTGCGGGATTGGTGACGAAAATAAAAAAGCTGTCCTGGGATGCCTTGATTCCAGGTTTCCAGTGGGATTTGCTCTCTTCGGTTTTGATGTGAAGTCGTCGGACAGATTTTAAAATATGATGCAGCAGGAGGGACGTGACTACGTCTCTACAGTCTGAAAGATATGAGAAATAACTAAAAAATTTTTATAAAAATTAGTAGTAGTCTTTATACCTTCGGTGATATTCGTTGTTTTCAAGAGTGTAAGAAGCTCTTGGCCATTTTTGTCCTTAATGTTTTGTTGACTGGGATGGAAACTATTTAGGAAAGCGGGCCACTTGTTTATAAGACCCATGGAAGTCTCTTCCCCGTATTGTTGATTAAAGTCCCTGTCGATCTGTGAAATATTTCAAAAGCATTAGTATTCTATTCAAATGAAAGGTGATTTCGAGAGGAATATGAAAATAAGCTTGTCATATATTATTACCAAAGTATGTCCCAAATTATGTCGGAAAAGAGGCCAGGTTTTTAAAATTGTTGAAATATTTGATCCTTGCTCTGAAGCAATCTGTTTAATTCTGTAGGTAAAAGTTCTATCCCATCGTACAAGACAAGCAGCCCAATCTTCAGCAGATGTTTTCATGAAGTTTTTATCCGTTTCAAATTGGCTTTCTTAAAAACAAAAAAATGGAAATTACACTATAAGAGCAATAAAATACGAGTTGAATTATCAAACTGATATTAAATATAAAAAAAAAGCAATACCATCTTCTTCAAAGTCCGCTTGTACTTCTGAATCAGATCTTAATTTTTTTATAATGGGTTGTGATGGCGGAAATAGAGATTTTTGGCGAAGCCTTTTCAATCTATTATTATATCTGTCATATAACTTTCCCTTAGCTGGTATACCTTCACTGCGAGCTGTATAATAAATACCTCTACAAAAACAATTGTTTTAAACATTTCAAATGAAATGAAATCTAAAACATGGCGTTTATATTATCCCACTTACTTTTTTTCATTTGGAAACAGTTTTATTATCTCAGCAGAAAGTTGATCGATATCGGTTATTCTAAGCTTTAATTTCTTTTGAAGGAAGTATTCAATAATTAGATTAATCAGTTTAAGTCTAATGTCATCGTTGAACTTTTGATTTACGTTGTAAAATTCTCTAATGGATTCTCCTGAATCATTGTTTAGTATTTCATTGAGATCCTGAAGATTTCCGATGAAATATCAAGAACTTAATTATTTAAAATTTCTTACAATATTGGGTGATAAAGATGTGAGTTCGCTCAATGAAGACGATGGTTCATCTTGGTCACATAACCAGTTTGCAACTTTGCTATTTGTACAAGCGATATTGCAACAAGGATTAATCTTTTCTTTCCATTGCTGTAATTTCCCTCTAAGTTTTATGTAAGTCCCGTAAGAGCTGTCATTATTTCCAGCTATTTTTAGCAAATCTTCTTTTTCCATAAATTTAAGGCATTCAAAATCAATTCCAAAATCTATAGAACAAAACACAAATTTTAATGTGTGACAAAAAATAGTTATAAATTGAGGGGTGGTCTAGCACCCGTGAAATTTAAAAAATGACGCTTGATGATGATTTTAGCTCTATCACTTAGCGGTAATGGCACCGATTATCGACCGTCCTCCAAAAACCGACCACTTGGGGAAATTAAATAAAAATGCATTTTTTCAAGTAAAATATATAAATAAATTACTATACTTGCAGTTAGGGGCATAAGTGGTCGATATTAGGATCAGTCCGAGATGGTGGTCGGAATTAGGGTCCTAGCTCAATGATGGCTAGTGTTCTGTTACAAATTAATTTTAAATATTTTAACAATGAAATAAACGAACGAGGATAGTTAATTATGATTGAGTATCGTTTACTCATATTGAAACCGCTGGAAAAATTCGTATTTATGCTATTATATTAATTTAATATCAGAAAATAAAAGCAGTGAATCCTTAAGTGGTCGGTATTCGGTGCCATTACGTTATCTCGAAAATATAAAAATATAAAAAATAAAAAAACCCGACTGCGTAACAAGTCAACTTTAAATAAAAACTAGAAAGCTAGAAAGTTCTGATATTTCTGTTAACTTTTGCCATATTGGATTTAGAATGACCTCACTTATTGCGTTTCGCTCATCAAGCCCTTTCATTTGATATCCATATCATAGGGGTAACTATGGAAATTATAAATCGCCATTTTGTGACGTCCGCCATATTGGATTTAGAAATGGCGTTACTTATTTTATCGTTTCCTACTCTTCAAGCTCTTTCATTTGATACCTATATTAAGGGGGTCGACCACAAATACATCGTCCACCATCTTGTGGCGGCGGCCATTTTAAAAATATTGCAATATTGAGTATTGCGTATTGTATTGTCACCAGTCCTTGATAAGTGTGCAAAATTTCAGCTCAATCGAAAACCGGGAAGTGGGTCAAATTTAACTTCCAAGATTCCGTTACAGACAGGTGAAGCTAATAAAAAGCTTTTAAAAAAGAAATTTTTGTTGATGCAATATTCTTTATTATCCTTTAACCTATAAGAAAAAAAAATTAACTTTTTTAATATTAACATGTATTTCACGTATATAAAAAGACTGCTGATGAGAAAAATGAAAAAATTATCCAATCTGCAAAAATAAAAATGCATCTTGTAAAATACTTTAGTAATTATAGTCTGACGGATGGAATTTATTTTCAAAAATAACAAAATTACAGTATTGCAAATTTTTTTTTTTTTAATTTAAAATTAAAGCTTGAAATACTGTAATTTTGTAATTTTTGAAAAGAAAAAAAATTCCCTCCGTCAGACTACTAAAGTATTTTACAAGATGCGTTTTTATTTTTTTCATCAGCAGTCTTTTCATATACGTGAAATACAATGTTAATATTAAGAAAGTTAATTTTTTTTTTCTTGTAGGTTAAAGGATAATAAAGAATCAACAAAATTCAAAACATCAACAAAAATTTCTTTTTTCACCATATATATTTTATAATAATTTTTCAAGAATTGCTCACTGGGGTATGTGACCCCTAAAAATAAACAGGGCAAGTTTAAAAAAAAATCGATTTTTCAAAAATTCTAGACCACATTTCCCCCTCTCCACCCCAACATTGTATAAATACCAATATAAAAAAAGAAATTTTTTTGTATACAACAATCAGGTACTTACCAACAAACTTTTCATATAGAAACTCAAGTTTCCAATCTATCAAAATTTCCCTGAGTTCGTCTGCTTTTTCACCTGCGATATATGTGCCAACACTGTCTGCTGAGAAAGATATAGTGTCTGCCAACTCTGAAGCCGGTGCTTCTGCTTGCTCAGGCTAAAGTTAAAAAATCTTAATAAAAAAGCTATTTAATCTTTTTTAAAACTCACATTTTTTTCTGCATGCTCTATTTTTGGCATCGTAACCGCTACACCACGCGCACGAGAAATTTCGAATCAAGTCAGTTTCTAAATTTTTTAGAAAGATTCAGTAAATAAAAATAACATGAAAAAAAAGCCGATGCGTGAGTGTGTGACTGCACACGTTATTTCATGAATCAGCACGTGTCTCGCATCAAATGCGCACTTAAAGCTACGGTTTCCTACACAGTCATGTACCGGCCGTATTATTATAGTGAGTGACGTAGGCAAAACGGTGCACACAAATACGGCGACAATGACGGCGACAGTAATTATAAAGTTAGTATTAACTGATTAAACATGCTGCACCGCTACGGACACTATCGACACTAAATGAGGAGCGTCGGAACAAAAACCGATAAATCACATTTTCACTTTTTTTTTTTAATGATCTCAATTGGTTGTTTTCCATGAGCTTGGCTATATTTTTACAATTTCCCAAAAAAAAAAAAACACGAAAGTGACGCTTCTCAAATAACGTTGACAAACGAGGAGCGTCGGAACAAAAACCGATAAATTCCTTTTTTTTGGGGGAAATTGTAAAAATATATAGCTATAGCTCATGGAAAACAACCAATTGAGATCATTAAAAAAAAAAGAAGTGAAAATGGGATTCATCGGTTTTTGTTCCGACGCTCCTCAAACACTTCACCACCGTAACCAGCTACCGCAGTAATTTTTGGCACGTCACTCACTGTGATAATACGGCCGATACCCATTACTTTTCTTACTTTTTTGAAAAAACACTTGCACGGTAAAGTTAATAATTATTATTAATTATATTATGCCTTAGAAGCCACTCACGCTGCGAACAGAAACACTGCGGTGCGCACGACCCTTCACGATCGGCTGTTCAAATGCAACTACTTTGTGCACATGCAAAAGGCCAGTTCACACACGTAAACATAAATCGATTTCGAGCCGGCGCGCGCCACCCAGGCCCAGAACACACGCTGTGGCTGTGACTGCAATGTGCGATGACATCATATAACAGCGTGTGTTCTGGGCTTGGGTGGCGCGCGCCGGGCGGCGGGCGGCGCACCAGCAGCACACACATATCGCTGTGAGGTGATATTTTTTTTCAAGAGCACAAAAATCCGCTGAGAATTTCTACGAAAACGGATGAGTTCAATGCCTCTTGAAGAGTGGCATTGAAATCATCCGTTTTCGTAGCAATTCTCAGCGGATTTTTACCATTTTAATTTTTCCCTGTTCCCGCTGAAAATCATTACTTTTTGCAATAGCGCTGTTTTTCTCATGCTTTCCTATTCTCGGTGCTTAGCTAATTTTGAACGGATTTTCGTCGTGTAAATTTTAAAAGACAGCCCGACATGAACCTTTTCTTTGGAATTCCATTCCTTCCCCTTCCTTGACGCAAACATTTTTTTAAAAAGTCTTGACCTATTTACTAATGGCCTATTTACTAATGGCCTATTTACTAATGGCTGGCGTGAATGCATTTATTGAAGTGAAGGTCAAGGCCGATAGGCATGTTGTTTGTTTACTTTCTAAAAGGAAAAAAGTAATGAAAGAGGCGGGCTTGTACAATGCGGTTTACAGAATTGTGGTTTGAAATTAAGGTACATTTTTTGTTTTACCTGCATGATGAGTGCTCGAAAAGGGGAAAATATTTAGGAAATATTTGTTGCGTAACTCAAAATTGAGAATTTTCCGCTCGAAGTTAATTTATGCAAATGAGTTTTTATTGTTAAGGAAATGACTAAAAAGAATCTTATAGTAAGCATTAACTATTTTATAGTTAATTTCTGTATTTCCATATTTTTATTGGAATATAACTAAAAAATAGTTAAAATCAACAATTTTCTGGTCAAAATTGAGGTGTGCCAAAGAGTAGGTTATTGTTAGCAGAATAACTATAATCTAGTTACTTATAGTCATTATTAACTATTTTATGGTACATTCAATTTTTATTGGAATATAACTAGAACATAGTTGAAATTGACAATTTTTTGGTCAAAGCTGACTAGAAATTTCTAGTTATTAATAACTAGAATTACTAGATTTGTGGTATTTATAACTATTTTATGGTCATTATTAACTATTTGTTCCGATTTTTACAAATAGTTAAAATTGACTAGAAAAATAGTTACGAATGACTAGAAAAATTTCTCTGGGTGTGGTGTGACCCACTCTAATCCTGACAACTTTCACCCCATCCTCGCGAGTGATGTCAGTGGCATAGCAAGGTGAGCTTGTAGTTGGCCAATGTCGCTTAAGAAAAGTTGATTCCCTCCGCTCTCGAACCAGACTTAGGCAAGGGCACTATCCTACTTCTCTTCCATAGGGTGGGCATAGACCCAGAAGATAGTGAGAAATTAAACAGCGCACAAAGTGGGCGGGCTAGGGCATACCTACATTCCCTAAGGAAGAGGTTCGGGATACCGTCCATGCCAGGGCCTGTGTTAATATTTACGCGTTCGAGAGCCGAAAAAACGTCCTCTACGGCGATACTCAATGATGACAAATCAACCGTTTCCCGAATATCGAAGCTCCGGGTGGAGTTAGCGCTAACATTATGTCGAAAAACCGATTTAAATTGAGTTGCGAACATCTCCGCTATTTCGCTGTCTGTCGACGCCTTCGAAGATCCGTCGTATAGGTGGTCAGGTAAAGAACCCTCATTACGTAACCCTGTGACGTAACTCCAAAAAAGCTTCACATTTTGAGGAATTGAAGCCTCAAGATTAGCAAAATAAGTCGCGTATGCAAGTTCGGTAAGTGACTTACAGCGAGCACGAAGAGCCGAAAAAGCCTCATATGCCACCTGCGATCTCGCACGCTTGTATTCCCGATGTGCTAGTTTCTTTTCAATAATCAATCTTCTGAGTTCAGGAGTAAACCAACATGGGAACGACCGGTTACCCGTGGGACGGCATGGAACAAAAGCAACAATGAGATGATATAAAATCTCGTAAAATGCAAGAGCTGCGGAATTAATATTATCAGCCTGAAAAATGGAATCCCAATCCACAGAATTTAAATGCAAAATAATTTGGTTATAGTTAGCATGTTTAAAATTAAATGTAGAAACTTTGGAATTATTATGAGCAGAATTAGCACTAATAGGTACATTGCATACTAAAGCAGGGTGGAAAACATCTAATTTAGTAAGAGGCTCAATTGCTAGTTCTGTAGTAACATTACGTAGAGAACAAAAAACTAAGTCAAGAGAATTATTACATACATTAGTGTGAAAATTTACTTGGTAAAGATTAAGATAGCTTATGTATGTAGTTCGCCAGAGTGTCCGCAGCTGGTCCTCCACCAAGGCAAGAAGCCCCATGTTCATCGTTCGTCCAAGCAGCTTTGGGGAGGTTGAAAACGCCCGCAAGGAAAAGTTCAGCTTGAGGAAATCGGGTCCGGATGTCGACGAGCGAGCCACCGAGTTGCTCGAAAGAGTCAGGAGAACTCGCAGGAGGAATATAAACCGCCCCAATCATCAATGATGCACTATGAAGTTTGAGAAGAGCATAGCAATGTTCTATTGATGGAGCTAGTGGTTGGATTGGGGTGGCAACAAAGTGTTTCCTGACCGCGATTAGAGTGCCGCCACCACGCTGATAGGTGCTCGTTTCAGGAGAGCGGTCACACCTGAAAACATTGAAATCCAGGAAACCCAACTCCGAAGTCAACACATCAGTGCTGAGCCATGTTTCAACGAAGATGATAACGTCAAAGCTGTCCGAGAGTGCTGCAATGGATCGTCTGAGTGCTGGAAGTTTAGTTCTCAGCCCGCGGACATTCTGGACATAAATAGATAATGATGGCGGGTCAGCTAGATTGGTGGCTCCGGTGCCACCTGCGGAGTGTCGTTTTTTGAAGATGCAACGACCGTAGGAATACCATCGATGTATTTAATTGTTAAATTACGTTCCCCACGGTCCGTTCTTGATGCAAGCTCTACACGGGCATCTCTTAGTTGCTGCTTTTGTAGTCCAGTTTGGTCAGAGCTCAGTGATAATTTGTGGGCTGAAAGTAGATTTTTGTTTTTCAAAATGTCGATGGCATCTCGGGCGGAACCAAATATAATTTTTAATGGACGGGGTCCAGTACGGGATCCAGAAAGATTTGTCGGTTTCTTGCTTTTTTGAAAATTCCGCAAAAAGTTTATTATATACGATTGTCGTAAAATGTTGATATTCTTGTGTACATTATGTATGTACCTTGATGGCAATTTTGTTTTAAGTAAAAAAAAAGTCTTCTAAAGTGACGTGTCAAAACAAAATTTGTCAATGCAAACTTGATGCGTAGCTCAACTCACATATTTATTTTTACCTTTGTTAATTGCAGTTTAAAATCTAGTCGTGTATCGGCCAGTCGCTGCCGGGCCGTTCTCGCATTCGGTCATTTTAAATTTATTACCTACTGAAATTATGAAATTAAAAAACATAAGGATCCAATATTTATTGAACTCTTACAAATACACACAAATCGTTAGTAATTGGTTTTGAATATGTATATAATTATTTCTTATGCAATATTTTTGCTTTTTTGAAAATTCCGCAAAAAGTTTATTATATACGATTGTCGTAAAATGTTGATATTCTTATGTACATTATGTATGTACCTTGATGGCAATTTTGTTTTAAGTAAAAAAAAGTCTTCTAAAGTGACGTGTCAAAACAAAATTTGTCAATGCAAACTTGATGCGTAGCTCAACTCACATATTTATTTTTACCTTTGTTAATTGCAGTTTAAAATCTAGTCGTGTATCGGCCAGTCGCTGCCGGGCCGTTCTCGCATTCGGTCATTTTAAATTTATTACCTACTGAAATTATGAAATTAAAAAACATAAGGATCCAATATTTATTGAACTCTTACAAATTCACACAAATCGTTAGTAATTGGTTTTGAATATGTATATAATTATTTCTTATGCAATATTTTTGTTTTTTTGGAAATTCCGCAAAAAGTTTATTATATACGATTGTCGTAAAATGTTGATATTCTTATGTACATTATGTATGTACCTTGATGGCAATTTTGTTTTAAGTAAAAAAAAAGTCTTCTAAAGTGACGTGTCAAAACAAAATTTGTCAATGCAAACTTGATGCGTAGCTTAGGGTTGCCATCTCCTAACTTTGAAATCCAGGATTTGAACGTAGAAATACCAGGACATTTCGGTTTGAAGCCAGGACTATATATGTATAAAAACAGTACCTAATTGTTATAGTTATATTCCACTGAAAACAGGGTCAGTAAAACAACGAATAGAAATTACGTTTTTTATTAAGGTGTTCAACTAAAATTTAGTTACTAAATTACCGAATCAAATCGAGGAATGATGTTTTTAATCATAAAATAATCAAGTCTAAGACTTAGGCAAATGTAATAGGACAAATTCTTAGGTCTCACTTTATTTTTTTTATTATTTATTTATTTAGTCTTTTATTCGTTATTTTTATTGTATTTTTCAACTCCACAAATGTCCTTCAACATTTGTGGTTGAGTTAACAAATAATTGTAAAATGTTTCACAGTTCATATTCATGTTGTAAGTAGTTTTGATTATTGCAGCAACTGTTGCTGGAAGTAACCGATTTCTCTCTTTTGACCACTGTGTGTTTATAAGTGAATAAACCCTCTCTACATTAGCATTGTGTCCCGGAATACAGAACCAACCACCTTCCGTAATTCTACGTATTGTTCCTCGGACACGCACTGTTTGAAATATTGGAGCCACAAGAAGTTCAAGTTGTTGTCTTTTTCTGTAGAATCTAAGTTTTGACTAAAGTTTTTCAAATTAACCCACTCATCAAATAATTTCTCATCGTTTATTTCAATGCCGTGATCTTTTAAAAATGCCAAAGATTTTTCCACATTGCTCCATTCTTGCCAATCAGATCCTGTAAGATCAATCCAATCGACAACTGTTAGATCCTTAAATGGCACAATCCACATTTTTATATAGCCATTGATGTCATTATAAAAATCTTTTATTTTGGTATGAAACTCATGCGTATCCTTTCCGTCGTCTTCCAATTTCTTTAAAATTGATTTTATTTTTAAAGGACAAAATTTATTTGTTTTTCTCTCATCAAGTAAAGAAATTACTTTTTCTAAAATTTTCCTGACTTCGACAACGCTATTTTCTTTTCTTTCCACTCTTTCAATATTCGTGTGGATAACCGACATTATCGAGTGGACAAGGAACAAGTAACCTTCGTCATACTCATTATTAAAAAACTGAATAATGAACTGTGGTGGTTTTTCTAAACTTAAAAAATATTCTCTTAACGGCTCGTAGTATTTTAAAAGTTTTTCAATTGCTGGAAAAAGGCCCAACCAGCGTGTTTTAGAGTGAGATTGGAGTTGAGTAAACTCCATCTCGGCGTCAGTGCAAAACTGCCGTAGCTTTTCTGTTCGAACAGTGTATGTAGAAAAGTGATTATAAATTTTTACAATTATTAATTCCACTTCTATGAGCAGAATGTCACAGGCGCAAGCACAGTGACAAGACGATTGGAGAGAGTAGTGGCGCGCGAATTTTAAAACATAGGTGCTTAATAGGACTCTTTAAAAACTCAGGACGATGCTTAAAAACTATCCAGGACAGCCCAGGACACCACAAAAAGCAGGACATGTCCTGGGAAAACAGGACGGTTGGCAACTATAGCGTAGCTCAACTCACATATTTATTTTTACCTTTGTTAATTGCAGTTTAAAATCTAGTCGTGTATCGGCCAGTCGCTGCCGGGCCGTTCTCGCATTCGGTCATTTTAAATTTATTACCTACTGAAATTATGAAATTAAAAAACATAAGGATCCAATATTTATTGAACTCTTACAAATTCACACAAATCGTTAGTAATTGGTTTTGAATATGTATATAATTATTTCTTATGCAATATTTTTGTTTTTTTGGAAATTCCGCAAAAAGTTTATTATATACGATTGTCGTAAAATGTTGATATTCTTATGTACATTATGTATGTACCTTGATGGCAATTTTGTTTTAAGTAAAAAAAAAGTCTTCTAAAGTGACGTGTCAAAACAAAATTTGTCAATGCAAACTTGATGCGTAGCTCAACTCACGTATTTATTTTTACCTTTGTTAATTGCAGTTTAAAATCTAGTCGTGTATCGGCCAGTCGCTGCTGGGCCGTTCTCGCATTCGGTCATTTTAAATTTATTACCTACTGAAATTATGAAATTAAAAAACATAAGGATCCAATATTTATTGAACTCTTACAAATTCACACAAATCGTTAGTAATTGGTTTTGAATATGTATATAATTATTTCTTATGCAATATTTTTGCTTTTTTGAAAATTCCGCAAAAAGTTTATTATATACGATTGTCGTAAAATGTTGATATTCTTATGTACATTATGTATGTACCTTGATGGCAATTTTGTTTTAAGTAAAAAAAAATTCTTCCAAAGTGACGTGTCAAAACAAAATTTGTCAATGCAAACTTGATGCGTAGCTCAACTCACATATTTATTTTTACCTTTGTTAATTGCAGTTTAAAATCTAGTCGTGTATCGGCCAGTCGCTGCCGGGCCGTTCTCGCATTCGGTCATTTTAAATTTATTACCTACTGAAATTATGAAATTAAAAAACATAAGGATCCAATATTTATTGAACTCTTACAAATTCACACAAATCGTTAGTAATTGGTTTTGAATATGTATATAATTATTTCTTATGCAATATTTTTGCTTTTTTGAAAATTCCGCAAAAAGTTTATTATATACGATTGTCGTAAAATGTTGATATTCTTATGTACATTATGTATGTACCTTGATGGCAATTTTGTTTTAAGTAAAAAAAAATTCTTCTAAAGTGACGTGTCAAAACAAAATTTGTCAATGCAAACTTGATGCGTAGCTCAAGTCACATATTTATTTTTACCTTTGTTAATTGCAGTTTAAAATCTAGTCGTGTATCGGCCAGTCGCTGCCGGGCCGTTCTCGCATTCGGTCATTTTAAATTTATTACCTACTGAAATTATGAAATTAAAAAACATAAGGATCCAATATTTATTGAACTCTTACAAATTCACACAAATCGTTAGTAATTGGTTTTGAATATGTATATAATTATTTCTTATGCAATATTTTTGCTTTTTCGAAAATTCCGCAAAAAGTTTATTATATACGATTGTCGTAAAATGTTGATATTCTTATGTACGTTATGTATGTACCTTGATGGCAATTTCGTTTTAAGTAAAAAAAAAGTCTTCTAAAGTGACGTGTCAAAACAAAATTTGTCAATGCAAACTTGATGCGTAGCTCAACTCACATATTTATTTTTACCTTTGTTAATTGCAGTTTAAAATCTATTCGTGTATCGGCCAGTCGCTGCCGGGCCGTTCTCGCATTCGGTCATTTTAAATTTATTACCTACTGAAATTATGAAATTAAAAAACATAAGGATCCAATATTTATTGAACTCTTACAAATTCACACAAATCGTTAGTAATTGGTTTTGAATATGTATATAATTATTTCTTATGCAATATTTTTGCTTTTTCGAAAATTCCGCAAAAAGTTTATTATATACGATTGTCGTAAAATGTTGATATTCTTATGTACATTATGTATGTACCTTGATGGCAATTTTGTTTTAAGTAAAAAAAAAGTCTTCTAAAGTGACGTGTCAAAACAAAATTTGTCAATGCAAACTTGATGCGTAGCTCAACTCACGTATTTATTTTTACCTTTGTTAATTGCAGTTTAAAATCTAGTCGTGTATCGGCCAGTCGCTGCCGGGCCGTTCTCGCATTCGGTCATTTTAAATTTATTACCTACTGAAATTATGAAATTAAAAAACATAAGGATCCAATATTTATTGAACTCTTACAAATTCATACAAATCGTTAGTAATTGGTTTTGAATATGTATATAATTATTTCTTATGCAATATTTTTGCTTTTTCGAAAATTCCGCAAAAAGTTTATTATATACGATTGTCGTAAAATGTTGATATTCTTATGTACATTATGTATGTACCTTGATGGCAATTTCGTTTTAAGTAAAAAAAAAGTCTTCTAAAGTGACGTGTCAAAACAAAATTTGTCAATGCAAACTTGATGCGTAGCTCAACTCACATATTTATTTTTACCTTTGTTAATTGCAGTTTAAAATCTAGTCGTGTATCGGCCAGTCGCTGCCGGGCCGTTCTCGCATTCGGTCATTTTAAATTTATTACCTACTGAAATTATGAAATTAAAAAACATAAGGATCCAATATTTATTGAACTCTTACAAATTCACACAAATCGTTAGTAATTGGTTTTGAATATGTATATAATTATTTCTTATGCAATATTTTTGCTTTTTTGAAAATTCCGCAAAAAGTTTATTATATACGATTGTCGTAAAATGTTGATATTCTTATGTACATTATGTATGTACCTTGATGGCAATTTTGTTTTAAGTAAAAAAAAAGTCTTCTAAAGTGACGTGTCAAAACAAAATTTGTCAATGCAAACTTGATGCGTAGCTCAACTCACATATTTATTTTTACCTTTGTTAATTGCAGTTTAAAATCTAGTCGTGTATCGGTCAGTCGCTGCCGGGCCGTTCTCGCATTCGGTCATTTTAAATTTATTACCTACTGAAATTATGAAATTAAAAAACATAAGGATCCAATATTTATTGAACTCTTACAAATTCACACAAATCGTTAGTAATTGGTTTTGAATGTGTATATAATTATTTCTTATGCAATATTTTTGCTTTTTTGAAAATTCCGCAAAAAGTTTATTATATACGATTGTCGTAAAATGTTGATATTCTTATGTACATTATGTATGTACCTTGATGGCAATTTTGTTTTAAGTAAAAAAAAAGTCTTCTAAAGTGACGTGTCAAAACAAAATATGTCAATGCAAACTTGATGCGCAGCTCAACTCACATATTTATTTTTACCTTTGTTAATTGCAGTTTAAAATCTAGTCGTGTATCGGCCAGTCGCTGCCGGGCCGTTCTCGCATTCGGTCATTTTAAATTTATTACCTACTGAAATTATGAAATTAAAAAACATAAGGATCCAATATTTATTGAACTCTTACAAATTCATACAAATCGTTAGTAATTGGTTTTGAATATGTATATAATTATTTCTTATGCAATATTTTTGCTTTTTTGAAAATTCCGCAAAAAGTTTATTATATACGATTGTCGTAAAATGTTGATATTCTTATGTACATTATGTATGTACCTTGATGGCAATTTTGTTTTAAGTAAAAAAAAAGTCTTCTAAAGTGACGTGTCAAAACAAAATATGTCAATGCAAACTTGATGCGCAGCTCAACTCACATATTTATTTTTACCTTTGTTAATTGCAGTTTAAAATCTAGTCGTGTATCGGACAGTCGCTGCCGGGCCGTTCTCGCATTCGGTCATTTTAAATTTATTACCTACTGAAATTATGAAATTAAAAAACATAAGGATCCAATATTTATTGAACTCTTACAAATTCACACAAATCGTTAGTAATTGGTTTTGAATATGTATATAATTATTTCTTATGCAATATTTTTGCTTTTTCGAAAATTCCGCAAAAAGTTTATTATATACGATTGTCGTAAAATGTTGATATTCTTATGTACGTTATGTATGTACCTTGATGGCAATTTCGTTTTAAGTAAAAAAAAAGTCTTCTAAAGTGACGTGTCAAAACAAAATTTGTCAATGCAAACTTGATGCGTAGCTCAACTCACATATTTATTTTTACCTTTGTTAATTGCAGTTTAAAATCTATTCGTGTATCGGCCAGTCGCTGCCGGGCCGTTCTCGCATTCGGTCATTTTAAATTTATTACCTACTGAAATTATGAAATTAAAAAACATAAGGATCCAATATTTATTGAACTCTTACAAATTCACACAAATCGTTAGTAATTGGTTTTGAATATGTATATAATTATTTCTTATGCAATATTTTTGCTTTTTCGAAAATTCCGCAAAAAGTTTATTATATACGATTGTCGTAAAATGTTGATATTCTTATGTACATTATGTATGTACCTTGATGGCAATTTTGTTTTAAGTAAAAAAAAAGTCTTCTAAAGTGACGTGTCAAAACAAAATTTGTCAATGCAAACTTGATGCGTAGCTCAACTCACGTATTTATTTTTACCTTTGTTAATTGCAGTTTAAAATCTAGTCGTGTATCGGCCAGTCGCTGCCGGGCCGTTCTCGCATTCGGTCATTTTAAATTTATTACCTACTGAAATTATGAAATTAAAAAACATAAGGATCCAATATTTATTGAACTCTTACAAATTCATACAAATCGTTAGTAATTGGTTTTGAATATGTATATAATTATTTCTTATGCAATATTTTTGCTTTTTCGAAAATTCCGCAAAAAGTTTATTATATACGATTGTCGTAAAATGTTGATATTCTTATGTACATTATGTATGTACCTTGATGGCAATTTCGTTTTAAGTAAAAAAAAAGTCTTCTAAAGTGACGTGTCAAAACAAAATTTGTCAATGCAAACTTGATGCGTAGCTCAACTCACATATTTATTTTTACCTTTGTTAATTGCAGTTTAAAATCTAGTCGTGTATCGGCCAGTCGCTGCCGGGCCGTTCTCGCATTCGGTCATTTTAAATTTATTACCTACTGAAATTATGAAATTAAAAAACATAAGGATCCAATATTTATTGAACTCTTACAAATTCACACAAATCGTTAGTAATTGGTTTTGAATATGTATATAATTATTTCTTATGCAATATTTTTGCTTTTTTGAAAATTCCGCAAAAAGTTTATTATATACGATTGTCGTAAAATGTTGATATTCTTATGTACATTATGTATGTACCTTGATGGCAATTTTGTTTTAAGTAAAAAAAAAGTCTTCTAAAGTGACGTGTCAAAACAAAATTTGTCAATGCAAACTTGATGCGTAGCTCAACTCACATATTTATTTTTACCTTTGTTAATTGCAGTTTAAAATCTAGTCGTGTATCGGTCAGTCGCTGCCGGGCCGTTCTCGCATTCGGTCATTTTAAATTTATTACCTACTGAAATTATGAAATTAAAAAACATAAGGATCCAATATTTATTGAACTCTTACAAATTCACACAAATCGTTAGTAATTGGTTTTGAATGTGTATATAATTATTTCTTATGCAATATTTTTGCTTTTTTGAAAATTCCGCAAAAAGTTTATTATATACGATTGTCGTAAAATGTTGATATTCTTATGTACATTATGTATGTACCTTGATGGCAATTTTGTTTTAAGTAAAAAAAAAGTCTTCTAAAGTGACGTGTCAAAACAAAATATGTCAATGCAAACTTGATGCGCAGCTCAACTCACATATTTATTTTTACCTTTGTTAATTGCAGTTTAAAATCTAGTCGTGTATCGGCCAGTCGCTGCCGGGCCGTTCTCGCATTCGGTCATTTTAAATTTATTACCTACTGAAATTATGAAATTAAAAAACATAAGGATCCAATATTTATTGAACTCTTACAAATTCATACAAATCGTTAGTAATTGGTTTTGAATATGTATATAATTATTTCTTATGCAATATTTTTGCTTTTTTGAAAATTCCGCAAAAAGTTTATTATATACGATTGTCGTAAAATGTTGATATTCTTATGTACATTATGTATGTACCTTGATGGCAATTTTGTTTTAAGTAAAAAAAAAGTCTTCTAAAGTGACGTGTCAAAACAAAATATGTCAATGCAAACTTGATGCGCAGCTCAACTCACATATTTATTTTTACCTTTGTTAATTGCAGTTTAAAATCTAGTCGTGTATCGGACAGTCGCTGCCGGGCCGTTCTCGCATTCGGTCATTTTAAATTTATTACCTACTGAAATTATGAAATTAAAAAACATAAGGATCCAATATTTATTGAACTCTTACAAATTCATACAAATCGTTAGTAATTGGTTTTGAATATGTATATAATTATTTCTTATGCAATATTTTTGCTTTTTCGAAAATTCCGCAAAAAGTTTATTATATACGATTGTCGTAAAATGTTGATATTCTTATGTACATTATGTATGTACCTTGATGGCAATTTCGTTTTAAGTAAAAAAAAAGTCTTCTAAAGTGACGTGTCAAAACAAAATTTGTCAATGCAAACTTGATGCGTAGCTCAACTCACATATTTATTTTTACCTTTGTTAATTGCAGTTTAAAATCTAGTCGTGTATCGGCCAGTCGCTGCCGGGCCGTTCTCGCATTCGGTGATTTTAAATTTATTACCTACTGAAGTTATGAAATTAAAAAACATAAGGATCCAATATTTATTGAACTCTTGCAAATTCACACAAATCGTTAGTAATTGGTTTTTAATATGTATATAATTATTTCTTATGCAATATTTTTGCTTTTTTGAAAATTCCGCAAAAAGTTTATTATATACGATTGTCGTAAAATGTTGATATTCTTATGTACATTATGTATGTACCTTGATGGCAATTTTGTTTTAAGTAAAAAAAAAGTCTTCTAAAGTGACGTGTCAAAACAAAATTTGTCAATGCAAACTTGATGCGTAGCTCAACTCACATATTTATTTTTACCTTTGTTAATTGCAGTTTAAAATCTAGTCGTGTATCGGCCAGTCGCTGCCGGGCCGTTCTCGCATTCGGTCATTTTAAATTTATTACCTACTGAAGTTATGAAATTAAAAAACATAAGGATCCAATATTTATTGAACTCTTACAAATTCACACAAATCGTTAGTAATTGGTTTTGAATATGTATATAATTATTTCTTATGCAATATTTTTGCTTTTTTGAAAATTCCGCAAAAAGTTTATTATATACGATTGTCGTAAAATGTTGATATTCTTATGTACATTATGTATGTACCTTGATGGCAATTTTGTTTTAAGTAAAAAAAAAGTCTTCTAAAGTGACGTGTCAAAACAAAATTTGTCAATGCAAACTTGATGCGTCGCTCAACTCACGTATTTATTTTTACCTTTGTTAATTGCAGTTTAAAATCTAGTCGTGTATCGGCCAGTCGCTGCCGGGCCGTTCTCGCATTCGGTCATTTTAAATTTATTACCTACTGAAGTTATGAAATTAAAAAACATAAGGATCCAATATTTATTGAACTCTTACAAATTCACACAAATCGTTAGTAATTGGTTTTGATTATGTGTATAATTATTTCTTATGCAATATTTTTGCTTTTTTGAAAATTCCGCAAAAAGTTTATTATATACGATTGTCGTAAAATGTTGATATTCTTATGTACATTATGTATGTACCTTGATGGCAATTTTGTTTTAAGTAAAAAAAAAGTCTTCTAAAGCGACGTGTCAAAACAAAATTTGTCAATGCAAACTTGATGCGTAGCTCAACTCACATATTTATTTTTACCTTTGTTAATTGCAGTTTAAAATCTAGTCGTGTATCGGCCAGTCGCTGCCGGGCCGTTCTCGCATTCGGTCATTTTAAATTTATTACCTACTGAAATTATGAAATTAAAAAACATAAGGATCGAATATTTATTGAACTCTTACAAATTCACACAAATCGTTAGTAATTGGTTTTGAATATGTATATAATTATTTCTTATGCAATATTATTGCTTTTTTGAAAATTCCGCAAAAAGTTTATTATATACGATTGTCGTAAAATGTTGATATTCTTATGTACATTATGTATGTACCTTGATGGCAATTTTGTTTTAAGTAAAAAAAAAGTCTTCTAAAGTGACGTGTCAAAACAAAATTTGTCAATGCAAACTTGATGCGTAGCTCAACTCACATATTTATTTTTACCTTTGTTAATTGCAGTTTAAAATCTAGTCGTGTATCGGCCAGTCGCTGCCGGGCCGTTCTCGCATTCGGTCATTTTAAATTTATTACCTACTGAAATTATGAAATTAAAAAACATAAGGATCCAATATTTATTGAACTCTTACAAATCCACACAAATCGTTAGTAATTGGTTTTGAATATGTATATAATTATTTCTTATGCAATATTTTTGCTTTTTTGAAAATTCCGCAAAAAGTTTATCATATACGATTGTCGTAAAATGTTGATATTCTTATGTACATTATGTATGTACCTTGATGGCAATTTTGTTTTAAGTAAAAAAAAAGTCTTCTAAAGTGACGTGTCAAAACAAAATTTGTCAATGCAAACTTGATGCGTAGCTCAACTCACATATTTATTTTTACCTTTGTTAATTGCAGTTTAAAATCTAGTCGTGTATCGGCCAGTCGCTGCCGGGCCGTTCTCGCATTCGGTCATTTTAAATTTATTACCTACTGAAATTATGAAATTAAAAAACATAAGGATCCAATATTTATTGAACTCTTACAAATCCACACAAATCGTTAGTAATTGGTTTTGAATATGTATATAATTATTTCTTATGCAATATTTTTGCTTTTTTGAAAATTCCGCAAAAAGTTTATCATATACGATTGTCGTAAAATGTTGATATTCTTATGTACATTATGTATGTACCTTGATGGCAATTTTGTTTTAAGTAAAAAAAAAGTCTTCTAAAGTGACGTGTCAAAACAAAATTTGTCAATGCAAACTTGATGCGTAGCTCAACTCACATATTTATTTTTACCTTTGTTAATTGCAGTTTAAAATCTAGTCGTGTATCGGTCAGTCGCTGCCGGGCCGTTCTCGCATTCGGTCATTTTAAATTTATTACCTACTGAAATTATGAAATTAAAAAACATAAGGATCCAATATTTATTGAACTCTTACAAATTCACACAAATCGTTAGTAATTGGTTTTGAATGTGTATATAATTATTTCTTATGCAATATTTTTGCTTTTTTGAAAATTCCGCAAAAAGTTTATTATATACGATTGTCGTAAAATGTTGATATTCTTATGTACATTATGTATGTACCTTGATGGCAATTTTGTTTTAAGTAAAAAAAAAGTCTTCTAAAGTGACGTGTCAAAACAAAATATGTCAATGCAAACTTGATGCGCAGCTCAACTCACATATTTATTTTTACCTTTGTTAATTGCAGTTTAAAATCTAGTCGTGTATCGGCCAGTCGCTGCCGGGCCGTTCTCGCATTCGGTCATTTTAAATTTATTACCTACTGAAATTATGAAATTAAAAAACATAAGGATCCAATATTTATTGAACTCTTACAAATTCATACAAATCGTTAGTAATTGGTTTTGAATATGTATATAATTATTTCTTATGCAATATTTTTGCTTTTTTGAAAATTCCGCAAAAAGTTTATTATATACGATTGTCGTAAAATGTTGATATTCTTATGTACATTATGTATGTACCTTGATGGCAATTTTGTTTTAAGTAAAAAAAAAGTCTTCTAAAGTGACGTGTCAAAACAAAATATGTCAATGCAAACTTGATGCGCAGCTCAACTCACATATTTATTTTTACCTTTGTTAATTGCAGTTTAAAATCTAGTCGTGTATCGGACAGTCGCTGCCGGGCCGTTCTCGCATTCGGTCATTTTAAATTTATTACCTACTGAAATTATGAAATTAAAAAACATAAGGATCCAATATTTATTGAACTCTTACAAATTCATACAAATCGTTAGTAATTGGTTTTGAATATGTATATAATTATTTCTTATGCAATATTTTTGCTTTTTCGAAAATTCCGCAAAAAGTTTATTATATACGATTGTCGTAAAATGTTGATATTCTTATGTACATTATGTATGTACCTTGATGGCAATTTCGTTTTAAGTAAAAAAAAAGTCTTCTAAAGTGACGTGTCAAAACAAAATTTGTCAATGCAAACTTGATGCGTAGCTCAACTCACATATTTATTTTTACCTTTGTTAATTGCAGTTTAAAATCTAGTCGTGTATCGGCCAGTCGCTGCCGGGCCGTTCTCGCATTCGGTGATTTTAAATTTATTACCTACTGAAGTTATGAAATTAAAAAACATAAGGATCCAATATTTATTGAACTCTTGCAAATTCACACAAATCGTTAGTAATTGGTTTTTAATATGTATATAATTATTTCTTATGCAATATTTTTGCTTTTTTGAAAATTCCGCAAAAAGTTTATTATATACGATTGTCGTAAAATGTTGATATTCTTATGTACATTATGTATGTACCTTGATGGCAATTTTGTTTTAAGTAAAAAAAAAGTCTTCTAAAGTGACGTGTCAAAACAAAATTTGTCAATGCAAACTTGATGCGTAGCTCAACTCACATATTTATTTTTACCTTTGTTAATTGCAGTTTAAAATCTAGTCGTGTATCGGCCAGTCGCTGCCGGGCCGTTCTCGCATTCGGTCATTTTAAATTTATTACCTACTGAAGTTATGAAATTAAAAAACATAAGGATCCAATATTTATTGAACTCTTACAAATTCACACAAATCGTTAGTAATTGGTTTTGAATATGTATATAATTATTTCTTATGCAATATTTTTGCTTTTTTGAAAATTCCGCAAAAAGTTTATTATATACGATTGTCGTAAAATGTTGATATTCTTATGTACATTATGTATGTACCTTGATGGCAATTTTGTTTTAAGTAAAAAAAAAGTCTTCTAAAGTGACGTGTCAAAACAAAATTTGTCAATGCAAACTTGATGCGTCGCTCAACTCACGTATTTATTTTTACCTTTGTTAATTGCAGTTTAAAATCTAGTCGTGTATCGGCCAGTCGCTGCCGGGCCGTTCTCGCATTCGGTCATTTTAAATTTATTACCTACTGAAGTTATGAAATTAAAAAACATAAGGATCCAATATTTATTGAACTCTTACAAATTCACACAAATCGTTAGTAATTGGTTTTGATTATGTGTATAATTATTTCTTATGCAATATTTTTGCTTTTTTGAAAATTCCGCAAAAAGTTTATTATATACGATTGTCGTAAAATGTTGATATTCTTATGTACATTATGTATGTACCTTGATGGCAATTTTGTTTTAAGTAAAAAAAAAGTCTTCTAAAGCGACGTGTCAAAACAAAATTTGTCAATGCAAACTTGATGCGTAGCTCAACTCACATATTTATTTTTACCTTTGTTAATTGCAGTTTAAAATCTAGTCGTGTATCGGCCAGTCGCTGCCGGGCCGTTCTCGCATTCGGTCATTTTAAATTTATTACCTACTGAAATTATGAAATTAAAAAACATAAGGATCGAATATTTATTGAACTCTTACAAATTCACACAAATCGTTAGTAATTGGTTTTGAATATGTATATAATTATTTCTTATGCAATATTATTGCTTTTTTGAAAATTCCGCAAAAAGTTTATTATATACGATTGTCGTAAAATGTTGATATTCTTATGTACATTATGTATGTACCTTGATGGCAATTTTGTTTTAAGTAAAAAAAAAGTCTTCTAAAGTGACGTGTCAAAACAAAATTTGTCAATGCAAACTTGATGCGTAGCTCAACTCACATATTTATTTTTACCTTTGTTAATTGCAGTTTAAAATCTAGTCGTGTATCGGCCAGTCGCTGCCGGGCCGTTCTCGCATTCGGTCATTTTAAATTTATTACCTACTGAAATTATGAAATTAAAAAACATAAGGATCCAATATTTATTGAACTCTTACAAATCCACACAAATCGTTAGTAATTGGTTTTGAATATGTATATAATTATTTCTTATGCAATATTTTTGCTTTTTTGAAAATTCCGCAAAAAGTTTATCATATACGATTGTCGTAAAATGTTGATATTCTTATGTACATTATGTATGTACCTTGATGGCAATTTTGTTTTAAGTAAAAAAAAAGTCTTCTAAAGTGACGTGTCAAAACAAAATTTGTCAATGCAAACTTGATGCGTAGCTCAACTCACATATTTATTTTTACCTTTGTTAATTGCAGTTTAAAATCTAGTCGTGTATCGGCCAGTCGCTGCCGGGCCGTTCTCGCATTCGGTCATTTTAAATTTATTACCTACTGAAATTATGAAATTAAAAAACATAAGGATCCAATATTTATTGAACTCTTACAAATCCACACAAATCGTTAGTAATTGGTTTTGAATATGTATATAATTATTTCTTATGCAATATTTTTGCTTTTTTGAAAATTCCGCAAAAAGTTTATCATATACGATTGTCGTAAAATGTTGATATTCTTATGTACATTATGTATGTACCTTGATGGCAATTTTGTTTTAAGTAAAAAAAAAGTCTTCTAAAGTGACGTGTCAAAACAAAATTTGTCAATGCAAACTTGATGCGTAGCTCAACTCACATATTTATTTTTACCTTTGTTAATTGCAGTTTAAAATCTAGTCGTGTATCGGCCAGTCGCTGCCGGGCCGTTCTCGCATTCGGTCATTTTAAATTTATTACCTACTGAAGTTATGAAATTAAAAAACATAAGGATCCAATATTTATTGAACTCTTACAAATTCACACAAATCGTTAGTAATTGGTTTTGAATATGTATATAATTATTTCTTATGCAATATTTTTGTTTTTTTGGAAATTCCGCAAAAAGTTTATTATATACGATTGTCGTAAAATGTTGATATTCTTATGTACATTATGTATGTACCTTGATGGCAATTTTGTTTTAAGTAAAAAAAAAGTCTTCTAAAGTGACGTGTCAAAACAAAATTTGTCAATGCAAACTTGATGCGTCGCTCAACTCACATATTTATTTTTACCTTTGTTAATTGCAGTTTAAAATCTAGTCGTGTATCGGCCAGTCGCTGCTGGGCCGTTCTCGCATTCGGTCATTTTAAATTTATTACCTACTGAAATTATGAAATTAAAAAACATAAGGATCCAATATTTATTGAACTCTTACAAATTCACACAAATCGTTAGTAATTGGTTTTGAATATGTATATAATTATTTCTTATGCAATATTTTTGCTTTTTTGGAAATTCCGCAAAAAGTTTATTATATACGATTGTCGTAAAATGTTGATATTCTTATGTACATTATGTATGTACCTTGATGGCAATTTTGTTTTAAGTAAAAAAAAATTCTTCTAAAGTGACGTGTCAAAACAAAATTTGTCAATGCAAACTTGATGCGTAGCTCAACTCACGTATTTATTTTTACCTTTGTTAATTGCAGTTTAAAATCTAGTCGTGTATCGGCCAGTCGCTGCCGGGCCGTTCTCGCATTCGGTCATTTTAAATTTATTACCTACTGAAATTATGAAATTAAAAAACATAAGGATCCAATATTTATTGAACTCTTACAAATTCACACAAATCGTTAGTAATTGGTTTTGAATATGTATATAATTATTTCTTATGCAATATTTTTGCTTTTTTGAAAAATCCGCAAAAAGTTTATTATATACGATTGTCGTAAAATGTTGATATTCTTATGTACATTATGTATGTACCTTGATGGCAATTTTGTTTTAAGTAAAAAAAAATTCTTCCAAAGTGACGTGTCAAAACAAAATTTGTCAATGCAAACTTGATGCGTAGCTCAACTCACATATTTATTTTTACCTTTGTTAATTGCAGTTTAAAATCTAGTCGTGTATCGGCCAGTCGCTGCCGGGCCGTTCTCGCATTCGGTCATTTTAAATTTATTACCTACTGAAATTATGAAATTAAAAAACATAAGGATCCAATATTTATTGAACTCTTACAAATTCACACAAATCGTTAGTAATTGGTTTTGAATATGTATATAATTATTTCTTATGCAATATTTTTGCTTTTTTGAAAATTCCGCAAAAAGTTTATTATATACGATTGTCGTAAAATGTTGATATTCTTATGTACATTATGTATGTACCTTGATGGCAATTTTGTTTTAAGTAAAAAAAAATTCTTCTAAAGTGACGTGTCAAAACAAAATTTGTCAATGCAAACTTGATGCGTAGCTCAAGTCACATATTTATTTTTACCTTTGTTAATTGCAGTTTAAAATCTAGTCGTGTATCGGCCAGTCGCTGCCGGGCCGTTCTCGCATTCG
The DNA here is from genome assembly GCA_933228815.1 of Machimus atricapillus. Classification (NCBI taxonomy): domain Eukaryota; kingdom Metazoa; phylum Arthropoda; class Insecta; order Diptera; family Asilidae; genus Machimus; species Machimus atricapillus. Next base: position 54,347,784 of record OW121785.1, read on the forward strand.
GTCATTTTAAATTTATTACCTACTGAAATTATGAAATTAAAAAACATAAGGATCCAATATTTATTGAACTCTTACAAATTCACACAAATCGTTAGTAATTGGTTTTGAATATGTATATAATTATTTCTTATGCAATATTTTTGCTTTTTCGAAAATTCCGCAAAAAGTTTATTATATACGATTGTCGTAAAATGTTGATATTCTTATGTACGTTATGTATGTACCTTGATGGCAATTTCGTTTTAAGTAAAAAAAAAGTCTTCTAAAGTGACGTGTCAAAACAAAATTTGTCAATGCAAACTTGATGCGTAGCTCAACTCACATATTTATTTTTACCTTTGTTAATTGCAGTTTAAAATCTATTCGTGTATCGGCCAGTCGCTGCCGGGCCGTTCTCGCATTCGGTCATTTTAAATTTATTACCTACTGAAATTATGAAATTAAAAAACATAAGGATCCAATATTTATTGAACTCTTACAAATTCACACAAATCGTTAGTAATTGGTTTTGAATATGTATATAATTATTTCTTATGCAATATTTTTGCTTTTTCGAAAATTCCGCAAAAAGTTTATTATATACGATTGTCGTAAAATGTTGATATTCTTATGTACATTATGTATGTACCTTGATGGCAATTTTGTTTTAAGTAAAAAAAAAGTCTTCTAAAGTGACGTGTCAAAACAAAATTTGTCAATGCAAACTTGATGCGTAGCTCAACTCACGTATTTATTTTTACCTTTGTTAATTGCAGTTTAAAATCTAGTCGTGTATCGGCCAGTCGCTGCCGGGCCGTTCTCGCATTCGGTCATTTTAAATTTATTACCTACTGAAATTATGAAATTAAAAAACATAAGGATCCAATATTTATTGAACTCTTACAAATTCATACAAATCGTTAGTAATTGGTTTTGAATATGTATATAATTATTTCTTATGCAATATTTTTGCTTTTTCGAAAATTCCGCAAAAAGTTTATTATATACGATTGTCGTAAAATGTTGATATTCTTATGTACATTATGTATGTACCTTGATGGCAATTTCGTTTTAAGTAAAAAAAAAGTCTTCTAAAGTGACGTGTCAAAACAAAATTTGTCAATGCAAACTTGATGCGTAGCTCAACTCACATATTTATTTTTACCTTTGTTAATTGCAGTTTAAAATCTAGTCGTGTATCGGCCAGTCGCTGCCGGGCCGTTCTCGCATTCGGTCATTTTAAATTTATTACCTACTGAAATTATGAAATTAAAAAACATAAGGATCCAATATTTATTGAACTCTTACAAATTCACACAAATCGTTAGTAATTGGTTTTGAATATGTATATAATTATTTCTTATGCAATATTTTTGCTTTTTTGAAAATTCCGCAAAAAGTTTATTATATACGATTGTCGTAAAATGTTGATATTCTTATGTACATTATGTATGTACCTTGATGGCAATTTTGTTTTAAGTAAAAAAAAAGTCTTCTAAAGTGACGTGTCAAAACAAAATTTGTCAATGCAAACTTGATGCGTAGCTCAACTCACATATTTATTTTTACCTTTGTTAATTGCAGTTTAAAATCTAGTCGTGTATCGGTCAGTCGCTGCCGGGCCGTTCTCGCATTCGGTCATTTTAAATTTATTACCTACTGAAATTATGAAATTAAAAAACATAAGGATCCAATATTTATTGAACTCTTACAAATTCACACAAATCGTTAGTAATTGGTTTTGAATGTGTATATAATTATTTCTTATGCAATATTTTTGCTTTTTTGAAAATTCCGCAAAAAGTTTATTATATACGATTGTCGTAAAATGTTGATATTCTTATGTACATTATGTATGTACCTTGATGGCAATTTTGTTTTAAGTAAAAAAAAAGTCTTCTAAAGTGACGTGTCAAAACAAAATATGTCAATGCAAACTTGATGCGTAGCTCAACTCACATATTTATTTTTACCTTTGTTAATTGCAGTTTAAAATCTAGTCGTGTATCGGCCAGTCGCTGCCGGGCCGTTCTCGCATTCGGTCATTTTAAATTTATTACCTACTGAAATTATGAAATTAAAAAACATAAGGATCCAATATTTATTGAACTCTTACAAATTCACACAAATCGTTAGTAATTGGTTTTGAATATGTATATAATTATTTCTTATGCAATATTTTTGCTTTTTTGAAAATTCCGCAAAAAGTTTATTATATACGATTGTCGTAAAATGTTGATATTCTTATGTACATTATGTATGTACCTTGATGGCAATTTTGTTTTAAGTAAAAAAAAAGTCTTCTAAAGTGACGTGTCAAAACAAAATATGTCAATGCAAACTTGATGCGCAGCTCAACTCACATATTTATTTTTACCTTTGTTAATTGCAGTTTAAAATCTAGTCGTGTATCGGCCAGTCGCTGCCGGGCCGTTCTCGCATTCGGTCATTTTAAATTTATTACCTACTGAAGTTATGAAATTAAAAAACATAAGGATCCAATATTTATTGAACTCTTACAAATTCACACAAATCGTTAGTAATTGGTTTTGAATATGTATATAATTATTTCTGATGCAATATTTTTGCTTTTTTGAAAATTCCGCAAAAAGTTTATTATATACGATTGTCGTCAAATGTTGATATTCTTATGTACATTATGTATGTACCTTGATGGCAATTTTGTTTTAAGTAAAAAAAAAGTCTTCTAAAGTGACGTGTCAAAACAAAATTTGTCAATGCAAACTTGATGCGTAGCTCAACTCACATATTTATTTTTACCTTTGTTAATTGCAGTTTAAAATCTAGTCGTGTATCGGCCAGTCGCTGCCGGGCCGTTCTCGCATTCGGTGATTTTAAATTTATTACCTACTGAAGTTATGAAATTAAAAAACATAAGGATCCAATATTTATTGAACTCTTGCAAATTCACACAAATCGTTAGTAATTGGTTTTTAATATGTATATAATTATTTCTTATGCAATATTTTTGCTTTTTTGAAAATTCCGCAAAAAGTTTATTATATACGATTGTCGTAAAATGTTGATATTCTTATGTACATTATGTATGTACCTTGATGGCAATTTTGTTTTAAGTAAAAAAAAAGTCTTCTAAAGTGACGTGTCAAAACAAAATTTGTCAATGCAAACTTGATGCGTAGCTCAACTCACATATTTATTTTTACCTTTGTTAATTGCAGTTTAAAATCTAGTCGTGTATCGGCCAGTCGCTGCCGGGCCGTTCTCGCATTCGGTCATTTTAAATTTATTACCTACTGAAGTTATGAAATTAAAAAACATAAGGATCCAATATTTATTGAACTCTTACAAATTCACACAAATCGTTAGTAATTGGTTTTGAATATGTATATAATTATTTCTTATGCAATATTTTTGCTTTTTTGAAAATTCCGCAAAAAGTTTATTATATACGATTGTCGTAAAATGTTGATATTCTTATGTACATTATGTATGTACCTTGATGGCAATTTTGTTTTAAGTAAAAAAAAAGTCTTCTAAAGTGACGTGTCAAAACAAAATTTGTCAATGCAAACTTGATGCGTAGCTCAACTCACATATTTATTTTTACCTTTGTTAATTGCAGTTTAAAATCTAGTCGTGTATCGGCCAGTCGCTGCCGGGCCGTTCTCGCATTCGGTCATTTTAAATTTATTACCTACTGAAGTTATGAAATTAAAAAACATAAGGATCCAATATTTATTGAACTCTTACAAATCCACACAAATCGTTAGTAATTGGTTTTGAATATGTATATAATTATTTCTTATGCAATATTTTTGCTTTTTTGAAAATTCCGCAAAAAGTTTATTATATACGATTGTCGTAAAATGTTGATATTCTTATGTACATTATGTATGTACCTTGATGGCAATTTTGTTTTAAGTAAAAAAAAAGTCTTCTAAAGTGACGTGTCAAAACAAAATTTGTCAATGCAAACTTGATGCGTAGCTCAACTCACATATTTATTTTTACCTTTGTTAATTGCAGTTTAAAATCTAGTCGTGTATCGGCCAGTCGCTGCCGGGCCGTTCTCGCATTCGGTCATTTTAAATTTATTACCTACTGAAGTTATGAAATTAAAAAACATAAGGATCCAATATTTATTGAACTCTTACAAATTCACACAAATCGTTAGTAATTGGTTTTGATTATGTGTATAATTATTTCTTATGCAATATTTTTGCTTTTTTGAAAATTCCGCAAAAAGTTTATTATATACGATTGTCGTAAAATGTTGATATTCTTATGTACATTATGTATGTACCTTGATGGCAATTTTGTTTTAAGTAAAAAAAAAGTCTTCTAAAGCGACGTGTCAAAACAAAATTTGTCAATGCAAACTTGATGCGTAGCTCAACTCACATATTTATTTTTACCTTTGTTAATTGCAGTTTAAAATCTAGTCGTGTATCGGCCAGTCGCTGCCGGGCCGTTCTCGCATTCGGTCATTTTAAATTTATTACCTACTGAAATTATGAAATTAAAAAACATAAGGATCGAATATTTATTGAACTCTTACAAATTCACACAAATCGTTAGTAATTGGTTTTGAATATGTATATAATTATTTTTTATGCAATATTATTGCTTTTTTGAAAATTCCGCAAAAAGTTTATTATATACGATTGTCGTAAAATGTTGATATTCTTATGTACATTATGTATGTACCTTGATGGCAATTTTGTTTTAAGTAAAAAAAAAGTCTTCTAAAGTGACGTGTCAAAACAAAATTTGTCAATGCAAACTTGATGCGTAGCTCAACTCACATATTTATTTTTACCTTTGTTAATTGCAGTTTAAAATCTAGTCGTGTATCGGCCAGTCGCTGCCGGGCCGTTCTCGCATTCGGTCATTTTAAATTTATTACCTACTGAAATTATGAAATTAAAAAACATAAGGATCCAATATTTATTGAACTCTTACAAATCCACACAAATCGTTAGTAATTGGTTTTGAATATGTATATAATTATTTCTTATGCAATATTTTTGCTTTTTTGAAAATTCCGCAAAAAGTTTATCATATACGATTGTCGTAAAATGTTGATATTCTTATGTACATTATGTATGTACCTTGATGGCAATTTTGTTTTAAGTAAAAAAAAAGTCTTCTAAAGTGACGTGTCAAAACAAAATTTGTCAATGCAAACTTGATGCGTAGCTCAACTCACATATTTATTTTTACCTTTGTTAATTGCAGTTTAAAATCTAGTCGTGTATCGGCCAGTCGCTGCCGGGCCGTTCTCGCATTCGGTCATTTTAAATTTATTACCTACTGAAGTTATGAAATTAAAAAACATAAGGATCCAATATTTATTGAACTCTTACAAATTCACACAAATCGTTAGTAATTGGTTTTGAATATGTATATAATTATTTCTTATGCAATATTTTTGCTTTTTTGAAAATTCCGCAAAAAGTTTATTATATACGATTGTCGTAAAATGTTGATATTCTTATGTACATTATGTATGTACCTTGATGGCAATTTTGTTTTAAGTAAAAAAAAAGTCTTCTAAAGTGACGTGTCAAAACAAAATTTGTCAATGCAAACTTGATGCGTAGCTCAACTCACATATTTATTTTTACCTTTGTTAATTGCAGTTTAAAATCTAGTCGTGTATCGGCCAGTCGCTGCCGGGCCGTTCTCGTATTCGGTCATTTTAAATTTATTACCTACTGAAATTATGAAATTAAAAAACATAAGGATCGAATATTTATTGAACTCTTACAAATTCACACAAATCGTTAGTAATTGGTTTTGAATATGTATATAATTATTTCTTATGCAATATTTTTGCTTTTTCGAAAATTCCGCAAAAAGTTTATTATATAGGATTGTCGTAAAATGTTGATATTCTTATGTACATTATGCATGTACCTTGATGGCAATTTTGTTTTAAGTAAAAAAAAAGTCTTCTAAAGTGACGTGTCAAAACAAAATTTGTCAATGCAAACTTGATGCGTAGCTCAACTCACATATTTATTTTTACCTTTGTTAATTGCAGTTTAAAATCTAGTCGTGTATCGGCCAGTCGGTGCCGGGCCGTTCTCGCATTCGGTCATTTTAAATTTATTACCTACTGAAATTATGAAATTAAAAAACATAAGGATCCAATATTTATTGAACTCTTACAAATCCACACAAATCGTTAGTACTTAATTGGTTTTGAATATGTATATAATTATTTCTTATGCAATATTTTTGCTTTTTTGAAAATTCCGCAAAAAGTTCATTATATACGATTGTCGTAAAATGTTGATATTCTTATGTACATTATGTATGTACCTTGATGGCAATTTTGTTTTAAGTAAAAAAAAAGTCTTCTAAAGTGACGTGTCAAAACAAAATATGTCAATGCAAACTTGATGCGTAGCTCAACTCACATATTTATTTTTACCTTTGTCAATTGCAGTTTAAAATCTAGTCGTGTATCGGCCAGTCGCTGCCGGGCCGTTCTCGCATTCGGTCATTTTAAATTTATTACCTACTGAAATTATGAAATTAAAAAACATAAGGATCCAATATTTATTGAACTCTTACAAATTCACACAAATCGTTAGTAATTGGTTTTGAATATGTATATAATTATTTCTTATGCAATATTTTTGCTTTTTTGAAAATTCCGCAAAAAGTTTATTATATACGATTGTCGTAAAATGTTGATATTCTTATGTACATTATGTATGTACCTTGATGGCAATTTTGTTTTAAGTAAAAAAAAGTCTTCTAAAGTGACGTGTCAAAACAAAATTTGTCAATGCAAACTTGATGCGTAGCTCAACTCACATATTTATTTTTACCTTTGTTAATTGCAGTTTAAAATCTAGTCGTGTATCGGCCAGTCGCTGCCGGGCCGTTCTCGCATTCGGTCATTTCAAATTTATTACCTACTGAAATTATGAAATTAAAAAACATAAGGATCCAATATTTATTGAACTCTTACAAATTCACACAAATCGTTAGTAATTGGTTTTGAATATGTATATAATTATTTCTTATGCAATATTTTTGCTTTTTTGAAAATTCCGCAAAAAGTTTATTATATACGATTGTCGTAAAATGTTGATATTCTTATGTACATTATGTATGTACCTTGATGGCAATTTTGTTTTAAGTAAAAAAAAAGTCTTCTAAAGTGACGTGTCAAAACAAAATTTGTCAATGCAAACTTGATGCGTAGCTCAACTCACATATTTATTTTTACCTTTGTTAATTGCAGTTTAAAATCTAGTCGTGTATCGGCCAGTCGCTGCCGGGCCGTTCTCGCATTCGGTCATTTTAAATTTATTACCTACTGAAATTATGAAATTAAAAAACATAAGGATCGAATATTTATTGAACTCTTACAAATTCACACAAATCGTTAGTAATTGGTTTTGAATATGTATATAATTATTTCTTATGCAATATTTTTGCTTTTTTGAAAATTCCGCAAAAAGTTTATTATATACGATTGTCGTAAAATGTTGATATTCTTATGTACATTATGTATGTACCTTGATGGCAATTTTGTTTTAAGTACAAAAAAAGTCTTCTAAAGTGACGTGTCAAAACAAAATTTGTCAATGCAAACTTGATGCGTAGCTCAACTCACATATTTATTTTTACCTTTGTTAATTGCAGTTTAAAATCTAGTCGTGTATCGGCCAGTCGCTGCCGGGCCGTTCTCGCATTCGGTCATTTCAAATTTATTACCTACTGAAATTATGAAATTAAAAAACATAAGGATCCAATATTTATTGAACTCTTACAAATTCACACAAATCGTTAGTAATTGGTTTTGAATATGTATATAATTATTTCTTATGCAATATTTTTGCTTTTTTGAAAATTCCGCAAAAAGTTTATTATATACGATTGTCGTAAAATGTTGATATTCTTATGTACATTATGTATGTACCTTGATGGCAAGTTTGTTTTAAGTAAAAAAAAAGTCTTCTAAAGTGACGTGTCAAAACAAAATTTGTCAATGCAAACTTGATGCGTAGCTCAACTCACATATTTATTTTTACCTTTGTTAATTGCAGTTTAAAATCTAGTCGTGTATCGGCCAGTCGCTGCCGGGCCGTTCTCGCATTCGGTCATTTTAAATTTATTACCTACTGAAGTTATGAAATTAAAATACAAAAGGATCCAATATTTATTGAACTCTTACAAATACACACAAATCGTTAGTAATTGGTTTTGAATATGTATATAATTATTTCTTATGCAATATTTTTGCTTTTTTGAAAATTCCGCAAAAAGTTTATTATATACGATTGTCGTAAAATGTTGATATTCTTATGTACATTATGTATGTACCTTGATGGCAATTTTGTTTTAAGTAAAAAAAAAGTCTTCTAAAGTGACGTGTCAAAACAAAATTTGTCAATGCAAACTTGATGCGTAGCTCAACTCACATATTTATTTTTACCTTTGTTAATTGCAGTTTAAAATCTAGTCGTGTATCGGCCAGTCGCTGCCGGGCCGTTCTCGCATTCGGTCATTTTAAATTTATTACCTACTGAAATTATGAAATTAAAAAACATAAGGATCCAATATTTATTGAACTCTTACAAATTCACACAAATCGTTAGTAATTGGTTTTGAATATGTATATAATTATTTCTTATGCAATATTTTTGCTTTTTCGAAAATTCCGCAAAAAGTTTATTATATACGATTGTCGTAAAATGTTGATATTCTTATGTACATTATGTATGTACCTTGATGGCAATTTCGTTTTAAGTAAAAAAAAGTCTTCTAAAGTGACGTGTCAAAACAAAATTTGTCAATGCAAACTTGATGCGTAGCTCAACTCACATATTTATTTTTACCTTTGTTAATTGCAGTTTAAAATCTAGTCGTGTATCGGCCAGTCGCTGCCGGGCCGTTCTCGCATTCGGTCATTTTAAATTTATTACCTACTGAAATTATGAAATTAAAAAACATAAGGATCCAATATTTATTGAACTCTTACAAATTCACACAAATCGTTAGTAATTGGTTTTGAATATGTATATAATTATTTCTTATGTAATATTTTTGCTTTTTTGAAAATTCCGCAAAAAGTTTATTATATACGATTGTCGTAAAATGTTGATATTCTTATGTACATTATGTATGTACCTTGATGGCAATTTTGTTTTAAGTAAAAAAAAAGTCTTCTAAAGTGACGTGTCAAAACAAAATTTGTCAATGCAAACTTGATGCGTAGCTCAACTCACGTATTTATTTTTACCTTTGTTAATTGCAGTTTAAAATCTAGTCGTGTATCGGCCAGTCGCTGCCGGGCCGTTCTCGCATTCGGTCATTTTAAATTTATTACCTACTGAAATTATGAAATTAAAAAACATAAGGATCCAATATTTATTGAACTCTTACAAATTCACACAAATCGTTAGTAATTGGTTTTGAATATGTATATAATTATTTCTTATGCAATATTTTTGCTTTTTTGAAAATTCCGCAAAAAGTTTATTATATACGATTGTCGTAAAATGTTGATATTCTTATGTACATTATGTATGTACCTTGATGGCAATTTTGTTTTAAGTAAAAAAAAAGTCTTCTAAAGTGACGTGTCAAAACAAAATATGTCAATGCAAACTTGATGCGTAGCTCAACTCACATATTTATTTTTACCTTTGTTAATTGCAGTTTAAAATCTAGTCGTGTATCGGCCAGTCGCTGCCGGGCCGTTCTCGCATTCGGTCATTTTAAATTTATTACCTACTGAAATTATGAAATTAAAAAACATAAGGATCTAATATTTATTGAACTCTTACAAATCCACACAAATCGTTAGTAATTGGTTTTGAATATGTATATAATTATTTCTTATGCAATATTTTTGCTTTTTTGAAAATTCCGCAAAAAGTTTATTATATACGATTGTCGTAAAATGTTGATATTCTTATGTACATTATGTATGTACCTTGATGGCAATTTTGTTTTAAGTAAAAAAAAAGTCTTCTAAAGTGACGTGTCAAAACAAAATTTGTCAATGCAAACTTGATGCGTAGCTCAACTCACATATTTATTTTTACCTTTGTTAATTGCAGTTTAAAATCTAGTCGTGTATCGGCCAGTCGCTGCCGGGCCGTTCTCGCATTCGGTCATTTTAAATTTATTACCTACTGAAGTTATGAAATTAAAATACAAAAGGATCCAATATTTATTGAACTCTTACAAATACACACAAATCGTTAGTAATTGGTTTTGAATATGTATATAATTATTTCTTATGCAATATTTTTGCTTTTTTGAAAATTCCGCAAAAAGTTTATTATATACGATTGTCGTAAAATGTTGATATTCTTATGTACATTATGTATGTACCTTGATGGCAATTTTGTTTTAAGTAAAAAAAAAGTCTTCTAAAGTGACGTGTCAAAACAAAATTTGTCAATGCAAACTTGATGCGTAGCTCAACTCACATATTTATTTTTACCTTTGTTAATTGCAGTTTAAAATCTAGTCGTGTATCGGCCAGTCGCTGCCGGGCCGTTCTCGCATTCGGTCATTTTAAATTTATTACCTACTGAAATTATGAAATTAAAAAACATAAGGATCCAATATTTATTGAACTCTTACAAATTCACACAAATCGTTAGTAATTGGTTTTGAATATGTATATAATTATTTCTTATGTAATATTTTTGCTTTTTTGAAAATTCCGCAAAAAGTTTATTATATACGATTGTCGTAAAATGTTGATATTCTTATGTACATTATGTATGTACCTTGATGGCAATTTTGTTTTAAGTAAAAAAAAAGTCTTCTAAAGTGACGTGTCAAAACAAAATTTGTCAATGCAAACTTGATGCGTAGCTCAACTCACGTATTTATTTTTACCTTTGTTAATTGCAGTTTAAAATCTAGTCGTGTATCGGCCAGTCGCTGCCGGGCCGTTCTCGCATTCGGTCATTTTAAATTTATTACCTACTGAAATTATGAAATTAAAAAACATAAGGATCCAATATTTATTGAACTCTTACAAATTCACACAAATCGTTAGTAATTGGTTTTGAATATGTATATAATTATTTCTTATGTAATATTTTTGCTTTTTTGAAAATTCCGCAAAAAGTTTATTATATACGATTGTCGTAAAATGTTGATATTCTTATGTACATTATGTATGTACCTTGATGGCAATTTTGTTTTAAGTAAAAAAAAAGTCTTCTAAAGTGACGTGTCAAAACAAAATTTGTCAATGCAAACTTGATGCGTAGCTCAACTCACATATTTATTTTTACCTTTGTTAATTGCAGTTTAAAATCTAGTCGTGTATCGGCCAGTCGCTGCCGGGCCGTTCTCGCATTCGGTCATTTTAAATTTATTACCTACTGAAATTATGAAATTAAAAAACATAAGGATCCAATATTTATTGAACTCTTACAAATTCACACAAATCGTTAGTAATTGGTTTTGAATATGTATATAATTATTTCTTATGTAATATTTTTGCTTTTTTGAAAATTCCGCAAAAAGTTTATTATATACGATTGTCGTAAAATGTTGATATTCTTATGTACATTATGTATGTACCTTGATGGCAATTTTGTTTTAAGTAAAAAAAAAGTCTTCTAAAGTGACGTGTCAAAACAAAATTTGTCAATGCAAACTTGATGCGTAGCTCAACTCACGTATTTATTTTTACCTTTGTTAATTGCAGTTTAAAATCTAGTCGTGTATCGGCCAGTCGCTGCCGGGCCGTTCTCGCATTCGGTCATTTTAAATTTATTACCTACTGAAATTATGAAATTAAAAAACATAAGGATCCAATATTTATTGAACTCTTACAAATTCACACAAATCGTTAGTAATTGGTTTTGAATATGTATATAATTATTTCTTATGCAATATTTTTGCTTTTTTGAAAATTCCGCAAAAAGTTTATTATATACGATTGTCGTAAAATGTTGATATTCTTATGTACATTATGTATGTACCTTGATGGCAATTTTGTTTTAAGTAAAAAAAAAGTCTTCTAAAGTGACGTGTCAAAACAAAATTTGTCAATGCAAACTTGATGCGTAGCTCAACTCACGTATTTATTTTTACCTTTGTTAATTGCAGTTTAAAATCTAGTCGTGTATCGGCCAGTCGCTGCCGGGCCGTTCTCGCATTCGGTCATTTTAAATTTATTACCTACTGAAATTATGAAATTAAAAAACATAAGGATCCAATATTTATTGAACTCTTACAAATTCACACAAATCGTTAGTAATTGGTTTTGAATATGTATATAATTATTTCTTATGCAATATTTTTGCTTTTTCGAAAATTCCGCAAAAAGTTTATTATATACGATTGTCGTAAAATGTTGATATCCTTATGTACATTATGTATGTACCTTGATGGCAATTTTGTTTTAAGTAAAAAAAAAGTCTTCTAAAGTGACGTGTCAAAACAAAATATGTCAATGCAAACTTGATGCGTAGCTCAACTCACATATTTATTTTTACCTTTGTTAATTGCAGTTTAAAATCTAGTCGTGTATCGGCCAGTCGCTGCCGGGCCGTTCTCGCATTCGGTCATTTTAAATTTATTACCTACTGAAATTATGAAATTAAAAAACATAAGGATCCAATATTTATTGAACTCTTACAAATTCACACAAATCGTTAGTAATTGGTTTTGAATATGTATATAATTATTTCTTATGCAATATTTTTGCTTTTTTGAAAATTCCGCAAAAAGTTTATTATATACGATTGTCGTAAAATGTTGATATTCTTATGTACATTATGTATGTACCTTGATGGCAATTTTGTTTTAAGTAAAAAAAAAGTCTTCTAAAGTGACGTGTCAAAACAAAATTTGTCAATGCAAACTTGATGCGTAGCTCAACTCACATATTTATTTTTACCTTTGTTAATTGCAGTTTAAAATCTAGTCGTGTATCGGCCAGTCGCTGCCGGGCCGTTCTCGCATTCGGTCATTTTAAATTTATTACCTACTGAAGTTATGAAATTAAAAAACAAAAGGATCCAATATTTATTGAACTCTTACAAATACACACAAATCGTTAGTAATTGGTTTTGAATATGTATATAATTATTTCTTATGCAATATTTTTGCTTTTTTGAAAATTCCGCAAAAAGTTTATTATATACGATTGTCGTAAAATGTTGATATTCTTATGTACATTATGTATGTACCTTGATGGCAATTTTGTTTTAAGTAAAAAAAAAGTCTTCTAAAGTGACGTGTCAAAACAAAATTTGTCAATGCAAACTTGATGCGTAGCTCAACTCACATATTTATTTTTACCTTTGTTAATTGCAGTTTAAAATCTAGTCGTGTATCGGCCAGTCGCTGCCGGGCCGTTCTCGCATTCGGTCATTTTAAATTTATTACCTACTGAAGTTATGAAATTAAAAAACAAAAGGATCCAATATTTATTGAACTCTTACAAATACACACAAATCGTTAGTAATTGGTTTTGAATATGTATATAATTATTTCTTATGCAATATTTTTGCTTTTTTGAAAATTCCGCAAAAAGTTTATTATATACGATTGTCGTAAAATGTTGATATTCTTATGTACATTATGTATGTACCTTGATGGCAATTTTGTTTTAAGTAAAAAAAAAGTCTTCTAAAGTGACGTGTCAAAACAAAATTTGTCAATGCAAACTTGATGCGTAGCTCAACTCACATATTTATTTTTACCTTTGTTAATTGCAGTTTAAAATCTAGTCGTGTATCGGCCAGTCGCTGCCGGGCCGTTCTCGCATTCGGTCATTTTAAATTTATTACCTACTGAAGTTATGAAATTAAAATACAAAAGGATCCAATATTTATTGAACTCTTACAAATACACACAAATCGTTAGTAATTGGTTTTGAATATGTATATAATTATTTCTTATGCAATATTTTTGCTTTTTTGAAAATTCCGCAAAAAGTTTATTATATACGATTGTCGTAAAATGTTGATATTCTTATGTACATTATGTATGTACCTTGATGGCAATTTTGTTTTAAGTAAAAAAAAAGTCTTCTAAAGTGACGTGTCAAAACAAAATTTGTCAATGCAAACTTGATGCGTAGCTCAACTCACATATTTATTTTTACCTTTGTTAATTGCAGTTTAAAATCTAGTCGTGTATCGGCCAGTCGCTGCCGGGCCGTTCTCGCATTCGGTCATTTTAAATTTATTACCTACTGAAATTATGAAATTAAAAAACATAAGGATCCAATATTTATTGAACTCTTACAAATTCACACAAATCGTTAGTAATTGGTTTTGAATATGTATATAATTATTTCTTATGCAATATTTTTGCTTTTTCGAAAATTCCGCAAAAAGTTTATTATATACGATTGTCGTAAAATGTTGATATTCTTATGTACATTATGTATGTACCTTGATGGCAATTTCGTTTTAAGTAAAAAAAAGTCTTCTAAAGTGACGTGTCAAAACAAAATTTGTCAATGCAAACTTGATGCGTAGCTCAACTCACATATTTATTTTTACCTTTGTTAATTGCAGTTTAAAATCTAGTCGTGTATCGGCCAGTCGCTGCCGGGCCGTTCTCGCATTCGGTCATTTTAAATTTATTACCTACTGAAATTATGAAATTAAAAAACATAAGGATCCAATATTTATTGAACTCTTACAAATTCACACAAATCGTTAGTAATTGGTTTTGAATATGTATATAATTATTTCTTATGTAATATTTTTGCTTTTTTGAAAATTCCGCAAAAAGTTTATTATATACGATTGTCGTAAAATGTTGATATTCTTATGTACATTATGTATGTACCTTGATGGCAATTTTGTTTTAAGTAAAAAAAAAGTCTTCTAAAGTGACGTGTCAAAACAAAATTTGTCAATGCAAACTTGATGCGTAGCTCAACTCACGTATTTGTTTTTACCTTTGTTAATTGCAGTTTAAAATCTAGTCGTGTATCGGCCAGTCGCTGCCGGGCCGTTCTCGCATTCGGTCATTTTAAATTTATTACCTACTGAAATTATGAAATTAAAAAACATAAGGATCCAATATTTATTGAACTCTTACAAATTCACACAAATCGTTAGTAATTGGTTTTGAATATGTATATAATTATTTCTTATGCAATATTTTTGCTTTTTTGAAAATTCCGCAAAAAGTTTATTATATACGATTGTCGTAAAATGTTGATATTCTTATGTACATTATGTATGTACCTTGATGGCAATTTTGTTTTAAGTAAAAAAAAAGTCTTCTAAAGTGACGTGTCAAAACAAAATATGTCAATGCAAACTTGATGCGTAGCTCAACTCACATATTTATTTTTACCTTTGTTAATTGCAGTTTAAAATCTAGTCGTGTATCGGCCAGTCGCTGCCGGGCCGTTCTCGCATTCGGTCATTTTAAATTTATTACCTACTGAAATTATGAAATTAAAAAACATAAGGATCTAATATTTATTGAACTCTTACAAATCCACACAAATCGTTAGTAATTGGTTTTGAATATGTATATAATTATTTCTTATGCAATATTTTTGCTTTTTTGAAAATTCCGCAAAAAGTTTATTATATACGATTGTCGTAAAATGTTGATATTCTTATGTACATTATGTATGTACCTTGATGGCAATTTTGTTTTAAGTAAAAAAAAAGTCTTCTAAAGTGACGTGTCAAAACAAAATTTGTCAATGCAAACTTGATGCGTAGCTCAACTCACATATTTATTTTTACCTTTGTTAATTGCAGTTTAAAATCTAGTCGTGTATCGGCCAGTCGCTGCCGGGCCGTTCTCGCATTCGGTCATTTTAAATTTATTACCTACTGAAGTTATGAAATTAAAATACAAAAGGATCCAATATTTATTGAACTCTTACAAATACACACAAATCGTTAGTAATTGGTTTTGAATATGTATATAATTATTTCTTATGCAATATTTTTGCTTTTTTGAAAACTCCGCAAAAAGTTTATTATATACGATTGTCGTAAAATGTTGATATTCTTATGTACATTATGTATGTACCTTGATGGCAATTTTGTTTTAAGTAAAAAAAAAGTCTTCTAAAGTGACGTGTCAAAACAAAATTTGTCAATGCAAACTTGATGCGTAGCTCAACTCACATATTTATTTTTACCTTTGTTAATTGCAGTTTAAAATCTAGTCGTGTATCGGCCAGTCGCTGCCGGGCCGTTCTCGCATTCGGTCATTTTAAATTTATTACCTACTGAAATTATGAAATTAAAAAACATAAGGATCCAATATTTATTGAACTCTTACAAATTCACACAAATCGTTAGTAATTGGTTTTGAATATGTATATAATTATTTCTTATGTAATATTTTTGCTTTTTTGAAAATTCCGCAAAAAGTTTATTATATACGATTGTCGTAAAATGTTGATATTCTTATGTACATTATGTATGTACCTTGATGGCAATTTTGTTTTAAGTAAAAAAAAAGTCTTCTAAAGTGACGTGTCAAAACAAAATTTGTCAATGCAAACTTGATGCGTAGCTCAACTCACGTATTTATTTTTACCTTTGTTAATTGCAGTTTAAAATCTAGTCGTGTATCGGCCAGTCGCTGCCGGGCCGTTCTCGCATTCGGTCATTTTAAATTTATTACCTACTGAAATTATGAAATTAAAAAACATAAGGATCCAATATTTATTGAACTCTTACAAATTCACACAAATCGTTAGTAATTGGTTTTGAATATGTATATAATTATTTCTTATGTAATATTTTTGCTTTTTTGAAAATTCCGCAAAAAGTTTATTATATACGATTGTCGTAAAATGTTGATATTCTTATGTACATTATGTATGTACCTTGATGGCAATTTTGTTTTAAGTAAAAAAAAAGTCTTCTAAAGTGACGTGTCAAAACAAAATTTGTCAATGCAAACTTGATGCGTAGCTCAACTCACATATTTATTTTTACCTTTGTTAATTGCAGTTTAAAATCTAGTCGTGTATCGGCCAGTCGCTGCCGGGCCGTTCTCGCATTCGGTCATTTTAAATTTATTACCTACTGAAATTATGAAATTAAAAAACATAAGGATCCAATATTTATTGAACTCTTACAAATTCACACAAATCGTTAGTAATTGGTTTTGAATATGTATATAATTATTTCTTATGTAATATTTTTGCTTTTTTGAAAATTCCGCAAAAAGTTTATTATATACGATTGTCGTAAAATGTTGATATTCTTATGTACATTATGTATGTACCTTGATGGCAATTTTGTTTTAAGTAAAAAAAAAGTCTTCTAAAGTGACGTGTCAAAACAAAATTTGTCAATGCAAACTTGATGCGTAGCTCAACTCACGTATTTATTTTTACCTTTGTTAATTGCAGTTTAAAATCTAGTCGTGTATCGGCCAGTCGCTGCCGGGCCGTTCTCGCATTCGGTCATTTTAAATTTATTACCTACTGAAATTATGAAATTAAAAAACATAAGGATCCAATATTTATTGAACTCTTACAAATTCACACAAATCGTTAGTAATTGGTTTTGAATATGTATATAATTATTTCTTATGTAATATTTTTGCTTTTTTGAAAATTCCGCAAAAAGTTTATTATATACGATTGTCGTAAAATGTTGATATTCTTATGTACATTATGTATGTACCTTGATGGCAATTTTGTTTTAAGTAAAAAAAAAGTCTTCTAAAGTGACGTGTCAAAACAAAATTTGTCAATGCAAACTTGATGCGTAGCTCAACTCACGTATTTATTTTTACCTTTGTTAATTGCAGTTTAAAATCTAGTCGTGTATCGGCCAGTCGCTGCCGGGCCGTTCTCGCATTCGGTCATTTTAAATTTATTACCTACTGAAATTATGAAATTAAAAAACATAAGGATCCAATATTTATTGAACTCTTACAAATTCACACAAATCGTTAGTAATTGGTTTTGAATATGTATATAATTATTTCTTATGCAATATTTTTGCTTTTTTGAAAATTCCGCAAAAAGTTTATTATATACGATTGTCGTAAAATGTTGATATTCTTATGTACATTATGTATGTACCTTGATGGCAATTTTGTTTTAAGTAAAAAAAAAGTCTTCTAAAGTGACGTGTCAAAACAAAATTTGTCAATGCAAACTTGATGCGTAGCTCAACTCACATATTTATTTTTACCTTTGTTAATTGCAGTTTAAAATCTAGTCGTGTATCGGCCAGTCGCTGCCGGGCCGTTCTCGCATTCGGTCATTTTAAATTTATTACCTACTGAAATTATGAAATTAAAAAACATAAGGATCCAATATTTATTGAACTCTTACAAATTCACACAAATCGTTAGTAATTGGTTTTGAATATGTATATAATTATTTCTTATGTAATATTTTTGCTTTTTTGAAAATTCCGCAAAAAGTTTATTATATACGATTGTCGTAAAATGTTGATATTCTTATGTACATTATGTATGTACCTTGATGGCAATTTTGTTTTAAGTAAAAAAAAAGTCTTCTAAAGTGACGTGTCAAAACAAAATTTGTCAATGCAAACTTGATGCGTAGCTCAACTCACGTATTTATTTTTACCTTTGTTAATTGCAGTTTAAAATCTAGTCGTGTATCGGCCAGTCGCTGCCGGGCCGTTCTCGCATTCGGTCATTTTAAATTTATTACCTACTGAAATTATGAAATTAAAAAACATAAGGATCCAATATTTATTGAACTCTTACAAATTCACACAAATCGTTAGTAATTGGTTTTGAATATGTATATAATTATTTCTTATGCAATATTTTTGCTTTTTTGAAAATTCCGCAAAAAGTTTATTATATACGATTGTCGTAAAATGTTGATATTCTTATGTACATTATGTATGTACCTTGATGGCAATTTTGTTTTAAGTAAAAAAAAAGTCTTCTAAAGTGACGTGTCAAAACAAAATATGTCAATGCAAACTTGATGCGTAGCTCAACTCACATATTTATTTTTACCTTTGTTAATTGCAGTTTAAAATCTAGTCGTGTATCGGCCAGTCGCTGCCGGGCCGTTCTCGCATTCGGTCATTTTAAATTTATTACCTACTGAAATTATGAAATTAAAAAACATAAGGATCTAATATTTATTGAACTCTTACAAATCCACACAAATCGTTAGTAATTGGTTTTGAATATGTATATAATTATTTCTTATGCAATATTTTTGCTTTTTTGAAAATTCCGCAAAAAGTTTATTATATACGATTGTCGTAAAATGTTGATATTCTTATGTACATTATGTATGTACCTTGATGGCAATTTTGTTTTAAGTAAAAAAAAAGTCTTCTAAAGTGACGTGTCAAAACAAAATTTGTCAATGCAAACTTGATGCGTAGCTCAACTCACATATTTATTTTTACCTTTGTTAATTGCAGTTTAAAATCTAGTCGTGTATCGGCCAGTCGCTGCCGGGCCGTTCTCGCATTCGGTCATTTTAAATTTATTACCTACTGAAATTATGAAATTAAAAAACATAAGGATCCAATATTTATTGAACTCTTACAAATTCACACAAATCGTTAGTAATTGGTTTTGAATATGTATATAATTATTTCTTATGCAATATTTTTTCTTTTTTGAAAATTCCGCAAAAAGTTTATTATATACGATTGTCGTAAAATGTTGATATTCTTATGTACATTATGTATGTACCTTGATGGCAATTTTGTTTTAAGTAAAAAAAAAGTCTTCTAAAGTGACGTGTCAAAACAAAATTTGTCAATGCAAACTTGATGCGTAGCTCAACTCACATATTTATTTTTACCTTTGTTAATTGCAGTTTAAAATCTAGTCGTGTATCGGCCAGTCGCTGGCGGGCCGTTCTCGTATTCGGTCATTTTAAATTTGTTACCTCCTGAAATTATGAAATTAAAAAACATAAGGATCCAATATTTATTGAACTCTTACAAATTCACACAAATCGTTAGTAATTGGTTTTGAATATGTATATAATTATTTCTTATGCAATATTTTTGCTTTTTTGAAAATTCCGCAAAAAGTTTATTATATACGATTGTCGTAAAATGTTGATATTCTTATGTACATTATGTATGTACCTTGATGGCAATTTTGTTTTAAGTAAAAAAAAAGTCTTCTAAAGTGACGTGTCAAAACAAAATATGTCAATGCAAACTTGATGCGTAGCTCAACTCACATATTTATTTTTACCTTTGTTAATTGCAGTTTAAAATCTAGTCGTGTATCGGCCAGTCGCTGCCGGGCCGTTCTCGCATTCGGTCATTTTAAATTTATTACCTACTGAAATTATGAAATTAAAAAACATAAGGATCTAATATTTATTGAACTCTTACAAATCCACACAAATCGTTAGTAATTGGTTTTGAATATGTATATAATTATTTCTTATGCAATATTTTTGCTTTTTTGAAAATTCCGCAAAAAGTTTATTATATACGATTGTCGTAAAATGTTGATATTCTTATGTACATTATGTATGTACCTTGATGGCAATTTTGTTTTAAGTAAAAAAAAAGTCTTCTAAAGTGACGTGTCAAAACAAAATTTGTCAATGCAAACTTGATGCGTAGCTCAACTCACATATTTATTTTTACCTTTGTTAATTGCAGTTTAAAATCTAGTCGTGTATCGGCCAGTCGCTGGCGGGCCGTTCTCGTATTCGGTCATTTTAAATTTGTTACCTCCTGAAATTATGAAATTAAAAAACATAAGGATCCAATATTTATTGAACTCTTACAAATTCACACAAATCGTTAGTAATTGGTTTTGAATATGTATATAATTATTTCTTATGCAATATTTTTGCTTTTTTGAAAATTCCGCAAAAAGTTTATTATATACGATTGTCGTAAAATGTTGATATTCTTATGTACATTATGTATGTACCTTGATGGCAATTTTGTTTTAAGTAAAAAAAAAGTCTTCTAAAGTGACGTGTCAAAACAAAATATGTCAATGCAAACTTGATGCGTAGCTCAACTCACATATTTATTTTTACCTTTGTTAATTGCAGTTTAAAATCTAGTCGTGTATCGGCCAGTCGCTGCCGGGCCGTTCTCGCATTCGGTCATTTTAAATTTATTACCTACTGAAATTATGAAATTAAAAAACATAAGGATCTAATATTTATTGAACTCTTACAAATCCACACAAATCGTTAGTAATTGGTTTTGAATATGTATATAATTATTTCTTATGCAATATTTTTGCTTTTTTGAAAATTCCGCAAAAAGTTTATTATATACGATTGTCGTAAAATGTTGATATTCTTATGTACATTATGTATGTACCTTGATGGCAATTTTGTTTTAAGTAAAAAAAAAGTCTTCTAAAGTGACGTGTCAAAACAAAATTTGTCAATGCAAACTTGATGCGTAGCTCAACTCACATATTTATTTTTACCTTTGTTAATTGCAGTTTAAAATCTAGTCGTGTATCGGCCAGTCGCTGCCGGGCCGTTCTCGCATTCGGTCATTTTAAATTTATTACCTACTGAAATTATGAAATTAAAAAACATAAGGATCCAATATTTATTGAACTCTTACAAATTCACACAAATCGTTAGTAATTGGTTTTGAATATGTATATAATTATTTCTTATGCAATATTTTTGCTTTTTTGAAAATTCCGCAAAAAGTTTATTATATACGATTGTCGTAAAATGTTGATATTCTTATGTACATTATGTATGTACCTTGATGGCAATTTTGTTTTAAGTAAAAAAAAAGTCTTCTAAAGTGACGTGTCAAAACAAAATTTGTCAATGCAAACTTGATGCGTAGCTCAACTCACATATTTATTTTTACCTTTGTTAATTGCAGTTTAAAATCTAGTCGTGTATCGGCCAGTCGCTGCCGGGCCGTTCTCGCATTCGGTCATTTTAAATTTATTACCTACTGAAATTATGAAATTAAAAAACATAAGGATCTAATATTTATTGAACTCTTACAAATCCACACAAATCGTTAGTAATTGGTTTTGAATATGTATATAATTATTTCTTATGCAATATTTTTGCTTTTTTGAAAATTCCGCAAAAAGTTTATTATATACGATTGTCGTAAAATGTTGATATTCTTATGTACATTATGTATGTACCTTGATGGCAATTTTGTTTTAAGTAAAAAAAAAGTCTTCTAAAGTGACGTGTCAAAACAAAATTTGTCAATGCAAACTTGATGCGTAGCTCAACTCACATATTTATTTTTACCTTTGTTAATTGCAGTTTAAAATCTAGTCGTGTATCGGCCAGTCGCTGGCGGGCCGTTCTCGTATTCGGTCATTTTAAATTTGTTACCTCCTGAAATTATGAAATTAAAAAACATAAGGATCCAATATTTATTGAACTCTTACAAATTCACACAAATCGTTAGTAATTGGTTTTGAATATGTATATAATTATTTCTTATGCAATATTTTTGCTTTTTTGAAAATTCCGCAAAAAGTTTATTATATACGATTGTCGTAAAATGTTGATATTCTTATGTACATTATGTATGTACCTTGATGGCAATTTTGTTTTAAGTAAAAAAAAAGTCTTCTAAAGTGACGTGTCAAAACAAAATATGTCAATGCAAACTTGATGCGTAGCTCAACTCACATATTTATTTTTACCTTTGTTAATTGCAGTTTAAAATCTAGTCGTGTATCGGCCAGTCGCTGCCGGGCCGTTCTCGCATTCGGTCATTTTAAATTTATTACCTACTGAAATTATGAAATTAAAAAACATAAGGATCTAATATTTATTGAACTCTTACAAATCCACACAAATCGTTAGTAATTGGTTTTGAATATGTATATAATTATTTCTTATGCAATATTTTTGCTTTTTTGAAAATTCCGCAAAAAGTTTATTATATACGATTGTCGTAAAATGTTGATATTCTTATGTACATTATGTATGTACCTTGATGGCAATTTTGTTTTAAGTAAAAAAAAAGTCTTCTAAAGTGACGTGTCAAAACAAAATTTGTCAATGCAAACTTGATGCGTAGCTCAACTCACATATTTATTTTTACCTTTGTTAATTGCAGTTTAAAATCTAGTCGTGTATCGGCCAGTCGCTGCCGGGCCGTTCTCGCATTCGGTCATTTTAAATTTATTACCTACTGAAATTATGAAATTAAAAAACATAAGGATCCAATATTTATTGAACTCTTACAAATTCACACAAATCGTTAGTAATTGGTTTTGAATATGTATATAATTATTTCTTATGCAATATTTTTGCTTTTTTGAAAATTCCGCAAAAAGTTTATTATATACGATTGTCGTAAAATGTTGATATTCTTATGTACATTATGTATGTACCTTGATGGCAATTTTGTTTTAAGTAAAAAAAAAGTCTTCTAAAGTGACGTGTCAAAACAAAATTTGTCAATGCAAACTTGATGCGTAGCTCAACTCACATATTTATTTTTACCTTTGTTAATTGCAGTTTAAAATCTAGTCGTGTATCGGCCAGTCGCTGCCGGGCCGTTCTCGCATTCGGTCATTTTAAATTTATTACCTACTGAAATTATGAAATTAAAAAACATAAGGATCTAATATTTATTGAACTCTTACAAATCCACACAAATCGTTAGTAATTGGTTTTGAATATGTATATAATTATTTCTTATGCAATATTTTTGCTTTTTTGAAAATTCCGCAAAAAGTTTATTATATACGATTGTCGTAAAATGTTGATATTCTTATGTACATTATGTATGTACCTTGATGGCAATTTTGTTTTAAGTAAAAAAAAAGTCTTCTAAAGTGACGTGTCAAAACAAAATTTGTCAATGCAAACTTGATGCGTAGCTCAACTCACATATTTATTTTTACCTTTGTTAATTGCAGTTTAAAATCTAGTCGTGTATCGGCCAGTCGCTGCCGGGCCGTTCTCGCATTCGGTCATTTTAAATTTATTACCTACTGAAATTATGAAATTAAAAAACATAAGGATCCAATATTTATTGAACTCTTACAAATTCACACAAATCGTTAGTAATTGGTTTTGAATATGTATATAATTATTTCTTATGCAATATTTTTGCTTTTTTGAAAATTCCGCAAAAAGTTTATTATATACGATTGTCGTAAAATGTTGATATTCTTATGTACATTATGTATGTACCTTGATGGCAATTTTGTTTTAAGTAAAAAAAAAGTCTTCTAAAGTGACGTGTCAAAACAAAATTTGTCAATGCAAACTTGATGCGTAGCTCAACTCACATATTTATTTTTACCTTTGTTAATTGCAGTTTAAAATCTAGTCGTGTATCGGCCAGTCGCTGCCGGGCCGTTCTCGCATTCGGTCATTTTAAATTTATTACCTACTGAAATTATGAAATTAAAAAACATAAGGATCTAATATTTATTGAACTCTTACAAATCCACACAAATCGTTAGTAATTGGTTTTGAATATGTATATAATTATTTCTTATGCAATATTTTTGCTTTTTTGAAAATTCCGCAAAAAGTTTATTATATACGATTGTCGTAAAATGTTGATATTCTTATGTACATTATGTATGTACCTTGATGGCAATTTTGTTTTAAGTAAAAAAAAAGTCTTCTAAAGTGACGTGTCAAAACAAAATTTGTCAATGCAAACTTGATGCGTAGCTCAACTCACATATTTATTTTTACCTTTGTTAATTGCAGTTTAAAATCTAGTCGTGTATCGGCCAGTCGCTGCCGGGCCGTTCTCGCATTCGGTCATTTTAAATTTATTACCTACTGAAATTATGAAATTAAAAAACATAAGGATCCAATATTTATTGAACTCTTACAAATTCACACAAATCGTTAGTAATTGGTTTTGAATATGTATATAATTATTTCTTATGCAATATTTTTTCTTTTTTGAAAATTCCGCAAAAAGTTTATTATATACGATTGTCGTAAAATGTTGATATTCTTATGTACATTATGTATGTACCTTGATGGCAATTTTGTTTTAAGTAAAAAAAAAGTCTTCTAAAGTGACGTGTCAAAACAAAATTTGTCAATGCAAACTTGATGCGTAGCTCAACTCACATATTTATTTTTACCTTTGTTAATTGCAGTTTAAAATCTAGTCGTGTATCGGCCAGTCGCTGCCGGGCCGTTCTCGCATTCGGTCATTTTAAATTTATTACCTACTGAAGTTATGAAATTAAAATACAAAAGGATCCAATATTTATTGAACTCTTACAAATACACACAAATCGTTAGTAATTGGTTTTGAATATGTATATAATTATTTCTTATGCAATATTTTTGCTTTTTTGAAAATTCCGCAAAAAGTTTATTATATACGATTGTCGTAAAATGTTGATATTCTTATGTACCTTGATGGCAATTTTGTTTTAAGTAAAAAAAAAGTCTTCTAAAGTGACGTGTCAAAACAAAATTTGTCAATGCAAACTTGATGCGTAGCTCAACTCACATATTTATTTTTACCTTTGTTAATTGCAGTTTAAAATCTAGTCGTGTATCGGCCAGTCGCTGCCGGGCCGTTCTCGCATTCGGTCATTTTAAATTTATTACCTACTGAAATTATGAAATTAAAAAACATAAGGATCGAATATTTATTGAACTCTTACAAATTCACACAAATCGTTAGTAATTGGTTTTGAATATGTATATAATTATTTCTTATGCAATATTTTTGCTTTTTTGAAAATTCCGCAAAAAGTTTATTATATACGATTGTCGTAAAATGTTGATATTCTTATGTACCTTGATGGCAATTTTGTTTTAAGTAAAAAAAAAGTCTTCTAAAGTGACGTGTCAAAACAAAATTTGTCAATGCAAACTTGATGCGTAGCTCAACTCACATATTTATTTTTACCTTTGTTAATTGCAGTTTAAAATCTAGTCGTGTATCGGCCAGTCGCTGCCGGGCCGTTCTCGCATTCGGTCATTTTAAATTTATTACCTACTGAAATTATGAAATTAAAAAACATAAGGATCCAATATTTATTGAACTCTTACAAATCCACACAAATCGTTAGTAATTGGTTTTGAATATGTATATAATTATTTCTTATGCAATATTTTTGCTTTTTTGAAAATTCCGCAAAAAGTTTATCATATACGATTGTCGTAAAATGTTGATATTCTTATGTACATTATGTATGTACCTTGATGGCAATTTTGTTTTAAGTAAAAAAAAAGTCTTCTAAAGTGACGTGTCAAAACAAAATTTGTCAATGCAAACTTGATGCGTAGCTCAACTCACATATTTATTTTTACCTTTGTTAATTGCAGTTTAAAATCTAGTCGTGTATCGGCCAGTCGCTGCCGGGCCGTTCTCGCATTCGGTCATTTTAAATTTATTACCTACTGAAGTTATGAAATTAAAAAACATAAGGATCCAATATTTATTGAACTCTTACAAATTCACACAAATCGTTAGTAATTGGTTTTGAATATGTATATAATTATTTCTTATGCAATATTTTTGCTTTTTTGAAAATTCCGCAAAAAGTTTATTATATACGATTGTCGTAAAATGTTGATATTCTTATGTACATTATGTATGTACCTTGATGGCAATTTTGTTTTAAGTAAAAAAAAAGTCTTCTAAAGTGACGTGTCAAAACAAAATTTGTCAATGCAAACTTGATGCGTAGCTCAACTCACATATTTATTTTTACCTTTGTTAATTGCAGTTTAAAATCTAGTCGTGTATCGGCCAGTCGCTGCCGGGCCGTTCTCGCATTCGGTCATTTTAAATTTATTACCTACTGAAATTATGAAATTAAAAAACATAAGGATCCAATATTTATTGAACTCTTACAAATTCACACAAATCGTTAGTAATTGGTTTTGAATATGTATATAATTATTTCTTATGCAATATTTTTTCTTTTTTGAAAATTCCGCAAAAAGTTTATTATATACGATTGTCGTAAAATGTTGATATTCTTATGTACATTATGTATGTACCTTGATGGCAATTTTGTTTTAAGTAAAAAAAAAGTCTTCTAAAGTGACATGTCAAAACAAAATTTGTCAATGCAAACTTGATGCGTAGCTCAACTCACATATTTATTTTTACCTTTGTTAATTGCAGTTTAAAATCTAGTCGTGTATCGGCCAGTCGCTGCCGGGCCGTTCTCGCATTCGGTCATTTTAAATTTATTACCTACTGAAATTATGAAATTAAAAAACATAAGGATCCAATATTTATTGAATTCTTACAAATTCACACAAATCGTTAGTAATTGGTTTTGAATATGTATATAATTATTTCTTATGCAATATTTTTGCTTTTTCGAAAATTCCGCAAAAAGTTTATTATATACGATTGTCGTAAAATGTTGATATTCTTATGTACATTATGTATGTACCTTGATGGCAATTTTGTTTTAAGTAAAAAAAAAGTCTTCTAAAGTGACGTGTCAAAACAAAATTTGTCAATGCAAACTTGATGCGTAGCTCAACTCACATATTTATTTTTACCTTTGTTAATTGCAGTTTAAAATCTAGTCGTGTATCGGCCAGTCGCTGCCGGGCCGTTCTCGCATTCGGTCATTTTAAATTTATTACCTACTGAAATTATGAAATTAAAAAACATAAGGATCCAATATTTATTAAACTCTTACAAATTCACACAAATCGTTAGTAATTGGTTTTGTATATGTATATAATTATTTCTTATGCAATATTTTTGCTTTTTTGAAAATTCCGCAAAAAGTTTATTATATACGATTGTCGTAAAATGTTGATATTCTTATGTACATTATGTATGTACCTTGATGGCAATTTTGTTTTAAGTAAAAAAAAAGTCTTCTAAAGTGACGTGTCAAAACAAAATTGGTCAATGCAAACTTGATGCGTAGCTCAACTCACATATTTATTTTTACCTTTGTTAATTGCAGTTTAAAATCTAGTCGTGTATCGGCCAGTCGCTGCCGGGCCGTTCTCGCATTCGGTCATTTTAAATTTATTACCTACTGAAATTATGAAATTAAAAAAGATAAGGATCCAATATTTATTGAACTCTTACAAATTCACACAAATCGTTAGTAATTGGTTTTGAATATGTATATAATTATTTCTTATGCAATATTTTTTTCTTTTTTGAAAATTCCGCAAAAAGTTTATTATATACGATTGTCGTAAAATGTTGATATTCTTATGTACATTATGTATGTACCTTGATGGCAATTTTGTTTTAAGTAAAAAAAAAGTCTTCTAAAGTGACGTGTCAAAACAAAATTTGTCAATGCAAACTTGATGCGTAGCTCAACTCACATATTTATTTTTACCTTTGTTAATTGCAGTTTAAAATCTAGTCGTGTATCGGCCAGTCGCTGCCGGGCCGTTCTCGCATTCGGTCATTTTAAATTTATTACCTACTGAAATTATGAAATTAAAAAACATAAGGATCGAATATTTATTGAACTCTTACAAATTCACACAAATCGTTAGTAATTGGTTTTGAATATGTATATAATTATTTCTTATGCAATATTTTTGCTTTTTTGAAAATTCCGCAAAAAGTTTATTATATACGATTGTCGTAAAATGTTGATATTCTTATGTACATTATGTATGTACCTTGATGGCAATTTTGTTTTAAGTAAAAAAAAAGTCTTCTAAAGTGACGTGTCAAAACAAAATTTGTCAATGCAAACTTGATGCGTAGCTCAACTCACATATTTATTTTTACCTTTGTTAATTGCAGTTTAAAATCTAGTCGTGTATCGGCCAGTCGCTGCCGGGCCGTTCTCGCATTCGGTCATTTTAAATTTATTACCTACTGAAGTTATGAAATTAAAAAACATAAGGATCCAATATTTATTGAACTCTTACAAATTCACACAAATCGTTAGTAATTGGTTTTGAATATGTATATAATTATTTCTTATGCAATATTTTTGCTTTTTTGAAAATTCCGCAAAAAGTTTATTATATACGATTGTCGTAAAATGTTGATATTCTTATGTACATTATGTATGTACCTTGATGGCAATTTTGTTTTAAGTAAAAAAAAAGTCTTCTAAAGTGACGTGTCAAAACAAAATTTGTCAATGCAAACTTGATGCGTAGCTCAACTCACATATTTATTTTTACCTTTGTTAATTGCAGTTTAAAATCTAGTCGTGTATCGGCCAGTCGCTGCCGGGCCGTTCTCGCATTCGGTCATTTTAAATTTATTACCTACTGAAATTATGAAATTAAAAAACATAAGGATCGAATATTTATTGAACTCTTACAAATTCACACAAATCGTTAGTAATTGGTTTTGAATATGTATATAATTATTTCTTATGCAATATTTTTGCTTTTTCGAAAATTCCGCAAAAAGTTTATTATATAGGATTGTCGTAAAATGTTGATATTCTTATGTACATTATGCATGTACCTTGATGGCAATTTTGTTTTAAGTAAAAAAAAAGTCTTCTAAAGTGACGTGTCAAAACAAAATTTGTCAATGCAAACTTGATGCGTAGCTCAACTCACATATTTATTTTTACCTTTGTTAATTGCAGTTTAAAATCTAGTCGTGTATCGGCCAGTCGGTGCCGGGCCGTTCTCGCATTCGGTCATTTTAAATTTATTACCTACTGAAATTATGAAATTAAAAAACATAAGGATCCAATATTTATTGAACTCTTACAAATCCACACAAATCGTTAGTACTTAATTGGTTTTGAATATGTATATAATTATTTCTTATGCAATATTTTTGCTTTTTTGAAAATTCCGCAAAAAGTTCATTATATACGATTGTCGTAAAATGTTGATATTCTTATGTACATTATGTATGTACCTTGATGGCAATTTTGTTTTAAGTAAAAAAAAGTCTTCTAAAGTGACGTGTCAAAACAAAATATGTCAATGCAAACTTGATGCGTAGCTCAACTCACATATTTATTTTTACCTTTGTTAATTGCAGTTTAAAATCTAGTCGTGTATCGGCCAGTCGGTGCCGGGCCGTTCTCGCATTCGGTCATTTTAAATTTATTACCTACTGAAATTATGAAATTAAAAAACATAAGGATCCAATATTTATTGAACTCTTACAAATCCACACAAATCGTTAGTACTTAATTGGTTTTGAATATGTATATAATTATTTCTTATGCAATATTTTTGCTTTTTTGAAAATTCCGCAAAAAGTTCATTATATACGATTGTCGTAAAATGTTGATATTCTTATGTACATTATGTATGTACCTTGATGGCAATTTTGTTTTAAGTAAAAAAAAGTCTTCTAAAGTGACGTGTCAAAACAAAATATGTCAATGCAAACTTGATGCGTAGCTCAACTCACATATTTATTTTTACCTTTGTTAATTGCAGTTTAAAATCTAGTCGTGTATCGGCCAGTCGCTGCCGGGCCGTTCTCGCATTCGGTCATTTTAAATTTATTACCTACTGAAGTTATGAAATTAAAAAACATAAGGATCCAATATTTATTGAACTCTTACAAATTCACACAAATCGTTAGTAATTGGTTTTGAATATGTATATAATTATTTCTTATGCAATATTTTTGCTTTTTTGAAAATTCCGCAAAAAGTTTATTATATACGATTGTCGTAAAATGTTGATATTCTTATGTACATTATGTATGTACCTTGATGGCAATTTTGTTTTAAGTAAAAAAAAAGTCTTCTAAAGTGACGTGTCAAAACAAAATTTGTCAATGCAAACTTGATGCGTAGCTCAACTCACATATTTATTTTTACCTTTGTTAATTGCAGTTTAAAATCTAGTCGTGTATCGGCCAGTCGCTGGCGGGCCGTTCTCGTATTCGGTCATTTTAAATTTGTTACCTCCTGAAATTATGAAATTAAAAAACATAAGGATCCAATATTTATTGAACTCTTACAAATTCACACAAATCGTTAGTAATTGGTTTTGAATATGTATATAATTATTTCTTATGCAATATTTTTGCTTTTTTGAAAATTCCGCAAAAAGTTTATTATATACGATTGTCGTAAAATGTTGATATTCTTATGTACATTATGTATGTACCTTGATGGCAATTTTGTTTTAAGTAAAAAAAAAGTCTTCTAAAGTGACGTGTCAAAACAAAATATGTCAATGCAAACTTGATGCGTAGCTCAACTCACATATTTATTTTTACCTTTGTTAATTGCAGTTTAAAATCTAGTCGTGTATCGGCCAGTCGCTGCCGGGCCGTTCTCGCATTCGGTCATTTTAAATTTATTACCTACTGAAATTATGAAATTAAAAAACATAAGGATCTAATATTTATTGAACTCTTACAAATCCACACAAATCGTTAGTAATTGGTTTTGAATATGTATATAATTATTTCTTATGCAATATTTTTGCTTTTTTGAAAATTCCGCAAAAAGTTTATTATATACGATTGTCGTAAAATGTTGATATTCTTATGTACATTATGTATGTACCTTGATGGCAATTTTGTTTTAAGTAAAAAAAAAGTCTTCTAAAGTGACGTGTCAAAACAAAATTTGTCAATGCAAACTTGATGCGTAGCTCAACTCACATATTTATTTTTACCTTTGTTAATTGCAGTTTAAAATCTAGTCGTGTATCGGCCAGTCGCTGCCGGGCCGTTCTCGCATTCGGTCATTTTAAATTTATTACCTACTGAAATTATGAAATTAAAAAACATAAGGATCGAATATTTATTGAACTCTTACAAATTCACACAAATCGTTAGTAATTGGTTTTGAATATGTATATAATTATTTCTTATGCAATATTTTTGCTTTTTTGAAAATTCCGCAAAAAGTTTATTATATACGATTGTCGTAAAATGTTGATATTCTTATGTACATTATGTATGTACCTTGATGGCAATTTTGTTTTAAGTAAAAAAAAAGTCTTCTAAAGTGACGTGTCAAAACAAAATTTGTCAATGCAAACTTGATGCGTAGCTCAACTCACATATTTATTTTTACCTTTGTTAATTGCAGTTTAAAATCTAGTCGTGTATCGGCCAGTCGCTGCCGGGCCGTTCTCGCATTCGGTCATTTTAAATTTATTACCTACTGAAATTATGAAATTAAAAAACATAAGGATCCAATATTTATTGAACTCTTACAAATTCACACAAATCGTTAGTAATTGGTTTTGAATATGTATATAATTATTTCTTATGCAATATTTTTGCTTTTTTGAAAATTCCGCAAAAAGTTTATTATATACGATTGTCGTAAAATGTTGATATTCTTATGTACATTATGTATGTACCTTGATGGCAATTTTGTTTTAAGTAAAAAAAAAGTCTTCTAAAGTGACGTGTCAAAACAAAATTTGTCAATGCAAACTTGATGCGTAGCTCAACTCACATATTTATTTTTACCTTTGTTAATTGCAGTTTAAAATCTAGTCGTGTATCGGCCAGTCGCTGCCGGGCCGTTCTCGCATTCGGTCATTTTAAATTTATTACCTACTGAAATTATGAAATTAAAAAACATAAGGATCTAATATTTATTGAACTCTTACAAATCCACACAAATCGTTAGTAATTGGTTTTGAATATGTATATAATTATTTCTTATGCAATATTTTTGCTTTTTTGAAAATTCCGCAAAAAGTTTATTATATACGATTGTCGTAAAATGTTGATATTCTTATGTACATTATGTATGTACCTTGATGGCAATTTTGTTTTAAGTAAAAAAAAAGTCTTCTAAAGTGACGTGTCAAAACAAAATTTGTCAATGCAAACTTGATGCGTAGCTCAACTCACATATTTATTTTTACCTTTGTTAATTGCAGTTTAAAATCTAGTCGTGTATCGGCCAGTCGCTGCCGGGCCGTTCTCGCATTCGGTCATTTTAAATTTATTACCTACTGAAATTATGAAATTAAAAAACATAAGGATCCAATATTTATTGAACTCTTACAAATTCACACAAATCGTTAGTAATTGGTTTTGAATATGTATATAATTATTTCTTATGCAATATTTTTTCTTTTTTGAAAATTCCGCAAAAAGTTTATTATATACGATTGTCGTAAAATGTTGATATTCTTATGTACATTATGTATGTACCTTGATGGCAATTTTGTTTTAAGTAAAAAAAAAGTCTTCTAAAGTGACGTGTCAAAACAAAATTTGTCAATGCAAACTTGATGCGTAGCTCAACTCACATATTTATTTTTACCTTTGTTAATTGCAGTTTAAAATCTAGTCGTGTATCGGCCAGTCGCTGCCGGGCCGTTCTCGCATTCGGTCATTTTAAATTTATTACCTACTGAAGTTATGAAATTAAAATACAAAAGGATCCAATATTTATTGAACTCTTACAAATACACACAAATCGTTAGTAATTGGTTTTGAATATGTATATAATTATTTCTTATGCAATATTTTTGCTTTTTTGAAAATTCCGCAAAAAGTTTATTATATACGATTGTCGTAAAATGTTGATATTCTTATGTACCTTGATGGCAATTTTGTTTTAAGTAAAAAAAAAGTCTTCTAAAGTGACGTGTCAAAACAAAATTTGTCAATGCAAACTTGATGCGTAGCTCAACTCACATATTTATTTTTACCTTTGTTAATTGCAGTTTAAAATCTAGTCGTGTATCGGCCAGTCGCTGCCGGGCCGTTCTCGCATTCGGTCATTTTAAATTTATTACCTACTGAAATTATGAAATTAAAAAACATAAGGATCGAATATTTATTGAACTCTTACAAATTCACACAAATCGTTAGTAATTGGTTTTGAATATGTATATAATTATTTCTTATGCAATATTTTTGCTTTTTTGAAAATTCCGCAAAAAGTTTATTATATACGATTGTCGTAAAATGTTGATATTCTTATGTACCTTGATGGCAATTTTGTTTTAAGTAAAAAAAAAGTCTTCTAAAGTGACGTGTCAAAACAAAATTTGTCAATGCAAACTTGATGCGTAGCTCAACTCACATATTTATTTTTACCTTTGTTAATTGCAGTTTAAAATCTAGTCGTGTATCGGCCAGTCGCTGCCGGGCCGTTCTCGCATTCGGTCATTTTAAATTTATTACCTACTGAAATTATGAAATTAAAAAACATAAGGATCCAATATTTATTGAACTCTTACAAATCCACACAAATCGTTAGTAATTGGTTTTGAATATGTATATAATTATTTCTTATGCAATATTTTTGCTTTTTTGAAAATTCCGCAAAAAGTTTATCATATACGATTGTCGTAAAATGTTGATATTCTTATGTACATTATGTATGTACCTTGATGGCAATTTTGTTTTAAGTAAAAAAAAAGTCTTCTAAAGTGACGTGTCAAAACAAAATTTGTCAATGC
This sequence comes from Machimus atricapillus, assembly GCA_933228815.1. NCBI lineage: Eukaryota > Metazoa > Arthropoda > Insecta > Diptera > Asilidae > Machimus > Machimus atricapillus. The sequence continues at coordinate 54,381,973 of OW121785.1, forward strand.
AAACTTGATGCGTAGCTCAACTCACATATTTATTTTTACCTTTGTTAATTGCAGTTTAAAATCTAGTCGTGTATCGGCCAGTCGCTGCCGGGCCGTTCTCGCATTCGGTCATTTTAAATTTATTACCTACTGAAGTTATGAAATTAAAAAACATAAGGATCCAATATTTATTGAACTCTTACAAATTCACACAAATCGTTAGTAATTGGTTTTGAATATGTATATAATTATTTCTTATGCAATATTTTTGCTTTTTTGAAAATTCCGCAAAAAGTTTATTATATACGATTGTCGTAAAATGTTGATATTCTTATGTACATTATGTATGTACCTTGATGGCAATTTTGTTTTAAGTAAAAAAAAAGTCTTCTAAAGTGACGTGTCAAAACAAAATTTGTCAATGCAAACTTGATGCGTAGCTCAACTCACATATTTATTTTTACCTTTGTTAATTGCAGTTTAAAATCTAGTCGTGTATCGGCCAGTCGCTGCCGGGCCGTTCTCGCATTCGGTCATTTTAAATTTATTACCTACTGAAATTATGAAATTAAAAAACATAAGGATCCAATATTTATTGAACTCTTACAAATTCACACAAATCGTTAGTAATTGGTTTTGAATATGTATATAATTATTTCTTATGCAATATTTTTTCTTTTTTGAAAATTCCGCAAAAAGTTTATTATATACGATTGTCGTAAAATGTTGATATTCTTATGTACATTATGTATGTACCTTGATGGCAATTTTGTTTTAAGTAAAAAAAAAGTCTTCTAAAGTGACATGTCAAAACAAAATTTGTCAATGCAAACTTGATGCGTAGCTCAACTCACATATTTATTTTTACCTTTGTTAATTGCAGTTTAAAATCTAGTCGTGTATCGGCCAGTCGCTGCCGGGCCGTTCTCGCATTCGGTCATTTTAAATTTATTACCTACTGAAATTATGAAATTAAAAAACATAAGGATCCAATATTTATTGAATTCTTACAAATTCACACAAATCGTTAGTAATTGGTTTTGAATATGTATATAATTATTTCTTATGCAATATTTTTGCTTTTTCGAAAATTCCGCAAAAAGTTTATTATATACGATTGTCGTAAAATGTTGATATTCTTATGTACATTATGTATGTACCTTGATGGCAATTTTGTTTTAAGTAAAAAAAAAGTCTTCTAAAGTGACGTGTCAAAACAAAATTTGTCAATGCAAACTTGATGCGTAGCTCAACTCACATATTTATTTTTACCTTTGTTAATTGCAGTTTAAAATCTAGTCGTGTATCGGCCAGTCGCTGCCGGGCCGTTCTCGCATTCGGTCATTTTAAATTTATTACCTACTGAAATTATGAAATTAAAAAACATAAGGATCCAATATTTATTAAACTCTTACAAATTCACACAAATCGTTAGTAATTGGTTTTGTATATGTATATAATTATTTCTTATGCAATATTTTTGCTTTTTTGAAAATTCCGCAAAAAGTTTATTATATACGATTGTCGTAAAATGTTGATATTCTTATGTACATTATGTATGTACCTTGATGGCAATTTTGTTTTAAGTAAAAAAAAAGTCTTCTAAAGTGACGTGTCAAAACAAAATTGGTCAATGCAAACTTGATGCGTAGCTCAACTCACATATTTATTTTTACCTTTGTTAATTGCAGTTTAAAATCTAGTCGTGTATCGGCCAGTCGCTGCCGGGCCGTTCTCGCATTCGGTCATTTTAAATTTATTACCTACTGAAATTATGAAATTAAAAAAGATAAGGATCCAATATTTATTGAACTCTTACAAATTCACACAAATCGTTAGTAATTGGTTTTGAATATGTATATAATTATTTCTTATGCAATATTTTTTTCTTTTTTGAAAATTCCGCAAAAAGTTTATTATATACGATTGTCGTAAAATGTTGATATTCTTATGTACATTATGTATGTACCTTGATGGCAATTTTGTTTTAAGTAAAAAAAAAGTCTTCTAAAGTGACGTGTCAAAACAAAATTTGTCAATGCAAACTTGATGCGTAGCTCAACTCACATATTTATTTTTACCTTTGTTAATTGCAGTTTAAAATCTAGTCGTGTATCGGCCAGTCGCTGCCGGGCCGTTCTCGCATTCGGTCATTTTAAATTTATTACCTACTGAAATTATGAAATTAAAAAACATAAGGATCGAATATTTATTGAACTCTTACAAATTCACACAAATCGTTAGTAATTGGTTTTGAATATGTATATAATTATTTCTTATGCAATATTTTTGCTTTTTTGAAAATTCCGCAAAAAGTTTATTATATACGATTGTCGTAAAATGTTGATATTCTTATGTACATTATGTATGTACCTTGATGGCAATTTTGTTTTAAGTAAAAAAAAAGTCTTCTAAAGTGACGTGTCAAAACAAAATTTGTCAATGCAAACTTGATGCGTAGCTCAACTCACATATTTATTTTTACCTTTGTTAATTGCAGTTTAAAATCTAGTCGTGTATCGGCCAGTCGCTGCCGGGCCGTTCTCGCATTCGGTCATTTTAAATTTATTACCTACTGAAGTTATGAAATTAAAAAACATAAGGATCCAATATTTATTGAACTCTTACAAATTCACACAAATCGTTAGTAATTGGTTTTGAATATGTATATAATTATTTCTTATGCAATATTTTTGCTTTTTTGAAAATTCCGCAAAAAGTTTATTATATACGATTGTCGTAAAATGTTGATATTCTTATGTACATTATGTATGTACCTTGATGGCAATTTTGTTTTAAGTAAAAAAAAAGTCTTCTAAAGTGACGTGTCAAAACAAAATTTGTCAATGCAAACTTGATGCGTAGCTCAACTCACATATTTATTTTTACCTTTGTTAATTGCAGTTTAAAATCTAGTCGTGTATCGGCCAGTCGCTGCCGGGCCGTTCTCGCATTCGGTCATTTTAAATTTATTACCTACTGAAATTATGAAATTAAAAAACATAAGGATCGAATATTTATTGAACTCTTACAAATTCACACAAATCGTTAGTAATTGGTTTTGAATATGTATATAATTATTTCTTATGCAATATTTTTGCTTTTTCGAAAATTCCGCAAAAAGTTTATTATATAGGATTGTCGTAAAATGTTGATATTCTTATGTACATTATGCATGTACCTTGATGGCAATTTTGTTTTAAGTAAAAAAAAAGTCTTCTAAAGTGACGTGTCAAAACAAAATTTGTCAATGCAAACTTGATGCGTAGCTCAACTCACATATTTATTTTTACCTTTGTTAATTGCAGTTTAAAATCTAGTCGTGTATCGGCCAGTCGGTGCCGGGCCGTTCTCGCATTCGGTCATTTTAAATTTATTACCTACTGAAATTATGAAATTAAAAAACATAAGGATCCAATATTTATTGAACTCTTACAAATCCACACAAATCGTTAGTACTTAATTGGTTTTGAATATGTATATAATTATTTCTTATGCAATATTTTTGCTTTTTTGAAAATTCCGCAAAAAGTTCATTATATACGATTGTCGTAAAATGTTGATATTCTTATGTACATTATGTATGTACCTTGATGGCAATTTTGTTTTAAGTAAAAAAAAGTCTTCTAAAGTGACGTGTCAAAACAAAATATGTCAATGCAAACTTGATGCGTAGCTCAACTCACATATTTATTTTTACCTTTGTTAATTGCAGTTTAAAATCTAGTCGTGTATCGGCCAGTCGGTGCCGGGCCGTTCTCGCATTCGGTCATTTTAAATTTATTACCTACTGAAATTATGAAATTAAAAAACATAAGGATCCAATATTTATTGAACTCTTACAAATCCACACAAATCGTTAGTACTTAATTGGTTTTGAATATGTATATAATTATTTCTTATGCAATATTTTTGCTTTTTTGAAAATTCCGCAAAAAGTTCATTATATACGATTGTCGTAAAATGTTGATATTCTTATGTACATTATGTATGTACCTTGATGGCAATTTTGTTTTAAGTAAAAAAAAGTCTTCTAAAGTGACGTGTCAAAACAAAATATGTCAATGCAAACTTGATGCGTAGCTCAACTCACATATTTATTTTTACCTTTGTTAATTGCAGTTTAAAATCTAGTCGTGTATCGGCCAGTCGCTGCCGGGCCGTTCTCGCATTCGGTCATTTTAAATTTATTACCTACTGAAATTATGAAATTAAAAAACATAAGGATCCAATATTTATTGAACTCTTACAAATCCACACAAATCGTTAGTAATTGGTTTTGAATATGTATATAATTATTTCTTATGCAATATTTTTGCTTTTTTGAAAATTCCGCAAAAAGTTTATTATATACGATTGTCGTAAAATGTTGATATTCTTATGTACATTATGTATGTACCTTGATGGCAATTTTGTTTTAAGTAAAAAAAAGTCTTCTAAAGTGACGTGTCAAAACAAAATTTGTCAATGCAAACTTGATGCGTAGCTCAACTCACATATTTATTTTTACCTTTGTTAATTGCAGTTTAAAATCTAGTCGTGTATCGGCCAGTCGCTGCCGGGCCGTTCTCGCATTCGGTCATTTTAAATTTATTACCTACTGAAGTTATGAAATTAAAAAACATAAGGATCCAATATTTATTGAACTCTTACAAATTCACACAAATCGTTAGTAATTGGTTTTGAATATGTATATAATTATTTCTTATGCAATATTTGCTTTTTTGAAAATTCCGCAAAAAGTTTATTATATACGATTGTCGTAAAATGTTGATATTCTTATGTACATTATGTATGTACCTTGATGGCAATTTTGTTTTAAGTAAAAAAAAAGTCTTCTAAAGTGACGTGTCAAAACAAAATTTGTCAATGCAAACTTGATGCGTAGCTCAACTCACATATTTATTTTTACCTTTGTTAATTGCAGTTTAAAATCTAGTCGTGTATCGGCCAGTCGCTGCCGGGCCGTTCTCGCATTCGGTCATTTTAAATTTATTACCTACTGAAATTATGAAATTAAAAAACATAAGGATCGAATATTTATTGAACTCTTACAAATTCACACAAATCGTTAGTAATTGGTTTTGAATATGTATATAATTATTTCTTATGCAATATTTTTGCTTTTTTGAAAATTCCGCAAAAAGTTTATTATATACGATTGTCGTAAAATGTTGATATTCTTATGTACATTATGTATGTACCTTGATGGCAATTTTGTTTTAAGTAAAAAAAAAGTCTTCTAAAGTGACGTGTCAAAACAAAATTTGTCAATGCAAACTTGATGCGTAGCTCAACTCACGTATTTATTTTTACCTTTGTTAATTGCAGTTTAAAATCTAGTCGTGTATCGGCCAGTCGCTGGCGGGCCGTTCTCGCATTCGGTCATTTTAAATTTGTTACCTCCGGAAATTATGAAATTAAAAAACATAAGGATCCAATATTTATTGAACTCTTACAAATTCACACAAATCGTTAGTAATTGGTTTTGAATATGTATATAATTATTTCTTATGCAATATTTTTGCTTTTTTGAAAATTCCGCAAAAAGTTTATTATATACGATTGTCGTAAAATGTTGATATTCTTATGTACATTATGTATGTACCTTGATGGCAATTTTGTTTTAAGTAAAAAGAAAGTCTTCTAAAGTGACGTGTCAAAACAAAATTTGTCAATGCAAACTTGATGCGTAGCTCAACTCACATATTTATTTTTACCTTTGTTAATTGCAGTTTAAAATCTAGTCGTGTATCGGCCAGTCGCTGCCGGGCCGTTCTCGCATTCGGTCATTTTAAATTTATTACCTACTGAAATTATGAAATTAAAAAACATAAGGATCGAATATTTATTGAACTCTTACAAATTCACACAAATCGTTAGTAATTGGTTTTGAATATGTATATAATTATTTCTTATGCAATATTTTTGCTTTTTTGAAAATTCCGCAAAAAGTTTATTATATACGATTGTCGTAAAATGTTGATATTCTTATGTACATTATGTATGTACCTTGATGGCAATTTTGTTTTAAGTAAAAAAAAAGTCTTCTAAAGTGACGTGTCAAAACAAAATTTGTCAATGCAAACTTGATGCGTAGCTCAACTCACGTATTTATTTTTACCTTTGTTAATTGCAGTTTAAAATCTAGTCGTGTATCGGCCAGTCGCTGCCGGGCCGTTCTCGCATTCGGTCATTTTAAATTTATTACCTACTGAAATTATGAAATTAAAAAACATAAGGATCCAATATTTATTGAACTCTTACAAATTCACACAAATCGTTAGTAATTGGTTTTGAATATGTATATAATTATTTCTTATGTAATATTTTTGCTTTTTTGAAAATTCCGCAAAAAGTTTATTATATACGATTGTCGTAAAATGTTGATATTCTTATGTACATTATGTATGTACCTTGATGGCAATTTTGTTTTAAGTAAAAAAAAAGTCTTCTAAAGTGACGTGTCAAAACAAAATTTGTCAATGCAAACTTGATGCGTAGCTCAACTCACATATTTATTTTTACCTTTGTTAATTGCAGTTTAAAATCTAGTCGTGTATCGGCCAGTCGCTGCCGGGCCGTTCTCGCATTCGGTCATTTTAAATTTATTACCTACTGAAATTATGAAATTAAAAAACATAAGGATCGAATATTTATTGAACTCTTACAAATTCACACAAATCGTTAGTAATTGGTTTTGAATATGTATATAATTATTTCTTATGCAATATTTTTGCTTTTTTGAAAATTCCGCAAAAAGTTTATTATATACGATTGTCGTAAAATGTTGATATTCTTATGTACATTATGTATGTACCTTGATGGCAATTTTGTTTTAAGTAAAAAAAAAGTCTTCTAAAGTGACGTGTCAAAACAAAATTTGTCAATGCAAACTTGATGCGTAGCTCAACTCACGTATTTATTTTTACCTTTGTTAATTGCAGTTTAAAATCTAGTCGTGTATCGGCCAGTCGCTGGCGGGCCGTTCTCGCATTCGGTCATTTTAAATTTGTTACCTCCTGAAATTATGAAATTAAAAAACATAAGGATCCAATATTTATTGAACTCTTACAAATTCACACAAATCGTTAGTAATTGGTTTTGAATATGTATATAATTATTTCTTATGCAATATTTTTGCTTTTTTGAAAATTCCGCAAAAAGTTTATTATATACGATTGTCGTAAAATGTTGATATTCTTATGTACATTATGTATGTACCTTGATGGCAATTTTGTTTTAAGTAAAAAAAAAAGTCTTGTAAAGTGACGTGTCAAAACAAAATATGTCAATGCAAACTTGATGCGTAGCTCAACTCACATATTTATTTTTACCTTTGTTAATTGCAGTTTAAAATCTAGTCGTGTATCGGCCAGTCGCTGCCGGGCCGTTCTCGCATTCGGTCATTTTAAATTTATTACCTACTGAAATTATGAAATTAAAAAACATAAGGATCTAATATTTATTGAACTCTTACAAATCCACACAAATCGTTAGTAATTGGTTTTGAATATGTATATAATTATTTCTTATGCAATATTTTTGCTTTTTTGAAAATTCCGCAAAAAGTTTATTATATACGATTGTCGTAAAATGTTGATATTCTTATGTACATTATGTATGTACCTTGATGGCAATTTTGTTTTAAGTAAAAAAAAAGTCTTCTAAAGTGACGTGTCAAAACAAAATTTGTCAATGCAAACTTGATGCGTAGCTCAACTCACATATTTATTTTTACCTTTGTTAATTGCAGTTTAAAATCTAGTCGTGTATCGGCCAGTCGCTGCCGGGCCGTTCTCGCATTCGGTCATTTTAAATTTATTACCTACTGAAATTATGAAATTAAAAAACATAAGGATCCAATATTTATTGAACTCTTACAAATTCACACAAATCGTTAGTAATTGGTTTGGAGTCGGAGTGTATGGACTTACGGAGGACCTGCGAATATCGATATCCACAGGTAGATTCACGACGATATTCCAGGCTGAGATTCTAGGCATCAGTACATGTGCCAACGTCATACAAGAAAAAGACATTCGGGAGAAGAACATATACATCTTCTCAGACAGCCAAGCAGCCCTCAAAGCTCTTGACTCGAATGTTATATCCTCGAAAATTGTCGGTGAATGCAAAAATTCACTAAACAAGATTGCCGCGACCAACAGCGTCGCGATCATATGGGTCCCTGGCCACAGCAACGTCAGTGGCAACGACATAGCTGACTTCCTGGCCAAAGAAGGATCAAGTAAACCCATGATAGGCCCAGAGCCATACGTGGGAATAGCATCCTCTTTTACAAACCTCATTTTCGAGAGTTGGGCTCTAAACGAGCAAAATAAAAGATGGATCGCTAGACAAGACTGCAAACAGTCAAAGATTCTCCTCAACAAAGTTGACCGAGAACTGAGCAAATGGCTGATGCAGTGCAGTAGGGGCGTTGTCAGCCTAGCGCTCAGGGTCATTACTGGACACTGCAGGCTGAACAAACACCTTCACAACATGCACATTAGTCAGACGCCATTGTGCAGATGCGAACGCGAGGAGACAATCGCCCACGTTCTCTGCGAGTGTCCCCTCTACTTCAAAGCAAGGGCCGAGATACTCGGCGCTCAAATAGTAGCCAAAAGTGAGCTACAAACGCTGAAGCTGCCCACAATCCTGAGTTTCGTTCGACGAACTAAACGTCTTACGGCTCACGAAGGGCAACTAGATCAAAACTGATGACAGACCTTCAACTGAGGTACGTACAATGGGCCACATGGCCTAAGTATAGGGTAATCACGCCCGCCTCATGAAATCTACATCTACATCTACATCTAGTAATTGGTTTTGAATATGTATATAATTATTTCTTATGCAATATTTTTTCTTTTTTGAAAATTCCGCAAAAAGTTTATTATATACGATTGTCGTAAAATGTTGATATTCTTATGTACATTATGTATGTACCTTGATGGCAATTTTGTTTTAAGTAAAAAAAAAGTCTTCTAAAGTGACGTGTCAAAACAAAATTTGTCAATGCAAACTTGATGCGTAGCTCAACTCACATATTTATTTTTACCTTTGTTAATTGCAGTTTAAAATCTAGTCGTGTATCGGCCAGTCGCTGCCGGGCCGTTCTCGCATTCGGTCATTTTAAATTTATTACCTACTGAAATTATGAAATTAAAAAACATAAGGATCCAATATTTATTGAACTCTTACAAATCCACACAAATCGTTAGTAATTGGTTTTGAATATGTATATAATTATTTCTTATGCAATATTTTTGCTTTTTCGAAAATTCCGCAAAAAGTTTATTATATACGATTGTCGTAAAATGTTGATATTCTTATGTACATTATGTATGTACCTTGATGGCAATTTTGTTTTAAGTAAAAAAAAAGTCTTCTAAAGTGACGTGTCAAAACAAAATTTGTCAATGCAAACTTGATGCGTAGCTCAACTCACATATTTATTTTTACCTTTGTTAATTGCAGTTTAAAATCTAGTCGTGTATCGGCCAGTCGCTGCCGGGCCGTTCTCGCATTCGGTCATTTTAAATTTATTACCTACTGAAATTATGAAATTAAAAAACATAAGGATCGAATATTTATTAAACTCTTACAAATTCACACAAATCGTTAGTAATTGGTTTTGAATATGTATATAATTATTTCTTATGCAATATTTTTGCTTTTTTGAAAATTCCGCAAAAAGTTTATTATATACGATTGTCGTAAAATGTTGATATTCTTATGCACATTATGTATGTACCTTGATGGCAATTTTGTTTTAAGTAAAAAAAAAGTCTTCTAAAGTGACGTGTCAAAACAAAATTTGTCAATGCAAACTTGATGCGTAGCTCAACTCACATATTTATTTTTACCTTTGTTAATTGCAGTTTAAAATCTAGTCGTGTATCGGCCAGTCGCTGCCGGGCCGTTCTCGCATTCGGTCATTTTAAATTTATTACCTACTGAAATTATGAAATTAAAAAACATAAGGATCCAATATTTATTGAACTCTTACAAATTCACACAAATCGTTAGTAATTGGTTTTGAATATGTATATAATTATTTCTTATGCAATATTTTTGCTTTTTTGAAAATTCCGCAAAAAGTTTATTATATACGATTGTCGTAAAATGTTGATATTCTTATGTACATTATGTATGTACCTTGATGGCAATTTTGTTTTAAGTAAAAAAAAAGTCTTCTAAAGTGACGTGTCAAAACAAAATTTGTCAATGCAAACTTGATGCGTAGCTCAACTCACATATTTATTTTTACCTTTGTTAATTGCGGTTTAAAATCTAGTCGTGTATCGGCCAGTCGCTGCCGGGCCGTTCTCGCATTCGGTCATTTTAAATTTATTACCTACTGAAATTATGAAATTAAAAAACATAAGGATCCAATATTTATTGAACTCTTACAAATTCACACAAATCGTTAGTAATTGGTTTTGAATATGTATATAATTATTTCTTATGCAATATTTTTGCTTTTTCGAAAATTCCGCAAAAAGTTTATTATATACGATTGTCGTAAAATGTTGATATTCTTATGTACATTATGTATGTACCTTGATGGCAATTTCGTTTTAAGTAAAAAAAAAGTCTTCTAAAGTGACGTGTCAAAACAAAATTTGTCAATGCAAACTTGATGCGTAGCTCAACTCACATATTTATTTTTACCTTTGTTAATTGCAGTTTAAAATCTAGTCGTGTATCGGCCAGTCGCTGCCGGGCCGTTCTCGCATTCGGTCATTTTAAATTTATTACCTACTGAAATTATGAAATTAAAAAACATAAGGATCCAATATTTATTGAACTCTTACAAATTCACACAAATCGTTAGTAATTGGTTTTGAATATGTATATAATTATTTCTTATGCAATATTTTTGCTTTTTTGAAAATTCCGCAAAAAGTTTATTATATACGATTGTCGTAAAATGTTGATATTCTTATGTACATTATGTATGTACCTTGATGGCAATTTTGTTTTAAGTAAAAAAAAAGTCTTCTAAAGTGACGTGTCAAAACAAAATTTGTCAATGCAAACTTGATGCGTAGCTCAACTCACATATTTATTTTTATCTTTGTTAATTGCAGTTTAAAATCTAGTCGTGTATCGGCCAGTCGCTGCCGGGCCGTTCTCGCATTCGGTCATTTTAAATTTATTACCTACTGAAATTATGAAATTAAAAAACATAAGGATCCAATATTTATTGAACTCTTACAAATTCACACAAATCGTTAGTAATTGGTTTTGAATATGTATATAATTATTTCTTATGCAATATTTTTGCTTTTTCGAAAATTCCGCAAAAAGTTTATTATATACGATTGTCGTAAAATGTTGATATTCTTATGTACATTATGTATGTACCTTGATGGCAATTTCGTTTTAAGTAAAAAAAAAGTCTTCTAAAGTGACGTGTCAAAACAAAATTTGTCAATGCAAACTTGATGCGTAGCTCAACTCACATATTTATTTTTACCTTTGTTAATTGCAGTTTAAAATCTAGTCGTGTATCGGCCAGTCGCTGCCGGGCCGTTCTCGCATTCGGCCATTTTAAATTTATTACCTACTGAAATTATGAAATTAAAAAACATAAGGATCCAATATTTATTGAACTCTTACAAATTCACACAAATCGTTAGTAATTGGTTTTGAATATGTATATAATTATTTCTTATGTAATATTTTTGCTTTTTTGAAAATTCCGCAAAAAGTTTATTATATACGATTGTCGTAAAATGTTGATATTCTTATGTACATTATGTATGTACCTTGATGGCAATTTTGTTTTAAGTAAAAAAAAAGTCTTCTAAAGTGACGTGTCAAAACAAAATTTGTCAATGCAAACTTGATGCGTAGCTCAACTCACATATTTATTTTTACCTTTGTTAATTGCAGTTTAAAATCTAGTCGTGTATCGGCCAGTCGCTGCCGGGCCGTTCTCGCATTCGGTCATTTTAAATTTATTACCTACTGAAATTATGAAATTAAAAAACATAAGGATCGAATATTTATTGAACTCTTACAAATTCACACAAATCGTTAGTAATTGGTTTTGAATATGTATATAATTATTTCTTATGCAATATTTTTGCTTTTTTGAAAATTCCGCAAAAAGTTTATTATATACGATTGTCGTAAAATGTTGATATTCTTATGTACATTATGTATGTACCTTGATGGCAATTTTGTTTTAAGTAAAAAGAAAGTCTTCTAAAGTGACGTGTCAAAACAAAATTTGTCAATGCAAACTTGATGCGTAGCTCAACTCACATATTTATTTTTACCTTTGTTAATTGCAGTTTAAAATCTAGTCGTGTATCGGCCAGTCGCTGCCGGGCCGTTCTCGCATTCGGTCATTTTAAATTTATTACCTACTGAAATTATGAAATTAAAAAACATAAGGATCCAATATTTATTGAACTCTTACAAATTCACACAAATCGTTAGTAATTGGTTTTGAATATGTATATAATTATTTCTTATGCAATATTTTTGCTTTTTTGAAAATTCCGCAAAAAGTTTATTATATACGATTGTCGTAAAATGTTGATATTCTTATGTACATTATGTATGTACCTTGATGGCAATTTTGTTTTAAGTAAAAAAAAAGTCTTCTAAAGTGACGTGTCAAAACAAAATTTGTCAATGCAAACTTGATGCGTAGCTCAACTCACATATTTATTTTTATCTTTGTTAATTGCAGTTTAAAATCTAGTCGTGTATCGGCCAGTCGCTGCCGGGCCGTTCTCGCATTCGGTCATTTTAAATTTATTACCTACTGAAATTATGAAATTAAAAAACATAAGGATCCAATATTTATTGAACTCTTACAAATTCACACAAATCGTTAGTAATTGGTTTTGAATATGTATATAATTATTTCTTATGCAATATTTTTGCTTTTTTGAAAATTCCGCAAAAAGTTTATTATATACGATTGTCGTAAAATGTTGATATTCTTATGTACATTATGTATGTACCTTGATGGCAATTTTGTTTTAAGTAAAAAAAAAGTCTTCTAAAGTGACGTGTCAAAACAAAATTTGTCAATGCAAACTTGATGCGTAGCTCAACTCACATATTTATTTTTACCTTTGTTAATTGCAGTTTAAAATCTAGTCGTGTATCGGCCAGTCGCTGCCGGGCCGTTCTCGCATTCGGTCATTTTAAATTTATTACCTACTGAAATTATGAAATTAAAAAACATAAGGATCCAATATTTATTGAACTCTTACAAATTCACACAAATCGTTAGTAATTGGTTTTGAATATGTATATAATTATTTCTTATGCAATATTTTTGCTTTTTTGAAAATTCCGCAAAAAGTTTATTATATACGATTGTCGTAAAATGTTGATATTCTTATGTACATTATGTATGTACCTTGATGGCAATTTTGTTTTAAGTAAAAAAAAAGTCTTCTAAAGTGACGTGTCAAAACAAAATATGTCAATGCAAACTTGATGCGTAGCTCAACTCACATATTTATTTTTACCTTTGTTAATTGCAGTTTAAAATCTAGTCGTGTATCGGCCAGTCGCTGCCGGGCCGTTCTCGCATTCGGTCATTTTAAATTTATTACCTACTGAAATTATGAAATTAAAAAACATAAGGATCTAATATTTATTGAACTCTTACAAATCCACACAAATCGTTAGTAATTGGTTTTGAATATGTATATAATTATTTCTTATGCAATATTTTTGCTTTTTTGAAAATTCCGCAAAAAGTTTATTATATACGATTGTCGTAAAATGTTGATATTCTTATGTACATTATGTATGTACCTTGATGGCAATTTTGTTTTAAGTAAAAAAAAAGTCTTCTAAAGTGACGTGTCAAAACAAAATTTGTCAATGCAAACTTGATGCGTAGCTCAACTCACATATTTATTTTTACCTTTGTTAATTGCAGTTTAAAATCTAGTCGTGTATCGGCCAGTCGCTGCCGGGCCGTTCTCGCATTCGGTCATTTTAAATTTATTACCTACTGAAATTATGAAATTAAAAAACATAAGGATCCAATATTTATTGAACTCTTACAAATTCACACAAATCGTTAGTAATTGGTTTTGAATATGTATATAATTATTTCTTATGCAAAATTTTTTCTTTTTTGAAAATTCCGCAAAAAGTTTATTATATACGATTGTCGTAAAATGTTGATATTCTTATGTACATTATGTATGTACCTTGATGGCAATTTTGTTTTAAGTAAAAAAAAAGTCTTCTAAAGTGACGTGTCAAAACAAAATTTGTCAATGCAAACTTGATGCGTAGCTCAACTCACATATTTATTTTTACCTTTGTTAATTGCAGTTTAAAATCTAGTCGTGTATCGGCCAGTCGCTGCCGGGCCGTTCTCGCATTCGGTCATTTTAAATTTATTACCTACTGAAATTATGAAATTAAAAAACATAAGGATCCAATATTTATTGAACTCTTACAAATTCACACAAATCGTTAGTAATTGGTTTTGAATATGTATATAATTATTTCTTATGCAATATTTTTGCTTTTTTGAAAATTCCGCAAAAAGTTTATTATATACGATTGTCGTAAAATGTTGATATTCTTATGTACATTATGTATGTACCTTGATGGCAATTTTGTTTTAAGTAAAAAAAAAGTCTTCTAAAGTGACGTGTCAAAACAAAATTTGTCAATGCAAACTTGATGCGTAGCTCAACTCACATATTTATTTTTACCTTTGTTAATTGCAGTTTAAAATCTAGTCGTGTATCGGCCAGTCGCTGCCGGGCCGTTCTCGCATTCGGTCATTTTAAATTTATTACCTACTGAAATTATGAAATTAAAAAACATAAGGATCCAATATTTATTGAACTCTTACAAATTCACACAAATCGTTAGTAATTGGTTTTGAATATGTATATAATTATTTCTTATGCAATATTTTTTCTTTTTTGAAAATTCCGCAAAAAGTTTATTATATACGATTGTCGTAAAATGTTGATATTCTTATGTACATTATGTATGTACCTTGATGACAATTTTGTTTTAAGTAAAAAAAAAGTCTTCTAAAGTGACGTGTCAAAACAAAATTTGTCAATGCAAACTTGATGCGTAGCTCAACTCACATATTTATTTTTACCTTTGTTAATTGCAGTTTAAAATCTAGTCGTGTATCGGCCAGTCGCTGCCGGGCCGTTCTCGCATTCGGTCATTTTAAATTTATTACCTACTGAAATTATGAAATTAAAAAACATAAGGATCCAATATTTATTAAACTCTTACAAATTCACACAAATCGTCAGTAATTGGTTTTGAATATGTATATAATTATTTCTTATGCAAAATTTTTGCTTTTTTGAAAATTCCGCAAAAAGTTTATTATATACGATTGTCGTAAAATGTTGATATTCTTATGTACATTATGTATGTACCTTGATGGCAATTTTGTTTTAAGTAAAAAAAAAGTCTTCTAAAGTGACGTGTCAAAACAAAATTTGTCAATGCAAACTTGATGCGTAGCTCAACTCACGTATTTATTTTTACCTTTGTTAATTGCAGTTTAAAATCTAGTCGTGTATCGGCCAGTCGCTGCCGGGCCGTTCTCGCATTCGGTCATTTTAAATTTATTACCTACTGAAATTATGAAATTAAAAAACATAAGGATCCAATATTTATTGAACTCTTACAAATTCACACAAATCGTTAGTAATTGGTTTTGAATATGTATATAATTATTTCTTATGCAATATTTTTGCTTTTTTGAAAATTCCGCAAAAAGTTTATTATATACGATTGTCGTAAAATGTTGATATTCTTATGTACATTATGTATGTACCTTGATGGCAATTTTGTTTTAAGTAAAAAAAAAGTCTTCTAAAGTGACGTGTCAAAACAAAATTTGTCAATGCAAACTTGATGCGTAGCTCAACTCACATATTTATTTTTACCTTTGTTAATTGCAGTTTAAAATCTAGTCGTGTATCGGCCAGTCGCTGCCGGGCCGTTCTCGCATTCGGTCATTTTAAATTTATTACCTACTGAAATTATGAAATTAAAAAACATAAGGATCCAATATTTATTGAACTCTTACAAATTCACACAAATCGTTAGTAATTGGTTTTGAATATGTATATAATTATTTCTTATGCAATATTTTTGCTTTTTTGAAAATTCCGCAAAAAGTTTATTATATACGATTGTCGTAAAATGTTGATATTCTTATGTACATTATGTATGTACCTTGATGGCAATTTTGTTTTAAGTAAAAAAAAAGTCTTCTAAAGTGACGTGTCAAAACAAAATTTGTCAATGCAAACTTGATGCGTAGCTCAACTCACATATTTATTTTTACCTTTGTTAATTGCAGTTTAAAATCTAGTCGTGTATCGGCCAGTCGCTGCCGGGCCCTTCTCGCATTCGGTCATTTTAAATTTATTACCTACTGAAATTATGAAATTAAAAAACATAAGGATCCAATATTTATTGAACTCTTACAAATTCACACAAATCGTTAGTAATTGGTTTTGAATATGTATATATAATTATTTCTTATGCAATATTTTTGCTTTTTTGAAAATTCCGCAAAAAGTTTATTATATACGATTGTCGTAAAATGTTGATATTCTTATGTACATTATGTATGTACCTTGATGGCAATTTTGTTTTAAGTAAAAAAAAAGTCTTCTAAAGTGACGTGTCAAAACAAAATTTGTCAATGCAAACTTGATGCGTAGCTCAACTCACATATTTATTTTTACCTTTGTTAATTGCAGTTTAAAATCTAGTCGTGTATCGGCCAGTCGCTGCCGGGCCGTTCTCGCATTCGGTCATTTTAAATTTATTACCTACTGAAATTATGAAATTAAAAAACATAAGGATCCAATATTTATTGAACTCTTACAAATTCACACAAATCGTTAGTAATTGGTTTTGAATATGTATATAATTATTTCTTATGCAATATTTTTTCTTTTTTGAAAATTCCGCAAAAAGTTTATTATATACGATTGTCGTAAAATGTTGATATTCTTATGTACATTATGTATGTACCTTGATGGCAATTTTGTTTTAAGTAAAAAAAAAGTCTTCTAAAGTGACGTGTCAAAACAAAATTTGTCAATGCAAACTTGATGCGTAGCTCAACTCACATATTTATTTTTACCTTTGTTAATTGCAGTTTAAAATCTAGTCGTGTATCGGCCAGTCGCTGCCGGGCCGTTCTCGCATTCGGTCATTTTAAATTTATTACCTACTGAAGTTATGAAATTAAAAAACAAAAGGATCCAATATTTATTGAACTCTTACAAATACACACAAATCGTTAGTAATTGGTTTTGAATATGTATATAATTATTTCTTATGCAATATTTTTGCTTTTTTGAAAATTCCGCAAAAAGTTTATTATATACGATTGTCGTAAAATGTTGATATTCTTATGTACATTATGTATGTACCTTGATGGCAATTTTGTTTTAAGTAAAAAAAAAGTCTTCTAAAGTGACGTGTCAAAACAAAATTTGTCAATGCAAACTTGATGCGTAGCTCAACTCACATATTTATTTTTACCTTTGTTAATTGCAGTTTAAAATCTAGTCGTGTATCGGCCAGTCGCTGCCGGGCCGTTCTCGCATTCGGTCATTTTAAATTTATTACCTACTGAAATTATGAAATTAAAAAACATAAGGATCCAATATTTATTGAACTCTTACAAATTCACACAAATCGTTAGTAATTGGTTTTGAATATGTATATAATTATTTCTTATGCAATATTTTTGCTTTTTCGAAAATTCCGCAAAAAGTTTATTATATACGATTGTCGTAAAATGTTGATATTCTTATGTACATTATGTATGTACCTTGATGGCAATTTTGTTTTAAGTAAAAAAAAAGTCTTCTAAAGTGACGTGTCAAAACAAAATTTGTCAATGCAAACTTGATGCGTAGCTCAACTCACATATTTATTTTTACCTTTGTTAATTGCAGTTTAAAATCTAGTCGTGTATCGGCCAGTCGCTGCCGGGCCGTTCTCGCATTCGGTCATTTTAAATTTATTACCTACTGAAATTATGAAATTAAAAAACATAAGGATCCAATATTTATTAAACTCTTACAAATTCACACAAATCGTCAGTAATTGGTTTTGAATATGTATATAATTATTTCTTATGCAATATTTTTGCTTTTTTGAAAATTCCGCAAAAAGTTTATTATATACGATTGTCGTAAAATGTTGATATTCTTATGTACATTATGTATGTACCTTGATGGCAATTTTGTTTTAAGTAAAAAAAAAGTCTTCTAAAGTGACGTGTCAAAACAAAATTTGTCAATGCAAACTTGATGCGTAGCTCAACTCACATATTTATTTTTACCTTTGTTAATTGCAGTTTAAAATCTAGTCGTGTATCGGCCAGTCGCTGCCGGGCCGTTCTCGCATTCGGTCATTTTAAATTTATTACCTACTGAAATTATGAAATTAAAAAACATAAGGATCCAATATTTATTGAACTCTTACAAATTCACACAAATCGTTAGTAATTGGTTTTGAATATGTATATAATTATTTCTTATGCAATATTTTTGCTTTTTTGAAAATTCCGCAAAAAGTTTATTATATACGATTGTCGTAAAATGTTGATATTCTTATGTACATTATGTATGTACCTTGATGGCAATTTTGTTTTAAGTAAAAAAAAAGTCTTCTAAAGTGACGTGTCAAAACAAAATTTGTCAATGCAAACTTGATGCGTAGCTCAACTCACATATTTATTTTTACCTTTGTTAATTGCAGTTTAAAATCTAGTCGTGTATCGGCCAGTCGCTGCCGGGCCGTTCTCGCATTCGGTCATTTTAAATTTATTACCTACTGAAGTTATGAAATTAAAAAACAAAAGGATCCAATATTTATTGAACTCTTACAAATACACACAAATCGTTAGTAATTGGTTTTGAATATGTATATAATTATTTCTTATGCAATATTTTTGCTTTTTTGAAAATTCCGCAAAAAGTTTATTATATACGATTGTCGTAAAATGTTGATATTCTTATGTACATTATGTATGTACCTTGATGGCAATTTTGTTTTAAGTAAAAAAAAAGTCTTCTAAAGTGACGTGTCAAAACAAAATTTGTCAATGCAAACTTGATGCGTAGCTCAACTCACATATTTATTTTTACCTTTGTTAATTGCAGTTTAAAATCTAGTCGTGTATCGGCCAGTCGCTGCCGGGCCGTTCTCGCATTCGGTCATTTTAAATTTATTACCTACTGAAATTATGAAATTAAAAAACATAAGGATCCAATATTTATTGAACTCTTACAAATTCACACAAATCGTTAGTAATTGGTTTTGAATATGTATATAATTATTTCTTATGCAATATTTTTGCTTTTTTGAAAATTCCGCAAAAAGTTTATTATATACGATTGTCGTAAAATGTTGATATTCTTATGTACATTATGTATGTACCTTGATGGCAATTTTGTTTTAAGTAAAAAAAAAGTCTTCTAAAGTGACGTGTCAAAACAAAATTTGTCAATGCAAACTTGATGCGTAGCTCAACTCACATATTTATTTTTACCTTTGTTAATTGCAGTTTAAAATCTAGTCGTATATCGGCCAGTCGCTGCCGGGCCGTTCTCGCATTCGGTCATTTTAAATTTATTACCTACTGAAATTATGAAATTAAAAAACATAAGGATCCAATATTTATTGAACTCTTACAAATTCACACAAATCGTTAGTAATTGGTTTTGAATATGTATATAATTATTTCTTATGCAATATTTTTGCTTTTTCGAAAATTCCGTAAAAAGTTTATCATATACGATTGTCGTAAAATGTTGATATTCTTATGTACATTATGTATGTACCTTGATGGCAATTTCGTTTTAAGTAAAAAAAAAGTCTTCTAAAGTGACGTGTCAAAACAAAATATCTCAATGCAAACTTGATGCGTAGCTCAACTCACATATTTATTTTTACCTTTGTTAATTGCAGTTTAAAATCTAGTCGTGTATCGGCCAGTCGCTGCCGGGCCGTTCTCGCATTCGGTCATTTTAAATTTATTACCTACTGAAGTTATGAAATTAAAAAACATAAGGATCCAATATTTATTGAACTCTTGCAAATTCACACAAATCGTTAGTAATTGGTTTTGAATATGTATATAATTATTTCTTATGCAATATTTTTGCTTTTTTGAAAATTCCGCAAAAAGTTTATTATATACGATTGTCGTAAAATGTTGATATTCTTATGTACATTATGTATGTACCTTGATGGCAATTTTGTTTTAAGTAAAAAGAAAGTCTTCTAAAGTGACGTGTCAAAACAAAATTTGTCAATGCAAACTTGATGCGTAGCTCAACTCACATATTTATTTTTACCTTTGTTAATTGCAGTTTAAAATCTAGTCGTGTATCGGCCAGTCGCTGCCGGGCCGTTCTCGCATTCGGTCATTTTAAATTTATTACCTACTGAAATTATGAAATTAAAAAACATAAGGATCCAATATTTATTGAACTCTTACAAATTCACACAAATCGTTAGTAATTGGTTTTGAATATGTATATAATTATTTCTTATGCAATATTTTTGCTTTTTTGAAAATTCCGCAAAAAGTTTATTATATACGATTGTCGTAAAATGTTGATATTCTTATGTACATTATGTATGTACCTTGATGGCAATTTTGTTTTAAGTAAAAAAAAAGTCTTCTAAAGTGACGTGTCAAAACAAAATTTGTCAATGCAAACTTGATGCGTAGCTCAACTCACATATTTATTTTTACCTTTGTTAATTGCAGTTTAAAATCTAGTCGTGTATCGGCCAGTCGCTGCCGGGCCGTTCTCGCATTCGGTCATTTTAAATTTATTACCTACTGAAATTATGAAATTAAAAAACATAAGGATCCAATATTTATTGAACTCTTACAAATTCACACAAATCGTTAGTAATTGGTTTTGAATATGTATATAATTATTTCTTATGCAATATTTTTGCTTTTTTGAAAATTCCGCAAAAAGTTTATTATATACGATTGTCGTAAAATGTTGATATTCTTATATACATTATGTATGTACCTTGGGCAATTTTGTTTTAAGTAAAAAAAAAGTCTTCTAAAGTGACGTGTCAAAACTAAATTTGTCAATGCAAACTTGATGCGTAGCTCAACTCACATATTTATTTTTACCTTTGTTAATTGCAGTTTAAAATCTAGTCGTGTATCGGCCAGTCGCTGCCGGGCCGTTCTCGCATTCGGTAATTTTAAATTTATTACCTACTGAAATTATGAAATTAAAAAACATAAGGATCCAATATTTATTGAACTCTTGCAAATTCACACAAATCGTTAGTAATTGGTTTTGAATATGTATATAATTATTTCTTATGTAATATTTTTGCTTTTTTGAAAATTCCGCAAAAAGTTTATTATATACGATTGTCGTAAAATGTTGATATTCTTATGTACATTATGTATGTACCTTGATGGCAATTTTGTTTTAAGTAAAAAAAAAGTCTTCTAAAGTGACGTGTCAAAACAAAATTTGTCAATGCAAACTTGATGCGTAGCTCAACTCACATATTTATTTTTACCTTTGTTAATTGCAGTTTAAAATCTAGTCGTGTATCGGCCAGTCGCTGCCGGGCCGTTCTCGCATTCGGTCATTTTAAATTTATTACCTACTGAAATTATGAAATTAAAAAACATAAGGATCGAATATTTATTGAACTCTTACAAATTCACACAAATCGTTAGTAATTGGTTTTGAATATGTATATAATTATTTCTTATGCAATATTTTTGCTTTTTTGAAAATTCCGCAAAAAGTTTATTATATACGATTGTCGTAAAATGTTGATATTCTTATGTACATTATGTATGTACCTTGATGGCAATTTTGTTTTAAGTAAAAAAAAAGTCTTCTAAAGTGACGTGTCAAAACAAAATTTGTCAATGCAAACTTGATGCGTAGCTCAACTCACATATTTATTTTTACCTTTGTTAATTGCAGTTTAAAATCTAGTCGTGTATCGGCCAGTCGCTGCCGGGCCGTTCTCGCATTCGGTCATTTTAAATTTATTACCTACTGAAATTATGAAATTAAAAAACATAAGGATCGAATATTTATTGAACTCTTACAAATTCACACAAATCGTTAGTAATTGGTTTTGAATATGTATATAATTATTTCTTATGCAATATTTTTGCTTTTTTGAAAATTCCGCAAAAAGTTTATTATATACGATTGTCGTAAAATGTTGATATTCTTATGTACATTATGTATGTACCTTGATGGCAATTTTGTTTTAAGTACAAAAAAAGCCTTCTAAAGTGACGTGTCAAAACAAAATTTCTCAATGCAAACTTGATGCGTAGCTCAACTCACATATTTATTTTTACCTTTGTTAATTGCAGTTTAAAATCTAGTCGTGTATCGGCCAGTCGCTGCCGGGCCGTTCTCGCATTCGGTCATTTTAAATTTATTACCTACTGAAATTATGAAATTAAAAAACATAAGGATCCAATATTTATTGAACTCTTACAAATTCACACAAATCGTTAGTAATTGGTTTTGAATATGTATATAATTATTTCTTATGCAATATTTTTGCTTTTTTGAAAATTCCGCAAAAAGTTTATTATATACGATTGTCGTAAAATGTTGATATTCTTATGTACATTATGTATGTACCTTGATGGCAATTTTGTTTTAAGTACAAAAAAAGCCTTCTAAAGTGACGTGTCAAAACAAAATTTCTCAATGCAAACTTGATGCGTAGCTCAACTCACATATTTATTTTTACCTTTGTTAATTGCAGTTTAAAATCTAGTCGTGTATCGGCCAGTCGCTTTCGGGCCGTTCTCGCATTCGGTCATTTTAAATTTATTACCTACTGAAGTTATGAAATTAAAAAACATAAGGATCCAATATTTATTGAACTCTTACAAATTCACACAAATCTTTAGTAATTGGTTTTGAATATGTATATAATTATTTCTTATGCAATATTTTTGCTTTTTTGAAAACTCCGCAAAAAGTTTATTATATACGATTGTCGTAAAATGTTGATATTCTTATGTACATTATGTATGTACCTTGATGGCAATTTTGTTTTAAGTAAAAAAAAAGTCTTCTAAAGTGACGTGTCAAAACAAAATTTGTCAATGCAAACTTGATGCGTAGCTCAACTCACATATTTATTTTTACCTTTGTTAATTGCAGTTTAAAATCTAGTCGTGTATCGGCCAGTCGCTGCCGGGCCGTTCTCGCATTCGGTCATTTTAAATTTATTACCTACTGAAGTTATGAAATTAAAATACAAAAGGATCCAATATTTATTGAACTCTTACAAATACACACAAATCGTTAGTAATTGGTTTTGAATATGTATATAATTATTTCTTATGCAATATTTTTGCTTTTTTGAAAATTCCGCAAAAAGTTTATTATATACGATTGTCGTAAAATGTTGATATTCTTATGTACCTTGATGGCAATTTTGTTTTAAGTAAAAAAAAAGTCTTCTAAAGTGACGTGTCAAAACAAAATTTGTCAATGCAAACTTGATGCGTAGCTCAACTCACATATTTATTTTTACCTTTGTTAATTGCAGTTTAAAATCTAGTCGTGTATCGGCCAGTCGCTGCCGGGCCGTTCTCGCATTCGGTCATTTTAAATTTATTACCTACTGAAATTATGAAATTAAAAAACATAAGGATCGAATATTTATTGAACTCTTACAAATTCACACAAATCGTTAGTAATTGGTTTTGAATATGTATATAATTATTTCTTATGCAATATTTTTGCTTTTTTGAAAATTCCGCAAAAAGTTTATTATATACGATTGTCGTAAAATGTTGATATTCTTATGTACATTATGTATGTACCTTGATGGCAATTTTGTTTTAAGTAAAAAGAAAGTCTTCTAAAGTGACGTGTCAAAACAAAATTTGTCAATGCAAACTTGATGCGTAGCTCAACTCACATATTTATTTTTACCTTTGTTAATTGCAGTTTAAAATCTAGTCGTGTATCGGCCAGTCGCTGCCGGGCCGTTCTCGCATTCGGTCATTTTAAATTTATTACCTACTGAAATTATGAAATTAAAAAACATAAGGATCCAATATTTATTGAACTCTTACAAATTCACACAAATCGTTAGTAATTGGTTTTGAATATGTATATAATTATTTCTTATGCAATATTTTTGCTTTTTTGAAAATTCCGCAAAAAGTTTATTATATACGATTGTCGTAAAATGTTGATATTCTTATGTACATTATGTATGTACCTTGATGGCAATTTTGTTTTAAGTAAAAAAAAAGTCTTCTAAAGTGACGTGTCAAAACAAAATTTGTCAATGCAAACTTGATGCGTAGCTCAACTCACATATTTATTTTTATCTTTGTTAATTGCAGTTTAAAATCTAGTCGTGTATCGGCCAGTCGCTGCCGGGCCGTTCTCGCATTCGGTCATTTTAAATTTATTACCTACTGAAATTATGAAATTAAAAAACATAAGGATCCAATATTTATTGAACTCTTACAAATTCACACAAATCGTTAGTAATTGGTTTTGAATATGTATATAATTATTTCTTATGCAATATTTTTGCTTTTTTGAAAATTCCGCAAAAAGTTTATTATATACGATTGTCGTAAAATGTTGATATTCTTATGTACATTATGTATGTACCTTGATGGCAATTTTGTTTTAAGTAAAAAAAAAGTCTTCTAAAGTGACGTGTCAAAACAAAATTTGTCAATGCAAACTTGATGCGTAGCTCAACTCACATATTTATTTTTACCTTTGTTAATTGCAGTTTAAAATCTAGTCGTGTATCGGCCAGTCGCTGCCGGGCCGTTCTCGCATTCGGTCATTTTAAATTTATTACCTACTGAAATTATGAAATTAAAAAACATAAGGATCCAATATTTATTGAACTCTTACAAATTCACACAAATCGTTAGTAATTGGTTTTGAATATGTATATAATTATTTCTTATGCAATATTTTTGCTTTTTTGAAAATTCCGCAAAAAGTTTATTATATACGATTGTCGTAAAATGTTGATATTCTTATGTACATTATGTATGTACCTTGATGGCAATTTTGTTTTAAGTAAAAAAAAAGTCTTCTAAAGTGACGTGTCAAAACAAAATATGTCAATGCAAACTTGATGCGTAGCTCAACTCACATATTTATTTTTACCTTTGTTAATTGCAGTTTAAAATCTAGTCGTGTATCGGCCAGTCGCTGCCGGGCCGTTCTCGCATTCGGTCATTTTAAATTTATTACCTACTGAAATTATGAAATTAAAAAACATAAGGATCTAATATTTATTGAACTCTTACAAATCCACACAAATCGTTAGTAATTGGTTTTGAATATGTATATAATTATTTCTTATGCAATATTTTTGCTTTTTTGAAAATTCCGCAAAAAGTTTATTATATACGATTGTCGTAAAATGTTGATATTCTTATGTACATTATGTATGTACCTTGATGGCAATTTTGTTTTAAGTAAAAAAAAAGTCTTCTAAAGTGACGTGTCAAAACAAAATTTGTCAATGCAAACTTGATGCGTAGCTCAACTCACATATTTATTTTTACCTTTGTTAATTGCAGTTTAAAATCTAGTCGTGTATCGGCCAGTCGCTGCCGGGCCGTTCTCGCATTCGGTCATTTTAAATTTATTACCTACTGAAATTATGAAATTAAAAAACATAAGGATCCAATATTTATTGAACTCTTACAAATTCACACAAATCGTTAGTAATTGGTTTTGAATATGTATATAATTATTTCTTATGCAAAATTTTTTCTTTTTTGAAAATTCCGCAAAAAGTTTATTATATACGATTGTCGTAAAATGTTGATATTCTTATGTACATTATGTATGTACCTTGATGGCAATTTTGTTTTAAGTAAAAAAAAAGTCTTCTAAAGTGACGTGTCAAAACAAAATTTGTCAATGCAAACTTGATGCGTAGCTCAACTCACATATTTATTTTTACCTTTGTTAATTGCAGTTTAAAATCTAGTCGTGTATCGGCCAGTCGCTGCCGGGCCGTTCTCGCATTCGGTCATTTTAAATTTATTACCTACTGAAATTATGAAATTAAAAAACATAAGGATCCAATATTTATTGAACTCTTACAAATTCACACAAATCGTTAGTAATTGGTTTTGAATATGTATATAATTATTTCTTATGCAATATTTTTGCTTTTTTGAAAATTCCGCAAAAAGTTTATTATATACGATTGTCGTAAAATGTTGATATTCTTATGTACATTATGTATGTACCTTGATGGCAATTTTGTTTTAAGTAAAAAAAAAGTCTTCTAAAGTGACGTGTCAAAACAAAATTTGTCAATGCAAACTTGATGCGTAGCTCAACTCACATATTTATTTTTACCTTTGTTAATTGCAGTTTAAAATCTAGTCGTGTATCGGCCAGTCGCTGCCGGGCCGTTCTCGCATTCGGTCATTTTAAATTTATTACCTACTGAAATTATGAAATTAAAAAACATAAGGATCCAATATTTATTGAACTCTTACAAATTCACACAAATCGTTAGTAATTGGTTTTGAATATGTATATAATTATTTCTTATGCAATATTTTTTCTTTTTTGAAAATTCCGCAAAAAGTTTATTATATACGATTGTCGTAAAATGTTGATATTCTTATGTACATTATGTATGTACCTTGATGACAATTTTGTTTTAAGTAAAAAAAAAGTCTTCTAAAGTGACGTGTCAAAACAAAATTTGTCAATGCAAACTTGATGCGTAGCTCAACTCACATATTTATTTTTACCTTTGTTAATTGCAGTTTAAAATCTAGTCGTGTATCGGCCAGTCGCTGCCGGGCCGTTCTCGCATTCGGTCATTTTAAATTTATTACCTACTGAAATTATGAAATTAAAAAACATAAGGATCCAATATTTATTAAACTCTTACAAATTCACACAAATCGTCAGTAATTGGTTTTGAATATGTATATAATTATTTCTTATGCAAAATTTTTGCTTTTTTGAAAATTCCGCAAAAAGTTTATTATATACGATTGTCGTAAAATGTTGATATTCTTATGTACATTATGTATGTACCTTGATGGCAATTTTGTTTTAAGTAAAAAAAAAGTCTTCTAAAGTGACGTGTCAAAACAAAATTTGTCAATGCAAACTTGATGCGTAGCTCAACTCACGTATTTATTTTTACCTTTGTTAATTGCAGTTTAAAATCTAGTCGTGTATCGGCCAGTCGCTGCCGGGCCGTTCTCGCATTCGGTCATTTTAAATTTATTACCTACTGAAATTATGAAATTAAAAAACATAAGGATCCAATATTTATTGAACTCTTACAAATTCACACAAATCGTTAGTAATTGGTTTTGAATATGTATATAATTATTTCTTATGCAATATTTTTGCTTTTTTGAAAATTCCGCAAAAAGTTTATTATATACGATTGTCGTAAAATGTTGATATTCTTATGTACATTATGTATGTACCTTGATGGCAATTTTGTTTTAAGTAAAAAAAAAGTCTTCTAAAGTGACGTGTCAAAACAAAATTTGTCAATGCAAACTTGATGCGTAGCTCAACTCACATATTTATTTTTACCTTTGTTAATTGCAGTTTAAAATCTAGTCGTGTATCGGCCAGTCGCTGCCGGGCCGTTCTCGCATTCGGTCATTTTAAATTTATTACCTACTGAAATTATGAAATTAAAAAACATAAGGATCCAATATTTATTGAACTCTTACAAATTCACACAAATCGTTAGTAATTGGTTTTGAATATGTATATAATTATTTCTTATGCAATATTTTTGCTTTTTTGAAAATTCCGCAAAAAGTTTATTATATACGATTGTCGTAAAATGTTGATATTCTTATGTACATTATGTATGTACCTTGATGGCAATTTTGTTTTAAGTAAAAAAAAAGTCTTCTAAAGTGACGTGTCAAAACAAAATTTGTCAATGCAAACTTGATGCGTAGCTCAACTCACATATTTATTTTTACCTTTGTTAATTGCAGTTTAAAATCTAGTCGTGTATCGGCCAGTCGCTGCCGGGCCCTTCTCGCATTCGGTCATTTTAAATTTATTACCTACTGAAATTATGAAATTAAAAAACATAAGGATCCAATATTTATTGAACTCTTACAAATTCACACAAATCGTTAGTAATTGGTTTTGAATATGTATATAATTATTTCTTATGCAATATTTTTGCTTTTTTGAAAATTCCGCAAAAAGTTTATTATATACGATTGTCGTAAAATGTTGATATTCTTATGTACATTATGTATGTACCTTGATGGCAATTTTGTTTTAAGTAAAAAAAAAGTCTTCTAAAGTGACGTGTCAAAACAAAATTTGTCAATGCAAACTTGATGCGTAGCTCAACTCACATATTTATTTTTACCTTTGTTAATTGCAGTTTAAAATCTAGTCGTGTATCGGCCAGTCGCTGCCGGGCCGTTCTCGCATTCGGTCATTTTAAATTTATTACCTACTGAAATTATGAAATTAAAAAACATAAGGATCCAATATTTATTGAACTCTTACAAATTCACACAAATCGTTAGTAATTGGTTTTGAATATGTATATAATTATTTCTTATGCAATATTTTTTCTTTTTTGAAAATTCCGCAAAAAGTTTATTATATACGATTGTCGTAAAATGTTGATATTCTTATGTACATTATGTATGTACCTTGATGGCAATTTTGTTTTAAGTAAAAAAAAAGTCTTCTAAAGTGACGTGTCAAAACAAAATTTGTCAATGCAAACTTGATGCGTAGCTCAACTCACATATTTATTTTTACCTTTGTTAATTGCAGTTTAAAATCTAGTCGTGTATCGGCCAGTCGCTGCCGGGCCGTTCTCGCATTCGGTCATTTTAAATTTATTACCTACTGAAATTATGAAATTAAAAAACATAAGGATCCAATATTTATTGAACTCTTACAAATTCACACAAATCGTTAGTAATTGGTTTTGAATATGTATATAATTATTTCTTATGCAATATTTTTGCTTTTTCGAAAATTCCGCAAAAAGTTTATTATATACGATTGTCGTAAAATGTTGATATTCTTATGTACATTATGTATGTACCTTGATGGCAATTTTGTTTTAAGTAAAAAAAAAGTCTTCTAAAGTGACGTGTCAAAACAAAATTTGTCAATGCAAACTTGATGCGTAGCTCAACTCACATATTTATTTTTACCTTTGTTAATTGCAGTTTAAAATCTAGTCGTGTATCGGCCAGTCGCTGCCGGGCCGTTCTCGCATTCGGTCATTTTAAATTTATTACCTACTGAAGTTATGAAATTAAAAAACAAAAGGATCCAATATTTATTGAACTCTTACAAATACACACAAATCGTTAGTAATTGGTTTTGAATATGTATATAATTATTTCTTATGCAATATTTTTGCTTTTTTGAAAATTCCGCAAAAAGTTTATTATATACGATTGTCGTAAAATGTTGATATTCTTATGTACATTATGTATGTACCTTGATGGCAATTTTGTTTTAAGTAAAAAAAAAGTCTTCTAAAGTGACGTGTCAAAACAAAATTTGTCAATGCAAACTTGATGCGTAGCTCAACTCACATATTTATTTTTACCTTTGTTAATTGCAGTTTAAAATCTAGTCGTGTATCGGCCAGTCGCTGCCGGGCCGTTCTCGCATTCGGTCATTTTAAATTTATTACCTACTGAAATTATGAAATTAAAAAACATAAGGATCCAATATTTATTGAACTCTTACAAATTCACACAAATCGTTAGTAATTGGTTTTGAATATGTATATAATTATTTCTTATGCAATATTTTTGCTTTTTCGAAAATTCCGCAAAAAGTTTATTATATACGATTGTCGTAAAATGTTGATATTCTTATGTACATTATGTATGTACCTTGATGGCAATTTTGTTTTAAGTAAAAAAAAAGTCTTCTAAAGTGACGTGTCAAAACAAAATTTGTCAATGCAAACTTGATGCGTAGCTCAACTCACATATTTATTTTTACCTTTGTTAATTGCAGTTTAAAATCTAGTCGTGTATCGGCCAGTCGCTGCCGGGCCGTTCTCGCATTCGGTCATTTTAAATTTATTACCTACTGAAATTATGAAATTAAAAAACATAAGGATCCAATATTTATTAAACTCTTACAAATTCACACAAATCGTCAGTAATTGGTTTTGAATATGTATATAATTATTTCTTATGCAATATTTTTGCTTTTTTGAAAATTCCGCAAAAAGTTTATTATATACGATTGTCGTAAAATGTTGATATTCTTATGTACATTATGTATGTACCTTGATGGCAATTTTGTTTTAAGTAAAAAAAAAGTCTTCTAAAGTGACGTGTCAAAACAAAATTTGTCAATGCAAACTTGATGCGTAGCTCAACTCACATATTTATTTTTACCTTTGTTAATTGCAGTTTAAAATCTAGTCGTGTATCGGCCAGTCGCTGCCGGGCCGTTCTCGCATTCGGTCATTTTAAATTTATTACCTACTGAAGTTATGAAATTAAAAAACAAAAGGATCCAATATTTATTGAACTCTTACAAATACACACAAATCGTTAGTAATTGGTTTTGAATATGTATATAATTATTTCTTATGCAATATTTTTGCTTTTTTGAAAATTCCGCAAAAAGTTTATTATATACGATTGTCGTAAAATGTTGATATTCTTATGTACATTATGTATGTACCTTGATGGCAATTTTGTTTTAAGTAAAAAAAAAGTCTTCTAAAGTGACGTGTCAAAACAAAATTTGTCAATGCAAACTTGATGCGTAGCTCAACTCACATATTTATTTTTACCTTTGTTAATTGCAGTTTAAAATCTAGTCGTGTATCGGCCAGTCGCTGCCGGGCCGTTCTCGCATTCGGTCATTTTAAATTTATTACCTACTGAAATTATGAAATTAAAAAACATAAGGATCCAATATTTATTGAACTCTTACAAATTCACACAAATCGTTAGTAATTGGTTTTGAATATGTATATAATTATTTCTTATGCAATATTTTTGCTTTTTTGAAAATTCCGCAAAAAGTTTATTATATACGATTGTCGTAAAATGTTGATATTCTTATGTACATTATGTATGTACCTTGATGGCAATTTTGTTTTAAGTAAAAAAAAAGTCTTCTAAAGTGACGTGTCAAAACAAAATTTGTCAATGCAAACTTGATGCGTAGCTCAACTCACATATTTATTTTTACCTTTGTTAATTGCAGTTTAAAATCTAGTCGTATATCGGCCAGTCGCTGCCGGGCCGTTCTCGCATTCGGTCATTTTAAATTTATTACCTACTGAAATTATGAAATTAAAAAACATAAGGATCCAATATTTATTGAACTCTTACAAATTCACACAAATCGTTAGTAATTGGTTTTGAATATGTATATAATTATTTCTTATGCAATATTTTTGCTTTTTCGAAAATTCCGTAAAAAGTTTATCATATACGATTGTCGTAAAATGTTGATATTCTTATGTACATTATGTATGTACCTTGATGGCAATTTCGTTTTAAGTAAAAAAAAAGTCTTCTAAAGTGACGTGTCAAAACAAAATATCTCAATGCAAACTTGATGCGTAGCTCAACTCACATATTTATTTTTACCTTTGTTAATTGCAGTTTAAAATCTAGTCGTGTATCGGCCAGTCGCTGCCGGGCCGTTCTCGCATTCGGTCATTTTAAATTTATTACCTACTGAAGTTATGAAATTAAAAAACATAAGGATCCAATATTTATTGAACTCTTGCAAATTCACACAAATCGTTAGTAATTGGTTTTGAATATGTATATAATTATTTCTTATGCAATATTTTTGCTTTTTTGAAAATTCCGCAAAAAGTTTATTATATACGATTGTCGTAAAATGTTGATATTCTTATGTACATTATGTATGTACCTTGATGGCAATTTTGTTTTAAGTAAAAAGAAAGTCTTCTAAAGTGACGTGTCAAAACAAAATTTGTCAATGCAAACTTGATGCGTAGCTCAACTCACATATTTATTTTTACCTTTGTTAATTGCAGTTTAAAATCTAGTCGTGTATCGGCCAGTCGCTGCCGGGCCGTTCTCGCATTCGGTCATTTTAAATTTATTACCTACTGAAATTATGAAATTAAAAAACATAAGGATCCAATATTTATTGAACTCTTACAAATTCACACAAATCGTTAGTAATTGGTTTTGAATATGTATATAATTATTTCTTATGCAATATTTTTGCTTTTTTGAAAATTCCGCAAAAAGTTTATTATATACGATTGTCGTAAAATGTTGATATTCTTATGTACATTATGTATGTACCTTGATGGCAATTTTGTTTTAAGTAAAAAAAAAGTCTTCTAAAGTGACGTGTCAAAACAAAATTTGTCAATGCAAACTTGATGCGTAGCTCAACTCACATATTTATTTTTACCTTTGTTAATTGCAGTTTAAAATCTAGTCGTGTATCGGCCAGTCGCTGCCGGGCCGTTCTCGCATTCGGTCATTTTAAATTTATTACCTACTGAAATTATGAAATTAAAAAACATAAGGATCCAATATTTATTGAACTCTTACAAATTCACACAAATCGTTAGTAATTGGTTTTGAATATGTATATAATTATTTCTTATGCAATATTTTTGCTTTTTTGAAAATTCCGCAAAAAGTTTATTATATACGATTGTCGTAAAATGTTGATATTCTTATATACATTATGTATGTACCTTGGGCAATTTTGTTTTAAGTAAAAAAAAAGTCTTCTAAAGTGACGTGTCAAAACTAAATTTGTCAATGCAAACTTGATGCGTAGCTCAACTCACATATTTATTTTTACCTTTGTTAATTGCAGTTTAAAATCTAGTCGTGTATCGGCCAGTCGCTGCCGGGCCGTTCTCGCATTCGGTAATTTTAAATTTATTACCTACTGAAATTATGAAATTAAAAAACATAAGGATCCAATATTTATTGAACTCTTGCAAATTCACACAAATCGTTAGTAATTGGTTTTGAATATGTATATAATTATTTCTTATGTAATATTTTTGCTTTTTTGAAAATTCCGCAAAAAGTTTATTATATACGATTGTCGTAAAATGTTGATATTCTTATGTACATTATGTATGTACCTTGATGGCAATTTTGTTTTAAGTAAAAAAAAAGTCTTCTAAAGTGACGTGTCAAAACAAAATTTGTCAATGCAAACTTGATGCGTAGCTCAACTCACATATTTATTTTTACCTTTGTTAATTGCAGTTTAAAATCTAGTCGTGTATCGGCCAGTCGCTGCCGGGCCGTTCTCGCATTCGGTCATTTTAAATTTATTACCTACTGAAATTATGAAATTAAAAAACATAAGGATCGAATATTTATTGAACTCTTACAAATTCACACAAATCGTTAGTAATTGGTTTTGAATATGTATATAATTATTTCTTATGCAATATTTTTGCTTTTTTGAAAATTCCGCAAAAAGTTTATTATATACGATTGTCGTAAAATGTTGATATTCTTATGTACATTATGTATGTACCTTGATGGCAATTTTGTTTTAAGTAAAAAAAAAGTCTTCTAAAGTGACGTGTCAAAACAAAATTTGTCAATGCAAACTTGATGCGTAGCTCAACTCACATATTTATTTTTACCTTTGTTAATTGCAGTTTAAAATCTAGTCGTGTATCGGCCAGTCGCTGCCGGGCCGTTCTCGCATTCGGTCATTTTAAATTTATTACCTACTGAAATTATGAAATTAAAAAACATAAGGATCGAATATTTATTGAACTCTTACAAATTCACACAAATCGTTAGTAATTGGTTTTGAATATGTATATAATTATTTCTTATGCAATATTTTTGCTTTTTTGAAAATTCCGCAAAAAGTTTATTATATACGATTGTCGTAAAATGTTGATATTCTTATGTACATTATGTATGTACCTTGATGGCAATTTTGTTTTAAGTACAAAAAAAGCCTTCTAAAGTGACGTGTCAAAACAAAATTTCTCAATGCAAACTTGATGCGTAGCTCAACTCACATATTTATTTTTACCTTTGTTAATTGCAGTTTAAAATCTAGTCGTGTATCGGCCAGTCGCTGCCGGGCCGTTCTCGCATTCGGTCATTTTAAATTTATTACCTACTGAAATTATGAAATTAAAAAACATAAGGATCCAATATTTATTGAACTCTTACAAATTCACACAAATCGTTAGTAATTGGTTTTGAATATGTATATAATTATTTCTTATGCAATATTTTTGCTTTTTTGAAAATTCCGCAAAAAGTTTATTATATACGATTGTCGTAAAATGTTGATATTCTTATGTACATTATGTATGTACCTTGATGGCAATTTTGTTTTAAGTACAAAAAAAGCCTTCTAAAGTGACGTGTCAAAACAAAATTTCTCAATGCAAACTTGATGCGTAGCTCAACTCACATATTTATTTTTACCTTTGTTAATTGCAGTTTAAAATCTAGTCGTGTATCGGCCAGTCGCTTTCGGGCCGTTCTCGCATTCGGTCATTTTAAATTTATTACCTACTGAAGTTATGAAATTAAAAAACATAAGGATCCAATATTTATTGAACTCTTACAAATTCACACAAATCTTTAGTAATTGGTTTTGAATATGTATATAATTATTTCTTATGCAATATTTTTGCTTTTTTGAAAACTCCGCAAAAAGTTTATTATATACGATTGTCGTAAAATGTTGATATTCTTATGTACATTATGTATGTACCTTGATGGCAATTTTGTTTTAAGTAAAAAAAAAGTCTTCTAAAGTGACGTGTCAAAACAAAATTTGTCAATGCAAACTTGATGCGTAGCTCAACTCACATATTTATTTTTACCTTTGTTAATTGCAGTTTAAAATCTAGTCGTGTATCGGCCAGTCGCTGCCGGGCCGTTCTCGCATTCGGTCATTTTAAATTTATTACCTACTGAAATTATGAAATTAAAAAACATAAGGATCCAATATTTATTGAACTCTTACAAATCCACACAAATCGTTAGTAATTGGTTTTGAATATGTATATAATTATTTCTTATGCAATATTTTTGCTTTTTTGAAAATTCCGCAAAAAGTTTATCATATACGATTGTCGTAAAATGTTGATATTCTTATGTACATTATGTATGTACCTTGATGGCAATTTTGTTTTAAGTAAAAAAAAAGTCTTCTAAAGTGACGTGTCAAAACAAAATTTGTCAATGCAAACTTGATGCGTAGCTCAACTCACATATTTATTTTTACCTTTGTTAATTGCAGTTTAAAATCTAGTCGTATATCGGCCAGTCGCTGCCGGGCCGTTCTCGCATTCGGTCATTTTAAATTTATTACCTACTGAAGTTATGAAATTAAAAAACATAAGGATCCAATATTTATTGAACTCTTACAAATTCACACAAATCGTTAGTAATTGGTTTTGAATATGTATATAATTATTTCTTATGCAATATTTTTGCTTTTTTGAAAATTCCGCAAAAAGTTTATTATATACGATTGTCGTAAAATGTTGATATTGTTATGTACATTATGTATGTACCTTGATGGCAATTTTGTTTTAAGTAAAAAAAAAGTCTTCTAAAGTGACGTGTCAAAACAAAATTTGTCAATGCAAACTTGATGCGTAGCTCAACTCACATATTTATTTTTACCTTTGTTAATTGCAGTTTAAAATCTAGTCGTGTATCGGCCAGTCGCTGCCGGGCCGTTCTCGCATTCGATCATTTTAAATTTATTACCTACTGAAATTATGAAATTAAAAAACATAAGGATCGAATATTTATTGAACTCTTACAAATTCACACAAATCGTTAGTAATTGGTTTTGAATATGTATATAATTATTTCTTATGCAATATTTTTGCTTTTTTGAAAATTCCGCAAAAAGTTTATTATATACGATTGTCGTAAAATGTTGATATTCTTATGTACATTATGTATGTACCTTGATGGCAATTTTGTTTTAAGTAAAAAAAAAATCTTCTAAAGTGACGTGTCAAAACAAAATTTCTCAATGCAAACTTGATGCGTAGCTCAACTCACATATTTATTTTTACCTTTGTTAATTGCAGTTTAAAATCTAGTCGTGTATCGGCCAGTCGCTGCCGGGCCGTTCTCGTATTCGGTCATTTTAAATTTATTACCTACTGAAATTATGAAATTAAAAAACATAAGGATCCAATATTTATTGAACTCTTACAAATCCACACAAATCGTTAGTAATTGGTTTTGAATATGTATATAATTATTTCTTATGCAATATTTTTGCTTTTTTGAAAATTCCGCAAAAAGTTTATTATATACGATTGTCGTAAAATGTTGATATTCTTATGTACATTATGTATGTACCTTGATGGCAATTTTGTTTTAAGTAAAAAAAAAGTCTTCTAAAGTGACGTGTCAAAACAAAATATGTCAATGCAAACTTGATGCGTAGCTCAACTCACATATTTATTTTTACCTTTGTTAATTGCAGTTTAAAATCTAGTCGTGTATCGGCCAGTCGCTTTCGGGCCGTTCTCGCATTCGGTCATTTTAAATTTATTACCTACTGAAGTTATGAAATTAAAAAACATATGGATCCAATATTTATTGAACTCTTACAAATTCACACAAATCGTTAGTAATTGGTTTTGAATATGTATATAATTATTTCTTATGCAATATTTTTGCTTTTTTGAAAACTCCGCAAAAAGTTTATTATATACGATTGTCGTAAAATGTTGATATTCTTATGTACATTATGTATGTACCTTGATGGCAATTTTATTTTAAGTAAAAAAAAAGTCTTCTAAAGTGACGCGTCAAAACAAAATTTGTCAATGCAAACTTGATGCGTAGCTCAACTCACATATTTATTTTTACCTTTGTTAATTGCAGTTTAAAATCTAGTCGTGTATCGGCCAGTCGCTGCCGGGCCGTTCTCGCATTCGGTCATTTTAAATTTATTACCTACTGAAATTATGAAATTAAAAAACATAACGATCCAATATTTATTGAACTCTTACAAATCCACACAAATCGTTAGTAATTGGTTTTGAATATGTATATAATTATTTCTTATGCAATATTTTTGCTTTTTTGAAAATTCCGCAAAAAGTTTATTATATACGATTGTCGTAAAATGTTGATATTCTTATGTACATTATGTATGTACCTTGATGGCAATTTTGTTTTAAGTAAAAAAAAAGTCTTCTAAAGTGACGTGTCAAAACAAAATTTGTCAATGCAAACTTGATGCGTAGCTCAACTCACATACAGACGTGGTCAAAAAATTACGATCACAACCTTTACAATTCTGTTAATTTCTCGCTGGGAATTTTTTTTTTCGTTGTGCAGCGATTTGACAAACTTAATTTTTTAGCTCGAATTATCACCTTTGCGACCCATATCTGAAATTTTTCGAAACAGTTACAAAATAGCCAAAATATTTGTTTTTATTACAACTTAAAAAAAACTTATAAGAAGGATACTTTGTGAATACCCTGTATATTAATTACTTTCTTTATCTTAATTGATTGAAAAATACTTACTAATTTTTTTTACTTCAATCTCCTGAGAAAAATCACAAATCTACTTACTTTCAACATTAACACTGAACACAAAACCGACTTTATTGAAATGATTTTTTTATGGATACTACCTAAGGGTGTGAGAAGTACAAGGAAAGAAATCCCGATATGCAAAATTGGGAATTCCGGGCTTCTAGGAATTAATATCCGGGAATTCCGTAACATTTTAAAGTGATCGTAATTTTTTGACCACGTCTGTATTTATTTTTACCTTTGTTAATTGCAGTTTAAAATCTAGTCGTGTATCGGCCAGTCCCTGCCGGGCCGTTCTCGCATTCGGTCATTTTAAATTTATTACCTACTGAAATTATGAAATTAAAAAACATAAGGATCCAATATTTATTGCGGAGTTGAGGGTGCCGTGGTAGGCCGCAGTAACGGGAATACCCGCAATCTTCTTCTGCTTGAAAAAGCGTTCTGCTATGTCCTCGCCATCTACCAGGAGGAGAAGAGCTCCATCCCGTAAGTAGCTTGCCGAGGTAAATTTGGTACTAACGGCATCAACACCTTTTCGAATTAGAAACTGATTGAAATCTCTGAGTTTCTTTTCAGAACCTTCCGCTGTTTGGATGGTTATATATTTAGGTTGGTTGGAGCCTAGTTTTTGGGCCCGTTTTTTGGGGAGGGTGGGGAATAGCTCGTCATGGGGCGAAGTAGGAGCTTCGGATCGCTTGGCGGCTTTTCTAGCGGTCTTGGTCAGGCGCAGTGGCCCTTCCAGTTCCTCAAATCGATTGGCGCCTGCCGAAGCAGCCGCCATTTCGATTAGTGTCGTTGATTTTTAATTAAGGATTTTGTTTTTTGTTAGTGTAGACTTTAGTTTATTTATAGGGAAGTTTCTGTCCGTGGGGTACCTGTAAAATTTTCGTCCGGTAGTGTCCTCTGTTTTGCCTAATCACTCGTGGAGTTATCAGCTCTGGAGCCCTCAATGTTGGCAATGCTGCCCGCCAGCGCTCGTGGCGGAGCTGTCACTGCTGACCGCCGGAGCCCGGGGCTCCCGTTTATTAAGCTTTCACGATTGCAACTATTTCTTCCCAGGGGAGCTTCTTCCAGCGATGATTGTGAAGGATGAGATGGTGATGAATGTAAGCTTTTCCGGGATTGTCTTGGGTTTAGGTGGGTTGCTGCAGCAGACCGGTGATCGGCTCCCGCCTATCGCTGATGGGGTTGTCACCTCTTCCCAGTTATCTGGTCCTGGATCCAATCGTCTCCTTTGGGATGAATGTGGGATGACTAGTGGTGGTGCTAATCCCGGGCACTTCCTCTGAATTAATGACCTTTAGTCCCGTGGGATTGGCCAACACGGGCTTAACCGCGCTGAAGTCCTTGGCTCGCTCGGGTGCAGCACTTCGCTCCTGGAAGGTTGCTCGGGAGGCACTGCCGACACTCGGGGCCCGCAATTAAGCACCGGGCTTTAGGAACACCCACAATTTATTGGTCGCGACCACGGCTCGACAATTAATTAAACTTTTTCTTGGGACAAACGATCGCCAAAGGAAAACTCACGAACTGCACTACTTGCCGGTCACACACAAGATGATGTGACCCCAAATTTAAACTCTTGATGGCAGGTTTCGGTAGACTAGGAAAGCACTCGTCCGTTAGGGAAACAGTCTCTGCGGCTCGTTTATTTTGTTTCCTTTGTTTTTTCACAGGTGGCGTGCCGGTCTCTAGCATCGTAAAGGAGTTGGCGCTGGCTAAGCCAGACGCCATTTTGAAGGGTGGAAACTTCCGCCCTCCTGACTAATTTACTTCTTGCAGGGAAACTAATCAAATATAAAAACTACCAAAAAAACTAATGTAAACTTACTTATTACCAGTTCTAAAAAGGTACGTAGCAGTCGGTCCCGGTTCTGAAGGTGACTCGTCCAGTTGAGTCCGTCGTACTGTCCGAAAGTACCTTAATTACTTCCTTCTTCCTTAATCCAACAATAGCAATCCTGTCTTCATAAAATCTTCTCCCGTAGTCCTACAGGATATACACACGCAGGGGGGGTGCCTCCCCTGCGCCCCTTTAAGGGCACCAGATGATTTTTTGAGCGGATGACAGCTACGCTTCAATTGTTTTCCGTCCTCTTGAAAAGATGAGTTTTCTTCGAGAAGAATTTTGCTTCTAAAACTTGAAATCTTCTCAAATCAAGTTGGTAGTTCTTCTGTTCTTCTAAAAAACAATAGGATTTGTCCAATTGGCCTCGAAATAGTTTGCTTTTTTGCTCTATAAAATTTTTCAAGGAAATTCTGCGGGAGCTCTTCTTTCTGCAACCTCCCTAGTCAAAATTCCATGGCCAACTGGAAATTGCGATTGGTAGGAAATTGCGATGACACCAGGTGTTGAAAAAAGTCAAGTCAGAATTAAGCCCAACACAGTCAGAGGAGCTGCTAATGACGCGGAAGATTTTTGCGTCGTCAGCGTAGCATAAAATGTTAGAGTGAGGTAAAGCGGTGTTGATGTCGTTTATAAATATGATAAAGAGTAACGGGCCGAGGTGGCTGCCCTGAGGGACTCCCGATTCAATTTTGACCTCCCTAGATAGAGAAGATCTAAAAATGACTCGTTGTGAGCGGTTGCACAAATAAGACGATAGCCATTTCACAAAAAGAGCAGGGAACCCCAGAAGTTTAAGCTTGTACAGGAGAAGCTGGTGATTTAAACGGTCGAAAGCCTTACTGAAGTCTGTATAAATACAGTCGACTTGCTTGCCATGCTCGAGGGTTGAGGTACAAAAATTTGTAAGTTCCACTAGGTTAGAAGACGTCGATTTACCTCTACGGAAACCATGTTGAAAGGAGCTAAGGAAGGGCTTAGAGTGAAAGTATAACGCATCATAGATGAGAGATTCGAATAATTTCGCA
Organism: Machimus atricapillus; assembly: GCA_933228815.1. Taxonomy (NCBI): domain Eukaryota; kingdom Metazoa; phylum Arthropoda; class Insecta; order Diptera; family Asilidae; genus Machimus; species Machimus atricapillus. Next base: position 54,422,437 of record OW121785.1, read on the forward strand.
AAGCACGGTAAATTAGCAATAGGTCTGTAATTAGAAATGTCGTCCCTTCTTCCCTTTTTGTGTAATGGCAGAATGAGCGACGTTTTCCACATAGAGGGGAAGATACCAGATTGAATAGATAAATTAAATAAATAACAAAGAACGGGAGACAAAGACAACCCACATCTCTTAATAACAGACGCAGGAACACCGTCGGGCCCAGAAGAAAAGCTTTCCGCTAAAGAAGCTATCTTTGACAAAATAGATGCTTCGTCAAGCAGTAGGTCCTTCATCTGGAGAGAGGTAGGTGGAAGTTTGGTCAAGTCTTTAAAATCATTAAAGCTAAAATCACAGTTAGTTTTAGAGAATGCAGTTTCAAAAAAGTCGCTAAAAAGGTTAGCTGTCGTCAAGGGGTCGTTACTCAGCGTATCTATGTAGAAAAGGGAAGTAGGGAAACCTTCCGAGTTACGTTTGGAATTGACAAACTTCCAAAACATTTTAGGCTCCCTACGTAGAAGACATTTAGTGCGATCCACATACTCTCTATAGGCAGACTCGGAGCTTGACATAAAACGAGAATGAAGCTCAGAATACAACGCATAGTCCTCGTCGCTCTTAGAAGCACAAAACCTTCTCCATGCCTTGGATTTCTGATTCTTTAAGTTCCTAAGGTAGCTGTTGAACCACGGCTGGCGAGTAAAGTGAGTTTTACGATCAGAAATAGGAACACATACAGAGAAACAATCAAAAAGTCGGTTATAAAAGGATTGCATAGCCCTGTCAATATCGGTTTCACTTAAAACGTTAGACCAGTCGCAATCAGCAATTTTGGCATTGAGAGATGAAAAGTCAGCTCGCTTAAAGTTAAAGAAGTAGTCAGTACTTCCGACAAAGTTCAAATTACAGTCTTCGGTAGAAAATACAATATGAAGGGCCGGATGATGCGAATATTCCGGAAGAATGGGCGCACCCGCATCTTCTTACAGTAATGTGATCCGGATCGATGCAGAAAACTAGGTCCAGGAATTTGCCGAAATCGTTTGCTACGTCACAGACCTGTGAGAGCCCAGACGAGAGAATGCCGTCAATGAATCGCGGAGCAAAAACAGATCCCAGTTGGCGCGGGAGGAGGCAGTTCTCCTCTTGAGAGGAAGTCCAGTCAATCAGCGGCAAATTAAAATCACCGACAATCATAAAATCGTCCACTGGAGAGTGTCGTCATCAAGTGTTCAATGGAGTGTGTCAAGGATTCGTATGTGTCCGGTGATGTGTTGGGAGGAATGTATAGAGTAAGTAAGATGATGCTCTTGTGCTGGAGTTTGATAGTCAAGCAGATCGCCTCCACGCCCGGAGGAGAGAGAAACGCTAACGGTGAACAGGCGATGCCGCAGCGTACGGCGCAAAGTACACCACCCCCAACAGGTGCATCAACAGCAGTCAGGTGTCGATCCCGACGATAGACTTGAAACTCGTCCGTGTTGAAGAGTTCTGCATCAAATATTTTTCCGCATAGCCATGTTTCGGTAAAGCATATCACGTCGAAGCCGGACTCAGATGAAGATACGAAGAGTCGTGCAGTCTTTGATCGGAGCCCAGTTACATTGGCGTAGTAGAGGGAGAGGTTGCCTTTGAGTTTTTGAACTAGGGGGAGCTGCGGTTTTGATCCTAGGTTACCTTATATCCTTTAAAATGCAGAACTTGTTTGTTAGTGAGTAAATTGACGGAGTATTATTTTTCCTCCCCGGATATATAACATACATTTTTGCTATTCATCAGCACTTGAGAGAGACGTGAAAGGGCTAGCTGTGTAGGCGCTCTCAGCGTCCGGAGTCTCTTCCGTGTCCATGACCTCATCAGGGTGGGTTTCCGGATTGTCGGTCAAGGTAAGATCGATTGAGGTGTCTGAGGGGGGGATGGTAATTTTGTTTGGGGGGATTGATAGGTTAGCAGGGTTTGTGGTGTGGGCCTCCAGTTCCAGGAGTAGAGACGTTGTCCCATGAAACTTGCGGAAGCCGTGGAGGCTTTTGGGTAGCACCGTTTGTATTAGGTCGGCCAGACGTCTTGCCAGTATTTTTTCTAATAGTCGGGACATACAGGGGATTAGGGAGATCGGCCGAAGGTCTCGGGGGGTAGGAGGGCCGGTTGTTGACGAATTCCTTTTAGGGATGGGGATTTGAATAGAGCTTTTCCACACGTGTGGGAAAGTTCCCCCTGATAAGATGCTATTGTAGAGATCCGTGAGTCTCTCCTTGAAGGAGAGAGGGGTCTCTTTGAGCATCTTATAGGACACCTGATCATGCCCAGGCGCAGATCCCTTAGACCCCGTTTACACTAGCGCAAGCATGCTGCAGTGGCATGCCGGTGACGTCACAATTTGCGGAAGAAACGAAGGAGAGGCAGGGGACGAGGCAGTCATGAACCAAACCGTCTCCGAGGCTGCCTGATGCATGCCAGCGAACGAAAATTGAGAGTGTGTGTGTGTGTAAGATGTAAATGGGTCATGATAGTGTAGGCCGACCAGCCGGCGAAATGTCAAAGTGAATAAAACTCTGGAAATTTTAGTTTGATCGAGCAGCCAGCAAAATGACGAAGTGGAAAAAAACCCAAAGTGAACTTTTAATTAATATTTATGAAGAATATCCGATTTTGTACGACCCGAAACATGAGTTTTATACTAACCGTGTAAAAAAAAATGCGATATTGAAAGAAATTGTTGCGAAATTGAATGAAGTTCGGCCCGGTACTACCGAAAAAGACATTCTGATGAAAATTCGGACATTGAGGACCCAATATATGGCAGAAAAAGCCAAGATGAAAACAAAAAGCGGAATGGGGCTCGATGAAGTATATCTTCCAACTCTGTGGTGTTTCGACCAGCTAAAATTTTTAGAAAATCACGTGCAGGCAAGGCAAGGGGAGAGCAATATATATATAGAAACGGTAGAAACGGTAATTATGTAGTATACTTTATTCGTTAGCTGTTTTATACATATTTTTCTACATTTTTAGAGTGAATCTCTTCCTGAATTCCCGAATGAGAACTCCAGCAACACAAGTTTGGAGGATCAGTTTCCTCGGGTGAGTATTTTAGCTGTGTTTTTTTCGTGCCTCCAGAACAATAGGAGATTTTGCAGATGTGAAACTAAACATGAATAACCTACAGGAAAAAATTAAAGTTTTCTAAAAAAAAAACATCAAATTGCATATGCAGTCAAAAATTAATCTGAAATTTAAGTTCTATATAAACTTTCGTATTCTTCTGGAGACACGAAAAAAACGCAGCTTTTAAATTTTAACACAGTTTAGCATTTTGCCAGTGAACCATGCCTTCTTCAGTGAAATAGTTTGCAAATTCCGTCCTTATGTCGCTAGCAAGAGGACTATGGTTTGAAGGTGCGATACGGTTTGATGCAAGATTTTCCATGTTGCCTGTATGTGACCCCGAATTTTCCGAATTATTGTCCATTATAAAGTTATGTAATGCACAACAGGCTAGAACAATTTTTTGTACCGTTTCGACTTTCATATTAATTTTCGTTTGCAAAATGCGAAATCTATTGGTTAGTAGTCCAAAGGCATGCTCCACTGTTTGACGGGCCGTGCTTAAACGGATGTTAAATATTTTCTCTGCTGTTTCCGATGTGTGATATGGATAGGGCTTCATTAGGTGCTTATGAAGCGCAAAAGCATCATCCCCAATGAAAACATATGGAAGCTTTCTATTATTTCCAATTGCAGTGTCAGCTGGAAGCTGGCTTTCATCTCCCATAATTTGGTACAAATCACTTTGTCGGAATACGCCCCCATCGCTAATTCGGCCGTTGCATCCGACATCAACATAAATAAATCGACAGTTAGCATCAACCAAGGCCAGTAGCACAATACTGTCGAAACCTTTATAGTTTCTATAAAATGCTCCATCTTTTCGACTGGCTTGAAATGCTATATGCTTTCCGTCTAAGGCTCCAATACAATGTGGGAATTGCCATCTTATAGCGAATCGATTTGATATGTCAATCCATTCCTCTGTAGTTGTAGGGAACTGTAAAATAATTTTTAAACAATTATTTAGTTTTAATGCCAATAACAATTTTCTTTTCAGAAAAGAATGAAAACTGCGAATAACTTGGAACAGCAAGCACTTTCAGCTTTCAATTTAGCAAAAACTGTTGCTGCAAAAATTTCTGAAAAAAGTGGCCAGAACCACACCTTTTGCAAATTTATGGAGGAAGAGCTAAATAGCATAGACAACAAAGACATACTGGACGACGTGAAGTGGCAGATACATAATTGTATAAGATTAGCAAAGCTAAAAATGAAGGAAATCGGAATGACACAGCACTCGTCTTCATTTCTGCCAGAACAGCATTCCCGCCCATCAACTTCGTTTCTGCCAGAACAGCATTCCTGCTCGCTCAGTCCATCAACTTCATTTTCTACAATAAGAACTTCAACTCCCAATAGAGTAATAATTCACAGTAATATTTTGAATTCTTCAGATCATGTAGCTACAGATAATATATTCACAGAATAAACTTACTTTCAAATAATTGCCTTTCAATTTTTTGTAAATTTCTTCGGAAATTTTTGGGATCCATCGGCAGAGGGAAGCTGAAGACAGCCTGGACGAAAAATCTAGGCTTTTTAAACTTTCCCCCGTTGCTAAAAACCTTAACGTAACGGCTAATTTTTCCTCTGCCGAAATAGCAACTCTCATTTTTGTGTCCTGGGCACTGATGGAGTCTTTTATTAAGTCTAATAACTTTTGAAACGTATTGTCATTCATTCTTATATAGTTTTTATAACTCTCAGCGTCTTCCACTTTAAGCTCATTTTTAATTAAGCTGAAACAACCCTTTAAGTCCTTTTTGTGGCGGAAATCCTTCATCCAGCACTTCCTTTTTTTTTTCTTTTTAATACTACTCAGTAGTAATCCTGCTCCACCGGCTACACTTAGTGAAACAACTAAATTTTCCAGGTCACTCGAATCCATTGCGCAAATTTTGACAATTCAGTCCACAGTGTCATCTATGACAGAAGCGCTCAGAATTGACTAAAATGCCCATGACATGACTAGTGTAAATGCAACGCTCATTTTCATGAAATCGATCGAGCATGCCACTGAGGCATGCTTGCGCTAGTGTAAACGGGGTCTTACACTTGCTAAGCGTAATGCCCGGCGATTGATCGGCGTGAGGAAGGTGTTGAGGGGGAGGGGGTGGGTCCATCCATCCCTTTGGTCGATCTGTTCCTTTCGGAAGGAATTGTCCTCTGAATATGCCGACCATTGATTGGCCAGTTCTTTAGCTATGCTAAGGGGGTCGGTGATGTTTATGTCATTGGACTTTATGGCCGCTATACCCCTTCTTTGGTATTTCCCCGCTATCATCTTTACTTTGTGCCAAGCCTCGCGGAGGTTGATATTAGGGTTAATGCTCTGGGCGAAATTCACCCATGCCATTTTCTTGGCCTCTTTCGCGTGTCTTTTTGCAACCGCCGCTTTTTTCTTATAGTCAATCAGGTTATACAAGTTTGGGCTTCTCTGAAATCTCTTCCACGCCCTGTTTTTGTCACGGATGGATTGGAGTATTTCCCCATTCATCCAAATGGGCTGGGTTTTTGGAGAGGTTTGAATGGAAGGTATACTGATCGAGGCGGCGCTTCTAAGGGTACGGGTAAGTTGTGCTGCCTCCCTGTTGACATTCTGCGAGTAAGGGCGCCGGGCTAGCTCTGATTCTACCGCCAAGGTGAATCTTTGCCAGTCGGCCCCCTTCTCGCAGAATTTTTTCTCTATTTTTCCTCCCGCCATGGCGATGTCAGTCTGAATCATTAGGGGGAAGTGGTCACTTCCCTCTAAAAATTCGTGGGTCGTCCAAATTAATCTTGGTGCGAGGGAAGGCGGGGCTATAGTAATGTCGATGTGGGAGGAGTGACCCGTCCCAGAAAACTAGGTCGGCCGTCCTGTGTTTAGCACACATAAGTTGCGGTTCTCAATCCACCTGGCCACCCGCCTCCCCCTACGACTCCAACGCTCAGCGCCCCATAAGGGGCTGTGGGCGTTAAAGTAATAATAATAATAATAATAATAATTTTATTTGCATAAGTACAAAGATCGAGATCTTAAGTGTACAAAATCCAGTTGGTAATTTTAATACTACATATTAAGTACAAAATAAAGATAAAGATAAAAAGGCAAAATGATAATAACAAGAGTCAGTGAGCAATACGAGAGAAAAGACAAAAGAAAGATAAAGAAGAGAAAAAGAAGAGAAAAGAAGAAAGAGCACAGCAGTATATGTTGTTCAACCCGTGCTCAAATGTGCAAACATTAAAAAAGATCAGAAGATTGTAACAATTTAAAGAAGGAACCGTTGGCAGTCGCTCTCTGGATACTCGAAGGCAGCAGATTCCAATCCCGCACACACTGGACAAAGAAAAAACGCTCCCCGAAGCGAGATCGGAAATGAGGAAGTATCAAGTTGAGATGCCGGGTTGAGTTCATAAATTTCAGCTTCTCAAAAAGATACGGAGGCTGTTGAATGTGTACTACTTTGTGCAAGAATTTGAGCCTGCGATGCTTCAGATAGGTAAGCAGAGGAAATCCCAAGAATTGCCCAACATGGTCTGAAATGTGACAGTGCCTAGGCAATTTATAAACGAAGCGCACTACATCATTGAAGGCTACAGTTAGCCTTCTTTTGCATGTCCCGTCTAAAGATGGGAAAACCACACTGCCATAAGTGAAGTGCGGCATGATGAGAGCTTTGGCCAGCCGCTTACGCAGGGTTACGGAGAGTATGTCCGACCTTACCCACATTTGGCGCAAGCAACCATACACTTTACGCAAAGTGGAACTAACGTGATCACAACAAGTCATACTGTCATTCAGAACCACTCCCAGGCTCCTAACTGTACTAGCGTAGTCAATGGGCCTAGCATTACATATGACCGGTGGCAAAGAGTCAGCAGCAATCCCGTTTCTATAAATAGCGAGTGCGCTACATTTAGATGGATTTAATACCAAGCCATTGAGTACGCTCCAGTCATATACGCGGCCCAGATCTTCATTGATGCGACATACACAATCCTCAATCAAGCCTATGGGACGACTCAAGTAGACCTGCACGTCATCAGCATAAATGTGTACAGTAACATCTTTCACCACCTTGGGAAGGTCATTAATATATAGGCAGAAGAGTAGCGGTCCCAAGATCGAGCCCTGGGGCACACCACAGTAAATATTTTCAGGAACGGAAGAAGTGTTTCCAACTTTCACAAATTGACTACGTCCGCGCAAGTAATCACCCAAAAGCCTGGTTGCAGTTGTCGAAAATACGAATTGTTCTGAGAATTTGCTCAACAACTTTAGGTGATCAATAGTGTCAAAAGCCTTACTGAAGTCAAGCAAGGTCAAAACGGTAAGCTGGTCCTTATCCAAAGCATCACAAACATCCGTGGTAACTTTTAGCACCGCGGTTTCACAGCTGTGATACCTGCGAAAACCAGACTGGCAGGGTGAGAGAAGTTTCATGGCATTGAGATAGTCAATCATCTGCAAATACATTAGTCTTTCAAATACCTTGCTAAGATAGCAAAGTATACTGATAGGCCTAAAATCGTTAGGGACTGAAGCATTGCGTTCCCACCATAAATGGTGTTTCGGGGTAGCTGGTCTGCCAGGTTGCCGAGGTCATTTGTGGTGATGTCTGCGGGGTTCTCGAGATATAAGGAAACGACAGTTAGTTTTATGTTAGTTTCCACCGACACTCCGCTAGCTGTAATGGGGCTGTTCAGGTTCAGGTGGGTAGCAGTTATGGAGTTGTGGACAAGGATGGCCACGCCTCCATGCCTGTGTTCCCTTGCCGTGTTGTACCCAAAGCATCGGTAGTTGCCTAACCTTTCGGGGGTTTCCTCATTCCTGAGGTGGGTTTCTTGTAAAAGAATGATTTGGGGCTTGTATCGGGCTATTAACTGGTCTAATCCTGGACGGTTGCATGCCAGGCCACGGATGTTCTATTGAAGGATCGAAATGTTTTTTGTGGTGGGTGGTTGATTAAAATGGGGTTGATTATTTATTGGCATGATTTGGCTTCCTCCTCCGATAAATCAGTGAAAGAAGACACATCCATGCCGTCGTCCGAAGTGCCTGCGCTTCTGGTAGTTTTCTTTTTTAGTGTTTTGGATTTTTGGGTTTTTTGGTCGTTTTCTTTGGTGTAGTGATTTTGGTTGAAGATGCTTTCAAATTGTTTGTGACTTTAATGGTTTCGAAGTTTTGTTGAGGGGTTTTTTGAGAGGTGAGGTCCGAGGATGTAATGTTAGGATTAGTTGAGGTAGCTGTCGTGGAGAGTGAGGGGGTTAAGAGGTTTGATGTTGAGGGTTGGTTTGAGTTTGTGTAGGGGGAGGGGGATAAGTTTGGTGGGAGGGAGGATTTTATTGTGTTCAAATTGTCAGTCAGTGCTAGTGAATTTTTGTTAGTGGTTGTATGTGTATTGTTGATGTTATGTTTTAGTCCGGGAGGGTCAGCAATTACCTTGAATTGAAGCGTGGCCGAGGTTGATGATTTGTCGGTGGTTGTTGTGATTGGTGTGGTAGGGCTGTCTCTCTGGGTGGTGGCTGCGACGGATGCGTATGAGGGTCCGGTATGCTCGAACATACTGCATTTTCTTTGAGTTTTAATTTTAAGAATTTCTTTCTCTTTTAGAAATTCTGATGCATTCCCTACTTGTGGATGTGTGTGTGTCCGACTGGCAGTTCACACAATATTTGCCAATGCAGTCTTCCTGGGGGTGGGGGGCAGGTTTTCCACATGTCCCACAAGTTTGCGTGGTTTCCTTGCACCATTTAAGGGTGTGGCCAAGTTTTTGGCAATTCTTGCACTTCATGGGTAGGGGGAAGTACTCTTTTACCAGGTAGTTTGTCCATGGTCCCTTAACATATGGCGGAATCTTGTAGGCGTCAAAAGTTAATATTAGGAGGCCAGTTGGCACTCGCTTGCCGGGTTCGTCACTGGGTTTTGTGATTTGTGTTACTTCGGATACTCCTTGGTCCCTAAGTCCCTCCAAAATGTCCTCTTGAGTCATCCCTCGGAAGTCAGTTGAGTAAATTGTGCCTTTGACACAGTTTAAGGTGGGGTGCATTCCAATTTTTACGGGGATGTTTGCGATGCTGTTAGTTTTTATGAAAATGTCGGCGATACGGTTGTTATCCACGAGAAGTAGTAGTGATCCGTCTCTTAAATAGCTTGCCTGAGAAAACTTTGTAGACACTGCATCTACTCCTGTGCGCACCGCGAACTGGTTAAACGACTTTAGGGGTTTTTTCTCATCGAGGGCCTGGATGGTAATGAATTTGGGATGTTCGTTACTGGCTGTGATGGTCGGAATTTTAGGAGCGAGCGCGGGGAAAAAGTCAGTTGGGTCGACTTTGGGTCTTTTGACCCCGGTTTTAGGTTTTTTTGCACTCATCGTCTCTAATCCGCTGAATCTATTTGCGCTGGCTGGCTGACGCCATTTGCGCTATTTTCGTCAGGCCGGGGCCTGGCCTTTCTTTAATTTCCCACCAGAGGAAAAAAGGAGTGGCTCACTATTTAGTTCACAAGTCACTTGTTTTAGAGTTATTCTCAAAGGAATCTCTTTTTAGTTCCAGTCTTCGTTTGACCGTCATCGGGAGAGCATTAGAAGATATTTTGATCGCAAGTAGAGGTCTTTCTGCGAGTTATTTCAAAGTTTGGGTGGAGTGTTTTGGAATTTCGCGCCTTAGTGCATCCCAGTTCTTCCTGCGGGATTGTGCGCTCGCCGCGGCGGCGAGAGAAACTATTAATTTCTAGTTTTTTCCGGATTCGGGATCCTCGTGCTCCGGCTGTCACCCGGCAGGCAGCTGTCAAGAGGTGCCACACAAACGTAGCCCATTTTTTTCCTTAGAGCAAAAAACAAAAAGAGAGGCCGACTGACAGCCGAGTAGGAGCCCAGGCCCAAGGCCTGACGAAAATCAGCAACATGGCGTCCGGCCCAGCCGACGCGAATTTCTATGAAATATTAGACGACCAGTCTCAAAAAAAGCGGAAGCAGGCAAAAAAAAGACCAACCCCGGACCAGGATTTTCTGACATCCTCAAGCCAGCCAATTACCTCAGCGGCAAATGGATTCCCACGCTTCATAGTCATCAGCGCCTTAGATGAAAACAAGCCTCTAAAAACCTACAACCAATTCGCTGTTCGTAAAGGAGTGGATGCCATATCGACTAAATTCAGTCAAGCTAGCTATCTCCGCGATGGATCACTACTCCTGCTTGTAAACACCATGCGTATTGCGGAAATCTTCCTTAAAACATCTCAAATCGCAAACATCCCAGTCAAAGTACAACTCCACTCCACACTCAACAGTGTCAAGGGGACAATCTTCTCCCACGAATTTCGCTCCATGACACAGGAAGAAATTCTTGACGGCCTTAAAGATCAGGGTGTCACGGAAGTTTTTCAAATTACCAGACCGGGAGATGACGGGAAGAGGAATCCAACGGGATTACTCATCCTGACTTTTAACGCCCACGAGATCCCAACCCACGTACAGGGCCCTTGGACAAAATTCCAGGTCAAACAATACTTCCCTCTACCCATGCGTTGTCGTAATTGTCAGAAGCTTGGTCATACGACTAAATGGTGTAAGGAGTCAACGGAAACCTGCGCTACATGTGGAAAGCCCGGACCACACCCAACAGAACAATGCAACGGCAAATACTGCGTCAACTGCCAGTCAGACAGCCATCCATCTAACTGCCGAGAATGTGCGGAATTCCTAAAAGCAAAGGAGATCCTAAGGATTAAAACAACTAGGAAATGCAGTATGTTTGAGGCCCGGAAAGAATTCTACTCGATCCACAAAGAACATTCCGGACCCTCCTACGCAGCCGTCGCAGCTACCACCTCGCAAGTAATAAGAGTAAGTCGATGCTTAAACGTTGCCGTTTAGAACAAGACTGCCTTTTGGTGAAGTTCTGACCATTCGAATTTCGTATTTTTACGGAGCAGTTTATTTAGCGGTAGTGCAGTGTCTGCGAAGTTTGGAACGAAACGGCGATAATAATTACAGAATGCTACAAAACGCCTGACCTCATCAGCGTTCTTAGGTACTGGATAATGTTTAATTGACTCGAATTTTGAATTGTCAGGAGTTACTCCTTGAGCTGAAATTGTATGGCCAAGATAAGTTACCTCTGTTTGAAAAAATTTGCATTTTTCGGGATTAAGTTTCAGATTTCTTTCTCTTAATCTTTGGAATACCATTGTTAAATTTTTGAGGTGGTGGGTTTGGGAACATTCAATGACTATTATATCATCGATGTACAAAAAAGCGATTTCAGGTATTAGGCCCGCCATAGCGATTGTCATCATTCGCTGAAAGCTGTTTGGGCTGATATTGAGTCCCAACGGGAGACGTTTATATTGGTAGTGCCCTTGAGTGGTAGAAGAGGCTGTATATTTTCTAGAAGTTTCTTCTAGAGGAATTTGGTGGAAACCCGACATGAGGTCGAGTGTTGAGAAATACTTCGCACGTCCCATTTGGTCTAAGATATCTTCTATGCGTGGCAGTGGAAACTTATCAGAGAGTACCTTTTTATTTAGATTTCTGAAATCTACTACCAAACGCCACTTTTTGTCTTGTGTATTAGATTTTTTAGGTACTAGCAATATTGGGGAGTTGAATTGTGAAACTGAGTCTTCGATAATGTTATCATTAAGCATTTTTTCTACCTGACTATTGATTTCTGTTTTATGAATTTCTGGTCTTCTTGAGGCTGGGAGGTCTGTAGTTTCCCCTACGCATAATAGCGTACTCCTCGGTCATTCTGCTGTGTTCTGTTATTTCCGCGAGGTGATTGCGTGCTGCCGGTGTTATTGCGGTTATTATTTTGATTTCCGTATGCCGGTCTCTTTGGTCGTTGCCTGTAGTAATTCAGTCTTTGATTCTGTTGTCTCGGCCATCGTCCTCTATTCCTATCGAATCCTCCTCTGTAACGTGTTCCGTACTGATTTGTATTGCCCGCGAATCTTCCTGGCTGCCTGCTGTTGTAGTGTAGTATATTGCTGGGCTGGGGCTTGTCCACCACAACTGCTTTTGCTGTTACCTCAGCTAGCGTATTTAAATTGCTGGCTTTTAGTATCAGCGCTGTTTCCTTGTTTGCCACGTTGTTCGAGAACGTCTGTATGGAGAATTTCTCAGCCAATTTCTCGGCGGCTTCACCTGTCGCAATTTTTTCCGATATGAATGCCCTGGTGAGCTGACTTGACAGGCTCTCAACTTGGGCGGAGAAGTCTGCCAGTTTCCTGTTCCCTTGCTGGCACTGTGCTAGGACCGCATTTGATGATATTTTCGGAGAAAATTTACTCAAGATTTTTTCCTTGATTAGAGCAACTGTGTTGAGTTCTTCGGTGATCGCATACTTCGCCTTTCCTGTAATTCGCTTTTTGATGAATTTAACCATTATACTGTTATGTTCTGCTGGTGTAAGATCATCCAATAGCTGTATTGACTCGACAAAGGCTTCAGTATTTCCCTCCGTTCCGTCGTACTGCTGCACCAACGATGTTGCTGTGCGTATGTCAAATGCCATTTTACTTGTTTGTTTTTCCTGACTTTCGATGATTGCCCAAATGCTATACACAAGTTCCTTAATCTGTAGATAAACTGTCTTTAATTGTAGAACCGTTTCTGCATCTGGAGGTAGCTGGAAAAGGTTAGATGTTAGGATTAACAAGCCGGTTGGGGTAGGGTGCTCCGGGTTTTTGGGGTTCGGTCGTGGGATTTGCACAACATCTGTGACTCCCTGGTCGCTGAATCCCCCGAGAAGTTTTTTTTTTACATTAAAAATATGTTTTAATGAGTATATTCAGTGAATTACAAAAAACATAGTTTCTCATGGGTGCTCTTTGTACGTCAAATAAGATGCACTTAGATAAAGACATGTATCACTCTAAATCTTAGCAGTGAAGAAAGCGGTAGGTACATAAACTTGGAGTAGACTTAAATTTTACTTTGCGCAATCAAACCGAATATGGCTCTATGGTAGGTTAGTCCCTAAACTTACCACTATGCCTAAGGCCGTTTTCAGCGCCGGGGTAGTCCTGGGTCTGGTCCTTGTCTCTAGCAGCTGCTTGAGGGTGTTGTAGTGGGGTCTGTCAGGGTCCAGCCAGTTTCGGGCAACGATCTTTGTTGATGCCTTGTTGGCTCTGTCTTCTTCCGTCCATAGCGCGCGAACGGGTGTAGATTTAAGGGCTCCAGTGGCGGTACGTAATATTTTATTAGTGTCGGTCTGAACTTTGGTTAAGTTGGCTAGATATGTCCTGGAATACATTGCGAGGCTGTAATTGGTAATTCCTTTGCTAAGGACTTCTGCGATCCTTATGGTGGCGTGGATCGGGGCTCCTTTCTTACCGGCGCATATTGCCCTGACTAGATTGTTTATTTTATCTTATTTGCTCGCGATGTACCTGCAGCGTGCCGTCCATTTAAGGGAGCTAGTAAGGGTAAGTCCCAAAATTTTTAGTTCCCTGGTTACAGGAAATTGGTGGTCGGCTATGTCTAGTGTAGTCGGCAGGCGGGCGCGTCCTCGGGAGAAAATGATGACTTCACATTTTTGGGTTGCAACGATGGCACCGGTTTGGTGGGCCCAGATGGTGATGGCAGTATAGGCTTTCCGAAGGTTGTCTTTGGCTAGTTCCCCGTCCGTAGATAACAGTATGTTGTCTGCGTAAATGTAAGATGTCAGTCCGTCAATTTGGTCCAGTTTTTGGGCTAGGGAAATAATAAAGATGTTAAAGAGGGTGGGGGATAGGGGGAGCCTTGGGTAAAATATTTTTATTAGGTCGACGTTGTGAAACACACCCATTAATCTTGACCTGAATGGTACGGGCAGATAAAAACTTTTTGATCAGTTTAGTCGAACGGTTATCAAAATTCCATTTCGCAATTTGGTCAACGATGAGATCAAAGCGAACCCTATCATAGGCCTTCTCCACGTCTGCCGACATGAGGAAGTTGGCTTGGTTGCCGTTAAGACTACGCATGATGGTAACTTCGAGTTCTAATAGTAGTAAGGTCGTCCCCCGGTACCTCCGGAAGCCGTGGATGTTTGGCCGGAGTTTCGATTCAACTTTGTTCGCTAGCCTTCTAGCCAGAATTTTTTCTAAGAGGCGTGACATGCAGGGAATTAATGAAATGGGCCGAAGGTCGCGTGGGGATAGGGGGCCGTTGGTGGCCGAATTCCGTTTGCGGATGAGGAATTGGATCGCATTTTTCCACGTGTGTGGAAAAATGCCCTCCTCCAAAATGGTGCTATAGAGAGTGATTAGCCTTTCCTTAAAGGAAAGGGGGGTCTCTTTGACCATTGTGTATGTTATAAGGTCATGACCAGGCGCAGATCCCTTGCACTTGCTAAGCATGGAATTTGATTTTTACTTTGTAATTTATGTATATAGTTCCTACTATTTAGTTAGAGTTTACGCTACCTATTCTATTACAATATATGAGGCTTATATTATTTCTTATTTTTAATTTATTATATATAGTTCCTAATATTTAATCTCCTGAGGAGGGTGAATAGAGCGTCCGGGTCAGCCGGGTTGAGTATTTCACTCAGAGGGAGGAAGGAACCTCCCAGGGCTCGTCGAGAAAGAGGACATTCCGTAAGTATGTGTGTCATTGTAAGACGGCATTGGCATGATGCGCATCCCGGTTGGGGACCTCGGGCGAATAAATGTAAATGTGTGAGAGCGGTGTGTCCAGTTCTGGCTCTGAATATAGTTACCCCCTCTGCCCTATTAATGTTCGGGTTGTACCTAGGCTGATCAATTGTCCTCCAGTGTGAAGCGAGGAATGTTGTTTCTTGTCTCCATGCATTGGCTATTTTACTTTTTAATTTTTCCAGGGCATTGCGTCTTATATAGGAGGCGGCTGGTATTTCCCATGTCTTCCCTCCTCTAGTCATCTGTTGTTTAGCCGCGCGGTCAGCTAGTTCATTCCCTGTGATTGCAGAGTGACCAGGCACCCATGATAGTTTAATCTTTCCTGTAGCTGATAGTATGTGGTCTTGGCATTGTTTCACTAGTGGTTGCTAAGCATGGAACTTAGCTCGAGAAGAGATATGGGACTGATCAATGGCTGACATTCTGATGGTGTGGGGGGGTTGGAGGTGTGGGCCCATTCGTTCCTTGTGGTGATGAGTTCGTTACGGAAGGAGTTGTCTTCCGAATAAGCCGATCATTCTTTTGCCAATTCTTCTGCTATTGCGTGAGGGTCCCCAAAAGTATTCCCATTGGATTTGATGGCCGCAGTACCATTGCCTTGATTATTCCCGGAAATTCTTTTGACTTTTTGCCACGCAAAAACTAGTGGGTATTTATAGTTACAAATGCTGTGTACCGGGTGATTTACGGAAAAAATATACAGCTTATCTTAGCCGCCTGATTCTAAGCCGATAAGTACTCGACAACTACCAAAACGATACTGACTGAGAAGTAATTGACAAATCCTCACCAGTGGCTCGTTTATTTTATTTATTTATTTTTTTTCAGGGACAGAGGCTAGCTGCCCTGAAGTACAATATCGCACTCGGTAGCATCGACCATATGGCGCTTACATTAGAAATACATTAGAATGCTTATAGAACTAAGACAAGTGCATGAAAAAACCTAAGATCATATTGGTGATATTAGCTTATAAGAATACAATTTGAAGATATTACTAACTAGGATCTTACCATTAACATAATGAAGAATTGGAAAATATTACTTAAATAAGGATTTGACAATTTATCTAATGCAAATATTAAGGTTGAGTACTACCGTTGGTTATAATTCAGTGAGACGGACATGTTGTAATTCACTAACTTAAAGGAATTCAATTGACAGATATAACTAACCTAGGATCTTACAATTGTGGGGGAGGGAAATAAACTGGGAGAAACGTGGGAAACTCTAAAGAATTAAAACACATCCGCACTGTATGACTCGCCTTTAATAAGTGATCCTAACATGGCGTCATCGCCCAGATCGATACTGACATCCTTATACATACAGCGTTGCCACATATTTAGTTTTATGGAGACTAAGGCCACGGCCTCACTCTCTCGCCTACAGTTCGGCCATCCTGACCTTATAATCGACCCGATTATAATCCTAACAAACAACTTTTACTTATGCTATTACATTTAAATGTTCCGAATTCAATCTCTCTCTTCTTCTTATTATACTTTTTTTTCTTTCATATAGTGATATAGAAAAGTTCACTTACATTTACTCATACAATATTAATACTAATTAATTTTTTCCAACTTATTGATCCAAAACTTACAAACTGAAACTGGTTCTGTTTTTTTTTTTATAATTCTTCCTGTATTATTTAACGAATGTTGTCACTTCCAACACATGCGATATCGGAGCAACCTGAAGGAATTGTTCCTTGCAAATCCCGTTCCGAATCAGAAGGCACCGAACCGTCGACAACGGGTGAATCATCAATCGCACCAAAATGAAACGGTTTCATATTTTCCGGAGAGCAAATACCCTGGTATGGCAGTCTAGTCACCTGCATGCCCTCCAAATCCCTAATTATATACCTATCATTTGGTAAAACCTTTACTACTTGATACGTTTATTTATTTTATTTTTATTTATATTTTGCAGGGACAGGGCTAGCTGCCCTGGCGCTTACATTAGATTGCTTATACAACTAAGACAAGAAGATGAATAAACCTAAGATCATTTGTGATATTGACTTAACAGAATTCATTTGAAGAAAATACTAGATAGATCTTAAAATTAAAGTAGTGGAGGGTTGGAAGATAAAAAAACAAAAAATTTCTTAACTAAGTATTTGACAAATTATATAATGCAAAGATTAGGTTGGGCATTACCGTTAGTTATAATTCAAGGATTCGGATATAATGTAAATCATTAACTTAAAAAAATTCAAATGATAGATATAAATAAAGTAGAATCTTACAATTACTACAACGAATAATTAGAGTGTATTACT
Organism: Machimus atricapillus; assembly: GCA_933228815.1. Taxonomy (NCBI): domain Eukaryota; kingdom Metazoa; phylum Arthropoda; class Insecta; order Diptera; family Asilidae; genus Machimus; species Machimus atricapillus. The sequence goes on from OW121785.1 coordinate 54,439,446, forward strand.
TAAGTATGTATTTATGATTTATATAATAAGACTAAGAAAGCTTAAAGACACGGTTGGTTACAATACCGTGAGATTATTACAGTATCAAATTATTATTATTTATTGCTTATTTGTTTACCGAAATAATGTACACTTAGACTGCCACAAACTTAGATTCGCCTCAATTCATGAATACAAAGCATGTGCCTGATCAAAGCCATGGAAGGTCAAATTTGTCTGTATATTCCTAAGTCTTTTATTAGTCTGATAAGGAGAGTTGGGTCTGAAGGATTTAGTAAGGTAGGAAGGGGGGGGGATCTGTCCGCCGAAATACTCCTTTGTCCTAACGCACTCCGCTAGGATGTGCCTTATAGTCAAGGCACTCTGACACCGGTTACAACCCGGCTGGGGGCTTCTTGCAAAAAGGTGGTTGTGAGTGAGCCTGGTGTGACCCACTCTAATCCTGACAACTTTCACCCCATCCTCGCGAGTGATGTCAGTGGCATAGCAAGGTGAGCTTGTAGTTGGCCAATGTCGCTTAAGAAAAGTTGATTCCCTCCGCTCTCGAACCAGACTCAGGCAAGGGCACTATCCTACTTCTCTTCCATAGGGTGGGCATAGACCCAGAAGATAGTGAGAAATTAAACAGCGCACAAAGTGGGCGGGCTAGGGCATACCTACATTCCCTAAGGAAGAGGTTCGGGATACCGTCCATGCCAGGGCCTGTGTTAATATTTACGCGTTCGAGAGCCGAAAAAACGTCCTCTACGGCGATACTCAATGATGACAAATCAACCGTTTCCCGAATATCGAAGCTCCGGGTGGAGTTAGCGCTAACATTATGTCGAAAAACCGATTTAAATTGAGTTGCGAACATCTCCGCTATTTCGCTGTCTGTCGACGCCTTCGAAGATCCGTCGTATAGGTGGTCAGGTAAAGAACCCTCATTACGTAACCCTGTGACGTAACTCCAAAAAAGCTTCACATTTTGAGGAATTGAAGCCTCAAGATTAGCAAAATAAGTCGCGTATGCAAGTTCGGTAAGTGACTTACAGCGAGCACGAAGAGCCGAAAAAGCCTCATATGCCACCTGCGATCTCGCACGCTTGTATTCCCGATGTGCTAGTTTCTTTTCAATAATCAATCTTCTGAGTTCAGGAGTAAACCAACATGGGAACGACCGGTTACCCGTGGGACGGCATGGAACAAAAGCAACAATGAGATGATATAAAATCTCGTAAAATGCAAGAGCTGCGGAATTAATATTATCAACCTGAAAAATGGAATCCCAATCCACAGAATTTAAATGCAAAATAATTTGGTTATAGTTAGCATGTTTAAAATTAAATGTAGAAACTTTGGAATTATTATGAGCAGAATTAGCACTAATAGGTACATTGCATACTAAAGCAGGGTGGAAAACATCTAATTTAGTAAGAGGCTCAATTGCTAGTTCTGTAGTAACATTACGTAGAGAACAAAAAACTAAGTCAAGAGAATTATTACATACATTAGTGTGAAAATTTACTTGGTAAAGATTAAGATAGCTTATGTATGTAGTTCGCCAGAGTGTCCGCAGCTGGTCCTCCACCAAGGCAAGAAGCCCCATGTTCATCGTTCGTCCAAGCAGCTTTGGGGAGGTTGAAAACGCCCGCAAGGAAAAGTTCAGCTTGAGGAAATCGGGTCCGGATGTCGACGAGCGAGCCACCGAGTTGCTCGAAAGAGTCAGGAGAACTCGCAGGAGGAATATAAACCGCCCCAATCATCAATGATGCACTATGAAGTTTGAGAAGAGCATAGCAATGTTCTATTGATGGAGCTAGTGGTTGGATTGGGGTGGCAACAAAGTGTTTCCTGACCGCGATTAGAGTGCCGCCACCACGCTGATAGGTGCTCGTTTCAGGAGAGCGGTCACACCTGAAAACATTGAAATCCAGGAAACCCAATTCCGAAGTCAACACATCAGTGCTGAGCCATGTTTCAACGAAGATGATAACGTCAAAGCTGTCCGAGAGTGCTGCAATGGATCGTCTGAGTGCTGGAAGTTTAGTTCTCAGCCCGCGGACATTCTGGACATAAATAGATAATGATGGCGGGTCAGCTAGATTGGTGGCTCCGGTGCCACCTGCGGAGTGTCGTTTTTTGAAGATGCAACGAACGTAGGAATACCATCGATGTATTTAATTGTTAAATTACGTTCCCCACGGTCCGTTCTTGATGCAAGCTCTACAAGGGCATCTCTTAGTTGCTGCTTTTGTTGTCCAGTTTGGTCAGAGCTCAGTGATAATTTGTGGGCTGAAAGTAGATTTTTGTTTTTCAAAATGTAGATGGCATCTCGGGCGGAACCAAATATAATTTTTAATGGACGGGGTCCAGTACGGGATCCAGAAAGATTTGTCGGTTTTTTGCTTTTTTGAAAATTCCGCAAAACGTTTATTATATACGATTGTCGTAAAATGTTGATATTCTTATGTACATTATGTATGTACCTTGATGGCAATTTTGTTTTAAGTAAAAAAAAAGTCTTCTAAAGTGACGTGTCAAAACAAAATTTGTCCATGCAAACTTGATGCGTAGCTCAACTCACATATTTATTTTTACCTTTGTTAATTGCAGTTTAAAATCTAGTCGTGTATCGGCCAGTCGCTGCCGGGCCGTTCTCGCATTCGGTCATTTTAAATTTATTACCTACTGAAGTTATGAAATTAAAAAACATAAGGATCCAATATTTATTGAACTCTTACAAATACACACAAATCGTTAGTAATTGGTTTTGAATATGTATATAATTATTTCTTATGCAATATTTTTGCTTTTTTGAAAATTCCGCAAAAAGTTTATTATATACGATTGTCGTAAAATGTTGATATTCTTATGTACATTATGTATGTACCTTGATGGCAATTTTGTTTTAAGTAAAAAAAAAGTCTTCTAAAGTGACGTGTCAAAACAAAATTTGTCAATGCAAACTTGATGCGTAGCTCAACTCACATATTTATTTTTACCTTTGTTAATTGCAGTTTAAAATCTAGTCGTGTATCGGCCAGTCGCTGCCGGGCCGTTCTCGCATTCGGTCATTTTAAATTTATTACCTACTGAAATTATGAAATTAAAAAACATAAGGATCGAATATTTATTGAACTCTTACAAATTCACACAAATCGTTAGTAATTGGTTTTGAATATGTATATAATTATTTCTTATGCAATATTTTTGCTTTTTTGAAAATTCCGCAAAAAGTTTATTATATACGATTGTCGTAAAATGTTGATATTCTTATGTACATTATGTATGTACCTTGATGGCAATTTTGTTTTAAGTACAAAAAAAGCCTTCTAAAGTGACGTGTCAAAACAAAATTTGTCAATGCAAACTTGATGCGTAGCTCAACTCACATATTTATTTTTACCTTTGTTAATTGCAGTTTAAAATCTAGTCGTGTATCGGCCAGTCGCTGCCGGGCCGTTCTCGCATTCGGTCATTTTAAATTTATTACCTACTGAAATTATGAAATTAAAAAACATAAGGATCCAATATTTATTGAACTCTTACAAATTCACACAAATCGTTAGTAATTGGTTTTGAATATGTATATAATTATTTCTTATGCAATATTTTTGCTTTTTTGAAAATTCCGCAAAAAGTTTATTATATACGATTGTCGTAAAATGTTGATATTCTTATGTACATTATGTATGTACCTTGATGGCAATTTTGTTTTAAGTACAAAAAAAGCCTTCTAAAGTGACGTGTCAAAACAAAATTTCTCAATGCAAACTTGATGCGTAGCTCAACTCACATATTTATTTTTACCTTTGTTAATTGCAGTTTAAAATCTAGTCGTGTATCGGCCAGTCGCTTTCGGGCCGTTCTCGCATTCGGTCATTTTAAATTTATTACCTACTGAAGTTATGAAATTAAAAAACATAAGGATCCAATATTTATTGAACTCTTACAAATTCACACAAATCGTTAGTAATTGGTTTTGAATATGTATATAATTATTTCTTATGCAATATTTTTGCTTTTTTGAAAACTCCGCAAAAAGTTTATTATATACGATTGTCGTAAAATGTTGATATTCTTATGTACATTATGTATGTACCTTGATGGCAATTTTGTTTTAAGTAAAAAAAAAGTCTTCTAAAGTGACGTGTCAAAACAAAATTTGTCAATGCAAACTTGATGCGTAGCTCAACTCACATATTTATTTTTACCTTTGTTAATTGCAGTTTAAAATCTAGTCGTGTATCGGCCAGTCGCTGCCGGGCCGTTCTCGCATTCGGTCATTTTAAATTTATTACCTACTGAAATTATGAAATTAAAAAACATAAGGATCCAATATTTATTGAACTCTTACAAATCCACACAAATCGTTAGTAATTGGTTTTGAATATGTATATAATTATTTCTTATGCAATATTTTTGCTTTTTTGAAAATTCCGCAAAAAGTTTATCATATACGATTGTCGTAAAATGTTGATATTCTTATGTACATTATGTATGTACCTTGATGGCAATTTTGTTTTAAGTAAAAAAAAAGTCTTCTAAAGTGACGTGTCAAAACAAAATTTGTCAATGCAAACTTGATGCGTAGCTCAACTCACATATTTATTTTTACCTTTGTTAATTGCAGTTTAAAATCTAGTCGTATATCGGCCAGTCGCTGCCGGGCCGTTCTCGCATTCGGTCATTTTAAATTTATTACCTACTGAAGTTATGAAATTAAAAAACATAAGGATCCAATATTTATTGAACTCTTACAAATTCACACAAATCGTTAGTAATTGGTTTTGAATATGTATATAATTATTTCTTATGTAATATTTTTGCTTTTTTGAAAATTCCGCAAAAAGTTTATTATATACGATTGTCGTAAAATGTTGATATTCTTATGTACATTATGTATGAACCTTGATGGCAATTTTGTTTTAAGTAAAAAAAAAGTCTTCTAAAGTGACGTGTCAAAACAAAATTTGTCAATGCAAACTTGATGCGTAGCTCAACTCACATATTTATTTTTACCTTTGTTAATTGCAGTTTAAAATCTAGTCGTGTATCGGCCAGTCGCTGCCGGGCCGTTCTCGCATTCGATCATTTTAAATTTATTACCTACTGAAATTATGAAATTAAAAAACATAAGGATCGAATATTTATTGAACTCTTACAAATTCACACAAATCGTTAGTAATTGGTTTTGAATATGTATATAATTATTTCTTATGCAATATTTTTGCTTTTTTGAAAATTCCGCAAAAAGTTTATTATATACGATTGTCGTAAAATGTTGATATTCTTATGTACATTATGTATGTACCTTGATGGCAATTTTGTTTTAAGTAAAAAAAAAATCTTCTAAAGTGACGTGTCAAAACAAAATTTCTCAATGCAAACTTGATGCGTAGCTCAACTCACATATTTATTTTTACCTTTGTTAATTGCAGTTTAAAATCTAGTCGTGTATCGGCCAGTCGCTGCCGGGCCGTTCTCGTATTCGGTCATTTTAAATTTATTACCTACTGAAATTATGAAATTAAAAAACATAAGGATCCAATATTTATTGAACTCTTACAAATCCACACAAATCGTTAGTAATTGGTTTTGAATATGTATATAATTATTTCTTATGCAATATTTTTGCTTTTTTGAAAATTCCGCAAAAAGTTTATTATATACGATTGTCGTAAAATGTTGATATTCTTATGTACATTATGTATGTACCTTGATGGCAATTTTGTTTTAAGTAAAAAAAAAGTCTTCTAAAGTGACGTGTCAAAACAAAATATGTCAATGCAAACTTGATGCGTAGCTCAACTCACATATTTATTTTTACCTTTGTTAATTGCAGTTTAAAATCTAGTCGTGTATCGGCCAGTCGCTTTCGGGCCGTTCTCGCATTCGGTCATTTTAAATTTATTACCTACTGAAGTTATGAAATTAAAAAACATATGGATCCAATATTTATTGAACTCTTACAAATTCACACAAATCGTTAGTAATTGGTTTTGAATATGTATATAATTATTTCTTATGCAATATTTTTGCTTTTTTGAAAACTCCGCAAAAAGTTTATTATATACGATTGTCGTAAAATGTTGATATTCTTATGTACATTATGTATGTACCTTGATGGCAATTTTATTTTAAGTAAAAAAAAAGTCTTCTAAAGTGACGCGTCAAAACAAAATTTGTCAATGCAAACTTGATGCGTAGCTCAACTCACATATTTATTTTTACCTTTGTTAATTGCAGTTTAAAATCTAGTCGTGTATCGGCCAGTCGCTGCCGGGCCGTTCTCGCATTCGGTCATTTTAAATTTATTACCTACTGAAATTATGAAATTAAAAAACATAACGATCCAATATTTATTGAACTCTTACAAATCCACACAAATCGTTAGTAATTGGTTTTGAATATGTATATAATTATTTCTTATGCAATATTTTTGCTTTTTTGAAAATTCCGCAAAAAGTTTATTATATACGATTGTCGTAAAATGTTGATATTCTTATGTACATTATGTATGTACCTTGATGGCAATTTTGTTTTAAGTAAAAAAAAAGTCTTCTAAAGTGACGTGTCAAAACAAAATTTGTCAATGCAAACTTGATGCGTAGCTCAACTCACATACAGACGTGGTCAAAAAATTACGATCACAACCTTTACAATTCTGTTAATTTCTCGCTGGGAATTTTTTTTTTCGTTGTGCAGCGATTTGACAAACTTAATTTTTTAGCTCGAATTATCACCTTTGCGACCCATATCTGAAATTTTTCGAAACAGTTACAAAATAGCCAAAATATTTGTTTTTATTACAACTTAAAAAAAACTTATAAGAAGGATACTTTGTGAATACCCTGTATATTAATTACTTTCTTTATCTTAATTGATTGAAAAATACTTACTAATTTTTTTTACTTCAATCTCCTGAGAAAAATCACAAATCTACTTACTTTCAACATTAACACTGAACACAAAACCGACTTTATTGAAATGATTTTTTTATGGATACTACCTAAGGGTGTGAGAAGTACAAGGAAAGAAATCCCGATATGCAAAATTGGGAATTCCGGGCTTCTAGGAATTAATATCCGGGAATTCCGTAACATTTTAAAGTGATCGTAATTTTTTGACCACGTCTGTATTTATTTTTACCTTTGTTAATTGCAGTTTAAAATCTAGTCGTGTATCGGCCAGTCCCTGCCGGGCCGTTCTCGCATTCGGTCATTTTAAATTTATTACCTACTGAAATTATGAAATTAAAAAACATAAGGATCCAATATTTATTGCGGAGTTGAGGGTGCCGTGGTAGGCCGCAGTAACGGGAATACCCGCAATCTTCTTCTGCTTGAAAAAGCGTTCTGCTATGTCCTCGCCATCTACCAGGAGGAGAAGAGCTCCATCCCGTAAGTAGCTTGCCGAGGTAAATTTGGTACTAACGGCATCAACACCTTTTCGAATTAGAAACTGATTGAAATCTCTGAGTTTCTTTTCAGAACCTTCCGCTGTTTGGATGGTTATATATTTAGGTTGGTTGGAGCCTAGTTTTTGGGCCCGTTTTTTGGGGAGGGTGGGGAATAGCTCGTCATGGGGCGAAGTAGGAGCTTCGGATCGCTTGGCGGCTTTTCTAGCGGTCTTGGTCAGGCGCAGTGGCCCTTCCAGTTCCTCAAATCGATTGGCGCCTGCCGAAGCAGCCGCCATTTCGATTAGTGTCGTTGATTTTTAATTAAGGATTTTGTTTTTTGTTAGTGTAGACTTTAGTTTATTTATAGGGAAGTTTCTGTCCGTGGGGTACCTGTAAAATTTTCGTCCGGTAGTGTCCTCTGTTTTGCCTAATCACTCGTGGAGTTATCAGCTCTGGAGCCCTCAATGTTGGCAATGCTGCCCGCCAGCGCTCGTGGCGGAGCTGTCACTGCTGACCGCCGGAGCCCGGGGCTCCCGTTTATTAAGCTTTCACGATTGCAACTATTTCTTCCCAGGGGAGCTTCTTCCAGCGATGATTGTGAAGGATGAGATGGTGATGAATGTAAGCTTTTCCGGGATTGTCTTGGGTTTAGGTGGGTTGCTGCAGCAGACCGGTGATCGGCTCCCGCCTATCGCTGATGGGGTTGTCACCTCTTCCCAGTTATCTGGTCCTGCATCCAATCGTCTCCTTTGGGATGAATGTGGGATGACTAGTGGTGGTGCTAATCCCAGGCACTTCCTCTGAATTAATGACCTTTAGTCCCGTGGGATTGGCCAACACGGGCTTAACCGCGCTGAAGTCCTTGGCTCGCTCGGGTGCAGCACTTCGCTCCTGGAAGGTTGCTCGGGAGGCACTGCCGACACTCGGGGCCCGCAATTAAGCACCGGGCTTTAGGAACACCCACAATTTATTGGTCGCGACCACGGCTCGACAATTAATTAAACTTTTTCTTGGGACAAACGATCGCCAAAGGAAAACTCACGAACTGCACTACTTGCCGGTCACACACAAGATGATGTGACCCCAAATTTAAACTCTTGATGGCAGGTTTCGGTAGACTAGGAAAGCACTCGTCCGTTAGGGAAACAGTCTCTGCGGCTCGTTTATTTTGTTTCCTTTGTTTTTTCACAGGTGGCGTGCCGGTCTCTAGCATCGTAAAGGAGTTGGCGCTGGCTAAGCCAGACGCCATTTTGAAGGGTGGAAACTTCCGCCCTCCTGACTAATTTACTTCTTGCAGGGAAACTAATCAAATATAAAAACTACCAAAAAAACTAATGTAAACTTACTTATTACCAGTTCTAAAAAGGTACGTAGCAGTCGGTCCCGGTTCTGAAGGTGACTCGTCCAGTTGAGTCCGTCGTACTGTCCGAAAGTACCTTAATTACTTCCTTCTTCCTTAATCCAACAATAGCAATCCTGTCTTCATAAAATCTTCTCCCGTAGTCCTACAGGATATACACACGCAGGGGGGGTGCCTCCCCTGCGCCCCTTTAAGGGCACCAGATGATTTTTTGAGCGGATGACAGCTACGCTTCAATTGTTTTCCGTCCTCTTGAAAAGATGAGTTTTCTTCGAGAAGAATTTTGCTTCTAAAACTTGAAATCTTCTCAAATCAAGTTGGTAGTTCTTCTGTTCTTCTAAAAAACAATAGGATTTGTCCAATTGGCCTCGAAATAGTTTGCTTTTTTGCTCTATAAAATTTTTCAAGGAAATTCTGCGGGAGCTCTTCTTTCTGCAACCTCCCTAGTCAAAATTCCATGGCCAACTGGAAATTGCGATTGGTAGGAAATTGCGATGACACCAGGTGTTGAAAAAAGTCAAGTCAGAATTAAGCCCAACACAGTCAGAGGAGCTGCTAATGACGCGGAAGATTTTTGCGTCGTCAGCGTAGCATAAAATGTTAGAGTGAGGTAAAGCGGTGTTGATGTCGTTTATAAATATGATAAAGAGTAACGGGCCGAGGTGGCTGCCCTGAGGGACTCCCGATTCAATTTTGACCTCCCTAGATAGAGAAGATCTAAAAATGACTCGTTGTGAGCGGTTGCACAAATAAGACGATAGCCATTTCACAAAGAGAGCAGGGAACCCCAGAAGTTTAAGCTTGTACAGGAGAAGCTGGTGATTTAAACGGTCGAAAGCCTTACTGAAGTCTGTATAAATACAGTCGACTTGCTTGCCATGCTCGAGGGTTGAGGTACAAAAATTTGTAAGTTCCACTAGGTTAGAAGACGTCGATTTACCTCTACGGAAACCATGTTGAAAGGAGCTAAGGAAGGGCTTAGAGTGAAAGTATAACGCATCATAGATGAGAGATTCGAATAATTTCGCAAAGCACGGTAAATTAGCAATAGGTCTGTAATTAGAAATGTCGTCCCTTCTTCCCTTTTTGTGTAATGGCAGAATGAGCGACGTTTTCCACATAGAGGGGAAGATACCAGATTGAATAGATAAATTAAATAAATAACAAAGAACGGGAGACAAAGACAACCCACATCTCTTAATAACAGACGCAGGAACACCGTCGGGCCCAGAAGAAAAGCTTTCCGCTAAAGAAGCTATCTTTGACAAAATAGATGCTTCGTCAAGCAGTAGGTCCTTCATCTGGAGAGAGGTAGGTGGAAGTTTGGTCAAGTCTTTAAAATCATTAAAGCTAAAATCACAGTTAGTTTTAGAGAATGCAGTTTCAAAAAAGTCGCTAAAAAGGTTAGCTGTCGTCAAGGGGTCGTTACTCAGCGTATCTATGTAGAAAAGGGAAGTAGGGAAACCTTCCGAGTTACGTTTGGAATTGACAAACTTCCAAAACATTTTAGGCTCCCTACGTAGAAGACATTTAGTGCGATCCACATACTCTCTATAGGCAGACTCGGAGCTTGACATAAAACGAGAATGAAGCTCAGAATACAACGCATAGTCCTCGTCGCTCTTAGAAGCACAAAACCTTCTCCATGCCTTGGATTTCTGATTCTTTAAGTTCCTAAGGTAGCTGTTGAACCACGGCTGGCGAGTAAAGTGAGTTTTACGATCAGAAATAGGAACACATACAGAGAAACAATCAAAAAGTCGGTTATAAAAGGATTGCATAGCCCTGTCAATATCGGTTTCACTTAAAACGTTAGACCAGTCGCAATCAGCAATTTTGGCATTGAGAGATGAAAAGTCAGCTCGCTTAAAGTTAAAGAAGTAGTCAGTACTTCCGACAAAGTTCAAATTACAGTCTTCGGTAGAAAATACAATATGAAGGGCCGGATGATGCGAATATTCCGGAAGAATGGGCGCACCCGCATCTTCTTACAGTAATGTGATCCGGATCGATGCAGAAAACTAGGTCCAGGAATTTGCCGAAATCGTTTGCTACGTCACAGACCTGTGAGAGCCCAGACGAGAGAATGCCGTCAATGAATCGCGGAGCAAAAACAGATCCCAGTTGGCGCGGGAGGAGGCAGTTCTCCTCTTGAGAGGAAGTCCAGTCAATCAGCGGCAAATTAAAATCACCGACAATCATAAAATCGTCCACTGGAGAGTGTCGTCATCAAGTGTTCAATGGAGTGTGTCAAGGATTCGTATGTGTCCGGTGATGTGTTGGGAGGAATGTATAGAGTAAGTAAGATGATGCTCTTGTGCTGGAGTTTGATAGTCAAGCAGATCGCCTCCACGCCCGGAGGAGAGAGAAACGCTAACGGTGAACAGGCGATGCCGCAGCGTACGGCGCAAAGTACACCACCCCCAACAGGTGCATCAACAGCAGTCAGGTGTCGATCCCGACGATAGACTTGAAACTCGTCCGTGTTGAAGAGTTCTGCATCAAATATTTTTCCGCATAGCCATGTTTCGGTAAAGCATATCACGTCGAAGCCGGACTCAGATGAAGATACGAAGAGTCGTGCAGTCTTTGATCGGAGCCCAGTTACATTGGCGTAGTAGAGGGAGAGGTTGCCTTTGAGTTTTTGAACTAGGGGGAGCTGCGGTTTTGATCCTAGGTTACCTTATATCCTTTAAAATGCAGAACTTGTTTGTTAGTGAGTAAATTGACGGAGTATTATTTTTCCTCCCCGGATATATAACATACATTTTTGCTATTCATCAGCACTTGAGAGAGACGTGAAAGGGCTAGCTGTGTAGGCGCTCTCAGCGTCCGGAGTCTCTTCCGTGTCCATGACCTCATCAGGGTGGGTTTCCGGATTGTCGGTCAAGGTAAGATCGATTGAGGTGTCTGAGGGGGGGATGGTAATTTTGTTTGGGGGGATTGATAGGTTAGCAGGGTTTGTGGTGTGGGCCTCCAGTTCCAGGAGTAGAGACGTTGTCCCATGAAACTTGCGGAAGCCGTGGAGGCTTTTGGGTAGCACCGTTTGTATTAGGTCGGCCAGACGTCTTGCCAGTATTTTTTCTAATAGTCGGGACATACAGGGGATTAGGGAGATCGGCCGAAGGTCTCGGGGGGTAGGAGGGCCGGTTGTTGACGAATTCCTTTTAGGGATGGGGATTTGAATAGAGCTTTTCCACACGTGTGGGAAAGTTCCCCCTGATAAGATGCTATTGTAGAGATCCGTGAGTCTCTCCTTGAAGGAGAGAGGGGTCTCTTTGAGCATCTTATAGGACACCTGATCATGCCCAGGCGCAGATCCCTTAGACCCCGTTTACACTAGCGCAAGCATGCTGCAGTGGCATGCCGGTGACGTCACAATTTGCGGAAGAAACGAAGGAGAGGCAGGGGACGAGGCAGTCATGAACCAAACCGTCTCCGAGGCTGCCTGATGCATGCCAGCGAACGAAAATTGAGAGTGTGTGTGTGTGTAAGATGTAAATGGGTCATGATAGTGTAGGCCGACCAGCCGGCGAAATGTCAAAGTGAATAAAACTCTGGAAATTTTAGTTTGATCGAGCAGCCAGCAAAATGACGAAGTGGAAAAAAACCCAAAGTGAACTTTTAATTAATATTTATGAAGAATATCCGATTTTGTACGACCCGAAACATGAGTTTTATACTAACCGTGTAAAAAAAAATGCGATATTGAAAGAAATTGTTGCGAAATTGAATGAAGTTCGGCCCGGTACTACCGAAAAAGACATTCTGATGAAAATTCGGACATTGAGGACCCAATATATGGCAGAAAAAGCCAAGATGAAAACAAAAAGCGGAATGGGGCTCGATGAAGTATATCTTCCAACTCTGTGGTGTTTCGACCAGCTAAAATTTTTAGAAAATCACGTGCAGGCAAGGCAAGGGGAGAGCAATATATATATAGAAACGGTAGAAACGGTAATTATGTAGTATACTTTATTCGTTAGCTGTTTTATACATATTTTTCTACATTTTTAGAGTGAATCTCTTCCTGAATTCCCGAATGAGAACTCCAGCAACACAAGTTTGGAGGATCAGTTTCCTCGGGTGAGTATTTTAGCTGTGTTTTTTTCGTGCCTCCAGAACAATAGGAGATTTTGCAGATGTGAAACTAAACATGAATAACCTACAGGAAAAAATTAAAGTTTTCTAAAAAAAAAACATCAAATTGCATATGCAGTCAAAAATTAATCTGAAATTTAAGTTCTATATAAACTTTCGTATTCTTCTGGAGACACGAAAAAAACGCAGCTTTTAAATTTTAACACAGTTTAGCATTTTGCCAGTGAACCATGCCTTCTTCAGTGAAATAGTTTGCAAATTCCGTCCTTATGTCGCTAGCAAGAGGACTATGGTTTGAAGGTGCGATACGGTTTGATGCAAGATTTTCCATGTTGCCTGTATGTGACCCCGAATTTTCCGAATTATTGTCCATTATAAAGTTATGTAATGCACAACAGGCTAGAACAATTTTTTGTACCGTTTCGACTTTCATATTAATTTTCGTTTGCAAAATGCGAAATCTATTGGTTAGTAGTCCAAAGGCATGCTCCACTGTTTGACGGGCCGTGCTTAAACGGATGTTAAATATTTTCTCTGCTGTTTCCGATGTGTGATATGGATAGGGCTTCATTAGGTGCTTATGAAGCGCAAAAGCATCATCCCCAATGAAAACATATGGAAGCTTTCTATTATTTCCAATTGCAGTGTCAGCTGGAAGCTGGCTTTCATCTCCCATAATTTGGTACAAATCACTTTGTCGGAATACGCCCCCATCGCTAATTCGGCCGTTGCATCCGACATCAACATAAATAAATCGACAGTTAGCATCAACCAAGGCCAGTAGCACAATACTGTCGAAACCTTTATAGTTTCTATAAAATGCTCCATCTTTTCGACTGGCTTGAAATGCTATATGCTTTCCGTCTAAGGCTCCAATACAATGTGGGAATTGCCATCTTATAGCGAATCGATTTGATATGTCAATCCATTCCTCTGTAGTTGTAGGGAACTGTAAAATAATTTTTAAACAATTATTTAGTTTTAATGCCAATAACAATTTTCTTTTCAGAAAAGAATGAAAACTGCGAATAACTTGGAACAGCAAGCACTTTCAGCTTTCAATTTAGCAAAAACTGTTGCTGCAAAAATTTCTGAAAAAAGTGGCCAGAACCACACCTTTTGCAAATTTATGGAGGAAGAGCTAAATAGCATAGACAACAAAGACATACTGGACGACGTGAAGTGGCAGATACATAATTGTATAAGATTAGCAAAGCTAAAAATGAAGGAAATCGGAATGACACAGCACTCGTCTTCATTTCTGCCAGAACAGCATTCCCGCCCATCAACTTCGTTTCTGCCAGAACAGCATTCCTGCTCGCTCAGTCCATCAACTTCATTTTCTACAATAAGAACTTCAACTCCCAATAGAGTAATAATTCACAGTAATATTTTGAATTCTTCAGATCATGTAGCTACAGATAATATATTCACAGAATAAACTTACTTTCAAATAATTGCCTTTCAATTTTTTGTAAATTTCTTCGGAAATTTTTGGGATCCATCGGCAGAGGGAAGCTGAAGACAGCCTGGACGAAAAATCTAGGCTTTTTAAACTTTCCCCCGTTGCTAAAAACCTTAACGTAACGGCTAATTTTTCCTCTGCCGAAATAGCAACTCTCATTTTTGTGTCCTGGGCACTGATGGAGTCTTTTATTAAGTCTAATAACTTTTGAAACGTATTGTCATTCATTCTTATATAGTTTTTATAACTCTCAGCGTCTTCCACTTTAAGCTCATTTTTAATTAAGCTGAAACAACCCTTTAAGTCCTTTTTGTGGCGGAAATCCTTCATCCAGCACTTCCTTTTTTTTTTCTTTTTAATACTACTCAGTAGTAATCCTGCTCCACCGGCTACACTTAGTGAAACAACTAAATTTTCCAGGTCACTCGAATCCATTGCGCAAATTTTGACAATTCAGTCCACAGTGTCATCTATGACAGAAGCGCTCAGAATTGACTAAAATGCCCATGACATGACTAGTGTAAATGCAACGCTCATTTTCATGAAATCGATCGAGCATGCCACTGAGGCATGCTTGCGCTAGTGTAAACGGGGTCTTACACTTGCTAAGCGTAATGCCCGGCGATTGATCGGCGTGAGGAAGGTGTTGAGGGGGAGGGGGTGGGTCCATCCATCCCTTTGGTCGATCTGTTCCTTTCGGAAGGAATTGTCCTCTGAATATGCCGACCATTGATTGGCCAGTTCTTTAGCTATGCTAAGGGGGTCGGTGATGTTTATGTCATTGGACTTTATGGCCGCTATACCCCTTCTTTGGTATTTCCCCGCTATCATCTTTACTTTGTGCCAAGCCTCGCGGAGGTTGATATTAGGGTTAATGCTCTGGGCGAAATTCACCCATGCCATTTTCTTGGCCTCTTTCGCGTGTCTTTTTGCAACCGCCGCTTTTTTCTTATAGTCAATCAGGTTATACAAGTTTGGGCTTCTCTGAAATCTCTTCCACGCCCTGTTTTTGTCACGGATGGATTGGAGTATTTCCCCATTCATCCAAATGGGCTGGGTTTTTGGAGAGGTTTGAATGGAAGGTATACTGATCGAGGCGGCGCTTCTAAGGGTAC
Organism: Machimus atricapillus; assembly: GCA_933228815.1. Lineage (NCBI taxonomy): Eukaryota > Metazoa > Arthropoda > Insecta > Diptera > Asilidae > Machimus > Machimus atricapillus. The sequence goes on from OW121785.1 coordinate 54,454,871, forward strand.
GGGTAAGTTGTGCTGCCTCCCTGTTGACATTCTGCGAGTAAGGGCGCCGGGCTAGCTCTGATTCTACCGCCAAGGTGAATCTTTGCCAGTCGGCCCCCTTCTCGCAGAATTTTTTCTCTATTTTTCCTCCCGCCATGGCGATGTCAGTCTGAATCATTAGGGGGAAGTGGTCACTTCCCTCTAAAAATTCGTGGGTCGTCCAAATTAATCTTGGTGCGAGGGAAGGCGGGGCTATAGTAATGTCGATGTGGGAGGAGTGACCCGTCCCAGAAAACTAGGTCGGCCGTCCTGTGTTTAGCACACATAAGTTGCGGTTCTCAATCCACCTGGCCACCCGCCTCCCCCTACGACTCCAACGCTCAGCGCCCCATAAGGGGCTGTGGGCGTTAAAGTAATAATAATAATAATAATAATAATTTTATTTGCATAAGTACAAAGATCGAGATCTTAAGTGTACAAAATCCAGTTGGTAATTTTAATACTACATATTAAGTACAAAATAAAGATAAAGATAAAAAGGCAAAATGATAATAACAAGAGTCAGTGAGCAATACGAGAGAAAAGACAAAAGAAAGATAAAGAAGAGAAAAAGAAGAGAAAAGAAGAAAGAGCACAGCAGTATATGTTGTTCAACCCGTGCTCAAATGTGCAAACATTAAAAAAGATCAGAAGATTGTAACAATTTAAAGAAGGAACCGTTGGCAGTCGCTCTCTGGATACTCGAAGGCAGCAGATTCCAATCCCGCACACACTGGACAAAGAAAAAACGCTCCCCGAAGCGAGATCGGAAATGAGGAAGTATCAAGTTGAGATGCCGGGTTGAGTTCATAAATTTCAGCTTCTCAAAAAGATACGGAGGCTGTTGAATGTGTACTACTTTGTGCAAGAATTTGAGCCTGCGATGCTTCAGATAGGTAAGCAGAGGAAATCCCAAGAATTGCCCAACATGGTCTGAAATGTGACAGTGCCTAGGCAATTTATAAACGAAGCGCACTACATCATTGAAGGCTACAGTTAGCCTTCTTTTGCATGTCCCGTCTAAAGATGGGAAAACCACACTGCCATAAGTGAAGTGCGGCATGATGAGAGCTTTGGCCAGCCGCTTACGCAGGGTTACGGAGAGTATGTCCGACCTTACCCACATTTGGCGCAAGCAACCATACACTTTACGCAAAGTGGAACTAACGTGATCACAACAAGTCATACTGTCATTCAGAACCACTCCCAGGCTCCTAACTGTACTAGCGTAGTCAATGGGCCTAGCATTACATATGACCGGTGGCAAAGAGTCAGCAGCAATCCCGTTTCTATAAATAGCGAGTGCGCTACATTTAGATGGATTTAATACCAAGCCATTGAGTACGCTCCAGTCATATACGCGGCCCAGATCTTCATTGATGCGACATACACAATCCTCAATCAAGCCTATGGGACGACTCAAGTAGACCTGCACGTCATCAGCATCACAAACATCCGTGGTAACTTTTAGCACCGCGGTTTCACAGCTGTGATACCTGCGAAAACCAGACTGGCAGGGTGAGAGAAGTTTCATGGCATTGAGATAGTCAATCATCTGCAAATACATTAGTCTTTCAAATACCTTGCTAAGATAGCAAAGTATACTGATAGGCCTAAAATCGTTAGGGACTGAAGCATTGCGTTCCCACCATAAATGGTGTTTCGGGGTAGCTGGTCTGCCAGGTTGCCGAGGTCATTTGTGGTGATGTCTGCGGGGTTCGCGAGATATAAGGAAACGACAGTTAGTTTTATGTTAGTTTCCACCGACACTCCGCTAGCTGTAATGGGGCTGTTCAGGTTCAGGTGGGTAGCAGTTATGGAGTTGTGGACAAGGATGGCCACGCCTCCATGCCTGTGTTCCCTTGCCGTGTTGTACCCAAAGCATCGGTAGTTGCCTAACCTTTCGGGGGTTTCCTCATTCCTGAGGTGGGTTTCTTGTAAAAGAATGATTTGGGGCTTGTATCGGGCTATTAACTGGTCTAATCCTGGACGGTTGCATGCCAGGCCACGGATGTTCTATTGAAGGATCGAAATGTTTTTTGTGGTGGGTGGTTGATTAAAATGGGGTTGATTATTTATTGGCATGATTTGGCTTCCTCCTCCGATAAATCAGTGAAAGAAGACACATCCATGCCGTCGTCCGAAGTGCCTGCGCTTCTGGTAGTTTTCTTTTTTAGTGTTTTGGATTTTTGGGTTTTTTGGTCGTTTTCTTTGGTGTAGTGATTTTGGTTGAAGATGCTTTCAAATTGTTTGTGACTTTAATGGTTTCGAAGTTTTGTTGAGGGGTTTTTTGAGAGGTGAGGTCCGAGGATGTAATGTTAGGATTAGTTGAGGTAGCTGTCGTGGAGAGTGAGGGGGTTAAGAGGTTTGATGTTGAGGGTTGGTTTGAGTTTGTGTAGGGGGAGGGGGATAAGTTTGGTGGGAGGGAGGATTTTATTGTGTTCAAATTGTCAGTCAGTGCTAGTGAATTTTTGTTAGTGGTTGTATGTGTATTGTTGATGTTATGTTTTAGTCCGGGAGGGTCAGCAATTACCTTGAATTGAAGCGTGGCCGAGGTTGATGATTTGTCGGTGGTTGTTGTGATTGGTGTGGTAGGGCTGTCTCTCTGGGTGGTGGCTGCGACGGATGCGTATGAGGGTCCGGTATGCTCGAACATACTGCATTTTCTTTGAGTTTTAATTTTAAGAATTTCTTTCTCTTTTAGAAATTCTGATGCATTCCCTACTTGTGGATGTGTGTGTGTCCGACTGGCAGTTCACACAATATTTGCCAATGCAGTCTTCCTGGGGGTGGGGGGCAGGTTTTCCACATGTTCCACAAGTTTGCGTGGTTTCCTTGCACCATTTAAGGGTGTGGCCAAGTTTTTGGCAATTCTTGCACTTCATGGGTAGGGGGAAGTACTCTTTTACCAGGTAGTTTGTCCATGGTCCCTTAACATATGGCGGAATCTTGTAGGCGTCAAAAGTTAATATTAGGAGGCCAGTTGGCACTCGCTTGCCGGGTTCGTCACTGGGTTTTGTGATTTGTGTTACTTCGGATACTCCTTGGTCCCTAAGTCCCTCCAAAATGTCCTCTTGAGTCATCCCTCGGAAGTCAGTTGAGTAAATTGTGCCTTTGACACAGTTTAAGGTGGGGTGCATTCCAATTTTTACGGGGATGTTTGCGATGCTGTTAGTTTTTATGAAAATGTCGGCGATACGGTTGTTATCCACGAGAAGTAGTAGTGATCCGTCTCTTAAATAGCTTGCCTGAGAAAACTTTGTAGACACTGCATCTACTCCTGTGCGCACCGCGAACTGGTTAAACGACTTTAGGGGTTTTTTCTCATCGAGGGCCTGGATGGTAATGAATTTGGGATGTTCGTTACTGGCTGTGATGGTCGGAATTTTAGGAGCGAGCGCGGGGAAAAAGTCAGTTGGGTCGACTTTGGGTCTTTTGACCCCGGTTTTAGGTTTTTTTGCACTCATCGTCTCTAATCCGCTGAATCTATTTGCGCTGGCTGGCTGACGCCATTTGCGCTATTTTCGTCAGGCCGGGGCCTGGCCTTTCTTTAATTTCCCACCAGAGGAAAAAAGGAGTGGCTCACTATTTAGTTCACAAGTCACTTGTTTTAGAGTTATTCTCAAAGGAATCTCTTTTTAGTTCCAGTCTTCGTTTGACCGTCATCGGGAGAGCATTAGAAGATATTTTGATCGCAAGTAGAGGTCTTTCTGCGAGTTATTTCAAAGTTTGGGTGGAGTGTTTTGGAATTTCGCGCCTTAGTGCATCCCAGTTCTTCCTGCGGGATTGTGCGCTCGCCGCGGCGGCGAGAGAAACTATTAATTTCTAGTTTTTTCCGGATTCGGGATCCTCGTGCTCCGGCTGTCACCCGGCAGGCAGCTGTCAAGAGGTGCCACACAAACGTAGCCCATTTTTTTCCTTAGAGCAAAAAACAAAAAGAGAGGCCGACTGACAGCCGAGTAGGAGCCCAGGCCCAAGGCCTGACGAAAATCAGCAACATGGCGTCCGGCCCAGCCGACGCGAATTTCTATGAAATATTAGACGACCAGTCTCAAAAAAAGCGGAAGCAGGCAAAAAAAAGACCAATCCCGGACCAGGATTTTCTGACATCCTCAAGCCAGCCAATTACCTCAGCGGCAAATGGATTCCCACGCTTCATAGTCATCAGCGCCTTAGATGAAAACAAGCCTCTAAAAACCTACAACCAATTCGCTGTTCGTAAAGGAGTGGATGCCATATCGACTAAATTCAGTCAAGCTAGCTATCTCCGCGATGGATCACTACTCCTGCTTGTAAACACCATGCGTATTGCGGAAATCTTCCTTAAAACATCTCAAATCGCAAACATCCCAGTCAAAGTACAACTCCACTCCACACTCAACAGTGTCAAGGGGACAATCTTCTCCCACGAATTTCGCTCCATGACACAGGAAGAAATTCTTGACGGCCTTAAAGATCAGGGTGTCACGGAAGTTTTTCAAATTACCAGACCGGGAGATGACGGGAAGAGGAATCCAACGGGATTACTCATCCTGACTTTTAACGCCCACGAGATCCCAACCCACGTACAGGGCCCTTGGACAAAATTCCAGGTCAAACAATACTTCCCTCTACCCATGCGTTGTCGTAATTGTCAGAAGCTTGGTCATACGACTAAATGGTGTAAGGAGTCAACGGAAACCTGCGCTACATGTGGAAAGCCCGGACCACACCCAACAGAACAATGCAACGGCAAATACTGCGTCAACTGCCAGTCAGACAGCCATCCATCTAACTGCCGAGAATGTGCGGAATTCCTAAAAGCAAAGGAGATCCTAAGGATTAAAACAACTAGGAAATGCAGTATGTTTGAGGCCCGGAAAGAATTCTACTCGATCCACAAAGAACATTCCGGACCCTCCTACGCAGCCGTCGCAGCTACCACCTCGCAAGTAATAAGAGTAAGTCGATGCTTAAACGTTGCCGTTTAGAACAAGACTGCCTTTTGGTGAAGTTCTGACCATTCGAATTTCGTATTTTTACGGAGCAGTTTATTTAGCGGTAGTGCAGTGTCTGCGAAGTTTGGAACGAAACGGCGATAATAATTACAGAATGCTACAAAACGCCTGACCTCATCAGCGTTCTTAGGTACTGGATAATGTTTAATTGACTCGAATTTTGAATTGTCAGGAGTTACTCCTTGAGCTGAAATTGTATGGCCAAGATAAGTTACCTCTGTTTGAAAAAATTTGCATTTTTCGGGATTAAGTTTGAGATTTCTTTCTCTTAATCTTTGGAATACCATTGTTAAATTTTTGAGGTGGTGGGTTTGGGAACATTCAATGACTATTATATCATCGATGTACAAAAAAGCGATTTCAGGTATTAGGCCCGCCATAGCGATTGTCATCATTCGCTGAAAGCTGTTTGGGCTGATATTGAGTCCCAACGGGAGACGTTTATATTGGTAGTGCCCTTGAGTGGTAGAAGAGGCTGTATATTTTCTAGAAGTTTCTTCTAGAGGAATTTGGTGGAAACCCGACATGAGGTCGAGTGTTGAGAAATACTTCGCACGTCCCATTTGGTCTAAGATATCTTCTATGCGTGGCAGTGGAAACTTATCAGAGAGTACCTTTTTATTTAGATTTCTGAAATCTACTACCAAACGCCACTTTTTGTCTTGTGTATTAGATTTTTTAGGTACTAGCAATATTGGGGAGTTGAATTGTGAAACTGAGTCTTCGATAATGTTATCATTAAGCATTTTTTCTACCTGACTATTGATTTCTGTTTTATGAATTTCTGGTCTTCTTGAGACTGGGAGGTCTGTAGTTTCCCCTACGCATAATAGCGTACTCCTCGGTCATTCTGCTGTGTTCTGTTATTTCCGCGAGGTGATTGCGTGCTGCCGGTGTTATTGCGGTTATTATTTTGATTTCCGTATGCCGGTCTCTTTGGTCGTTGCCTGTAGTAATTCAGTCTTTGATTCTGTTGTCTCGGCCATCGTCCTCTATTCCTATCGAATCCTCCTCTGTAACGTGTTCCGTACTGATTTGTATTGCCCGCGAATCTTCCTGGCTGCCTGCTGTTGTAGTGTAGTATATTGCTGGGCTGGGGCTTGTCCACCACAACTGCTTTTGCTGTTACCTCAGCTAGCGTATTTAAATTGCTGGCTTTTAGTATCAGCGCTGTTTCCTTGTTTGCCACGTTGTTCGAGAACGTCTGTATGGAGAATTTCTCAGCCAATTTCTCGGCGGCTTCACCTGTCGCAATTTTTTCCGATATGAATGCCCTGGTGAGCTGACTTGACAGGCTCTCAACTTGGGCGGAGAAGTCTGCCAGTTTCCTGTTCCCTTGCTGGCACTGTGCTAGGACCGCATTTGATGATATTTTCGGAGAAAATTTACTCAAGATTTTTTCCTTGATTAGAGCAACTGTGTTGAGTTCTTCGGTGATCGCATACTTCGCCTTTCCTGTAATTCGCTTTTTGATGAATTTAACCATTATACTGTTATGTTCTGCTGGTGTAAGATCATCCAATAGCTGTATTGACTCGACAAAGGCTTCAGTATTTCCCTCCGTTCCGTCGTACTGCTGCACCAACGATGTTGCTGTGCGTATGTCAAATGCCATTTTACTTGTTTGTTTTTCCTGACTTTCGATGATTGCCCAAATGCTATACACAAGTTCCTTAATCTGTAGATAAACTGTCTTTAATTGTAGAACCGTTTCTGCATCTGGAGGTAGCTGGAAAAGGTTAGATGTTAGGATTAACAAGCCGGTTGGGGTAGGGTGCTCCGGGTTTTTGGGGTTCGGTCGTGGGATTTGCACAACATCTGTGACTCCCTGGTCGCTGAATCCCCCGAGAAGTTTTTTTTTTACATTAAAAATATGTTTTAATGAGTATATTCAGTGAATTACAAAAAACATAGTTTCTCATGGGTGCTCTTTGTACGTCAAATAAGATGCACTTAGTTAGATAAAGACATGTATCACTCTAAATCTTAGCAGTGAAGAAAGCGGTAGGTACATAAACTTGGAGTAGACTTAAATTTTACTTTGCGCAATCAAACCGAATATGGCTCTATGGTAGGTTAGTCCCTAAACTTACCACTATGCCTAAGGCCGTTTTCAGCGCCGGGGTAGTCCTGGGTCTGGTCCTTGTCTCTAGCAGCTGCTTGAGGGTGTTGTAGTGGGGTCTGTCAGGGTCCAGCCAGTTTCGGGCAACGATCTTTGTTGATGCCTTGTTGGCTCTGTCTTCTTCCGTCCATAGCGCGCGAACGGGTGTAGATTTAAGGGCTCCAGTGGCGGTACGTAATATTTTATTAGTGTCGGTCTGAACTTTGGTTAAGTTGGCTAGATATGTCCTGGAATACATTGCGAGGCTGTAATTGGTAATTCCTTTGCTAAGGACTTCTGCGATCCTTATGGTGGCGTGGATCGGGGCTCCTTTCTTACCGGCGCATATTGCCCTGACTAGATTGTTTATTTTATCTTATTTGCTCGCGATGTACCTGCAGCGTGCCGTCCATTTAAGGGAGCTAGTAAGGGTAAGTCCCAAAATTTTTAGTTCCCTGGTTACAGGAAATTGGTGGTCGGCTATGTCTAGTGTAGTCGGCAGGCGGGCGCGTCCTCGGGAGAAAATGATGACTTCACATTTTTGGGTTGCAACGATGGCACCGGTTTGGTGGGCCCAGATGGTGATGGCAGTATAGGCTTTCCGAAGGTTGTCTTTGGCTAGTTCCCCGTCCGTAGATAACAGTATGTTGTCTGCGTAAATGTAAGATGTCAGTCCGTCAATTTGGTCCAGTTTTTGGGCTAGGGAAATAATAAAGATGTTAAAGAGGGTGGGGGATAGGGGGGCCTTGGGTAAAATATTTTTATTAGGTCGACGTTGTGAAACACACCCATTAATCTTGACCTGAATGGTACGGGCAGATAAAAACTTTTTGATCAGTTTAGTCGAACGGTTATCAAAATTCCATTTCGCAATTTGGTCAACGATGAGATCAAAGCGAACCCTATCATAGGCCTTCTCCACGTCTGCCGACATGAGGAAGTTGGCTTGGTTGCCGTTAAGACTACGCATGATGGTAACTTCGAGTTCTAATAGTAGTAAGGTCGTCCCCCGGTACCTCCGGAAGCCGTGGATGTTTGGCCGGAGTTTCGATTCAACTTTGTTCGCTAGCCTTCTAGCCAGAATTTTTTCTAAGAGGCGTGACATGCAGGGAATTAATGAAATGGGCCGAAGGTCGCGTGGGGATAGGGGGCCGTTGGTGGCCGAATTCCGTTTGCGGATGAGGAATTGGATCGCATTTTTCCACGTGTGTGGAAAAATGCCCTCCTCCAAAATGGTGCTATAGAGAGTGATTAGCCTTTCCTTAAAGGAAAGGGGGGTCTCTTTGACCATTGTGTATGTTATAAGGTCATGACCAGGCGCAGATCCCTTGCACTTGCTAAGCATGGAATTTGATTTTTACTTTGTAATTTATGTATATAGTTCCTACTATTTAGTTAGAGTTTACGCTACCTATTCTATTACAATATATGAGGCTTATATTATTTCTTATTTTTAATTTATTATATATAGTTCCTAATATTTAATCTCCTGAGGAGGGTGAATAGAGCGTCCGGGTCAGCCGGGTTGAGTATTTCACTCAGAGGGAGGAAGGAACCTCCCAGGGCTCGTCGAGAAAGAGGACATTCCGTAAGTATGTGTGTCATTGTAAGACGGCATTGGCATGATGCGCATCCCGGTTGGGGACCTCGGGCGAATAAATGTAAATGTGTGAGAGCGGTGTGTCCAGTTCTGGCTCTGAATATAGTTACCCCCTCTGCCCTATTAATGTTCGGGTTGTACCTAGGCTGATCAATTGTCCTCCAGTGTGAAGCGAGGAATGTTGTTTCTTGTCTCCATGCATTGGCTATTTTACTTTTTAATTTTTCCAGGGCATTGCGTCTTATATAGGAGGCGGCTGGTATTTCCCATGTCTTCCCTCCTCTAGTCATCTGTTGTTTAGCCGCGCGGTCAGCTAGTTCATTCCCTGTGATTGCAGAGTGACCAGGCACCCATGATAGTTTAATCTTTCCTGTAGCTGATAGTATGTGGTCTTGGCATTGTTTCACTAGTGGTTGCTAAGCATGGAACTTAGCTCGAGAAGAGATATGGGACTGATCAATGGCTGACATTCTGATGGTGTGGGGGGGTTGGAGGTGTGGGCCCATTCGTTCCTTGTGGTGATGAGTTCGTTACGGAAGGAGTTGTCTTCCGAATAAGCCGATCATTCTTTTGCCAATTCTTCTGCTATTGCGTGAGGGTCCCCAAAAGTATTCCCATTGGATTTGATGGCCGCAGTACCATTGCCTTGATTATTCCCGGAAATTCTTTTGACTTTTTGCCACGCAAAAACTAGTGGGTATTTATAGTTACAAATGCTGTGTACCGGGTGATTTACGGAAAAAATATACAGCTTATCTTAGCCGCCTGATTCTAAGCCGATAAGTACTCGACAACTACCAAAACGATACTGACTGAGAAGTAATTGACAAATCCTCACCAGTGGCTCGTTTATTTTATTTATTTATTTTTTTTCAGGGACAGAGGCTAGCTGCCCTGAAGTACAATATCGCACTCGGTAGCATCGACCATATGGCGCTTACATTAGAAATACATTAGAATGCTTATAGAACTAAGACAAGTGCATGAAAAAACCTAAGATCATATTGGTGATATTAGCTTATAAGAATACAATTTGAAGATATTACTAACTAGGATCTTACCATTAACATAATGAAGAATTGGAAAATATTACTTAAATAAGGATTTGACAATTTATCTAATGCAAATATTAAGGTTGAGTACTACCGTTGGTTATAATTCAGTGAGACGGACATGTTGTAATTCACTAACTTAAAGGAATTCAATTGACAGATATAACTAACCTAGGATCTTACAATTGTGGGGGAGGGAAATAAACTGGGAGAAACGTGGGAAACTCTAAAGAATTAAAACACATCCGCACTGTATGACTCGCCTTTAATAAGTGATCCTAACATGGCGTCATCGCCCAGATCGATACTGACATCCTTATACATACAGCGTTGCCACATATTTAGTTTTATGGAGACTAAGGCCACGGCCTCACTCTCTCGCCTACAGTTCGGCCATCCTGACCTTATAATCGACCCGATTATAATCCTAACAAACAACTTTTACTTATGCTATTACATTTAAATGTTCCGAATTCAATCTCTCTCTTCTTCTTATTATACTTTTTTTTCTTTCATATAGTGATATAGAAAAGTTCACTTACATTTACTCATACAATATTAATATTAATTAATTTTTTCCAACTTATTGATCCAAAACTTACAAACTGAAACTGGTTCTGTTTTTTTTTTTATAATTCTTCCTGTATTATTTAACGAATGTTGTCACTTCCAACACATGCGATATCGGAGCAACCTGAAGGAATTGTTCCTTGCAAATCCCGTTCCGAATCAGAAGGCACCGAACCGTCGACAACGGGTGAATCATCAATCGCACCAAAATGAAACGGTTTCATATTTTCCGGAGAGCAAATACCCTGGTATGGCAGTCTAGTCACCTGCATGCCCTCCAAATCCCTAATTATATACCTATCATTTGGTAAAACCTTTACTACTTGATACGTTTATTTATTTTATTTTTATTTATATTTTGCAGGGACAGGGCTAGCTGCCCTGGCGCTTACATTAGATTGCTTATACAACTAAGACAAGAAGATGAATAAACCTAAGATCATTTGTGATATTGACTTAACAGAATTCATTTGAAGAAAATACTAGATAGATCTTAAAATTAAAGTAGTGGAGGGTTGGAAGATAAAAAAACAAAAAATTTCTTAACTAAGTATTTGACAAATTATATAATGCAAAGATTAGGTTGGGCATTACCGTTAGTTATAATTCAAGGATTCGGATATAATGTAAATCATTAACTTAAAAAAATTCAAATGATAGATATAAATAAAGTAGAATCTTACAATTACTACAACGAATAATTAGAGTGTATTACTTAAGTATGTATTTATGATTTATATAATAAGACTAAGAAAGCTTAAAGACACGGTTGGTTACAATACCGTGAGATTATTACAGTATCAAATTATTATTATTTATTGCTTATTTGTTTACCGAAATAATGTACACTTAGACTGCCACAAACTTAGATTCGCCTCAATTCATGAATACAAAGCATGTGCCTGATCAAAGCCATGGAAGGTCAAATTTGTCTGTATATTCCTAAGTCTTTTATTAGTCTGATAAGGAGAGTTGGGTCTGAAGGATTTAGTAAGGTAGGAAGGGGGGGGATCTGTCCGCCGAAATACTCCTTTGTCCTAACGCACTCCGCTAGGATGTGCCTTATAGTCAAGGCACTCTGACACCGGTTACAACCCGGCTGGGGGCTTCTTGCAAAAAGGTGGTTGTGAGTGAGCCTGGTGTGACCCACTCTAATCCTGACAACTTTCACCCCATCCTCGCGAGTGATGTCAGTGGCATAGCAAGGTGAGCTTGTAGTTGGCCAATGTCGCTTAAGAAAAGTTGATTCCCTCCGCTCTCGAACCAGACTCAGGCAAGGGCACTATCCTACTTCTCTTCCATAGGGTGGGCATAGACCCAGAAGATAGTGAGAAATTAAACAGCGCACAAAGTGGGCGGGCTAGGGCATACCTACATTCCCTAAGGAAGAGGTTCGGGATACCGTCCATGCCAGGGCCTGTGTTAATATTTACGCGTTCGAGAGCCGAAAAAACGTCCTCTACGGCGATACTCAATGATGACAAATCAACCGTTTCCCGAATATCGAAGCTCCGGGTGGAGTTAGCGCTAACATTATGTCGAAAAACCGATTTAAATTGAGTTGCGAACATCTCCGCTATTTCGCTGTCTGTCGACGCCTTCGAAGATCCGTCGTATAGGTGGTCAGGTAAAGAACCCTCATTACGTAACCCTGTGACGTAACTCCAAAAAAGCTTCACATTTTGAGGAATTGAAGCCTCAAGATTAGCAAAATAAGTCGCGTATGCAAGTTCGGTAAGTGACTTACAGCGAGCACGAAGAGCCGAAAAAGCCTCATATGCCACCTGCGATCTCGCACGCTTGTATTCCCGATGTGCTAGTTTCTTTTCAATAATCAATCTTCTGAGTTCAGGAGTAAACCAACATGGGAACGACCGGTTACCCGTGGGACGGCATGGAACAAAAGCAACAATGAGATGATATAAAATCTCGTAAAATGCAAGAGCTGCGGAATTAATATTATCAACCTGAAAAATGGAATCCCAATCCACAGAATTTAAATGCAAAATAATTTGGTTATAGTTAGCATGTTTAAAATTAAATGTAGAAACTTTGGAATTATTATGAGCAGAATTAGCACTAATAGGTACATTGCATACTAAAGCAGGGTGGAAAACATCTAATTTAGTAAGAGGCTCAATTGCTAGTTCTGTAGTAACATTACGTAGAGAACAAAAAACTAAGTCAAGAGAATTATTACATACATTAGTGTGAAAATTTACTTGGTAAAGATTAAGATAGCTTATGTATGTAGTTCGCCAGAGTGTCCGCAGCTGGTCCTCCACCAAGGCAAGAAGCCCCATGTTCATCGTTCGTCCAAGCAGCTTTGGGGAGGTTGAAAACGCCCGCAAGGAAAAGTTCAGCTTGAGGAAATCGGGTCCGGATGTCTACGAGCGAGCCACCGAGTTGCTCGAAAGAGTCAGGAGAACTCGCAGGAGGAATATAAACCGCCCCAATCATCAATGATGCACTATGAAGTTTGAGAAGAGCATAGCAATGTTCTATTGATGGAGCTAGTGGTTGGATTGGGGTGGCAACAAAGTGTTTCCTGACCGCGATTAGAGTGCCGCCACCACGCTGATAGGTGCTCGTTTCAGGAGAGCGGTCACACCTGAAAACATTGAAATCCAGGAAACCCAATTCCGAAGTCAACACATCAGTGCTGAGCCATGTTTCAACGAAGATGATAACGTCAAAGCTGTCCGAGAGTGCTGCAATGGATCGTCTGAGTGCTGGAAGTTTAGTTCTCAGCCCGCGGACATTCTGGACATAAATAGATAATGATGGCGGGTCAGCTAGATTGGTGGCTCCGGTGCCACCTGCGGAGTGTCGTTTTTTGAAGATGCAACGAACGTAGGAATACCATCGATGTATTTAATTGTTAAATTACGTTCCCCACGGTCCGTTCTTGATGCAAGCTCTACAAGGGCATCTCTTAGTTGCTGCTTTTGTTGTCCAGTTTGGTCAGAGCTCAGTGATAATTTGTGGGCTGAAAGTAGATTTTTGTTTTTCAAAATGTAGATGGCATCTCGGGCGGAACCAAATATAATTTTTAATGGACGGGGTCCAGTACGGGATCCAGAAAGATTTGTCGGTTTTTTGCTTTTTTGAAAATTCCGCAAAAAGTTTATTATATACGATTGTCGTAAAATGTTGATATTCTTATGTACATTATGTATGTACCTTGATGGCAATTTTGTTTTAAGTAAAAAAAAAGTCTTCTAAAGTGACGTGTCAAAACAAAATTTGTCCATGCAAACTTGATGCGTAGCTCAACTCACATATTTATTTTTACCTTTGTTAATTGCAGTTTAAAATCTAGTCGTGTATCGGCCAGTCGCTGCCGGGCCGTTCTCGCATTCGGTCATTTTAAATTTATTACCTACTGAAGTTATGAAATTAAAAAACATAAGGATCCAATATTTATTGAACTCTTACAAATACACACAAATCGTTAGTAATTGGTTTTGAATATGTATATAATTATTTCTTATGCAATATTTTTGCTTTTTTGAAAATTCCGCAAAAAGTTTATTATATACGATTGTCGTAAAATGTTGATATTCTTATGTACATTATGTATGTACCTTGATGGCAATTTTGTTTTAAGTAAAAAAAAAGTCTTCTAAAGTGACGTGTCAAAACAAAATTTGTCAATGCAAACTTGATGCGTAGCTCAACTCACATATTTATTTTTACCTTTGTTAATTGCAGTTTAAAATCTAGTCGTGTATCGGCCAGTCGCTGCCGGGCCGTTCTCGCATTCGGTCATTTTAAATTTATTACCTACTGAAATTATGAAATTAAAAAACATAAGGATCCAATATTTATTGAACTCTTACAAATTCACACAAATCGTTAGTAATTGGTTTTGAATATGTATATAATTATTTCTTATGCAATATTTTTGCTTTTTTGAAAATTCCGCAAAAAGTTTATTATATACGATTGTCGTAAAATGTTGATATTCTTATGTACATTATGTATGTACCTTGATGGCAATTTTGTTTTAAGTAAAAAAAAAGTCTTCTAAAGTGACGTGTCAAAACAAAATATGTCAATGCAAACTTGATGCGTAGCTCAACTCACATATTTATTTTTACCTTTGTTAATTGCAGTTTAAAATCTAGTCGTGTATCGGCCAGTCGCTGCCGGGCCGTTCTCGCATTCGGTCATTTTAAATTTATTACCTACTGAAGTTATGAAATTAAAAAACATAAGGATCCAATATTTATTGAACTCTTACAAATACACACAAATCGTTAGTAATTGGTTTTGAATATGTATATAATTATTTCTTATGCAATATTTTTGCTTTTTTGAAAATTCCGCAAAAAGTTTATTATATACGATTGTCGTAAAATGTTGATATTCTTATGTACATTATGTATGTACCTTGATGGCAATTTTGTTTTAAGTAAAAAAAAAGTCTTCTAAAGTGACGTGTCAAAACAAAATTTGTCAATGCAAACTTGATGCGTAGCTCAACTCACATATTTATTTTTACCTTTGTTAATTGCAGTTTAAAATCTAGTCGTGTATCGGCCAGTCGCTGCCGGGCCGTTCTCGCATTCGGTCATTTTAAATTTATTACCTACTGAAGTTATGAAATTAAAAAACATAAGGATCCAATATTTATTGAACTCTTACAAATTCACACAAATCGTTAGTAATTGGTTTTGAATATGTATATAATTATTTCTTATGCAATATTTTTGCTTTTTTGAAAATTCCGCAAAAATTTTATCATATACGATTGTCGTAAAATGTTGATATTCTTATGTACATTATGTATGTACCTTGATGGCAATTTTGTTTTAAGTAAAAAAAAAGTCTTCTAAAGTGACGTGTCAAAACAAAATTTGTCAATGCAAACTTGATGCGTAGCTCAACTCACATATTTATTTTTACCTTTGTTAATTGCAGTTTAAAATCTAGTCGTGTATCGGCCAGTCGCTGCCGGGCCCTTCTCGCATTCGGTCATTTTAAATTTATTACCTACTGAAATTATGAAATTAAAAAACATAAGGATCGAATATTTATTGAACTCTTACAAATTCACACAAATCGTTAGTAATTGGTTTTGAATATGTATATAATTATTTCTTATGCAATATTTTTGCTTTTTTGAAAATTCCGCAAAAAGTTTATTATATACGATTGTCGTAAAATGTTGATATTCTTATGTACATTATGTATGTACCTTGATGGCAATTTTGTTTTAAGTAAAAAAAAAGTCTTCTAAAGTGACGTGTCAAAACAAAATTTGTCAATGCAAACTTGATGCGTAGCTCAACTCACATATTTATTTTTACCTTTGTTAATTGCAGTTTAAAATCTAGTCGTGTATCGGCCAGTCGCTGCCGGGCCGTTCTCGCATTCGGTCATTTTAAATTTATTACCTACTGAAATTATGAAATTAAAAAACATAAGGATCGAATATTTATTGAACTCTTACAAATTCACACAAATCGTTAGTAATTGGTTTTGAATATGTATATAATTATTTCTTATGCAATATTTTTGCTTTTTTGAAAATTCCGCAAAAAGTTTATTATATACGATTGTCGTAAAATGTTGATATTCTTATGTACATTATGTATGTACCTTGATGGCAATTTTGTTTTAAGTAAAAAAAAAGTCTTCTAAAGTGACGTGTCAAAACAAAATTTGTCAATGCAAACTTGATGCGTAGCTCAACTCACATATTTATTTTTACCTTTGTTAATTGCAGTTTAAAATCTAGTCGTGTATCGGCCAGTCGCTGCCGGGCCCTTCTCGCATTCGGTCATTTTAAATTTATTACCTACTGAAATTATGAAATTAAAAAACATAAGGATCGAATATTTATTGAACTCTTACAAATTCACACAAATCGTTAGTAATTGGTTTTGAATATGTATATAATTATTTCTTATGCAATATTTTTGCTTTTTTGAAAATTCCGCAAAAAGTTTATTATATACGATTGTCGTAAAATGTTGATATTCTTATGTACATTATGTATGTACCTTGATGGCAATTTTGTTTTAAGTAAAAAAAAAGTCTTCTAAAGTGACGTGTCAAAACAAAATTTGTCAATGCAAACTTGATGCGTAGCTCAACTCACATATTTATTTTTACCTTTGTTAATTGCAGTTTAAAATCTAGTCGTGTATCGGCCAGTCGCTGCCGGGCCCTTCTCGCATTCGGTCATTTTAAATTTATTACCTACTGAAATTATGAAATTAAAAAACATAAGGATCCAATATTTATTGAACTCTTACAAATTCACACAAATCGTTAGTAATTGGTTTTGAATATGTATATAATTATTTCTTATGCAATATTTTTGCTTTTTTGAAAATTCCGCAAAAAGTTTATTATATACGATTGTCGTAAAATGTTGATATTCTTATGTACATTATGTATGTACCTTGATGGCAATTTTGTTTTAAGTAAAAAAAAAGTCTTCTAAAGTGACGTGTCAAAACAAAATTTGTCAATGCAAACTTGATGCGTAGCTCAACTCACATATTTATTTTTACCTTTGTTAATTGCAGTTTAAAATCTAGTCGTGTATCGGCCAGTCGCTGCCGGGCCGTTCTCGCATTCGGTCATTTTAAATTTATTACCTACTGAAGTTATGAAATTAAAAAACATAAGGATCCAATATTTATTGAACTCTTACAAATTCACACAAATCGTTAGTAATTGGTTTTGAATATGTATATAATTATTTCTTATGCAATATTTTTGCTTTTTTGAAAATTCCGCAAAAAGTTTATTATATACGATTGTCGTAAAATGTTGATATTCTTATATACATTATGTATGTACCTTGGGCAATTTTGTTTTAAGTAAAAAAAAAGTCTTCTAAAGTGACGTGTCAAAACTAAATTTGTCAATGCAAACTTGATGCGTAGCTCAACTCACATATTTATTTTTACCTTTGTTAATTGCAGTTTAAAATCTAGTCGTGTATCGGCCAGTCGCTGCCGGGCCGTTCTCGCATTCGGTAATTTTAAATTTATTACCTACTGAAATTATGAAATTAAAAAACATAAGGATCGAATATTTATTGAACTCTTACAAATTCACACAAATCGTTAGTAATTGGTTTTGAATATGTATATAATTATTTCTTATGCAATATTTTTGCTTTTTTGAAAATTCCGCAAAAAGTTTATTATATACGATTGTCGTAAAATGTTGATATTCTTATGTACATTATGTATGTACCTTGATGGCAATTTTGTTTTAAGTAAAAAAAAAGTCTTCTAAAGTGACGTGTCAAAACAAAATTTGTCAATGCAAACTTGATGCGTAGCTCAACTCACATATTTATTTTTACCTTTGTTAATTGCAGTTTAAAATCTAGTCGTGTATCGGCCAGTCGCTGCCGGGCCGTTCTCGCATTCGGTCATTTTAAATTTATTACCTACTGAAATTATGAAATTAAAAAACATAAGGATCGAATATTTATTGAACTCTTACAAATTCACACAAATCGTTAGTAATTGGTTTTGAATATGTATATAATTATTTCTTATGCAATATTTTTGCTTTTTTGAAAATTCCGCAAAAAGTTTATTATATACGATTGTCGTAAAATGTTGATATTCTTATGTACATTATGTATGTACCTTGATGGCAATTTTGTTTTAAGTACAAAAAAAGCCTTCTAAAGTGACGTGTCAAAACAAAATTTCTCAATGCAAACTTGATGCGTAGCTCAACTCACATATTTATTTTTACCTTTGTTAATTGCAGTTTAAAATCTAGTCGTGTATCGGCCAGTCGCTGCCGGGCCGTTCTCGCATTCGGTTATTTTAAATTTATTACCTACTGAAATTATGAAATTAAAAAACATAAGGATCCAATATTTATTGAACTCTTACAAATTCACACAAATCGTTAGTAATTGGTTTTGAATATGTATATAATTATTTCTTATGCAATATTTTTGCTTTTTTGAAAATTCCGCAAAAAGTTTATTATATACGATTGTCGTAAAATGTTGATATTCTTATGTACATTATGTATGTACCTTGATGGCAATTTTGTTTTAAGTACAAAAAAAGCCTTCTAAAGTGACGTGTCAAAACAAAATTTCTCAATGCAAACTTGATGCGTAGCTCAACTCACATATTTATTTTTACCTTTGTTAATTGCAGTTTAAAATCTAGTCGTGTATCGGCCAGTCGCTTTCGGGCCGTTCTCGCATTCGGTCATTTTAAATTTATTACCTACTGAAGTTATGAAATTAAAAAACATAAGGATCCAATATTTATTGAACTCTTACAAATTCACACAAATCGTTAGTAATTGGTTTTGAATATGTATATAATTATTTCTTATGCAATATTTTTGCTTTTTTGAAAACTCCGCAAAAAGTTTATTATATACGATTGTCGTAAAATGTTGATATTCTTATGTACATTATGTATGTACCTTGATGGCAATTTTGTTTTAAGTAAAAAAAAAGTCTTCTAAAGTGACGTGTCAAAACAAAATTTGTCAATGCAAACTTGATGCGTAGCTCAACTCACATATTTATTTTTACCTTTGTTAATTGCAGTTTAAAATCTAGTCGTGTATCGGCCAGTCGCTGCCGGGCCGTTCTCGCATTCGGTCATTTTAAATTTATTACCTACTGAAATTATGAAATTAAAAAACATAAGGATCCAATATTTATTGAACTCTTACAAATCCACACAAATCGTTAGTAATTGGTTTTGAATATGTATATAATTATTTCTTATGCAATATTTTTGCTTTTTTGAAAATTCCGCAAAAAGTTTATCATATACGATTGTCGTAAAATGTTGATATTCTTATGTACATTATGTATGTACCTTGATGGCAATTTTGTTTTAAGTAAAAAAAAAGTCTTCTAAAGTGACGTGTCAAAACAAAATTTGTCAATGCAAACTTGATGCGTAGCTCAACTCACATATTTATTTTTACCTTTGTTAATTGCAGTTTAAAATCTAGTCGTATATCGGCCAGTCGCTGCCGGGCCGTTCTCGCATTCGGTCATTTTAAATTTATTACCTACTGAAGTTATGAAATTAAAAAACATAAGGATCCAATATTTATTGAACTCTTACAAATTCACACAAATCGTTAGTAATTGGTTTTGAATATGTATATAATTATTTCTTATGCAATATTTTTGCTTTTTTGAAAATTCCGCAAAAAGTTTATTATATACGATTGTCGTAAAATGTTGATATTGTTATGTACATTATGTATGTACCTTGATGGCAATTTTGTTTTAAGTAAAAAAAAAGTCTTCTAAAGTGACGTGTCAAAACAAAATTTGTCAATGCAAACTTGATGCGTAGCTCAACTCACATATTTATTTTTACCTTTGTTAATTGCAGTTTAAAATCTAGTCGTGTATCGGCCAGTCGCTGCCGGGCCGTTCTCGCATTCGATCATTTTAAATTTATTACCTACTGAAATTATGAAATTAAAAAACATAAGGATCGAATATTTATTGAACTCTTACAAATTCACACAAATCGTTAGTAATTGGTTTTGAATATGTATATAATTATTTCTTATGCAATATTTTTGCTTTTTTGAAAATTCCGCAAAAAGTTTATTATATACGATTGTCGTAAAATGTTGATATTCTTATGTACATTATGTATGTACCTTGATGGCAATTTTGTTTTAAGTAAAAAAAAAGTCTTCTAAAGTGACGTGTTAAAACAAAATTTCTCAATGCAAACTTGATGCGTAGCTCAACTCACATATTTATTTTTACCTTTGTTAATTGCAGTTTAAAATCTAGTCGTGTATCGGCCAGTCGCTGCCGGGCCGTTCTCGTATTCGGTCATTTTAAATTTATTACCTACTGAAATTATGAAATTAAAAAACATAAGGATCCAATATTTATTGAACTCTTACAAATCCACACAAATCGTTAGTAATTGGTTTTGAATATGTATATAATTATTTCTTATGCAATATTTTTGCTTTTTTGAAAATTCCGCAAAAAGTTTATTATATACGATTGTCGTAAAATGTTGATATTCTTATGTACATTATGTATGTACCTTGATGGCAATTTTGTTTTAAGTAAAAAAAAAGTCTTCTAAAGTGACGTGTCAAAACAAAATATGTCAATGCAAACTTGATGCGTAGCTCAACTCACATATTTATTTTTACCTTTGTTAATTGCAGTTTAAAATCTAGTCGTGTATCGGCCAGTCGCTGCCGGGCCGTTCTCGCATTCGGTCATTTTAAATTTATTACCTACTGAAGTTATGAAATTAAAAAACATAAGGATCCAATATTTATTGAACTCTTACAAATTCACACAAATCGTTAGTAATTGGTTTTGAATATGTATATAATTATTTCTTATGCAATATTTTTGCTTTTTTGAAAATTCCGCAAAAAGTTTATTATATACGATTGTCGTAAAATGTTGATATTCTTATGTACATTATGTATGTACCTTGATGGCAATTTTGTTTTAAGTAAAAAAAAGTCTTCTAAAGTGACGTGTCAAAACAAAATTTGTCAATGCAAACTTGATGCGTAGCTCAACTCACATATTTATTTTTACCTTTGTTAATTGCAGTTTAAAATCTAGTCGTGTATCGGCCAGTCGCTGCCGGGCCGTTCTCGCATTCGGTCATTTTAAATTTATTACCTACTGAAATTATGAAATTAAAAAACATAAGGATCCAATATTTATTGAACTCTTACAAATTCACACAAATCGTTAGTAATTGGTTTTGAATATGTATATAATTATTTCTTATGCAATATTTTTGCTTTTTTGAAAATTCCGCAAAAAGTTTATTATATACGATTGTCGTAAAATGTTGATATTCTTATGTACATTATGTATGTACCTTGATGGCAATTTTGTTTTAAGTAAAAAAAAAGTCTTCTAAAGTGACGTGTCAAAACAAAATTTGTCAATGCAAACTTGATGCGTAGCTCAACTCACATATTTATTTTTACCTTTGTTAATTGCAGTTTAAAATCTAGTCGTGTATCGGCCAGTCGCTGCCGGGCCGTTCTCGCATTCGGTCATTTTAAATTTATTACCTACTGAAGTTATGAAATTAAAAAACATAAGGATCCAATATTTATTGAACTCTTACAAATTCACACAAATCGTTAGTAATTGGTTTTGAATATGTATATAATTATTTCTTATGTAATATTTTTGCTTTTTTGAAAATTCCGCAAAAAGTTTATTATATACGATTGTCGTAAAATGTTGATATTCTTATGTACATTATGTATGTACCTTGATGGCAATTTTGTTTTAAGTAAAAAAAAAGTCTTCTAAAGTGACGTGTCAAAACAAAATTTGTCAATGCAAACTTGATGCGTAGCTCAACTCACATATTTATTTTTACCTTTGTTAATTGCAGTTTAAAATCTAGTCGTGTATCGGCCAGCCGCTGCCGGGCCGTTCTCGCATTCGGTCATTTTAAATTTATTACCTACTGAAGTTATGAAATTAAAAAACATAAGGATCCAATATTTATTGAACTCTTACAAATTCACACAAATCGTTAGTAATTGGTTTTGAATATGTATATAATTATTTCTTATGTAATATTTTTGCTTTTTTGAAAATTCCGCAAAAAGTTTATTATATACGATTGTCGTAAAATGTTGATATTCTTATGTACATTATGTATGTACCTTGATGGCAATTTTGTTTTAAGTAAAAAAAAAGTCTTCTAAAGTGACGTGTCAAAACAAAATTTGTCAATGCAAACTTGATGCGTAGCTCAACTCACATATTTATTTTTACCTTTGTTAATTGCAGTTTAAAATCTAGTCGTGTATCGGCCAGTCGCTGCCGGGCCGTTCTCGCATTCGGTCATTTTAAATTTATTACCTACTGAAGTTATGAAATTAAAAAACATAAGGATCCAATATTTATTGAACTCTTACAAATTCACACAAATCGTTAGTAATTGGTTTTGAATATGTATATAATTATTTCTTATGTAATATTTTTGCTTTTTTGAAAATTCCGCAAAAAGTTTATTATATACGATTGTCGTAAAATGTTGATATTCTTATGTACATTATGTATGTACCTTGATGGCAATTTTGTTTTAAGTAAAAAAAAAGTCTTCTAAAGTGACGTGTCAAAACAAAATTTGTCAATGCAAACTTGATGCGTAGCTCAACTCACATATTTATTTTTACCTTTGTTAATTGCAGTTTAAAATCTAGTCGTGTATCGGCCAGCCGCTGCCGGGCCGTTCTCGCATTCGGTCATTTTAAATTTATTACCTACTGAAGTTATGAAATTAAAAAACATAAGGATCCAATATTTATTGAACTCTTACAAATTCACACAAATCGTTAGTAATTGGTTTTGAATATGTATATAATTATTTCTTATGTAATATTTTTGCTTTTTTGAAAATTCCGCAAAAAGTTTATTATATACGATTGTCGTAAAATGTTGATATTCTTATGTACATTATGTATGTACCTTGATGGCAATTTTGTTTTAAGTAAAAAAAAAGTCTTCTAAAGTGACGTGTCAAAACAAAATTTGTCAATGCAAACTTGATGCGTAGCTCAACTCACATATTTATTTTTACCTTTGTTAATTGCAGTTTAAAATCTAGTCGTGTATCGGCCAGTCGCTGCCGGGCCGTTCTCGCATTCGGTCATTTTAAATTTATTACCTACTGAAATTATGAAATTAAAAAACATAAGGATCGAATATTTATTGAACTCTTACAAATTCACACAAATCGTTAGTAATTGGTTTTGAATATGTATATAATTATTTCTTATGCAATATTTTTGCTTTTTTGAAAATTCCGCAAAAAGTTTATTATATACGATTGTCGTAAAATGTTGATATTCTTATGTACATTATGTATGTACCTTGATGGCAATTTTGTTTTAAGTAAAAAAAAAGTCTTCTAAAGTGACGTGTCAAAACAAAATTTGTCAATGCAAACTTGATGCGTAGCTCAACTCACATATTTATTTTTACCTTTGTTAATTGCAGTTTAAAATCTAGTCGTGTATCGGCCAGTCGCTGCCGGGCCGTTCTCGCATTCGGTCATTTTAAATTTATTACCTACTGAAATTATGAAATTAAAAAACATAAGGATCGAATATTTATTGAACTCTTACAAATTCACACAAATCGTTAGTAATTGGTTTTGAATATGTATATAATTATTTCTTATGCAATATTTTTGCTTTTTTGAAAATTCCGCAAAAAGTTTATTATATACGATTGTCGTAAAATGTTGATATTCTTATGTACATTATGTATGTACCTTGATGGCAATTTTGTTTTAAGTACAAAAAAAGCCTTCTAAAGTGACGTGTCAAAACAAAATTTCTCAATGCAAACTTGATGCGTAGCTCAACTCACATATTTATTTTTACCTTTGTTAATTGCAGTTTAAAATCTAGTCGTGTATCGGCCAGTCGCTGCCGGGCCGTTCTCGCATTCGATCATTTTAAATTTATTACCTACTGAAATTATGAAATTAAAAAACATAAGGATCGAATATTTATTGAACTCTTACAAATTCACACAAATCGTTAGTAATTGGTTTTGAATATGTATATAATTATTTCTTATGCAATATTTTTGCTTTTTTGAAAATTCCGCAAAAAGTTTATTATATACGATTGTCGTAAAATGTTGATATTCTTATGTACATTATGTATGTACCTTGATGGCAATTTTGTTTTAAGTAAAAAAAAAGTCTTCTAAAGTGACGTGTCAAAACAAAATATGTCAATGCAAACTTGATGCGTAGCTCAACTCACATATTTATTTTTACCTTTGTTAATTGCAGTTTAAAATCTAGTCGTGTATCGGCCAGTCGCTTTCGGGCCGTTCTCGCATTCGGTCATTTTAAATTTATTACCTACTGAAGTTATGAAATTAAAAAACATAAGGATCCAATATTTATTGAACTCTTACAAATTCACACAAATCGTTAGTAATTGGTTTTGAATATGTATATAATTATTTCTTATGCAATATTTTTGCTTTTTTGAAAACTCCGCAAAAAGTTTATTATATACGATTGTCGTAAAATGTTGATATTCTTATGTACATTATGTATGTACCTTGATGGCAATTTTGTTTTAAGTAAAAAAAAGTCTTCTAAAGTGACGTGTCAAAACAAAATTTGTCAATGCAAACTTGATGCGTAGCTCAACTCACATATTTATTTTTACCTTTGTTAATTGCAGTTTAAAATCTAGTCGTGTATCGGCCAGTCGCTGCCGGGCCGTTCTCGCATTCGGTCATTTTAAATTTATTACCTACTGAAGTTATGAAATTAAAAAACATAAGGATCCAATATTTATTGAACTCTTGCAAATTCACACAAATCGTTAGTAATTGGTTTTGAATATGTATATAATTATTTCTTATGCAATATTTTTGCTTTTTTGAAAATTCCGCAAAAAGTTTATTATATACGATTGTCGTAAAATGTTGATATTCTTATGTACATTATGTATGTACCTTGATGGCAATTTTGTTTTAAGTAAAAAGAAAGTCTTCTAAAGTGACGTGTCAAAACAAAATTTGTCAATGCAAACTTGATGCGTAGCTCAACTCACATATTTATTTTTACCTTTGTTAATTGCAGTTTAAAATCTAGTCGTGTATCGGCCAGTCGCTGCCGGGCCGTTCTCGCATTCGGTCATTTTAAATTTATTACCTACTGAAATTATGAAATTAAAAAACATAAGGATCCAATATTTATTGAACTCTTACAAATTCACACAAATCGTTAGTAATTGGTTTTGAATATGTATATAATTATTTCTTATGCAATATTTTTGCTTTTTTGAAAATTCCGCAAAAAGTTTATTATATACGATTGTCGTAAAATGTTGATATTCTTATGTACATTATGTATGTACCTTGATGGCAATTTTGTTTTAAGTAAAAAAAAAGTCTTCTAAAGTGACGTGTCAAAACAAAATTTGTCAATGCAAACTTGATGCGTAGCTCAACTCACATATTTATTTTTACCTTTGTTAATTGCAGTTTAAAATCTAGTCGTGTATCGGCCAGTCGCTGCCGGGCCGTTCTCGCATTCGGTCATTTTAAATTTATTACCTACTGAAGTTATGAAATTAAAAAACATAAGGATCCAATATTTATTGAACTCTTACAAATTCACACAAATCGTTAGTAATTGGTTTTGAATATGTATATAATTATTTCTTATGCAATATTTTTGCTTTTTTGAAAATTCCGCAAAAAGTTTATTATATACGATTGTCGTAAAATGTTGATATTCTTATATACATTATGTATGTACCTTGGGCAATTTTGTTTTAAGTAAAAAAAAAGTCTTCTAAAGTGACGTGTCAAAACAAAATTTGTCAATGCAAACTTGATGCGTAGCTCAACTCACATATTTATTTTTACCTTTGTTAATTGCAGTTTAAAATCTAGTCGTGTATCGGCCAGTCGCTGCCGGGCCGTTCTCGCATTCGGTAATTTTAAATTTATTACCTACTGAAATTATGAAATTAAAAAACATAAGGATCCAATATTTATTGAACTCTTGCAAATTCACACAAATCGTTAGTAATTGGTTTTGAATATGTATATAATTATTTCTTATGTAATATTTTTGCTTTTTTGAAAATTCCGCAAAAAGTTTATTATATACGATTGTCGTAAAATGTTGATATTCTTATGTACATTATGTATGAACCTTGATGGCAATTTTGTTTTAAGTAAAAAAAAAGTCTTCTAAAGTGACGTGTCAAAACAAAATTTGTCAATGCAAACTTGATGCGTAGCTCAACTCACATATTTATTTTTACCTTTGTTAATTGCAGTTTAAAATCTAGTCGTGTATCGGCCAGTCGCTGCCGGGCCGTTCTCGCATTCGGTCATTTTAAATTTATTACCTACTGAAATTATGAAATTAAAAAACATAAGGATCGAATATTTATTGAACTCTTACAAATTCACACAAATCGTTAGTAATTGGTTTTGAATATGTACCTATATAATTATTTCTTATGCAATATTTTTGCTTTTTTGAAAATTCCGCAAAAAGTTTATTATATACGATTGTCGTAAAATGTTGATATTCTTATGTACATTATGTATGTACCTTGATGGCAATTTTGTTTTAAGTAAAAAAAAAGTCTTCTAAAGTGACGTGTCAAAACAAAATTTGTCAATGCAAACTTGATGCGTAGCTCAACTCACATATTTATTTTTACCTTTGTTAATTGCAGTTTAAAATCTAGTCGTGTATCGGCCAGTCGCTGCCGGGCCGTTCTCGCATTCGGTCATTTTAAATTTATTACCTACTGAAATTATGAAATTAAAAAACATAAGGATCGAATATTTATTGAACTCTTACAAATTCACACAAATCGTTAGTAATTGGTTTTGAATATGTATATAATTATTTCTTATGCAATATTTTTGCTTTTTTGAAAATTCCGCAAAAAGTTTATTATATACGATTGTCGTAAAATGTTGATATTCTTATGTACATTATGTATGTACCTTGATGGCAATTTTGTTTTAAGTACAAAAAAAGCCTTCTAAAGTGACGTGTCAAAACAAAATTTCTCAATGCAAACTTGATGCGTAGCTCAACTCACATATTTATTTTTACCTTTGTTAATTGCAGTTTAAAATCTAGTCGTGTATCGGCCAGTCGCTGCCGGGCCGTTCTCGCATTCGGTCATTTTAAATTTATTACCTACTGAAATTATGAAATTAAAAAACATAAGGATCCAATATTTATTGAACTCTTACAAATTCACACAAATCGTTAGTAATTGGTTTTGAATATGTATATAATTATTTCTTATGCAATATTTTTGCTTTTTTGAAAATTCCGCAAAAAGTTTATTATATACGATTGTCGTAAAATGTTGATATTCTTATGTACATTATGTATGTACCTTGATGGCAATTTTGTTTTAAGTACAAAAAAAGCCTTCTAAAGTGACGTGTCAAAACAAAATTTCTCAATGCAAACTTGATGCGTAGCTCAACTCACATATTTATTTTTACCTTTGTTAATTGCAGTTTAAAATCTAGTCGTGTATCGGCCAGTCGCTTTCGGGCCGTTCTCGCATTCGGTCATTTTAAATTTATTACCTACTGAAGTTATGAAATTAAAAAACATAAGGATCCAATATTTATTGAACTCTTACAAATTCACACAAATCGTTAGTAATTGGTTTTGAATATGTATATAATTATTTCTTATGCAATATTTTTGCTTTTTTGAAAACTCCGCAAAAAGTTTATTATATACGATTGTCGTAAAATGTTGATATTCTTATGTACATTATGTATGTACCTTGATGGCAATTTTGTTTTAAGTAAAAAAAAAGTCTTCTAAAGTGACGTGTCAAAACAAAATTTGTCAATGCAAACTTGATGCGTAGCTCAACTCACATATTTATTTTTACCTTTGTTAATTGCAGTTTAAAATCTAGTCGTGTATCGGCCAGTCGCTGCCGGGCCGTTCTCGCATTCGGTCATTTTAAATTTATTACCTACTGAAATTATGAAATTAAAAAACATAAGGATCCAATATTTATTGAACTCTTACAAATCCACACAAATCGTTAGTAATTGGTTTTGAATATGTATATAATTATTTCTTATGCAATATTTTTGCTTTTTTGAAAATTCCGCAAAAAGTTTATCATATACGATTGTCGTAAAATGTTGATATTCTTATGTACATTATGTATGTACCTTGATGGCAATTTTGTTTTAAGTAAAAAAAAAGTCTTCTAAAGTGACGTGTCAAAACAAAATTTGTCAATGCAAACTTGATGCGTAGCTCAACTCACATATTTATTTTTACCTTTGTTAATTGCAGTTTAAAATCTAGTCGTATATCGGCCAGTCGCTGCCGGGCCGTTCTCGCATTCGGTCATTTTAAATTTATTACCTACTGAAGTTATGAAATTAAAAAACATAAGGATCCAATATTTATTGAACTCTTACAAATTCACACAAATCGTTAGTAATTGGTTTTGAATATGTATATAATTATTTCTTATGCAATATTTTTGCTTTTTTGAAAATTCCGCAAAAAGTTTATTATATACGATTGTCGTAAAATGTTGATATTGTTATGTACATTATGTATGTACCTTGATGGCAATTTTGTTTTAAGTAAAAAAAAAGTCTTCTAAAGTGACGTGTCAAAACAAAATTTGTCAATGCAAACTTGATGCGTAGCTCAACTCACATATTTATTTTTACCTTTGTTAATTGCAGTTTAAAATCTAGTCGTGTATCGGGCAGTCGCTGCCGGGCCGTTCTCGCATTCGATCATTTTAAATTTATTACCTACTGAAATTATGAAATTAAAAAACATAAGGATCGAATATTTATTGAACTCTTACAAATTCACACAAATCGTTAGTAATTGGTTTTGAATATGTATATAATTATTTCTTATGCAATATTTTTGCTTTTTTGAAAATTCCGCAAAAAGTTTATTATATACGATTGTCGTAAAATGTTGATATTCTTATGTACATTATGTATGTACCTTGATGGCAATTTTGTTTTAAGTAAAAAAAAAGTCTTCTAAAGTGACGTGTCAAAACAAAATTTGTCAATGCAAACTTGATGCGTAGCTCAACTCACATATTTATTTTTACCTTTGTTAATTGCAGTTTAAAATCTAGTCGTGTATCGGCCAGCCGCTGCCGGGCCGTTCTCGCATTCGGTCATTTTAAATTTATTACCTACTGAAATTATGAAATTAAAAAACATAAGGATCCAATATTTATTGAACTCTTACAAATTCACACAAATCGTTAGTAATTGGTTTTGAATATATATATAATTATTTCTTATGCAATATTTTTGCTTTTTTGAAAATTCCGCAAAAAGTTTATTATATACGATTGTCGTAAAATGTTGATATTCTTATGTACATTATGTATG
The DNA here is from genome assembly GCA_933228815.1 of Machimus atricapillus. NCBI lineage: Eukaryota > Metazoa > Arthropoda > Insecta > Diptera > Asilidae > Machimus > Machimus atricapillus. The sequence continues at coordinate 54,484,143 of OW121785.1, forward strand.
TACCTTGATGGCAATTTTGTTTTAAGTAAAAAAAAAGTCTTCTAAAGTGACGTGTCAAAACAAAAATTGTCAATGCAAACTTGATGCGTAGCTCAACTCACATATTTATTTTTACCTTTGTTAATTGCAGTTTAAAATCTAGTCGTGTATCGGCCAGTCGCTGCCGGGCCGTTCTCGCATTCGGTCATTTTAAATTTATTACCTACTGAAATTATGAAATTAAAAAACATAAGGATCGAATATTTATTGAACTCTTACAAATTCACACAAATCGTTAGTAATTGGTTTTGAATATGTATATAATTATTTCTTATGCAATATTTTTGCTTTTTTGAAAATTCCGCAAAAAGTTTATTATATACGATTGTCGTAAAATGTTGATATTCTTATGTACATTATGTATGTACCTTGATGGCAATTTTGTTTTAAGTAAAAAAAAAGTCTTCTAAAGTGACGTGTCAAAACAAAATTTGTCAATGCAAACTTGATGCGTAGCTCAACTCACATATTTATTTTTACCTTTGTTAATTGCAGTTTAAAATCTAGTCGTGTATCGGCCAGTCGCTGCCGGGCCCTTCTCGCATTCGGTCATTTTAAATTTATTACCTACTGAAATTATGAAATTAAAAAACATAAGGATCGAATATTTATTGAACTCTTACAAATTCACACAAATCGTTAGTAATTGGTTTTGAATATGTATATAATTATTTCTTATGCAATATTTTTGCTTTTTTGAAAATTCCGCAAAAAGTTTATTATATACGATTGTCGTAAAATGTTGATATTCTTATGTACATTATGTATGTACCTTGATGGCAATTTTGTTTTAAGTAAAAAAAAAGTCTTCTAAAGTGACGTGTCAAAACAAAATTTGTCAATGCAAACTTGATGCGTAGCTCAACTCACATATTTATTTTTACCTTTGTTAATTGCAGTTTAAAATCTAGTCGTGTATCGGCCAGTCGCTGCCGGGCCGTTCTCGCATTCGGTCATTTTAAATTTATTACCTACTGAAGTTATGAAATTAAAAAACATAAGGATCCAATATTTATTGAACTCTTACAAATTCACACAAATCGTTAGTAATTGGTTTTGAATATGTATATAATTATTTCTTATGCAATATTTTTGCTTTTTTGAAAATTCCGCAAAAAGTTTATCATATACGATTGTCGTAAAATGTTGATATTCTTATGTACATTATGTATGTACCTTGATGGCAATTTTGTTTTAAGTAAAAAAAAAGTCTTCTAAAGTGACGTGTCAAAACAAAATTTGTCAATGCAAACCTGATGCGTAGCTCAACTCACATATTTATTTTTACCTTTGTTAATTGCAGTTTAAAATCTAGTCGTGTATCGGCCAGTCGCTGCCGGGCCGTTCTCGCATTCGGTCTTTTTAAATTTATTACCTACTGAAGTTATGAAATTAAAAAACATAAGGATCCAATATTTATTGAACTCTTACAAATTCACACAAATCGTTAGTAATTGGTTTTGAATATGTATATAATTATTTCTTATGCAATATTTTTGCTTTTTTGAAAATTCCGCAAAAAGTTTATCATATACGATTGTCGTAAAATGTTGATATTCTTATGTACATTATGTATGTACCTTGATGGCAATTTTGTTTTAAGTAAAAAAAAAGTCTTCTAAAGTGACGTGTCAAAACAAAATTTGTCAATGCAAACCTGATGCGTAGCTCAACTCACATATTTATTTTTACCTTTGTTAATTGCAGTTTAAAATCTAGTCGTGTATCGGCCAGTCGCTGCCGGGCCGTTCTCGCATTCGGTCTTTTTAAATTTATTACCTACTGAAATTATGAAATTAAAAAACATAAGGATCCAATATTTATTGAACTCTTACAAATCCACACAAATCGTTAGTAATTGGTTTTGAATATGTATATAATTATTTCTTATGCAATATTTTTGCTTTTTTGAAAATTCCGCAAAAAGTTTATTATATACGATTGTCGTAAAATGTTGATATTCTTATGTACATTATGTATGTACCTTGATGGCAATTTTGTTTTAAGTAAAAAAAAAGTCTTCTAAAGTGACGTGTCAAAACAAAATTTGTCAATGCAAACTGGATGCGTAGCTCAACTCACATATTTATTTTTACCTTTGTTAATTGCAGTTTAAAATCTAGTCGTGTATCGGCCAGTCGCTGCCGGGCCGTTCTCGCATTCGGTCATTTTAAATTTATTACCTACTGAAGTTATGAAATTAAAAAACATAAGGATCCAATATTTATTGAACTCTTACAAATCCACACAAATCGTTAGTAATTGGTTTTGAATATGTATATAATTATTTCTTATGCAATATTTTTGCTTTTTTGAAAATTCCGCAAAAAGTTTATTATATACGATTGTCGTAAAATGTTGATATTCTTATGTACATTATGTATGTATGTACCTTGATGGCAATTTTGTTTTAAGTAAAAAAAAAGTCTTCTAAAGTGACGTGTCAAAACAAAATATGTCAATGCAAACTTGATGCGTAGCTCAACTCACATATTTCTTTTTACCTCTGTTAATTGCAGTTTAAAATCTAGTCGTGTATCGGCCAGTCGCTGCCGGGCCGTTCTCGCATTCGGTCATTTTAAATTTATTACCTACTGAAATTATGAAATTAAAAAACATAAGGATCCAATATTTATTGAACTCTTACAAATCCACACAAATCGTTAGTAATTGGTTTTGAATATGTATATAATTATTTCTTATGCAATATTTTTGCTTTTTTGAAAATTCCGCAAAAAGTTTATTATATACGATTGTCGTAAAATGTTGATATTCTTATGTACATTATGTATGTACCTTGATGGCAATTTTGTTTTAAGTAAAAAAAAAGTCTTCTAAAGTGACGTGTCAAAACAAAATTTGTCAATGCAAACTTGATGCGTAGCTCAACTCACATATTTATTTTTACCTTTGTTAATTGCAGTTTAAAATCTAGTCGTGTATCGGCCAGCCGCTGCCGGGCCGTTCTCGCATTCGGTCATTTTAAATTTATTACCTACTGAAATTATGAAATTAAAAAACATAAGGATCCAATATTTATTGAACTCTTACAAATTCACACAAATCGTTAGTAATTGGTTTTGAATATATATATAATTATTTCTTATGCAATATTTTTGCTTTTTTGAAAATTCCGCAAAAAGTTTATTATATACGATTGTCGTAAAATGTTGATATTCTTATGTACATTATGTATGTACCTTGATGGCAATTTTGTTTTAAGTAAGTCGGAGAGTCGATCGGTCGGTTAACACGGTTTTTGAGGAGCTCCAGTGTAATTAATTTATATCGTGTTTGAATTTGAATTTGTGACTTTTATTTTGTGGTCCTAATATGCGTGACTGATTTTTGATATATGCCGAGACAGTCGCTGGTTGATTTTTGTGGTAGCTTGCTCATTTTTCTCGCTATCTGGCGGAGCGGTGGGTGACCACTTTACCTGACAATAGTCGATTTGGCATCGTGGACTGTGATTTGGATGCCGTCATACAGTGGCTGTGAGATATATGCGCTTCCTGTTGTTTGTTGTGCGGACCGCTGAATTTTTATTTAAGTTATTTTTCTGCGGAATACTGTTCTTGTTTTTCAATTTATTAATTGTTCTTGTGCGCGATAATTCTCCCTATCTCTGTGTGTCGTCGCTCGTCGCTGGTATTCCGCTGTTTTACAACCGATCCAGCTAAGTACAGTACTTTTCATCATTAGTGCGCTTACCTTTTCTTTTCACTCCTAAATTTATGCAATCGGATACCTAGAACACTCGCGTCTGACATTAATTGGCCCTCTCAGTCGTAAAGAGTTACCGTACTTGCTTTATTGTTTTAACCTTATAATTTCTTATAAATCTTAATTCTTGGATTATTTGTGTTTCGCAATGGCTCTCTGTAAGGTTTGCAATCTGGTCACTTCAACTGAGGACATTACATGCGACATCTGTGAGGACGTTTTTCACCCCAGTTGTGCAAAGCGCCCCACTCGTCATTCGGACTCTGCTAGGAGTTCCACCTGCAACGATTGTCTTGATGCAAAACCTCACCATATATTACGTATATTTAAAGCCTTGACGACCATGATCTCTCAAAATCACTCACACACTCTGGAGATGATCTCTCAAAATCATTCACTTACACTCGAGAAGATACATCAACTTTCTTTTAATGTCCCAAGCATTCAGACCTTATCTGACGATATCGCTTCTACGAATGATAGGATTGATAAATTAAATGGCCTAGTGAATGCTACCAATACTAACACTGCCACATTGTTGGAGAAGTCGCATCAACTTGCCAACAAAGTTTCCCTGATGTCTTCTACGCTGGAGGATCTTTGTGCATCAGTGTCAACGTTGGACTTGGCTTCGTCTCCCTCAAACATAAGTTTAGCACCTATCTTGCCATCGATGGATGACCTGCGTCTCAATTTAAAGCAGGTCAAGACCGATATTTCCTCTCTTTCATCTACTGTTAACAGAAACACAGATATTATGAGCCATATCGCCTCGGATGTGACGGAGTTGATGAAAGAGTCGAGTGATACCCCCATGCTGTCTACACCTGATGCTCCCTCTTCTGCCGATTCTTGTCAACCTGTGACTGAAACAGTCGACCTTACTGCAAAAGTCCCGAAAAAACGTAAGCGAGGCCGCCACGTCCGTCACGCCAACCTGGCTCCGAAGATCATGGGGGCTCCTAAGGAAGGTGTGCAAGTGCCCGAACGAGAAAAAAGATCTGAGGTCTCGCAGCTCGCGGGAGCACCTGAGGAGACTATGCAAATGCCCGATCGAGAACAAAGCTCTGTGGCGAATACACACGACGTTCAACAGCACATCCTGGAACAGAAGGAACAGCAACAATTGCAGGATCGGAATGTTTCTCGCGAAGTGAGAGATGCCGAGTCCATAACTATGGGCTTGAGACCAGCTATACTCCCACGTTGCGTATTTATATCAAGACTTCACCCTGAAACCACCTCAGATGACGTTATACGCCACATCTCCTTGCGTTTGGGGGCGTCAAGGGATAGCATTTCTTGCGCACGTATTGACAAGCCTCGAAACGGCCTTAGTTCTTATTCAGCGTCATTCAAGATTATTGCTTCCCCGGAGTTGTTCAACGACATCACGTCTTCTTCCTTTTGGCCTAATGGTACTATTGCTCGAGAGTTCGTTCCAAGATATCGCTCAGGATCGAAGAGTTCTCCAAAAAACTTGTTACAGAAGTCAATATGTACTATGCAAATGTAACTGGACTGCGGTCGAAGATCTCCAGCCTATATATCAACTCAACAAACACCTGCCATGATGTAATTTGTTTGACCGAGACTTGGCTGTGTGGCTCGATTTCCGACGCTGAGCTGTTTACCCAAGAATTTATAGTATTCAGACGCGATCGTCATAATTCTCTTCAGGCTCCTGTGGGAGGTGGTGTTCTTTGTGCAGTTCGTCGTTGCATCCCTTGTACTTTGGTAGAGTTCGATAATCCCGAGGGGCTGGAGTTGTTGGGTGTTAAGCTGAGGCTGCCTGGCAAGGATCTTTTAATATTGACGGTGTACATACCTCCGGGTGCTGATAGCAACATCTTTGAGGCTTTATTTTTAACAATTGACGACCTTTCGACATCCTTACGCCAGTCTGACGAGCTATTAATCTTTGGTGATTTTAATATGCCATCCGTGACTTGGAGGACTTCTGAAGACAACGGGCTCTTACCGATTTCTGTATCTGCCCCGCTTCATTATTCTACGTTCGTTGACAACATTTCTTCATGCGGATTAACACAATGTTCCAGCGTAAGAAATGATCGCAATAGATTTTTGGACTTGGTATTTAGCACGGATCCTGATTCGACCTTAGTTAAACGTTCAATGATTCCGCTACTACCCGAGTCGAACCATCATCCGGCCCTTCACGCTATACTCTTCATCGACCCAGTGACTTCTTCCTCTTCAGTTCCTGAGAATTATAGTTTTAATTTTAGAAAAGCTGATTACCCTATGCTAAATAATCTTTTGATGAATTGCGATTGGAGTAATGTTTATCAGGAACGGGACATCGATGTTGCGGTGGATGTCTTCTATAAAAATTTATTTAAGTGTATCACTCTTTGTGTTCCCATGTCTCGTCGCAGTAATTCTGTCTTTGAACCGCCATGGGTAAATGGCTCTCTTAAGAATTTAAAAAATCGGAAAACTAAAGCTTGGAAGCAATTTTGTTCCTCAAGGAGTGATATAGATTTTTTAGCGTTTTCTGAGTTACGTAGTGAGTATTTGTTGTGCCTTGAGGTTGCATACAGCGACTACATTTCTAACATGAAGTCAATTCTATACGGCGAGCCAAGGTAGTTTTGGAGGTTTGTTAATTCTAAAAGAGGTACAGACGGATACCCATCCTTGTTGAAGTTTGGGGATTCAGAGAGCGGTGATCCAGCCACCATCTCAAATTTGTTTGCTGAATTTTTCAAGACGGCCTTCCTTGACTCATCCTGTGATATTAGTTCTAGCGATTTTACCTCCTTGACGAAATTTCCAGCAACTTCGCTGGAAATGAAAGACTTCATTATTGTTGACGAATCAGTTACAGAGCACATTCACGGTCTGGCTGATAATTTTTCATGTGGTCCAGATGGCATACCTGTTTCCCTCCTAAAAAAGTGTTCTAGTTCTATCTGTCGTGTGTTATGCTATTTATTTAATTTATCTATTTCCTCTGGCGTTTTTCCTATATCCTGGAAATCTTCTTTTGTTATTCCATTACATAAGAAGGGCAGTAAAAATGATATTTCAAATTATAGACCCGTTGCTAAACTAAGCTCGATCGCTAAGATATTTGAAGCTCTAATTTACAAGTCCTTCCGTTTTCATTGTAACCCATTCTTAGGATCCTTTCAACATGGATTTATGAAGGGTAAGTCTACTACTACGAATCTGCTCGAGTTTTCCCAAATTTGCACATCTGCGATAGAAGTGGGCAGACAGGTGGACTGTATATTTACCGACTTCAGTAAGGCATTCGATCGTATCAATCATGAAATCTTAATTTACAAATTAACCGCCCTTGGATTTCCGTTAATGTTCGTCAACTGGATCCGTTCTTATTTGTCTGGCCGAACTCAACATGTTTCTTTCCGAGGATCTTTTTCCAATTTAATTCACAATTCTTCTGGTGTACCTCAAGGGAGCCACCTCGGCCCACTTTTATTTATCATTTATATTAATGACATTGCCACGTGCATTAAAAACTCGGAAATTCTATGCTATGCTGACGATACCAAGATCTTTCGTGTTGTGTCTTCTGAACGTGACTGTGAAATGTTAAATTCTGACTTAGATGCCTTTTATAATTGGTGTTCTACTAATTGTCTCCCTCTTAATATTGACAAGTGTACGACCATGTCCTTTTCTCGTAAGAGAACTAGTATTTATTTTGACTACACGTTAAATGATTGTGTGTTGACTAAACTTGACAAGACAAAAGACTTGGGGGTGTGGCTGAACAATCGCTTTACTTTTGACGATCATATCAATGAGATAATTAATAAGTCTAACTCTTCCTTAGGCTTTGTTAAGAGATGGGGTAAGGAGTTCGAAGATCCTTACATTGTCCGTCTTTTGTACTGCACCTTCGTAAGGCCTATCTTGGAATATGCATGTTGTGTTTGGTCCCCTTTTTATCACGTCCATATTAATCGCCTAGAGACAGTTCAGCGTAGATTTGTTCGTTTTGCTCTTCGGGATCTCCCATGGAACAATCCTCTTCTGCTACCTCCGTACCTGGACAGGCTCAAACTGATTAAGCTCGAAACTTTAGAGCATCGTCGAAATGCCTCCAAAACTGTCTTTGCCTTGGATTGTATACAAGGGAGTATTGTCTCTTCTGCCTTACTGTCCTCATTCAATATATCAGTTCCTTATCGCTCCCTGAGGAACTGTGATTTCCTGAGTGTTCGCCATCACCGCACAAACTACGGTTTCAATTAACCAATCGCATCTATGTCCCGTTCTTTTAATAAGAATTTTGATCTCATAGACTTTAATCTTTCAAAAAGAACTATTAAGATGCACATCAAGAACAAATAAATTCTCTTGTTTGCTTTGTCGACGATAGTTGTAGGATAATATATGCACATACTGTAACTACTGTAGTAATCAGCTATTTGATGAATTGAAATAAATACATTTATCCAAATACAAAAAAGTCTTCTAAAGTGACGTGTCAAAACAAAATTTGTCAATGCAAACTTGATGCGTAGCTCAACTCACATATTTATTTTTACCTTTGTTAATTGCAGTTTAAAATCTAGTCGTGTATCGGCCAGTCGCTGCCGGGCCGTTCTCGCATTCGGTCATTTTAAATTTATTACCTACTGAAATTATGAAATTAAAAAACATAAGGATCCAATATTTATTGAACTCTTACAAATCCACACAAATCGTTAGTAATTGGTTTTGAATATGTATACAATTATTTCTTATGCAATATTTTTGCTTTTTTGAAAATTCCGCAAAAAGTTTATTATATACGATTGTCGTAAAATGTTGATATTCTTATGTACATTATGTATGTACCTTGATGGCAATTTTGTTTTAAGTAAAAAAAAAGTCTTCTAAAGTGACGTGTCAAAACAAAATTTGTCAATGCAAACTTGATGCGTAGCTCAACTCACATATTTATTTTTACCTTTGTTAATTGCAGTTTAAAATCTAGTCGTGTATCGGCCAGTCGCTGCCGGGCCGTTCTCGCATTCGGTCATTTTAAATTTATTACCTACTGAAGTTATGAAATTAAAAAACATAAGGATCCAATATTTATTGAACTCTTACAAATTCACACAAATCGTTAGTAATTGGTTTTGAATATGTATATAATTATTTCTTATGCAATATTTTTGCTTTTTTGAAAATTCCGCAAAAAGTTTATTATATACGATTGTCGTAAAATGTTGATATTCTTATGTACATTATGTATGTACCTTGATGGCAATTTTGTTTTAAGTAAAAAAAAAGTCTTCTAAAGTGACGTGTCAAAACAAAATTTGTCAATGCAAACTTGATGCGTAGCTCAACTCACATATTTATTTTTACCTTTGTTAATTGCAGTTTAAAATCTAGTCGTGTATCGGCCAGTCGCTGCCGGGCCGTTCTCGCATTCGGTCATTTTAAATTTATTACCTACTGAAATTAGGAAATTAAAAAACATAAGGATCCAATATTTATTGAACTCTTACAAATCCACACAAATCGTTAGTAATTGGTTTTGAATATGTATACAATTATTTCTTATGCAATATTTTTGCTTTTTTGAAAATTCCGCAAAAAGTTTATCATATACGATTGTCGTAAAATGTTGATATTCTTATGTACATTATGTATGTACCTTGATGGCAATTTTGTTTTAAGTAAAAAAAAAGTCTTCTAAAGTGACGTGTCAAAACAAAATTTGTCAATGCAAACCTGATGCGTAGCTCAACTCACATATTTATTTTTACCTTTGTTAATTGCAGTTTAAAATCTAGTCGTGTATCGGCCAGTCGCTGCCGGGCCGTTCTCGCATTCGGTCATTTTAAATTTATTACCTACTGAAATTATGAAATTAAAAAACATAAGGATCCAATATTTATTGAACTCTTACAAATCCACACAAATCGTTAGTAATTGGTTTTGAATATGTATATAATTATTTCTTATGCAATATTTTTGCTTTTTTGAAAATTCCGCAAAAAGTTTATTATATACGATTGTCGTAAAATGTTGATATTCTTATGTACATTATGTATGTACCTTGATGGCAATTTTGTTTTAAGTAAAAAAAAAGTCTTCTAAAGTGACGTGTCAAAACAAAATTTGTCAATGCAAACTTGATGCGTAGCTCAACTCACATATTTATTTTTACCTTTGTTAATTGCAGTTTAAAATCTAGTCGTGTATCGGCCAGTCGCTGCCGGGCCGTTCTCGCATTCGGTCATTTTAAATTTATTACCTACTGAAATTATGAAATTAAAAAACATAAGGATCGAATATTTATTGAACTCTTACAAATTCACACAAATCGTTAGTAATTGGTTTTGAATATGTATATAATTATTTCTTATGCAATATTTTTGCTTTTTTGAAAATTCCGCAAAACAAAATTTGTCAATGCAAACTTGATGCGTAGCTCAACTCACATATTTATTTTTACCTTTGTTAATTGCAGTTTAAAATCTAGTCGTGTATCGGCCAGTCGCTGCCGGGCCGTTCTCGCATTTGGTCATTTTAAATTTATTACCTACTGAAATTATGAAATTAAAAAACATAAGGATCCAATATTTATTGAACTCTTACAAATCCACACAAATCGTTAGTAATTGGTTTTGAATATATATATAATTATTTCTTATGCAATATTTTTGCTTTTTTGAAAATTCCGCAAAAAGTTTATTATATACGATTGTCGTAAAATGTTGATATTCTTATGTACATTATGTATGTACCTTGATGGCAATTTTGTTTTAAGTAAAAAAAAAGTCTTCTAAAGTGACGTGTCAAAACAAAATATGTCAATGCAAACTTGATGCGTAGCTCAACTCACATATTTCTTTTTACCTCTGTTAATTGCAGTTTAAAATCTAGTCGTGTATCGGCCAGTCGCTGCCGGGCCGTTCTCGCATTCGGTCATTTTAAATTTATTACCTACTGAAATTATGAAATTAAAAAACATAAGGATCCAATATTTATTGAACTCTTACAAATCCACACAAATCGTTAGTAATTGGTTTTGAATATGTATATAATTATTTCTTATGCAATATTTTTGCTTTTTTGAAAATTCCGCAAAAAGTTTATTATATACGATTGTCGTAAAATGTTGATATTCTTATGTACATTATGTATGTACCTTGATGGCAATTTTGTTTTAAGTAAAAAAAAAGTCTTCTAAAGTGACGTGTCAAAACAAAATTTGTCAATGCAAACTTGATGCGTAGCTCAACTCACATATTTATTTTTACCTTTGTTAATTGCAGTTTAAAATCTAGTCGTGTATCGGCCAGTCGCTGCCGGGCCGTTCTCGCATTCGGTCATTTTAAATTTATTACCTACTGAAGTTATGAAATTAAAAAACATAAGGATCCAATATTTATTGAACTCTTACAAATTCACACAAATCGTTAGTAATTGGTTTTGAATATGTATATAATTATTTCTTATGCAATATTTTTGCTTTTTTGAAAATTCCGCAAAAAGTTTATTATATACGATTGTCGTAAAATGTTGATATTCTTATGTACATTATGTATGTACCTTGATGGCAATTTTGTTTTAAGTAAAAAAAAAGTCTTCTAAAGTGACGTGTCAAAACAAAATTTGTCAATGCAAACTTGATGCGTAGCTCAACTCACATATTTCTTTTTACCTCTGTTAATTGCAGTTTAAAATCTAGTCGTGTATCGGCCAGTCGCTGCCGGGCCGTTCTCGCATTCGGTCATTTTAAATTTATTACCTACTGAAATTATGAAATTAAAAAACATAAGGATCCAATATTTATTGAACTCTTACAAATCCACACAAATCGTTAGTAATTGGTTTTGAATATGTATATAATTATTTCTTATGCAATATTTTTGCTTTTTTGAAAATTCCGCAAAAAGTTTATTATATACGATTGTCGTAAAATGTTGATATTCTTATGTACATTATGTATGTACCTTGATGGCAATTTTGTTTTAAGTAAAAAAAAGGTCTTCTAAAGTGACGTGTCAAAACAAAATTTGTCAATGCAAACTTGATGCGTAGCTCAACTCACATATTTATTTTTACCTTTGTTAATTGCAGTTTAAAATCTAGTCGTGTATCGGCCAGTCGCTGCCGGGCCGTTCTCGCATTCGGTCATTTTAAATTTATTACCTACTGAAGTTATGAAATTAAAAACATAAGGATCCAATATTTATTGAACTCTTACAAATTCACACAAATCGTTAGTAATTGGTTTTGAATATGTATATAATTATTTCTTATGCAATATTTTTGCTTTTTTGAAAATTCCGCAAAAAGTTTATTATATACGATTGTCGTAAAATGTTGATATTCTTATGTACATTATGTATGTACCTTGATGGCAATTTTGTTTTAAGTAAAAAAAAAGTCTTCTAAAGTGACGTGTCAAAACAAAATTTGTCAATGCAAACTTGATGCGTAGCTCAACTCACATATTTATTTTTACCTTTGTTAATTGCAGTTTAAAATCTAGTCGTGTATCGGCCAGCCGCTGCCGGGCCGTTCTCGCATTCGGTCATTTTAAATTTATTACCTACTGAAATTATGAAATTAAAAAACATAAGGATCCAATATTTATTGAACTCTTACAAATTCACACAAATCGTTAGTAATTGGTTTTGAATATATATATAATTATTTCTTATGCAATATTTTTGCTTTTTTGAAAATTCCGCAAAAAGTTTATTATATACGATTGTCGTAAAATGTTGATATTCTTATGTACATTATGTATGTACCTTGATGGCAATTTTGTTTTAAGTAAAAAAAAAGTCTTCTAAAGTGACGTGTCAAAACAAAATTTGTCAATGCAAACTTGATGCGTAGCTCAACTCACATATTTATTTTTACCTTTGTTAATTGCAGTTTAAAATCTAGTCGTGTATCGGCCAGTCGCTGCCGGGCCGTTCTCGCATTCGGTCATTTTAAATTTATTACGTACTGAAGTTATGAAATTAAAAAACATAAGGATCCAATATTTATTGAACTCTTACAAATTCACACAAATCGTTAGTAATTGGTTTTGAATATGTATATAATTATTTCTTATGCAATATTTTTGCTTTTTTGAAAATTCCGCAAAAAGTTTATCATATACGATTGTCGTAAAATGTTGATATTCTTATGTACATTATGTATGTACCTTGATGGCAATTTTGTTTTAAGTAAAAAAAAAGTCTTCTAAAGTGACGTGTCAAAACAAAATTTGTCAATGCAAACTTGATGCGTAGCTCAACTCACATATTTATTTTTACCTTTGTTAATTGCAGTTTAAAATCTAGTCGTGTATCGGCCAGTCGCTGCCGGGCCGTTCTCGCATTCGGTCATTTTAAATTTATTACCTACTGAAGTTATGAAATTAAAAAACATAAGGATCCAATATTTATTGAACTCTTACAAATTCACACAAATCGTTAGTAATTGGTTTTGAATATGTATATAATTATTTCTTATGCAATATTTTTGCTTTTTTGAAAATTCCGCAAAAAGTTTATTATATACGATTGTCGTAAAATGTTGATATTCTTATGTACATTATGTATGTACCTTGATGGCAATTTTGTTTTAAGTAAAAAAAAAGTCTTCTAAAGTGACGTGTCAAAACAAAATTTGTCAATGCAAACTTGATGCGTAGCTCAACTCACATATTTATTTTTACCTTTGTTAATTGCAGTTTAAAATCTAGTCGTGTATCGGCCAGTCGCTGCCGGGCCGTTCTCGCATTCGGTCATTTTAAATTTATTACCTACTGAAATTATGAAATTAAAAAACATAAGGATCGAATATTTATTGAACTCTTACAAATTCACACAAATCGTTAGTAATTGGTTTTGAATATGTATATAATTATTTCTTATGCAATATTTTTGCTTTTTTGAAAATGCCGCAAAAAGTTTATTATATACGATTGTCGTAAAATGTTGATATTCTTATGTACATTATGTATGTACCTTGATGGCAATTTTGTTTTAAGTAAAAAAAAAGTCTTCTAAAGTGACGTGTCAACACAAAATTTGTCAATGCAAACTTGATGCGTAGCTCAACTCACATATTTATTTTTACCTTTGTTAATTGTAGTTTAAAATCTAGTCGTGTATCGGCTAGTCGCTGCCGGGCCGTTCTCGCATTCGGTCATTTTAAATTTATTACCTACTGAAATTATGAAATTAAAAAACATAAGGATCCAATAATTATTGAACTCTTACAAATCCACACAAATCGTTAGTAATTGGTTTTGAATATGTATATAATTATTTCTTATGCAATATTTTTGCTTTTTTGAAAATTCCGCAAAAAGTTTATTATATACGATTGTCGTAAAATGTTGATATTCTTATGTACATTATGTATGTACCTTGATGGCAATTTTGTTTTAAGTAAAAAAAAAGTCTTCTAAAGTGACGTGTCAAAACAAAATATGTCAATGCAAACTTGATGCGTAGCTCAACTCACATATTTCTTTTTACCTCTGTTAATTGCAGTTTAAAATCTAGTCGCTGCCGGGCCGTTCTCGCATTCGGTCATTTTAAATTTATTACCTACTGAAGTTATGAAATTAAAAAACATAAGGATCCAATATTTATTGAACTCTTACAAATTCACACAAATCGTTAGTAATTGGTTTTGAATATGTATATAATTATTTCTTATGCAATATTTTTGCTTTTTTGAAAATTCCGCAAAAAGTTTATTATATACGATTGTCGTAAAATGTTGATATTCTTATGTACATTATGTATGTACCTTGATGGCAAATTTGTTTTAAGTAAAAAAAAAGTCTTCTAAAGTGACGTGTCAACACAAAATTTGTCAATGCAAACTTGATGCGTAGCTCAACTCACATATTTATTTTTACCTTTGTTAATTGCAGTTTAAAATCTAGTCGTGTATCGGCCAGTCCCTGCCGGGCCGTTCTCGCATTCGGTCATTTTAAATTTATTACCTACTGAAATTATGAAATTAAAAAACATAAGGATCGAATATTTATTGAACTCTTACAAATTCACACAAATCGTTAGTAATTGGTTTTGAATATGTATATAATTATTTCTTATGCAATATTTTTGCTTTTTTGAAAATTCCGCAAAAAGTTTATTATATACGATTGTCGTAAAATGTTGATATTCTTATGTACATTATGTATGTACCTTGATGGCAATTTTGTTTTAAGTAAAAAAAAAGTCTTCTAAAGTGACGTGTCAAAACAAAATTTGTCAATGCAAACTTGATGCGTAGCTCAACTCACATATTTATTTTTACCTTTGTTAATTGCAGTTTAAAATCTAGTCGTGTATCGGCCAGTCGCTGCCGGGCCGTTCTCGCATTCGGTCATTTTAAATTTATTACCTACTGAAGTTATGAAATTAAAAAACATAAGGATCCAATATTTATTGAACTCTTACAAATTCACACAAATCGTTAGTAATTGGTTTTGAATATGTATATAATTATTTCTTATGCAATATTTTTGCTTTTTTGAAAATTCCGCAAAAAGTTTATTATATACGATTGTCGTAAAATGTTGATATTCTTATGTACATTATGTATGTACCTTGATGGCAATTTTGTTTTAAGTAAAAAAAAAGTCTTCTAAAGTGACGTGTCAAAACAAAATTTGTCAATGCAAACTTGATGCGTAGCTCAACTCACATATTTATTTTTACCTTTGTTAATTGCAGTTTAAAATCTAGTCGTGTATCGGCCAGCCGCTGCCGGGCCGTTCTCGCATTCGGTCATTTTAAATTTATTACCTACTGAAATTATGAAATTAAAAAACATAAGGATCCAATATTTATTGAACTCTTACAAATTCACACAAATCGTTAGTAATTGGTTTTGAATATATATATAATTATTTCTTATGCAATATTTTTGCTTTTTTGAAAATTCCGCAAAAAGTTTATTATATACGATTGTCGTAAAATGTTGATATTCTTATGTACATTATGTATGTACCTTGATGGCAATTTTGTTTTAAGTAAAAAAAAAGTCTTCTAAAGTGACGTGTCAAAACAAAATTTGTCAATGCAAACTTGATGCGTAGCTCAACTCACATATTTATTTTTACCTTTGTTAATTGCAGTTTAAAATCTAGTCGTGTATCGGCCAGCCGCTGCCGGGCCGTTCTCGCATTCGGTCATTTTAAATTTATTACCTACTGAAATTATGAAATTAAAAAACATAAGGATCCAATATTTATTGAACTCTTACAAATTCACACAAATCGTTAGTAATTGGTTTTGAATATATATATAATTATTTCTTATGCAATATTTTTGCTTTTTTGAAAATTCCGCAAAAAGTTTATTATATACGATTGTCGTAAAATGTTGATATTCTTATGTACATTATGTATGTACCTTGATGGCAATTTTGTTTTAAGTAAAAAAAAAGTCTTCTAAAGTGACGTGTAAAAACAAAATTTGTCAATGCAAACTTGATGCGTAGCTCAACTCACATATATATTTTTACCTTTGTTAATTGCAGTTTAAAATCTAGTCGTGTATCGGCCAGTCGCTGCCGGGCCGTTCTCGCATTCGGTCATTTTAAATTTATTACCTACTGAAATTATGAAATTAAAAAACATAAGGATCCAATATTTATTGAACTCTTACAAATCCACACAAATCGTTAGTAATTGGTTTTGAATATGTATATAATTATTTCTTATGCAATATTTTTGCTTTTTTGAAAATTCCGCAAAAAGTTTATTATATACGATTGTCGTAAAATGTTGATATTCTTATGTACATTATGTATGTACCTTGATGGCAATTTTGTTTTAAGTAAAAAAAAAGTCTTCTAAAGTGACGTGTCAAAACAAAATTTGTCAATGCAAACTTGATGCGTAGCTCAACTCACATATTTATTTTTACCTTTGTTAATTGCAGTTTAAAATCTAGTCGTGTATCGGCCAGTCGCTGCCGGGCCGTTCTCGCATTCGGTCATTTTAAATTTATTACCTACTGAAGTTATGAAATTAAAAAACATAAGGATCCAATATTTATTGAACTCTTACAAATTCACACAAATCGTTAGTAATTGGTTTTGAATATGTATATAATTATTTCTTATGCAATATTTTTGCTTTTTTGAAAATTCCGCAAAAAGTTTATTATATACGATTGTCGTAAAATGTTGATATTCTTATGTACATTATGTATGTACCTTGATGGCAATTTTGTTTTAAGTAAAAAAAAAGTCTTCTAAAGTGACGTGTCAAAACAAAATTTGTCAATGCAAACTTGATGCGTAGCTCAACTCACATATTTATTTTTACCTTTGTTAATTGCAGTTTAAAATCTAGTCGTGTATCGGCCAGTCGCTGCCGGGCCGTTCTCGCATTCGGTCATTTTAAATTTATTACCTACTGAAGTTATGAAATTAAAAAACATAAGGATCCAATATTTATTGAACTCTTACAAATTCACACAAATCGTTAGTAATTGGTTTTGAATATGTATATAATTATTTCTTATGCAATATTTTTGCTTTTTTGAAAATTCCGCAAAAAGTTTATTATATACGATTGTCGTAAAATGTTGATATTCTTATGTACATTATGTATGTACCTTGATGGCAATTTTGTTTTAAGTAAAAAAAAAGTCTTCTAAAGTGACGTGTCAAAACAAAATTTGTCAATGCAAACTTGATGCGTAGCTCAACTCACATATTTATTTTTACCTTTGTTAATTGCAGTTTAAAATCTAGTCGTGTATCGGCCAGTCGCTGCCGGGCCGTTCTCGCATTCGGTCATTTTAAATTTATTACCTACTGAAATTATGAAATTAAAAAACATAAGGATCCAATATTTATTGAACTCTTACAAATTCACACAAATCGTTAGTAATTGGTTTTGAATATGTATATAATTATTTCTTATGCAATATTTTTGCTTTTTTGAAAATTCCGCAAAAAGTTTATTATATACGATTGTCGTAAAATGTTGATATTCTTATGTACATTATGTATGTACCTTGATGGCAATTTTGTTTTAAATAAAAAAAACGGGTGGTACTCCGGGAGTGCCGGCAGAAGTGAAAACTTGAACATTAACGTTGTGCATTTTTGAATATTTTGGAATGGTTAGGGAATAATTTCGCACGAATTGCTTTATTTATCAGTATAAAAGTACTATCATTTATGTGGTAAAATACAATATTCATTTATTGCGCTGTCGTACACAAACATGACAATTTATATTGCATAAAAAATTTAACACTTCAGAACTATTACAATTAATTTACATTAAAAAGTTTATCTCTCAGAAAAATCAACTTTCATCCATAATTTCAACGACTCTTTCACCATCATCATCACCATCATCATCACCAGCACCGTCATCGCCAATCTCTAAAACTGATACAATAGGTTTATGGTAGCTGAAGTAAGAAACGAACAATTTTGATTCGAATCTATTTAGATGTCTAATAAAGACCGCATCAATAGTAGTTTTGTATTTCGTTGTGCGAAGATTGCGATCATTTGACATCGTTAAACCAAATTCATTATTTAAAAATTCAATTAATAGTTGATTTTTATCGTCTGCAAAGTTTATGTTGAAATCTCCACTCAAAATCAATGGCAAATCATTAAAGCTTTTCCCGTAGTGCGCATAGCAGGCTGTGTACAAACACACACGCACACTCGCGCAAGCGCCCTGTCCGTCTTACGGTTTTTCGATCAGGGTCACGTGACCTGACGCGAAATTTACATTTTTTACCCATCCCAAAAAAGTGCTCAACGCCGCTAAAGAAGTTTTCACTTCAAAAAAGTCTTCTAAAGTGACGTGTCAAAACAAAATTTGTCAATGCAAACTTGATGCGTAGCTCAACTCACATATTTATTTTTACCTTTGTTAATTGCAGTTTAAAATCTAGTCGTGTATCGGCCAGTCGCTGCCGGGCCGTTCTCGCATTCGGTCATTTTAAATTTATTACCTACTGAAATTATGATTGAGGAGGAGCCGTCCGTGTAAATTTTTACCGAGTTCTGGTGTTGGCTCAGTATTTCTTGGTGTAGCTGTCGGTGTACCTCCTTGCCGGAATTCGTTTTGTTGTACGGTCAACGGAATGGACTAGGGTGGTAACTTAGGTGGTCGGATGGTTCAGGAGGGGATATTGCAACCGGGGCGGGGTTAGGTAGGTTAATTCCTAAGCTTATCACTATACCTAATGCTGCTTTCAGTGCCGGTGTTGTCCTGGGGCGGGTTCTGGTCTCGGTGAGTTCCTGTAGGGTGTTGTGGTGGGGTCTCTCCGGGTCCAGCCAGTTCCGCGCCACGATTTTGGTCAATGTTTTATTGGCTCTGTCTTCGATGGGCCAGACTCCACATTCGATCCATATGGTACGTGTGGGGGTGGATGGGAGGGCGCCAGTGGCGGTGCGCAGTACCTTGTTAATGCCTGTTTGGATCCTGGTCAGGTTGGCTAAGGTTGTTCTGGCGTATATTGCGAGGCCGTAGTTTGTGATGCCTTCACAGAGGACTTTTGCTATTCTTATCGTGGCGTGGATTGGGGCTCCTTTTCTTTTGGCGCATATGGACCTGACGAGGTTATTTATTTTATCCAGTTTCGTCGTTATGGTTCTGCAGTGAGCCGTCCATTTAAGGGTGTTAGTGAAGGTGATCCCTAAGATTTTTTGTTCCCTGGATATCGGGAACTGTTGGTCGGCTATCTCCAGTGTGGTCGGTAGGGGGGTGCGTTTCCGGGAGAAAATGATGATCTCACACTTATTAGGAGGGACGAAAGCCCCAGTTTGGTGGGCCCAGATGTTGATGGCGCTGTATGCTCTCCTTAAATTATTTTTGGCCAGTTCCCCGTCTGTTGATATCAGTATGTTGTCGGCGTATATGTACGTTGTCAGTCCGTCCATTTGGTCTAGTGTTTGGGCAAGAGGGAATATGAAAAGATTGAAGAGTGTGGGGGATAGGGGTGAGCCTTGGGGTAAACTGTTTTTTATGGGTCGTCGTTTTGAGACGTACCCGTTAACATTGACCTGTATGGTCCGTGAGGTGAGGAAGTTTTTTATTATTCTGGTGGAGAGGTGGTCAAAATTCCATTTCGCCATTTGGTCCACAATAAGGTCAAACCGAACCCTATCGTAGGCCTTTTCCACATCAGCGGACATGAGGAAGTTGTCTTTTTTGCTGTTCAGACTGCCCGTGATTTTGGCCTCGAGCTCTAGCAATAGCGAAGTTGTACCCCTATATTTTCGGAAACCGTGGATGTTTGGTGGGAGATAAGTATTGACTATGTCCGCTAGCCTTCTAGCCACGATCTTTTCGAGGAGGCGTGACATGCAGGGAATGAGCGAGATGGGTCGGAGGTCGCGTGGGGTTGGGGGCCTGTTGTTGGCCGGATTCCGTTTGCGGAAAGGGAGCTGGACCGCATTTTTCCATGTATGTGGAAAAATGCCTTCCTCCAAAATGGTGTTATAGAGGGCTATCAGCCTTTCCTTAAAGGAAAGGGGAGACTCTTTGACCATTTTGTACGTTATGCGGTCATGTCCAGGCGCAGTTCCCTTGCACTTGCTAAGCGTGGCGCTTAGCTCGAGAAGGGATATGTGTGCCGTCACGGACTGACTTGGAGTTGGTGAGGGAGGATTGGGGGGGTGGGTCCATCTATCCCTTGTGGAGATGTGTTCTTTGCGGAACGAATTGTCCTCCGAATAGGTGGTCCATTCCTTCGCTAGTTCCTCCGCTATGACATGTGGGTCCTCGAAGATATTCCCATTGGATGTCATGGTTGCTATTCCATTTCCTTGGTTATTCCCCGCCATTCTTTTAACCTTTTGCCACGCCTCTCGGATATTTAGGTTGGGATTAATAGATTCCGCAAATTTGGCCCAGGAATCGGATTTGGTCACTTTCGTCGCTCTTTTGACCATTGCTGCCTTCCTTTTATATTCGATTAGGTTGTTCGTGGTCGGTCTTCTTTGGAAGGCCTTCCACGCCCTGTTTTTTTCCCTAATCATTTGCAGTATGGAGCTATTGAACCAGGTGGGTTGGTTCTTGGGGGGTGGGTGGATGATCGGCATGCTGGCGGCGGCGGCAGTTCTTATTGCCCTAGTCAGGTGGGCCACTTCCCTATTTATGTTTTTGGATTGTGGGCGTCGGGAGATTTCTTGTTCTATTCTTTCCGCGAATTTCTCCCAGTTCGCTCTTTTTTCGCAAAATTTGATGTTAGATTTGCTGCCAGCGATCTTGTGTCCAGTTTGAATAATGATAGGGAAGTGGTCACTTCCCTCCAGATGCTGGTGTGTTTCCCAGTGAAGGGTTGGTGTGAGGTGTGGAGGGGCAATGGTAAGATCAATGCGGGACAATGTACCTGTCCCCGAAAAGAAAGTGGGCTGGCCGGTATTTATCACGCACAGGTTTCGACTCTCTATCCACCTGGCGACCCTTCTCCCTCTGTGACTCCAACGCTCAGAGCCCCATATGGGGCTATGGGCGTTGAAATCCCCACCATAAATGGTTTTCAGTGGGAGTTGGTCCGACAGGCTGATGAGGTCTGTGGTAGTGATGTCTAGGGGATGCTCTAGGTACACAGAAGCGACCGATACTTTTCTGGGTATTTCCAGGGTGACCGCGCAGGCTGCGATGGGTCCACTTATTCTAAGGGGTGTCACGGGAATGGAGTTTTGGACGAGGATCGCCAGACCTCCATGCCTATGCTCCCTTGAATAGTTGAACCCAAAGCACCTATAGGGTCCTATCCTGTCAGGGAGTTCGTTCTCCCTGAGGTGGGTTTCCTGGAGCAATATTACGTTGGGTTTGTACTGGGCTATGAGAATATCGAGGCCCGGACGATTGCTCGTCAGGCCACGAATATTCCATTGGAGTATGGAGATGTTCTTAAAGGCAGTCTGGGGGTTATTTGTGCTGTTGCTGGTCGTTTAGGGAAATTAGGCCTCCTTCTCGGACAAGTCCGAGAAGGTGGAGACGCTCATTACTTCTTCTTCGGTTCCATCTTCATTCTCCTTAGCGTTTTTTCCCGCTGGTTTTTTTATAGATTTGGCGTTTTTGGTTTTTTTTGTCGTTTTTTTTGGAGATTTTTCCTCGTTTGATGGTTGTGGCAGGTTTAGGTGTTGGATATGTTGTTGTGTTCAAGGTGGTTTGTGAGTGGAGGATAGGTAGCGGAGTGAGAGTAGGTTGTGGGGGATTGTTGTCTGTCGGTTTGGAGTTTTCTGTCGGTGTCTGTATGGTAGTGGGGGGGGATGTTAAGGTGTCCGTATTGGTGTTTTTGTTGTAGCTGTTGTTTGTTGGTTTGTGTAGTGGGGCGACAGGGCTTACCTTCGGTAGTGGGTTTGTAGTTGTTGTTGTGTCGGTGTTGGCCGGAGCTGTTGTTGTGGGTTGGTTTTCTTTGGGGGCATTGGCTATAACTGATGCGTAGGACGGACCCGTCTGTTGTTTGTACGTGGCGTAATACTCCTTCCGGGCTTCGTACATGCTGCACTTCCTTTGGGTTTTTATTTTAAGTATCTCTTTGGCTTTGAGAAACTCAGGACAATCGCGGCTAGTAGAAGAATGGGCGTCCGTTTGACAGTTAATACAATATTTCCCACTGCATTCGTCCAGGGGATGGGGGCCTGGTTTTCCACATGTTCCACAGGTTTCCGTGGTTTCTTTGCACCACTTTGCTGTGTGGCCAAGTTTCTGGCAATGCCTGCATCTCATGGGGAGTGGGAAATATTCCTTTACCAAGTAATTGACCCAAGGCCCCTTTACAAATGGTGGTATTTTGTACGCATCAAACGTCAGAATAAGAAGTCCTGATGGAACCCTTTTTCCAGGCTCATCGCTTGGTCTGGCGATTTGCACGACTTCTGTAACTCCCTGGTCTTTTAATCCCTCCAGAATTTCTTCCTGTGTCATTCCCCGGAAGTCGGATGAATAAATCGTCCCCTTCACGGTGTTGAGGGTAGGGTGCATCGTGATTTTCACTGGAATATTGGCGATACTTGTAGTCTTAAGGAAAAACTCTGCTGATCTGGAGTTGTCGACGAGGAGTAGGAGGGATCCATCCCTAAGGTAACTGGCTTGTGAAAATTTCGTTGAAATAGCGTCAACGCCTTTTCGCACGGCAAATTGATTAAATGATTTCAACGGTTTCTTTTCATCCAGGGTTTGTACCACTATGAATTTTGGATGATCACAACTGGGAGTAATGGCTGGAATTTTCGGCGCGAGCGCGGGGAAGAGGTCTGTAGGGTCAGCTTTTGGTCTTTTGACCCCCGTTTTAAGTTTTTTGGTGTTCATAACTGGGAGTCCACTAAATCTATTAGCGCTGGCAGCGCCAGACGCCATTTCCGCAATTTTGGTCAGGCCGGGGCCTGGCCTTTCTTATTTTGCACCAGATGAAAAATAGGACTGGCTATCTTAATTCAACAAGCCCTGTCTTTGAGTTATTCTCTAAGAGATCTCTACTTAGTTCACTTCTCTAAGTTCACAATTCCAAATGGGAACCCATTGAACAGCTGTTGGCTGTCAAGCAGCCGGGCCACGTTTCCCGCGCTTTCACTGGTGGCTTTTGGTTCTTGCACACTTCCCGAAAATTCCCGTAGCTGCCGCGACGGGCGCAAGCTCCCGCAGGATGCGAAAGCTCGGAGGGCGCGAAATTCAAAATTCCGGCACTCCGCACAAGGAAAACTTCTATTACTAGCCAAATAAATCCAAAAATCGCTGAGACTCGCTCGCACAGTCTGATCCTCTCCACTACCGATCGCAGACTGGTGAAGGATGAGATGGTGATGAATGTAAGCTTTTCCGGGATTGTCTTGGGTTTAGGTGGGTTGCTGCAGCAGACCGGTGATCGGCTCCCGCCTATCGCTGATGGGGTTGTCACCTCTTCCCAGTTAGCTGGTCCTGGATCCAATCGTCTCCTTTGGGATGAATGTGGGATGACTAGTGGTGGTGCTAATCCCGGGCACTTCCTCTGAATTAATGACCTTTAGTCCCGTGGGATTGGCCAACACGGGCTTAACCGCGCTGGAGTCCTTGGCTCGCTCGGGTGCAGCACTTCGCTCCTGGAAGGTTGCTCGGGAGGCACTGCCGACACTCGGGGCCCGCAATTAAGCACCGGGCTTTAGGAACACCCACAATTTATTGGTCGCGACCACGGCTCGACAATTAATTAAACTTTTTCTTGGGACAAACGATCGCCAAAGGAAAACTCACGAACTGCACTACTTGCCGGTCACACACAAGATGATGTGAGCCCAAATTTAAACTCTTGATGGCAGGTTTCGGTAGACTAGGAAAGCACTCGTCCGTTAGGGAAACAGTCTCTGCGGCTCGTTTATTTTGTTTCCTTTGTTTTTTCACAGGTGGCGTGCCGGTCTCTAGCATCGTAAAGGAGTTGGCGCTGGCTAAGCCAGACGCCATTTTGAAGGGTGGAAACTTCCGCCCTCCTGACTAATTTACTTCTTGCAGGGAAACTAATCAAATATAAAAACTACCAAAAAAACTAATGTAAACTTACTTATTACCAGTTCTAAAAAGGTACGTAGCAGTCGGTCCCGGTTCTGAAGGTGACTCGTCCAGTTGAGTCCGTCGTACTGTCCGAAAGTACCTTAATTACTTCCTTCTTCCTTAATCCAACAATAGCAATCCTGTCTTCATAAAATCTTCTCCCGTAGTCCTACAGGATATTCACACGCAGGGGGGGTGCCTCCCCTGCGCCCCTTTAAGGGCACCAGATGATTTTTTGAGCGGATGACAGCTACGCTTCAATTGTTTTCCGTCCTCTTGAAAAGATGAGTTTTCTTCGAGAAGAATTTTGCTTCTAAAACTTGAAATCTTCTCAAATCAAGTTGGTAGTTCTTCTGTTCTTCTAAAAAACAATAGGATTTGTCCAATTGGCCTCGAAATAGTTTGCTTTTTTGCTCTATAAAATTTTTCAAGGAAATTCTGCGGGAGCTCTTCTTTCTGCAACCTCCCTAGTCAAAATTCCATGGCCAACTGGAAATTGCGATTGGTAGGAAATTGCGATGACACCAGGTGTTGAAAAAAGTCAAGTCAGAATTAAGCCCAACACAGTCAGAGGAGCTGCTAATGACGCGGAAGATTTTTGCGTCGTCAGC
The DNA here is from genome assembly GCA_933228815.1 of Machimus atricapillus. Lineage (NCBI taxonomy): Eukaryota > Metazoa > Arthropoda > Insecta > Diptera > Asilidae > Machimus > Machimus atricapillus. The sequence goes on from OW121785.1 coordinate 54,509,007, forward strand.
GTAGCATAAAATGTTAGAGTGAGGTAAAGCGGTGTTGATGTCGTTTATAAATATGATAAAGATTAACGGGCCGAGGTGGCTGCCCTGAGGGACTCCCGATTCAATTTTGACCTCCCTAGATAGAGAAGATCTAAAAATGACTCGTTGTGAGCGGTTGCACAAATAAGACGATAGCCATTTCACAAAAAGAGCAGGGAACCCCAGAAGTTTAAGCTTGTACAGGAGAAGCTGGTGATTTAAACGGTCGAAAGCCTTACTGAAGTCTGTATAAATACAGTCGACTTGCTTGCCATGCTCGAGGGTTGAGGTACAAAAATTTGTAAATTCCACTAGGTTAGAAGACGTCGATTTACCTCTACGGAAACCATGTTGAAAGGAGCTAAGGAAGGGCTTAGAGTGAAAGTATAACGCATCATAGATGAGAGATTCGAATAATTTCGCAAAGCACGGTAAATTAGCAATAGGTCTGTAATTAGAAATGTCGTCCCTTCTTCCCTTTTTGTGTAATGGCAGAATGAGCGACGTTTTCCACATAGAGGGGAAGATACCAGATTGAATAGATAAATTAAATAAATAACAAAGAACGGGAGACAAAGACAACCCACATCTCTTAATAACAGACGCAGGAACACCGTCGGGCCCAGAAGAAAAGCTTTCCGCTAAAGAAGCTATCTTTGACAAAATAGATGCTTCGTCAAGCAGTAGGTCCTTCATCTGGAGAGAGGTAGGTGGAAGTTTGGTCAAGTCTTTAAAATCATTAAAGCTAAAATCACAGTTAGTTTTAGAGAATGCAGTTTCAAAAAAGTCGCTAAAAAGGTTAGCTATCGTCAAGGGGTCGTTACTCAGCGTATCTATGTAGAAAAGGGAAGTAGGGAAACCGTCCGAGTTACGTTTGGAATTGACAAACTTCCAAAACATTTTAGGCTCCCTACGTAGAAGACATTTAGTGCGATCCACATACTCTCTATAGGCAGACTCGGAGCTTGACATAAAACGAGAATGAAGCTCAGAATACAACGCATAGTCCTCGTCGCTCTTAGAAGCACAAAACCTTCTCCATGCCTTGGATTTCTGATTCTTTAAGTTCCTAAGGTAGCTGTTGAACCACGGCTGGCGAGTAAAGTGAGTTTTACGATCAGAAATAGGAACACATACAGAGAAACAATCAAAAAGTCGGTTATAAAAGGATTGCATAGCCCTGTCAATATCGGTTTCACTTAAAACGTTAGACCAGTCGCAATCAGCAATTTTGGCATTGAGAGATGAAAAGTCAGCTCGCTTAAAGTTAAAGAAGTAGTCAGTACTTCCGACAAAGTTCAAATTACAGTCTTCGGTAGAAAATACAATATGAAGGGCCGGATGATGCGAATATTCCGGAAGAATGGGCGCACCCGCATCTTCTTACAGTAATGTGATCCGGATCGATGCAGAAAACTAGGTCCAGGAATTTGCCGAAATCGTTTGCTACGTCACAGACCTGTGAGAGCCCAGACGAGAGAATGCCGTCAATGAATCGCGGAGCAAAACCAGATCCCAGTTGGCGCGGGAGGAGGCAGTTCTCCTCTTGAGAGGAAGTCCAGTCAATCAGCGGCAAATTAAAATCACCGACAATCATAAAATCGTCCACTGGAGAGTGTCGTCATCAAGTGTTCAATGGAGTGTGTCAAGGATTCGTATGTGTCCGGTGATGTGTTGGGAGGAATGTATAGAGTAAGTAAGATGATGCTCTTGTGCTGGAGTTTGATAGTCAAGCAGATCGCCTCCACGCCCGGAGGAGAGAGAAACGCTAACGGTGAACAGGCGATGCCGCAGCGTACGGCGCAAAGTACACCACCCCCAACAGGTGCATCAACAGCAGTCAGGTGTCGATCCCGACGATAGACTTGAAACTCGTCCGTGTTGAAGAGTTCTGCATCAAATATTTTTCCGCATAGCCATGTTTCGGTAAAGCATATCACGTCGAAGCCGGACTCAGATGAAGATACGAAGAGTCGTGCAGTCTTTGATCGGAGCCCAGTTACATTGGCGTAGTAGAGGGAGAGGTTGCCTTTGAGTTTTTGAACTAGGGGGAGCTGCGGTTTTGATCCTAGGTTACCTTATATCCTTTAAAATGCAGAACTTGTTTGTTAGTGAGTAAATTGACGGAGTATTATTTTTCCTCCCCGGATATATAACAGACATTTTTGCTATTCATCAGCACTTGAGAGAGACGTGAAAGGGCTAGCTGTGTAGGCGCTCTCAGCGTCCGGAGTCTCTTCCGTGTCCATGACCTCATCAGGGTGGGTTTCCGGATTGTCGGTCAAGGTAAGATCGATTGAGGTGTCTGAGGGGGGGATGGTAATTTTGTTTGGGGGGATTGATAGGTTAGCAGGGTTTGTGGTGTGGGCCTCCAGTTCCAGGAGTAGAGACGTTGTCCCATGAAACTTGCGGAAGCCGTGGAGGCTTTTGGGTAGCACCGTTTGTATTAGGTCGGCCAGACGTCTTGCCAGTATTTTTTCTAATAGTCGGGACATACAGGGGATAAGGGAGATCGGCCGAAGGTCTCGGGGGGTAGGAGGGCCGGTTGTTGACGAATTCCTTTTAGGGATGGGGATTTGAATAGAGCTTTTCCACACGTGTGGGAAAGTTCCCCCTGATAAGATGCTATTGTAGAGATCCGTGAGTCTCTCCTTGAAGGAGAGAGGGGTCTCTTTGAGCATCTTATAGGACACCTGATCATGCCCAGGCGCAGATCCCTTACACTTGCTAAGCGTAATGCCCGGCGATTGATCGGCGTGAGGAAGGTGTTGAGGGGGAGGGGGTGGGTCCATCCATCCCTTTGGTCGATCTGTTCCTTTCGGAAGGAATTGTCCTCTGAATATGCCGACCATTGATTGGCCAGTTCTTTAGCTATGCTAAGGGGGTCGGTGATGTTTATGTCATTGGACTTTATGGCCGCTATACCCCTTCTTTGGTATTTCCCCGCTATCATCTTTACTTTGTGCCAAGCCTCGCGGAGGTTGATATTAGGGTTAATGCTCTGGGCGAAATTCACCCATGCCATTTTCTTGGCCTCTTTCGCGTGTCTTTTTGCAACCGCCGCTTTTTTCTTATAGTCAATCAGGTTATACAAGTTTGGGCTTCTCTGAAATCTCTTCCACGCCCTGTTTTTGTCACGGATGGATTGGAGTATTTCCCCATTCATCCAAATGGGCTGGGTTTTTGGAGAGGTTTGAATGGAAGGTATACTGATCGAGGCGGCGCTTCTAAGGGTACGGGTAAGTTGTGCTGCCTCCCTGTTGACATTCTGCGAGTAAGGGCGCCGGGCTAGCTCTGATTCTACCGCCAAGGTGAATCTTTGCCAGTCGGCCCCCTTCTCGCAGAATTTTTTCTCTATTTTTCCTCCCGCCATGGCGATGTCAGTCTGAATCATTAGGGGGAAGTGGTCACTTCCCTCTAAAAATTCGTGGGTCGTCCAAATTAATCTTGGTGCGAGGGAAGGCGGGGCTATAGTAATGTCGATGTGGGAGGAGTGACCCGTCCCAGAAAACTAGGTCGGCCGTCCTGTGTTTAGCACACATAAGTTGCGGTTCTCAATCCACCTGGCCACCCGCCTCCCCCTACGACTCCAACGCTCAGCGCCCCATAAGGGGCTGTGGGCGTTAAAGTAATAATAATAATAATAATAATAATTTTATTTGCATAAGTACAAAGATCGAGATCTTAAGTGTACAAAATCCAGTTGGTAATTTTAATACTACATATTAAGTACAAAATAAAGATAAAGATAAAAAGGCAAAATGATAATAACAAGAGTCAGTGAGCAATACGAGAGAAAAGACAAAAGAAAGATAAAGAAGAGAAAAAGAAGAGAAAAGAAGAAAGAGCACAGCAGTATATGTTGTTCAACCCGTGCTCAAATGTGCAAACATTAAAAAAGATCAGAAGATTGTAACAATTTAAAGAAGGAACCGTTGGCAGTCGCTCTCTGGATACTCGAAGGCAGCAGATTCCAATCCCGCACACACTGGACAAAGAAAAAACGCTCCCCGAAGCGAGATCGGAAATGAGGAAGTATCAAGTTGAGATGCCGGGTTGAGTTCATAAATTTCAGCTTCTCAAAAAGATACGGAGGCTGTTGAATGTGTACTACTTTGTGCAAGAATTTGAGCCTGCGATGCTTCAGATAGGTAAGCAGAGGAAATCCCAAGAATTGCCCAACATGGTCTGAAATGTGACAGTGCCTAGGCAATTTATAAACGAAGCGCACTACATCATTGAAGGCTACAGTTAGCCTTCTTTTGCATGTCCCGTCTAAAGATGGGAAAACCACACTGCCATAAGTGAAGTGCGGCATGATGAGAGCTTTGGCCAGCTGCTTACGCAGGGTTACGGAGAGTATGTCCGACCTTACCCACAATTGGCGCAAGCAACCATACACTTTACGCAAAGTGGAACTAACGTGATCACAACAAGTCATACTGTCATTCAGAACCACTTCCAGGCTCCTAACTGTACTAGCGTAGTCAATGGGCCTAGCATTACATATGACCGGTGGCAAAGAGTCAGCAGCAATCCCGTTTCTATAAATAGCGAGTGCGCTACATTTAGATGGATTTAATACCAAGCCATTGAGTACGCTCCAGTCATATACGCGGCCCAGATCTTCATTGATGCGACATACACAATCCTCAATCAAGCCTATGGGACGACTCAAGTAGACCTGCACGTCATCAGCATAAATGTGTACAGTAACATCTTTCACCACCTTGGGAAGGTCATTAATATATAGGCAGAAGAGTAGCGGTCCCAAGATCGAGCCCTGGGGCACACCACAGTAAATATTTTCAGGAACGGAAGAAGTGTTTCCAACTTTCACAAATTGACTACGTCCGCGCAAGTAATCACCCAAAAGCCTGGTTGCAGTTGTCGAAAATACGAATTGTTCTGAGAATTTGCTCAACAACTTTAGGTGATCAATAGTGTCAAAAGCCTTACTGAAGTCAAGCAAGGTCAAAACGGTAAGCTGGTCCTTATCCAAAGCATCACAAACATCCGTGGTAACTTTTAGCACCGCGGTTTCACAGCTGTGATACCTGCGAAAACCAGACTGGCAGGGTGAGAGAAGTTTCATGGCATTGAGATAGTCAATCATCTGCAAATACATTAGTCTTTCAAATACCTTGCTAAGATAGCAAAGTATACTGATAGGCCTAAAATCGTTAGGGACTGAAGCATTGCGTTCCCACCATAAATGGTGTTTCGGGGTAGCTGGTCTGCCAGGTTGCCGAGGTCATTTGTGGTGATGTCTGCGGGGTTCTCGAGATATAAGGAAACGACAGTTAGTTTTATGTTAGTTTCCACCGACACTCCGCAAGCTGTAATGGGGCTGTTCAGGTTCAGGTGGGTAGCAGTTATGGAGGTGTGGACAAGGATGGCCACGCCTCCATGCCTGTGTTCCCTTGCCGTGTTGTACCCAAAGCATCGGTAGTTGCCTAACCTTTCGGGTGTTTCCTCATTCCTGAGGTGGGTTTCTTGTAAAAGAATGATTTGGGGCTTGTATCGGGCTATTAACTGGTCTAATCCTGGACGGTTGCATGCCAGGCCACGGATGTTCTATTGAAGGATCGAAATGTTTTTTGTGGTGGGTGGTTGATTAAAATGGGGTTGATTATTTATTGGCATGATTTGGCTTCCTCCTCCGATAAATCAGTGAAAGAAGACACATCCATGCCGTCGTCCGAAGTGCCTGCGCTTCTGGTAGTTTTCTTTTTTAGTGTTTTGGATTTTTGGGTTTTTTGGTCGTTTTCTTTGGTGTAGTGATTTTGGTTGAAGATGCTTTCAAATTGTTTGTGACTTTAATGGTTTCGAAGTTTTGTTGAGGGGTTTTTTGAGAGGTGAGGTCCGAGGATGTAATGTTAGGATTAGTTGAGGTAGCTGTCGTGGAGAGTGAGGGGGTTAAGAGGTTTGATGTTGAGGGTTGGTTTGAGTTTGTGTAGGGGGAGGGGGATAAGTTTGGTGGGAGGGAGGATTTTATTGTGTTCAAATTGTCAGTCAGTGCTAGTGAATTTTTGTTAGTGGTTGTATGTGTATTGTTGATGTTATGTTTTAGTCCGGGAGGGTCAGCAATTACCTTGAATTGAAGCGTGGCCGAGGTTGATGATTTGTCGGTGGTTGTTGTGATTGGTGTGGTAGGGCTGTCTCTCTGGGTGGTGGCTGCGACGGATGCGTATGAGGGTCCGGTATGCTCGAACATACTGCATTTTCTTTGAGTTTTAATTTTAAGAATTTCTTTCTCTTTTAGAAATTCTGATGCATTCCCTACTTGTGGATGTGTGTGTGTCCGACTGGCAGTTCACACAATATTTGCCAATGCAGTCTTCCTGGGGGTGGGGGGCAGGTTTTCCACATGTTCCACAAGTTTGCGTGGTTTCCTTGCACCATTTAAGGGTGTGGCCAAGTTTTTGGCAATTCTTGCACTTCATGGGTAGGGGGAAGTACTCTTTTACCAGGTAGTTTGTCCATGGTCCCTTAACATATGGCGGAATCTTGTAGGCGTCAAAAGTTAATATTAGGAGGCCAGTTGGCACTCGCTTGCCGGGTTCGTCAATGGGTTTTGTGATTTGTGTTACTTCGGATACTCCTTGGTCCCTAAGTCCCTCCAAAATGTCCTCTTGAGTCATCCCTCGGAAGTCAGTTGAGTAAATTGTGCCTTTGACACAGTTTAAGGTGGGGTGCATTCCAATTTTTACGGGGATGTTTGCGATGCTGTTAGTTTTTATAAAAATGTCGGCGATACGGTTGTTATCCACGAGAAGTAGTAGTGATCCGTCTCTTAAATAGCTTGCCTGAGAAAACTTTGTAGACACTGCATCTACTCCTGTGCGCACCGCGAACTGGTTAAACGACTTTAGGGGTTTTTTCTCATCGAGGGCCTGGATGGTAATGAATTTGGGATGTTCGTTACTGGCTGTGATGGTCGGAATTTTAGGAGCGAGCGCGGGGAAAAAGTCAGTTGGGTCGACTTTGGGTCTTTTGACCCCGGTTTTAGGTTTTTTTGCACTCATCGTCTCTAATCCGCTGAATCTATTTGCGCTGGCTGGCTGACGACATTTGCGCTATTTTCGTCAGGCCGGGGCCTGGCCTTTCTTTAATTTCCCACCAGAGGAAAAAAGGAGTGGCTCACTATTTAGTTCACAAGTCACTTGTTTTAGAGTTATTCTCAAAGGAATCTCTTTTTAGTTCCAGTCTTCGTTTGACCGTCATCGGGAGAGCATTAGAAGATATTTTGATCGCAAGTAGAGGTCTTTCTGCGAGTTATTTCAAAGTTTGGGTGGAGTGTTTTGGAATTTCGCGCCTTAGTGCATCCCAGTTCTTCCTGCGGGATTGTGCGCTCGCCGCGGCGGCGAGAGAAACTATTAATTTCTAGTTTTTTCCGGATTCGGGATCCTCGTGCTCCGGCTGTCACCCGGCAGGCAGCTGTCAAGAGGTGCCACACAAACGTAGCCCATTTTTTTCCTTAGAGCAAAAAACAAAAAGAGAGGCCGACTGACAGCCGAGTAGGAGCCCAGGCCCAAGGCCTGACGAAAATCAGCAACATGGCGTCCGGCCCAGCCGACGCGAATTTCTATGAAATATTAGACGACCAGTCTCAAAAAAAGCGGAAGCAGGCAAAAAAAAGACCAACCCCGGACCAGGATTTTCTGACATCCTCAAGCCAGCCAATTACCTCAGCGGCAAATGGATTCCCACGCTTCATAGTCATCAGCGCCTTAGATGAAAACAAGCCTCTAAAAACCTACAACCAATTCGCTGTTCGTAAAGGAGTGGATGCCATATCGACTAAATTCAGTCAAGCTAGCTATCTCCGCGATGGATCACTACTCCTGCTTGTAAACACCATGCGTATTGCGGAAATCTTCCTTAAAACATCTCAAATCGCAAACATCCCAGTCAAAGTACAACTCCACTCCACACTCAACAGTGTCAAGGGGACAATCTTCTCCCACGAATTTCGCTCCATGACACAGGAAGAAATTCTTGACGGCCTTAAAGATCAGGGTGTCACGGAAGTTTTTCAAATTACCAGACCGGGAGATGACGGGAAGAGGAATCCAACGGGATTACTCATCCTGACTTTTAACGCCCACGAGATCCCAACCCACGTACAGGGCCCTTGGACAAAATTCCAGGTCAAACAATACTTCCCTCTACCCATGCGTTGTCGTAATTGTCAGAAGCTTGGTCATACGACTAAATGGTGTAAGGAGTCAACGGAAACCTGCGCTACATGTGGAAAGCCCGGACCACACCCAACAGAACAATGCAACGGCAAATACTGCGTCAACTGCCAGTCAGACAGCCATCCATCTAACTGCCGAGAATGTGCGGAATTCCTAAAAGCAAAGGAGATCCTAAGGATTAAAACAACTAGGAAATGCAGTATGTTTGAGGCCCGGAAAGAATTCTACTCGATCCACAAAGAACATTCCGGACCCTCCTACGCAGCCGTCGCAGCTACCACCTCGCAAGTAATAAGAGTAAGTCGATGCTTAAACGTTGCCGTTTAGAACAAGACTGCCTTTTGGTGAAGTTCTGACCATTCGAATTTCGTATTTTTACGGAGCAGTTTATTTAGCGGTAGTGCAGTGTCTGCGAAGTTTGGAACGAAACGGCGATAATAATTACAGAATGCTACAAAACGCCTGACCTCATCAGCGTTCTTAGGTACTGGATAATGTTTAATTGACTCGAATTTTGAATTGTCAGGAGTTACTCCTTGAGCTGAAATTGTATGGCCAAGATAAGTTACCTCTGTTTGAAAAAATTTGCATTTTTCGGGATTAAGTTTGAGATTTCTTTCTCTTAATCTTTGGAATACCATTGTTAAATTTTTGAGGTGGTGGGTTTGGGAACATTCAATGACTATTATATCATCGATGTACAAAAAAGCGATTTCAGGTATTAGGCCCGCCATAGCGATTGTCATCATTCGCTGAAAGCTGTTTGGGCTGATATTGAGTCCCAACGGGAGACGTTTATATTGGTAGTGCCCTTGAGTGGTAGAAGAGGCTGTATATTTTCTAGAAGTTTCTTCTAGAGGAATTTGGTGGAAACCCGACATGAGGTCGAGTGTTGAGAAATACTTCGCACGTCCCATTTGGTCTAAGATATCTTCTATGCGTGGCAGTGGAAACTTATCAGAGAGTACCTTTTTATTTAGATTTCTGAAATCTACTACCAAACGCCACTTTTTGTCTTGTGTATTAGATTTTTTAGGTACTAGCAATATTGGGGAGTTGAATTGTGAAACTGAGTCTTCGATAATGTTATCATTAAGCATTTTTTCTACCTGACTATTGATTTCTGTTTTATGAATTTCTGGTCTTCTTGAGGCTGGGAGGTCTGTAGTTTCCCCTACGCATAATAGCGTACTCCTCGGTCATTCTGCTGTGTTCTGTTATTTCCGCGAGGTGATTGCGTGCTGCCGGTGTTATTGCGGTTATTATTTTGATTTCCGTATGCCGGTCTCTTTGGTCGTTGCCTGTAGTAATTCAGTCTTTGATTCTGTTGTCTCGGCCATCGTCCTCTATTCCTATCGAATCCTCCTCTGTAACGTGTTCCGTACTGATTTGTATTGCCCGCGAATCTTCCTGGCTGCCTGCTGTTGTAGTGTAGTATATTGCTGGGCTGGGGCTTGTCCACCACAACTGCTTTTGCTGTTACCTCAGCTAGCGTATTTAAATTGCTGGCTTTTAGTATCAGCGCTGTTTCCTTGTTTGCCACGTTGTTCGAGAACGTCTGTATGGAGAATTTCTCAGCCAATTTCTCGGCGGCTTCACCTGTCGCAATTTTTTCCGATATGAATGCCCTGGTGAGCTGACTTGACAGGCTCTCAACTTGGGCGGAGAAGTCTGCCAGTTTCCTGTTCCCTTGCTGGCACTGTGCTAGGACCGCATTTGATGATATTTTCGGAGAAAATTTACTCAAGATTTTTTCCTTGATTAGAGCAACTGTGTTGAGTTCTTCGGTGATCGCATACTTCGCCTTTCCTGTAATTCGCTTTTTGATGAATTTAACCATTATACTGTTATGTTCTGCTGGTGTAAGATCATCCAATAGCTGTATTGACTCGACAAAGGCTTCAGTATTTCCCTCCGTTCCGTCGTACTGCTGCACCAACGATGTTGCTGTGCGTATGTCAAATGCCATTTTACTTGTTTGTTTTTCCTGACTTTCGATGATTGCCCAAATGCTATACACAAGTTCCTTAATCTGTAGATAAACTGTCTTTAATTGTAGAACCGTTTCTGCATCTGGAGGTAGCTGGAAAAGGTTAGATGTTAGGATTAACAAGCCGGTTGGGGTAGGGTGCTCCGGGTTTTTGGGGTTCGGTCGTGGGATTTGCACAACATCTGTGACTCCCTGGTCGCTGAATCCCCCGAGAAGTTTTTTTTTTACATTAAAAATATGTTTTAATGAGTATATTCAGTGAATTACAAAAAACATAGTTTCTCATGGGTGCTCTTTGTACGTCAAATAAGATGCACTTAGATAAAGACATGTATCACTCTAAATCTTAGCAGTGAAGAAAGCGGTAGGTACATAAACTTGGAGTAGACTTAAATTTTACTTTGCGCAATCAAACCGAATATGGCTCTATGGTAGGTTAGTCCCTAAACTTACCACTATGCCTAAGGCCGTTTTCAGCGCCGGGGTAGTCCTGGGTCTGGTCCTTGTCTCTAGCAGCTGCTTGAGGGTGTTGTAGTGGGGTCTGTCAGGGTCCAGCCAGTTTCGGGCAACGATCTTTGTTGATGCCTTGTTGGCTCTGTCTTCTTCCGTCCATAGCGCGCGAACGGGTGTAGATTTAAGGGCTCCAGTGGCGGTACGTAATATTTTATTAGTGTCGGTCTGAACTTTGGTTAAGTTGGCTAGATATGTCCTGGAATACATTGCGAGGCTGTAATTGGTAATTCCTTTGCTAAGGACTTTTGCGATCCTTATGGTGGCGTGGATCGGGGCTCCTTTCTTACCGGCGCATATTGCCCTGACTAGATTGTTTATTTTATCTTATTTGCTCGCGATGTACCTGCAGCGTGCCGTCCATTTAAGGGAGCTAGTAAGGGTAAGTCCCAAAATTTTTAATTCCCTGGTTACAGGAAATTGGTGGTCGGCTATGTCTAGTGTAGTCGGCAGGCGGGCGCGTCCTCGGGAGAAAATGATGACTTCACATTTTTGGGTTGCAACGATGGCACCGGTTTGGTGGGCCCAGATGGTGATGGCAGTATAGGCTTTCCGAAGGTTGTCTTTGGCTAGTTCCCCGTCCGTAGATAACAGTATGTTGTCTGCGTAAATGTAAGATGTCAGTCCGTCAATTTGGTCCAGTTTTTGGGCTAGGGAAATAATAAAGATGTTAAAGAGGGTGGGGGATAGGGGGAGCCTTGGGTAAAATATTTTTATTAGGTCGACGTTGTGAAACACACCCATTAATCTTGACCTGAATGGTACGGGCAGATAAAAACTTTTTGATCAGTTTAGTCGAACGGTTATCAAAATTCCATTTCGCAATTTGGTCAACGATGAGATCAAAGCGAACCCTATCATAGGCCTTCTCCACGTCTGCCGACATGAGGAAGTTGGCTTGGTTGCCGTTAAGACTACGCATGATGGTAACTTCGAGTTCTAATAGTAGTAAGGTCGTCCCCCGGTACCTCCGGAAGCCGTGGATGTTTGGCCGGAGTTTCGATTCAACTTTGTTCGCTAGCCTTCTAGCCAGAATTTTTTCTAAGAGGCGTGACATGCAGGGAATTAATGAAATGGGCCGAAGGTCGCGTGGGGATAGGGGGCCGTTGGTGGCCGAATTCCGTTTGCGGATGAGGAATTGGATCGCATTTTTCCACGTGTGTGGAAAAATGCCCTCCTCCAAAATGGTGCTATAGAGAGTGATTAGCCTTTCCTTAAAGGAAAGGGGGGTCTCTTTGACCATTGTGTATGTTATAAGGTCATGACCAGGCGCAGATCCCTTGCACTTGCTAAGCATGGAATTTGATTTTTACTTTGTAATTTATGTATATAGTTCCTACTATTTAGTTAGAGTTTACGCTACCTATTCTATTACAATATATGAGGCTTATATTATTTCTTATTTTTAATTTATTATATATAGTTCCTAATATTTAATCTCCTGAGGAGGGTGAATAGAGCGTCCGGGTCAGCCGGGTTGAGTATTTCACTCAGAGGGAGGAAGGAACCTCCCAGGGCTCGTCGAGAAAGAGGACATTCCGTAAGTATGTGTGTCATTGTAAGACGGCATTGGCATGATGCGCATCCCGGTTGGGGACCTCGGGCGAATAAATGTAAATGTGTGAGAGCGGTGTGTCCAGTTCTGGCTCTGAATATAGTTACCCCCTCTGCCCTATTAATGTTCGGGTTGTACCTAGGCTGATCAATTGTCCTCCAGTGTGAAGCGAGGAATGTTGTTTCTTGTCTCCATGCATTGGCTATTTTACTTTTTAATTTTTCCAGGGCATTGCGTCTTATATAGGAGGCGGCTGGTATTTCCCATGTCTTCCCTCCTCTAGTCATCTGTTGTTTAGCCGCGCGGTCAGCTAGTTCATTCCCTGTGATTGCAGAGTGACCAGGCACCCATGATAGTTTAATCTTTCCTGTAGCTGATAGTATGTGGTCTTGGCATTGTTTCACTAGTGGTTGCTAAGCATGGAACTTAGCTCGAGAAGAGATATGGGACTGATCAATGGCTGACATTCTGATGGTGTGGGGGGGTTGGAGGTGTGGGCCCATTCGTTCCTTGTGGTGATGAGTTCGTTACGGAAGGAGTTGTCTTCCGAATAAGCCGATCATTCTTTTGCCAATTCCTCTGCTATTGCGTGAGGGTCCCCAAAAGTATTCCCATTGGATTTGATGGCCGCAGTACCATTGCCTTGATTATTCCCGGAAATTCTTTTGACTTTTTGCCACGCAAAAACTAGTGGGTATTTATAGTTACAAATGCTGTGTACCGGGTGATTTACGGAAAAAATATACAGCTTATCTTAGCCGCCTGATTCTAAGCCGATAAGTACTCGACAACTACCAAAACGATACTGACTGAGAAGTAATTGACAAATCCTCACCAGTGGCTCGTTTATTTTATTTATTTATTTTTTTTCAGGGACAGAGGCTAGCTACCCTATATACAATATCGCACTCGGTAGCATCGACCATATGGCGCTTACATTAGAAATACATTAGAATGCTTATAGAACTAAGACAAGTGCATGAAAAAACCTAAGATCATATTGGTGATATTAGCTTATAAGAATACAATTTGAAGATATTACTAACTAGGATCTTACCATTAACATAATGAAGAATTGGAAAATATTACTTAAATAAGGATTTGACAATTTATCTAATGCAAATATTAAGGTTGAGTACTACCGTTGGTTATAATTCAGTGAGACGGACATGTTGTAATTCACTAACTTAAAGGAATTCAATTGACAGATATAACTAACCTAGGATCTTACAATTGTGGGGGAGGGAAATAAACTGGGAGAAACGTGGGAAACTCTAAAGAATTAAAACACATCCGCACTGTATGACTCGCCTTTAATAAGTGATCCTAACATGGCGTCATCGCCCAGATCGATACTGACATCCTTATACATACAGCGTTGCCACATATTTAGTTTTATGGAGACTAAGGCCACGGCCTCACTCTCTCGCCTACAGTTCGGCCATCCTGACCTTATAATCGACCCGATTATAATCCTAACAAACAACTTTTACTTATGCTATTACATTTAAATGTTCCGAATTCAATCTCTCTCTTCTTCTTATTATACTTTTTTTTCTTTCATATAGTGATATAGAAAAGTTCACTTACATTTACTCATACAATATTAATATTAATTAATTTTTTCCAACTTATTGATCCAAAACTTACAAACTGAAACTGGTTCTGTTTTTTTTTTTATAATTCTTCCTGTATTATTTAACGAATGTTGTCACTTCCAACACATGCGATATCGGAGCAACCTGAAGGAATTGTTCCTTGCAAATCCCGTTCCGAATCAGAAGGCACCGAACCGTCGACAACGGGTGAATCATCAATCGCACCAAAATGAAACGGTTTCATATTTTCCGGAGAGCAAATACCCTGGTATGGCAGTCTAGTCACCTGCATGCCCTCCAAATCCCTAATTATATACCTATCATTTGGTAAAACCTTTACTACTTGATACGTTTATTTATTTTATTTTTATTTATATTTTGCAGGGACAGGGCTAGCTGCCCTGAAGTACAAAAGCGCACTCGGTAACATTGACCATATGGCGCTTACATTAGATTGCTTATACAACTAAGACAAGAAGATGAATAAACCTAAGATCATTTGTGATATTGACTTAACAGAATTCATTTGAAGAAAATACTAGATAGATCTTAAAATTAAAGTAGTGGAGGGTTGGAAGATAAAAAAACAAAAAATTTCTTAACTAAGTATTTGACAAATTATATAATGCAAAGATTAGGTTGGGCATTACCGTTAGTTATAATTCAAGGATTCGGATATAATGTAAATCATTAACTTAAAAAAATTCAAATGATAGATATAAATAAAGTAGAATCTTACAATTACTACAACGAATAATTAGAGTGTATTACTTAAGTATGTATTTATGATTTATATAATAAGACTAAGAAAGCTTAAAGACACGGTTGGTTACAATACCGTGAGATTATTACAGTATCAAATTATTATTATTTATTGCTTATTTGTTTACCGAAATAATGTACACTTAGACTGCCACAAACTTAGATTCGCCTCAATTCATGAATACAAAGCATGTGCCTGATCAAAGCCATGGAAGGTCAAATTTGTCTGTATATTCCTAAGTCTTTTATTAGTCTGATAAGGAGAGTTGGGTCTGAAGGATTTAGTAAGGTAGGAAGGGGGGGGATCTGTCCGCCGAAATACTCCTTTGTCCTAACGCACTCCGCTAGGATGTGCCTTATAGTCAAGGCACTCTGACACCGGTTACAACCCGGCTGGGGGCTTCTTGCAAAAAGGTGGTTGTGAGTGAGCCTGGTGTGACCCACTCTAATCCTGACAACTTTCACCCCATCCTCGCGAGTGATGTCAGTGGCATAGCAAGGTGAGCTTGTAGTTGGCCAATGTCGCTTAAGAAAAGTTGATTCCCTCCGCTCTCGAACCAGACTCAGGCAAGGGCACTATCCTACTTCTCTTCCATAGGGTGGGCATAGACCCAGAAGATAGTGAGAAATTAAACAGCGCACAAAGTGGGCGGGCTAGGGCATACCTACATTCCCTAAGGAAGAGGTTCGGGATACCGTCCATGCCAGGGCCTGTGTTAATATTTACGCGTTCGAGAGCCGAAAAAACGTCCTCTACGGCGATACTCAATGATGACAAATCAACCGTTTCCCGAATATCGAAGCTCCGGGTGGAGTTAGCGCTAACATTATGTCGAAAAACTGATTTAAATTGAGTTGCGAACATCTCCGCTATTTCGCTGTCTGTCGACGCCTTCGAAGATCCGTCGTATAGGTGGTCAGGTAAAGAACCCTCATTACGTAACCCTGTGACGTAACTCCAAAAAAGCTTCACATTTTGAGGAATTGAAGCCTCAAGATTAGCAAAATAAGTCGCGTATGCAAGTTCGGTAAGTGACTTACAGCGAGCACGAAGAGCCGAAAAAGCCTCATATGCCACCTGCGATCTCGCACGCTTGTATTCCCGATGTGCTAGTTTCTTTTCAATAATCAATCTTCTGAGTTCAGGAGTAAACCAACATGGGAACGACCGGTTACCCGTGGGACGGCATGGAACAAAAGCAACAATGAGATGATATAAAATCTCGTAAAATGCAAGAGCTGCGGAATTAATATTATCAACCTGAAAAATGGAATCCCAATCCACAGAATTTAAATGCAAAATAATTTGGTTATAGTTAGCATGTTTAAAATTAAATGTAGAAACTTTGGAATTATTATGAGCAGAATTAGCACTAATAGGTACATTGCATACTAAAGCAGGGTGGAAAACATCTAATTTAGTAAGAGGCTCAATTGCTAGTTCTGTAGTAACATTACGTAGAGAACAAAAAACTAAGTCAAGAGAATTATTACATACATTAGTGTGAAAATTTATTTATTTATTTATTTATTTATTTTACAGAGCACAGATAAAATATAATTTTACCCTACCCTTAAGGCGCACTCGGGTGCCAGGCCCATATGGCGCGATCCTAACTGATACAGTTGTCCCTAAGTAATCTATCCCTAATTGAACTTAACAGTTGACGTAGTATGTTGGCTTAATTTAATTAATATTTACAGTTTTGGATTTAAGTTACATGTACTTTTATACATTTTGTCATAGCTTAATTTATACTTTTTTGTCATATACAATCCACCCTAATTATAATTTATGTAACAAATTGAGGTTGGTTAGCAGCCTTAATAGCTCGTCTGGGGTGGATGGGTCAAGGAGGGAGTGAAGAGGTGGGAGGGGACCACCATGGGCCCTTACGGTGAGGGGGCATTCTTCCAAAATGTGCCTGACGGTAAGTGGGCATTGGCAGTGGTGGCATCCTGCTCTTGGGCTATTAGCGAAGTGGTGTCCGTGGGTGGGGACCGTATGTCCTGTTCTGGCCCTAAAAATGGCCACTCCCTGGGCCCTAGTAAGGTCTTTGTTGTAGGAAGGGGGGTCCGTCCTGGTCCAGTGGGAAGCGAGAAAGGTGTTTTCTCTCTCCCAGCAGCTTTGGCGTCGTCTAGACAACTCTGATCTGGCTTGTCGTAGCATGAAAGAAGCCATAGGTATCTCCTCCTCCCGGTCAGCGGTGGTAGATCGAGATTTGGCCAGGTGGTCCGCCATTTCGTTTCCATGAATGCCCATGTGTCCCGGGACCCAGGCTAGCTTGATGTTCTGGTGGCTTTGGGCAATTTGTCGACATTGCCTGATCATTGGATCAGAATTGCGGATGTTGCTAATTGCCTTTATTGATGAGAGGGAATCTGAGAAAATAATGGTGGGATTCCCGGTTGAGCTGGCGAAATGAATAGCTTTCCACAATGCAAACATTTCGGTTTCAAAGCTAGACGCTCCCAGAGGGAGCTTGAAACGTTTGGTGATTGAGCTTAGGCTTGGATCCGGAGACATAACGACATAAGCCGCGGCAGCCTGATTATCTGACGAGGAACCGTCAGTGTAGATTTTTACCGATTTCCGGTTTTGGTCAAGAAGTTCCCGGTGCAATTGAAGGTGGACATCCTTGGGCGCATTTCTTTTGTTGTAGTGCCCCATTATTGTGAACGGGTGGTTGTCTTCCGTGCGGGATGGGATTGAAGATACGGAGGAGATGGAGGTGGGGTTAGGTAACCTAATTCCTAAACTAGTTGCTATACCTAAGGCCATTTTTAACGCCGGGGTAGTTCTGGGCTTGGTACTCCTCTCTAGCAGATTGTGGAGGGTGTTGTAGTGGGGCCTCTCGGAGTCTAGCCAGTTCCGTGCGACAATTTTTGTGGATGCTTTGTTAGCCCGGTCCTCGATTGGTGATACTCCGCATTCCGTCCAGATGGCGCGTAACGGTGTGGATCTGAGGGCACCGGTGGCGGTGCGTAGGATATTGTTAATGCCAGTCTGGACTTTCATTAGGTTAGCTAGGGTTGTTCTGGCATATATTGCCAGGCCATAGTTGCTAGCTCCTTCGCAGAGAGTTTTGGCAATTCTTAGGGTGGCGTGAATCGGGGCTCCTTTCTTTCTTGCACATATAGCCCTGACTAGGTTATTAATTTTTCCTAGCTTATCGGCGATCTTTTTGCAATGAGATGTCCATTTGAGTGTCCTAGAGAAGTAGAGACCCAGAATTTTTATCTCCTGGTATACCGGGATCTGATGGTCGGCTATTTCTAAGGTAGTCGGCACGGGGGAGCGTTTTCGGGAAAAAATGATGACCTCGTTCTTCTGGGGTGGGACGATAGCGCCAGTATTGAAGGCCCAGATGGCGATAGTTGTGGCGGCTTTTCTGAGGTTATCAGTAGCTAGTTCAGCGTCCGTGGAAATAAGTAGGTTGTCGGCGTAAATGTATGTCTTAAGTCCGTCAATCTGGTTAAGTTTTTGGGAGAGGGAGAAGATGAAAATGTTGAAGAGGGTCGGGGATAGGGGCGAGCCCTGGGGTAAAATGTTGTTTATGGGTTTTCGCTGGGAAGTAACACCATTGAGTTTAACCTGCATTGTGCGCGAGGATAGGAAGTTCTTTATAAGGCTAGTGGAAAGGTGGTCAAAATTCCATTGGGCCATTTGATCAACTATAAGGTCATACCGGACCCTGTCGTATGCCTTCTCGATATCTGCCGACATAAGGACGTTATTTTTCCTGCTGTCGAGGCTGCACATGATATCGGCCTCAAGCTCCAGTAGTAAAGAGGTTGTGCCCCGATACTTCCGGAAGCCGTGGATGTTGGTTGGCAGCTTAGGATCAATTATGTCTGCTAGCCTTCTTGCCAGGATTTTTTCAAGGAGGCGTGACATGCAGGAGATTAGAGAAATGGGTCTGAGATCTCGTGGGTTGAGCGGGCCAGTGGTCGGCGTATTGCGTTTCCGGATGGGTATGAGAGTAGCATTTTTCCATGTGTGGGGGAAAATCCCCTCCGCCAGAATGCCATTAAATAGAGCCGCCAACCTTTCCTTAAAGGAGAGGGGGGTCTCTTTAAGCATTTTATACGTTATTTGGTCGTGCCCAGGCGCGGATCCCTTACACTTGCTAAGCATTGTGCTTAGCTCGAGAAGAGAAATTGGTCTGGCCAGCGAGAGACACTGTGTAGGTGGAGGAAAAGAGAAGGTGTGGGACCATCCATCCCTTTTTGCAACGAGTTCATTGCGGAAGGTGTTATCTCCAGAATAAGCAGACCATTCCCTCGCTAACTCCTCCGCTATTGCGTAAGGGTCGTCGACGGTAAGTCCATTAGTGCTAATGGCTGCTATACCATTTCCGTTGCTGTTTCCGGATATCTTCCTGACTTTCTGCCACGCCTCCCGAAGGTTGGTGCTAGGGTTGATGGATTCGACAAAGTTAGCCCAAGAGGCTTTTTTAGCCTCTTTCGCCTCTCTTTTCGCCAAAGCCGACTTTTTCTTATAGTCGATCAGATTGACCGTAGTCGGCCTCCTCTGAAACGTCTTCCACGCCCGGTTTTTATCCCGAATTAACCAGAGGATATTCCCATTCATCCAGGTGGGTTGGGATTTGGGAGTAGCTTTAGCAGATGGCATGCTGCTGGCAGCGGCCGATCTTATGGCGCGGGTGAGTAGGGCTGCTTCCCTATTAATGTTTCGGGATATGGGCCGTCGTGAGATTTCATTTATTTTTATTTATTTATTTATTTATTAACCGTAGGAACAAAATATAATTTTGGCCCTACTCTTACCAGCGCTCTCGGATACCAGGTCCATATGGCGCATTCTAGCTGGTACTTACTGCCTAAGTAAAACTACTATGGTTATGGCCGACTACAGTTAGGTGGTTTAGCGTTCTAACTATGTCTAACTACAAATAGGACTAATTACAATTAGCAGATTCTATATTCACTATTATTATATTCAAGTTATGGCTAACTACGATTAAGGCGATCTACATTCTACCTATGGCTAACTACAATTAGGGTTAACTATGACTAACTACAATTAGGACTATGATTAACTACAATTAGACTAACTATGACTGACTCAATTCGGTCTAACTACAATCAATAGGTTCTATATACTAACTACCATTATGAGGTTCTAGATTATGTTAGACCAGCGATGAGATCCCCAGGGTGTAGACAAGGCTCAAGAGGGCTTCTGGATTGGATGGGTCCAATAATGTGGCCAAGGGTGGAATATCCGAACCATAATGGGATCTGGCTTCGTCGCAGGTGAGAAGGTGTTTAATCGAGAGTGGGCGTTGGCAAGTAACGCATCCTCGCTGCGGTACTCCAAGATAGATATGGCTTTTGGTGTAAAGGGTGTGGCCGGTTCTCATC
Source organism: Machimus atricapillus (assembly GCA_933228815.1). Lineage (NCBI taxonomy): Eukaryota > Metazoa > Arthropoda > Insecta > Diptera > Asilidae > Machimus > Machimus atricapillus. Next base: position 54,529,032 of record OW121785.1, read on the forward strand.
CTGAAGATTATGGCGCCCTCCCTCCTAGAGAGGCTCCTATCGTATGCTGGTGGCTTAATGGACGGCCAGTGCTCAGCCATGAATGTAGACGAATTTAGCCAGGACTCTTCGTAGACTCCCTTGATTACCTGGAGGCTGAAGCGGTAGATGTAACCTGTGAGAGGAGGAACGTTGGGTGGGTCAGTAGACCGGGTATGTTGTCCGCCCCTGGCCATTCGGTCGGCGAGTTCGTTGCCATGGATTCCAACATGGCTCGGAACCCATTCGATGATAATTGCCCCTTTAGATTTGATCACCTTATACCTGATCTCAGCGAGTAGGGCCTCCTCTGGGCTCGGGTTATTTAGGGCTTGAACCGCTGCCATGCAATCCGAGAAAATGATGCAGTTACCAGGTAAGGTCTGGCAATGCTCCACAGCTTTCCACAGCGCGAAAACTTCAGCATCGAAACTGGAGGTATGTTCCGTGAGCGGATAGGTTTGAATATTGGGTGGTCCTGCAGATGTTGTAAAGGCTACTACTGAAGCTGTTACTTGGTTCGACCTTTTTGACCCGTCGGTGTAGAGCCTATTCCACCCTTGGAGTCGGGATATCCTCTCATGATGATACTGTCGGTGTTCGCCCGGCGATCTTCTGTTTTTGTTACCCACGGCTAAGGTAACAACCTGCGGGAGACCCTGTTGGATCGTTAAGGGAGTTTCCGGAGCAGAGCGAGGTGTCGGGAGGGTGAACCCTAGGCTAACGACGAGTTGCAGCGAACTCTTTAGGGCCGATGTGGCAACTGGGCGAGGGTAGCTACCATGCAAGTTCTTGAGAGTATAATGGTGCGGTCTCCTCCAGTCAGGCCAGTTTTTTGCCACCAGCTTTGCCATTGCAATTTCGGCTCTAGTTTTAATGTCCGGTAGACCTGCTTCTACCCAGAGGGCTTGATTAGGGGTGGATGGGAGGGCTCCGAAGGCCACCCTAAGAGTCTTGTTAATGGCCGTTTGAATGTACTTCAGGTTTTGCTTGGTGGTATCTGCAAAGACCGGAAGGGCGTAGTTGGTGACGCCTCTGATAAGGGTGGTTGCTATCTGTAGTGTAGCATGGATCGGGGCGCCGTTACCCCTCGCTGCAACAGCTCGGATCAGATTGGTGATCCTGCCTATTCTTGCTGCCAGTCTTTTACATTGATCTGTCCAGTTGAGCTTGTGTGAGAAATTTACACCGAGCATCTTGATGTGGTCCGTTGTGGTAACCTCGCTGTCTCCTATCTGCAGGGTCCTCCGGGATGGCAATCTCTTGCGCGAGAATATGATGTATTCATTCTTTTCCGCTGGTATTCTGGCACCCGTGCGATGAGTCCAGATCTCCAAGGCGATCAGTGCTCTTCTCATCGTTTCTGTCGGTAGTCTGTCCGTCGTAGTTAGCAGTAGATTGTCGGCGTAGATGTAGAAGTTGAGTCCGTCAATGTCTTGTAGTTGGGGGAGGAGGGTAGAAAGGTATGTGTTAAAAAGAGATGTAGAAAGGGGGGAACCTTGGGGAAGAGCGTTGTTTAGGGATTCCCGAGATGAAGTGTAGCCATTAACTCGTACCTGAAGGGATCGGGAGGATAGGAAATTTTTAACTAGGTGGATGAAGGGCGCATCAACGCCCCATACCTGGAGTTGGGTGGTTATAATGTCCCATTTTACCCTGTCGTACGCCTTCTCAATGTCGGCAGATAGTAAGCAGAGTTCCCTTCCCTTGCCGAAAGCACTCCTGATGGAGTCCTCGAGCTCGAGAAGCAACGAGGTGGTCCCACGATGCCTCCGGAACCCGTGAACCCCACTTGGGAGAATACCCTCCAGCAGGCAAGAGAGTCTGTGGCCCAAAATTTTTTCAAGAAGGCGGGAAAGACAGGATAATAGGGGAATTGGACGAAGATCCTTAGGAGTGAGGGTGCCATTAGCAGTGACTGTCTTCTTACGAATTGGGATGAGGGTGGCATTTTTCCACGCATGGGGAAAAATGCTTCTCATCAATATTAGGTTGTAAAGAGAGACAAGTCTCTCTTTGAAGGAGTCAGGGGCTTCTTTGATCATTCTGTAAGAGACTTTGTCATGTCCTGGTGCTGATCCCTTACATTTGCTAAGGGTAACTCTTAGCTCGTGAAGGGATATTGGGGTAGATAGGTTTCTGTCTGGATCAGGGGAAAAAGGCCTGTCCGTGAAGGACCAGGAGGACTTAGCCTGAATTTGTTCTGGGCTGAAAGTTGTGTCGTCGGAGTAGCTAGACCAAGATTTAGCTAGCTGTTGGGCAATACTTGTGGAGTCGGTGTAGAGCCTGCTGTCAACTGTCAAGTTTGCAATCAGGCTAGGAGACCTGTTGCCAGAAATTGCCTTGACTCGACTCCATGCATCGGCTAAATTAAGGCCAGGATCTATTGAGTTAGCGAAATCAACCCAGGATTGTTTTTTCGCTTCCTTAATTTCTCTTTTCGATAGTGCCGATTTCCTACGGTAATCAAGCAGGTTGTTATCCGTAGGGTGCCTCTGAAACTTTTTCCAGGCCCTGTTTTTCTCCCTGATGAGTGAGAGGATGCGCGAATTCATCCACACTGGTTGGGTTCTAGGTTTGGGACTGGAGACAGGTATGCTACCCGCTGCGGCCACTCTAATAATCCTTGTAATCTGCGCGGCTTCTTTGTTAATATTGGTGGATGGGGGGTGAAGGGATGCCTCCGTCCTGATTAGGTTCCTATATGTATCCCAGTTCGCCTGATGTTCGGCGAACCTGTAAATAGGTAAGTTGGTAGCGGCTTGAAAGCCACCTCTAATTATTATGGGGAAATGGTCACTTCCCTCGGGGTTGTCATGTAGGAACCAATCAAGCCGGGGGGCAATGTGAGGAGGTGCAAGGGAGAGGTCTATTGCGGTGAGGGAGCCAGTATTGGAGAGGAAGGTAGGTGATCCGGTATTGAGAATGCAGAGAGAGCGAGACTCGATCCAGGCGGCAACCTGCCGCCCTCTAGGACTCCAACTGTCAGAGCCCCATAAGGGACTGTGAGCGTTGAAATCCCCACCATAAATGGTGTTTTCGGGAAGCTGGCTAGCCAGATTCTCCAGATCTTGTGTCGTTATCTCAGCTCCATTCTCAAGGTAGAAATTTGTTAGTGTCAGAGGGTGGGGGAAGTTAATAGAAACCGCACAAGCCACAAGGTTAGAATTGATGTTCTGCTCAGCAGCTGGGAGGGAGTTGTGTACCAGAATGGCCACTCCTCCATACCTGCGCTTTCGAATGGAGTTGTATCCGAAGAAAGTATAGGATCCCAGTCGTTCAGGTTGATGTTCCAGCAGGATATGCGTTTCCTGAAGGAGGATTATATGGGGTTTGTAAAGGGAGGTAAGGATTTCGAGGTGGGGGAGGTTGTTGTACAAACCCCTAATGTTCAATTGTAGGATCGTTAGATCCCTAAATGGAGAGCGGGAGGTAGAGTTAATGGTACAATTCATACGTGAAATCTGTTATTATTTATTTGGGGGATCATCCCCATCGCTCGAGAAGGTCGAAGCTGATGGAAAAGTCTCTGTTTCCATCTCATCCTCGTCACTCGCTAAATTAATGGACGGGATGCCCAGGTTCGGGCCTGAGACTGTCAGAATCTCGAATTCGTTGGGCTTGAGGCCTGAGATGTTTTGGACTATTGAGCTTACTGTATTTTTCGTGTTTGGTGTGAGGGGAAGGGGTTTGGTGGGTGGGGAATCTGTGTTAATGTTAGTTTTGTGTGGGTGTTTGTTGTCATGTTGTTTCTTCGAGTGTGTAGAGTCATTGTTTGAGTCTGGAGAAGAGCTTACCTGTTCGCCGGAGGGCTGTGGCGGTTTGGTGGTTGGTCCGTTGGGTGTGGTGTTGCTGGAGCTTGTCCTGGCCTTAGCGGAGTTGCTGGAGTTGGTGGGGTTGTTGTTGCCCATGCTGCTGGCATTGTTGGCGTTCCTGGTGTTGCTGGTGATGATGTTGGGTGTGCCCTGGTGGAGTTTGCTGGTTGTTGGTTCGGGGGTAGATGCAACTGTTTTCGCATACGTGGGTCCGGTATGTTCTCTGTATGTCGCGTAGAATTCCTTCTTAGCTTCGAAGAGAGAGCATTTGCGGAGTGTTTTTATTTTAATAATCTCTTTTGCCTTTAAGAACTCCGGGCAGTCCCTGCTGGATGAGGAGTGCGAGTTTGTGTTACAATTGACACAGTGTTTTCCTACACATTCCTTTTCCTCGTGGGGTCCTGGTTTGCCGCAGTTAGCGCAGGTGGCCGTGGTCTCTTTGCACCACTTAGCAGTATGTCCAAGTCGTTGACAATTCCTACACCTCATTGGTGTGGGAAAATATTCCTTGACTTGTAGGGAAGTCCAAGCTCCCTGGATGTGCGTCGGGATCTTGTATGCGTCAAAGGTTAAAATGAGCAGTCCAGTAGGTACCCTTTTGCCTGGCTCCTCTCCTGGGCGGGTGATTTGAACCACTTCGGTGATACCCTGGTCCTTTAAGCCCTCAAAGATTTCCTGTTGAGTCATAAGTCGGAAGTCGGGAGAATACACTGTGCCCTTAACAGAGTTCAATGTTTCGTGCATTTTTGTGGCAACCGGGATTCCAGCAATTTCCTTGACTTTTAGGAAATACTCTGCGACTTTCTGGTTCTCTACCAGAAGCAATAACGATCCGTCGCGAACATAACTTGCTTTTGTAAATTTGGTTGATATGGCATCAACACCTTTCCTCACCAGGAAGTGGTTGTGGTACTTGAGGGACTTGTTGGGGTCAGTCGTCTGGATTGTTATGTACTTCGGTTGGTTGTAGCTCGGGTCGCATATAACGCTGTGCTCTGGCAGGGCTGGGAATGCTTCGTGAAGAGGCGAGCTCTTGTTCCTTTTAGTTGCTTGCTTCATTCTCTTTGGCGGTTGGGTTTCCAGCACCGAGAACCTGTTGGCGTCGGCCGTGCCGGTCGCCATTTTGGTGAGCAAAATTTCGGAGAGGCCCGAAATTTGCTTTTTACTCTAAGTCCACTAACTTTGTTTTTTGTTCTAAGGTTTGTGAAACAGGCTATTAACAGCTGTCAGTGACAGCTAACCCCACGTGTAGCCGGGCTTTTAACCGCGGGCCCCGGGCAGCCGCGGCACAAAAGATCTCCCGTAGGAGCACACTCCGGGATGAAAAAAGAAAACCACTCCGGACGATGAAAGAAAACGACCCACTCCGAAAGATAAATCAAGTATCGCTGTTATAAACAACTATTTCTCTCCGTAAAGTACAAAATAAACAGTCAAGAACCGCCGACGTCCGTCCACTATGATAGCTGAACTTTGACTGCGTGAGATTTCATCCTCGACCATATTCGAGAATTTTTCCCAGTTCGCCCATTTTTCGCACAATTTGGTCTCTTGTTTGCCCCCGGCAATATAGCAACTGGTGTTTATTAATATGGGGAAGTGGTCACTCCCCTCAAGATGCTGGTGGGTGGTCCAGTGTAGCCTTGGAGTTAAGTGGGGGGGGGGCGAAAGAGATATCAATGTGGGACGTGGAACCCGTTCCAGAGAAGAAAGTGGGCAGGCCGGTGTTCAGCACAAACAGGTTGCACCTCTCCATCCATCCGGCCACCCGTCTCCCCCTATGACTCCAGCGCAAAGAGCCCCATAGGGGACTATGAGCGTTAAAGTCACCACCATAAAGGGTGTTAGGAGGAAGCTGGTCAGACAGACCAACAAGGTCTGCTGTGGTGACGTTTAGAGGGTGCTCCAAGTACACCGAAGCCACCGTTAATTTGTTGGCGATTTCAAGTGTTACCGCGCAGGCAGCAATTGGGGTGTTTAGGTGGATGGGCGTAACAGGGATGGAGTTGTGGACAAGTATCGCCACACCTCCGTGCCTGTGTTCCCTTGAAAAGTTGAATCCAAAGCATCGATAGGGCCCCAACCTGTCAGGTAGCTCTTCATTCTTAGCGTGTGTTTCCTGTAGCAAGATAACACGGGGGTTGTAGCGCGCAATAAGGATGTCGAGGCCAGGACGATTATTCGTCAGACCACGAATGTTCCATTGCAGGATGGAGAGGTTTTTTTGATTGATCTGAAAGTTGCTTGGATGATTACTGCTCATCAGGGCAATTATGCCTCCGCTCCCGATAAATCGGTGAAAGTGGAGACACTCCTGCCTTCATCTGATGACCCAGCATCAATATTCTTTTGTTTATTGGTCTTTCGTTTTTTCAATGCTCTAATTATTGTTTTTCTATTTTTAGATGATTCCGGTAATTGAGATTTTTGTTCTTCTTTATTTTCCTTATTGTTATCGGAGGGATCTGGCAATGCCATCACAATTGACATTTCTTTATCCGATTCTGTAGAAGATGGTCGAGAACTCGGAGGAATGAACGAACATGGAGTGGATGAACCGTGTAAAATCCCTGTACGTGAGTGAAGCCAAAAAACCTGGTTTTTAATTGTCAAAAATGGTTTTTAATTGTCAAACTCGGAGGAACGCTGTCAAATGATGAACGAGTGGGAAACTTTGGTTTGTCAAGTGTAGTGAGCAAGCGAGTTAACAGGTAATTTTGTGCTTGTTTTGTGTTTTATTTTCAGTAAAAGTGGGTTACAAGGTGTAATTTTTATGTTTTAATTTGTGGAACGTGATAATTACATCTATTGTGGGTTATTTTATAGAAAAAACTGAGAAAATATGCCTAAAAAATGTTTTGTGCCTGGCTGCAAAAATGCGAGGATTTGCGGGAACTCTGGGATTTATTTTCACAAGTACGTATTTAAGAAAATTATACTTAGTAATTTCATTTCATAAAAATTGTGAAAATGATTGGATTTTATCGAAAAATTCATTCTTAACTGAAGTGGTTTTTCCTCCAGAAGAACTGTCAGATTTGTGCGAATGAATGACAAAGTCGTCACCATAAACATTTTTTTTGGGGGGTCAAAGCATAAATTAATATAATGATAGAAATATTACTTTACTTAATACTTTCTTTTTATTGGGTTTTAGGTCCCCGAGCGATGTCCACATGCAGCGCAGGTGGCTACAACAAATTAAATCGCCTGCAAAAGTTGGCCCCTCCGCAGTGCCAGCAAAAATTTGACGCCTGTACTGAGTGATGTCAATGTGTGAGTGTTTCTACTCACACATCTTTGAAATGGCTTCACTTTTTTTGGCTCGTTTCCACTCCATGTTCGTTCATTCCTCCGAGGTCGAGAAGTAGTGTGAGCTGACGTTGATACTTTTGGTGGGTGGGGATTGACGTCTGTGAGGTTGTTTGTTTTGGTGCTTTTGTTGACAGTTTCTGAGCGAGTCATTTCAGGGGCTTTTGCTGGAATATTGGAGCCTGTTGGCGGATTAGGAGTTGGATTGGGAGCACCGGCCACGGTCGCCGCGAAGGAGGGAGTTGTCTGAGGCTTGTGAAGCGAGTAGTATTGTTTTCTTGCTTCAAACATGGAGCATTTTTGTTGAGTTTTTATTTTTAAGATTTCTTTATTTTTCATAAATTCCGGACAATTGCGGCTAAAGGACTCGTGTCCTTCCGCGTTGCAATTGACGCAGAATTTTCTGGAGCAGCCTGATGGATCGTGAGGGCCTGTTGTACCACAGACACCACAAGTTTGCTCACCATCGCAGTGGTTCTTGGTGTGCCCTATCTTTTGACAGGTGGTACACCTCATCGGTGAAGGATAGAATTCCCTGACTTGGATTCTGGTCCAAGGGCCCTGAATATCGGAAGGCAGCTTGTATGCGTCGGAAGTCAGGATCACCAATCCTGACGGGACCCTGGAGCCCCCCTCAGCCACGCGTGTCATCTGGACTACATCCAGCACGCCTTGGTCGCGGAGCCCCTCCAGAATCTCGGCCTGAGATAGTGACCTGAATTCGGGCGAGAAAGCTGTTCCCTTAACTTGATTTAGTGTGGCGTGGTACGAAATATTTACTGGGACGCCCGCAATTGTTTTGGTTTTAATAAACGTTTCAGCAATTTTGGAATTTTTTACTAAAAGAAGGAGGGAGCCGTCTCTTAGAAAGCTGGCCTTTTCATGTTTGGTGGACACTGCATCCACGCCTTTCCTTATGAGGAATTGATTGTAATTCCTTAGGGCTTTTGTTTCGGGGTTTAGGGATTGGATGATAATAAATTTGGGGTGGTTTGAGGCATCATCCCTCGCAGGGTTCAGTTGTGGAAGAAGTGGGAAATCGCTCTGGCTAGCCGTTTGTAGAGGGCGCTTAGCCCTTTTGGGTGGCCTGCTGGGTTCTTGGCCCAGTGGAGCAAAAGAGTTGGCGCTGGCACTGCCAGACGCCATGGTGGGATTTAATCCCAAATACTCAAAAAGGTGCTTTATTCCAGGTAGCAGGAAAGGTCCGGGAACGTGCGAGTTAGTACGTACGGGCGTTCGTTTGGGTTAGATGTAACGGTACCTGTCGATTGTCAAGAAGTCGCAATTGTCCTCGCCGTGGCCGCCCCCTGGGCGCCCGAAATCTGCGTTGAGACGAACCCAGTAAACAGGAATCAAGTCGCCGTCCTCAGGTAAAAGCGGATGAAGAAAAGAAGACTCAGGAAGAGAAACCGGAGGGGAAACTCCTATAGGTTCCGAAGATCCAAAAGTAAACAAAAAACTGCTTCCAAAAAAGCGCGGGAGTAGAGAAAGCTCTGAAGCCGATCTGCACTCTCCAAGGTCTACTTGCAGACTGTGAAATAGAATGTTTAGAGATTTATTTTTAATAAGGTGTAAATTTTCAAACGTGAATATCTCGGCTCCTATGGGAAATTCGGGGGTGGTTTTGCCCCGTAGAACCCTAAAAACTTAAAGTATTTTTTCCAAGCTATCCGATGGCACTAAGCACAATATCCTGAATTACTTCCAGGAAGGTGCTGAATGAATATTATTATACAATTAGAGAATGCGCAGCTGTAAGAGGATTTATCTAAATCAGTGCGATTTTATTCAGCGGTTTTTTACTCAAAAATAAATAAATAGAATGTTTAGAGATTTATTTTTAATAAGGTGTAAATTTTCAAACGTGAATATCTCGGCTCCTATGGGAAATTCGGGGGTGGTTTTGCCCCGTAGGCCCCTAAAAACTTAAAGTATTTTTTCCAAGCTATCCGATGGCACTAAGCACAATATCCTGAATTACTTCCAGGAAGGTGCTGAATGAATATTATTATACAATTAGAGAATGCGCAGCTGTAAGAGGATTTATCTAAATCAGTGCGATTTTATTCAGCGGTTTTTTACTCAAAAATAAATAAATAGAATGTTTAGAGATTTATTTTTAATAAGGTGTAAATTTTCAAACGTGAATATCTCGGCTCCTATGGGAAATTCGGGGGTGGTTTTGCCCCGTAGGCCCCTAAAAACTTAAAGTATTTTTTCCAAGCTATCCGATGGCACTAAGCACAATATCCTGAATTACTTCCAGGAAGGTGCTGAATGAATATTATTATACAATTAGAGAATGCGCAGCTGTAAGAGGATTTATCTAAATCAGTGCGATTTTATTCAGCGGTTTTTTACTCAAAAATAAATAAATAGAATGTTTAGAGATTTATTTTTAATAAGGTGTAAATTTTCAAACGTGAATATCTCGGCTCCTATGGGAAATTCGGGGGTGGTTTTGCCCCGTAGGCCCCTAAAAACTTAAAGTATTTTTTCCAAGCTATCCGATGGCACTAAGCACAATATCCTGAATTACTTCCAGGAAGGTGCTGAATGAATATTATTATACAATTAGAGAATGCGCAGCTGTAAGAGGATTTATCTAAATCAGTGCGATTTTATTCAGCGGTTTTTTACTCAAAAATAAACAAATAGAATGTTTAGAGATTTATTTTTAATAAGGTGTAAATTTTCAAACGTGAATATCTCGGCTCCTATGGGAAATTCGGGGGTGGTTTTGCCCCGTATACCCCTAAAAACTTAAAGTATTTTTTCCAAGCTATCCGATGGCACTAAGCACAATATCCTGAATTACTTCCAGGAAGGTGCTGAATGAATATTATTATACAATTAGAGAATGCGCAGCTGTAAGAGGATTTATCTAAATCAGTGCGATTTTATTCAGCGGTTTTTTACTCAAAAATAAATAAATAGAATGTTTAGAGATTTATTTTTAATAAGGTGTAAATTTTCAAACGTGAATATCTCGGCTCCTATGGGAAATTCGGGGGTGGTTTTGCCCCGTACACCCCTAAAAACTTAAAGTATTTTTTCCAAGCTATCCGATGGCACTAAGCACAATATCCTGAATTACTTCCAGGAAGGTGCTGAATGAATATTATTATACAATTAGAGAATGCGCAGCTGTAAGAGGATTTATCTAAATCAGTGCGATTTTATTCAGCGGTTTTTTACTCAAAAATAAATAAATAGAATGTTTAGAGATTTATTTTTAATAAGGTGTAAATTTTCAAACGTGAATATCTCGGCTCCTATGGGAAATTCGGGGGTGGTTTTGCCCCGTAGGCCCCTAAAAACTTAAAGTATTTTTTCCAAGCTATCCGATGGCACTAAGCACAATATCCTGAATTACTTCCAGGAAGGTGCTGAATGAATATTATTATACAATTAGAGAATGCGCAGCTGTAAGAGGATTTATCTAAATCAGTGCGATTTTATTCAGCGGTTTTTTACTCAAAAATAAATAAATAGAATGTTTAGAGATTTATTTTTAATAAGGTGTAAATTTTCAAACGTGAATATCTCGGCTCCTATGGGAAATTCGGGGGTGGTTTTGCCCCGTAGGCCCCTAAAAACTTAAAGTATTTTTTCCAAGCTATCCGATGGCACTAAGCACAATATCCTGAATGACTTCCAGGAAGGTGCTGAATGAATATTATTATACAATTAGAGAATGCGCAGCTGTAAGAGGATTTATCTAAATCAGTGCGATTTTATTCAGCGGTTTTTTACTCAAAAATAAATAAATAGAATGTTTAGAGATTTATTTTTAATAAGGTGTAAATTTTCAAACGTGAATATCTCGGCTCCTATGGGAAATTCGGGGGTGGTTTTGCCCCGTATACCCCTAAAAACTTAAAGTATTTTTTCCAAGCTATCCGATGGCACTAAGCACAATATCCTGAATTACTTCCAGGAAGGTGCTGAATGAATATTATTATACAATTAGAGAATGCGCAGCTGTAAGAGGATTTATCTTAATCAGTGCGATTTTATTCAGCGGTTTTTTACTCAAAAATAAATAAATAGAATGTTTAGAGATTTATTTTTAATAAGGTGTAAATTTTCAAACGTGAATATCTCGGCTCCTATGGGAAATTCGGGGGTGGTTTTGCCCCGTAGGCCCCTAAAAACTTAAAGTATTTTTTCCAAGCTATCCGATGGCACTAAGCACAATATCCTGAATTACTTCCAGGAAGGTGCTGAATGAATATTATTATACAATTAGAGAATGCGCAGCTGTAAGAGGATTTATCTAAATCAGTGCGATTTTATTCAGCGGTTTTTTACTCAAAAATAAACAAATAGAATGTTTAGAGATTTATTTTTAATAAGGTGTAAATTTTCAAACGTGAATATCTCGGCTCCTATGGGAAATTCGGGGGTGGTTTTGCCCCGTATACCCCTAAAAACTTAAAGTATTTTTTCCAAGCTATCCGATGGCACTAAGCACAATATCCTGAATTACTTCCAGGAAGGTGCTGAATGAATATTATTATACAATTAGAGAATGCGCAGCTGTAAGAGGATTTATCTAAATCAGTGCGATTTTATTCAGCGGTTTTTTACTCAAAAATAAATAAATAGAATGTTTAGAGATTTATTTTTAATAAGGTGTAAATTTTCAAACGTGAATATCTCGGCTCCTATGGGAAATTCGGGGGTGGTTTTGCCCCGTAGGCCCCTAAAAACTTAAAGTATTTTTTCCAAGCTATCCGATGGCACTAAGCACAATATCCTGAATTACTTCCAGGAAGGTGCTGAATGAATATTATTATACAATTAGAGAATGCGCAGCTGTAAGAGGATTTATCTAAATCAGTGCGATTTTATTCAGCGGTTTTTTACTCAAAAATAAATAAATAGAATGTTTAGAGATTTATTTTTAATAAGGTGTAAATTTTCAAACGTGAATATCTCGGCTCCTATGGGAAATTCGGGGGTGGTTTTGCCCCGTAGGCCCCTAAAAACTTAAAGTATTTTTTCCAAGCTATCCGATGGCACTAAGCACAATATCCTGAATTACTTCCAGGAAGGTGCTGAATGAATATTATTATACAATTAGAGAATGCGCAGCTGTAAGAGGATTTATCTAAATCAGTGCGATTTTATTCAGCGGTTTTTTACTCAAAAATAAATAAATAGAATGTTTAGAGATTTATTTTTAATAAGGTGTAAATTTTCAAACGTGAATATCTCGGCTCCTATGGGAAATTCGGGGGTGGTTTTGCCCCGTAGGCCCCTAAAAACTTAAAGTATTTTTTCCAAGCTATCCGATGGCACTAAGCACAATATCCTGAATGACTTCCAGGAAGGTGCTGAATGAATATTATTATACAATTAGAGAATGCGCAGCTGTAAGAGGATTTATCTAAATCAGTGCGATTTTATTCAGCGGTTTTTTACTCAAAAATAAATAAATAGAATGTTTAGAGATTTATTTTTAATAAGGTGTAAATTTTCAAACGTGAATATCTCGGCTCCTATGGGAAATTCGGGGGTGGTTTTGCCCCGTATACCCCTAAAAACTTAAAGTATTTTTTCCAAGCTATCCGATGGCACTAAGCACAATATCCTGAATTACTTCTAGGAAGGTGCTGAATGAATATTATTATACAATTAGAGAATGCGCAGCTGTAAGAGGATTTATCTTAATCAGTGCGATTTTATTCAGCGGTTTTTTACTCAAAAATAAATAAATAGAATGTTTAGAGATTTATTTTTAATAAGGTGTAAATTTTCAAACGTGAATATCTCGGCTCCTATGGGAAATTCGGGGGTGGTTTTGCCCCGTAGGCCCCTAAAAACTTAAAGTATTTTTTCCAAGCTATCCGATGGCACTAAGCACAATATCCTGAATTACTTCCAGGAAGGTGCTGAATGAATATTATTATACAATTAGAGAATGCGCAGCTGTAAGAGGATTTATCTAAATCAGTGCGATTTTATTCAGCGGTTTTTTACTCAAAAATAAATAAATAGAATGTTTAGAGATTTATTTTTAATAAGGTGTAAATTTTCAAACGTGAATATCTCGGCTCCTATGGGAAATTCGGGGGTGGTTTTGCCCCGTAGACCCCTAAAAACTTAAAGTATTTTTTCCAAGCTATCCGATGGCACTAAGCACAATATCCTGAATTACTTCCAGGAAGGTGCTGAATGAATATTATTATACAATTAGAGAATGCGCAGCTGTAAGAGGATTTATCTAAATCAGTGCGATTTTATTCAGCGGTTTTTTACTCAAAAATAAATAAATAGAATGTTTAGAGATTTATTTTTAATAAGGTGTAAATTTTCAAACGTGAATATCTCGGCTCCTATGGGAAATTCGGGGGTGGTTTTGCCCCGTAGGCCCCTAAAAACTTAAAGTATTTTTTCCAAGCTATCCGATGGCACTAAGCACAATATCCTGAATTACTTCCAGGAAGGTGCTGAATGAATATTATTATACAATTAGAGAATGCGCAGCTGTAAGAGGATTTATCTAAATCAGTGCGATTTTATTCAGCGGTTTTTTACTCAAAAATAAATAAATAGAATGTTTAGAGATTTATTTTTAATAAGGTGTAAATTTTCAAACGTGAATATCTCGGCTCCTATGGGAAATTCGGGGGTGGTTTTGCCCCGTATACACCTAAAAACTTAAAGTATTTTTTCCAAGCTATCCGATGGCACTAAGCACAATATCCTGAATTACTTCCAGGAAGGTGCTGAATGAATATTATTATACAATTAGAGAATGCGCAGCTGTAAGAGGATTTATCTAAATCAGTGCGATTTTATTCAGCGGTTTTTTACTCAAAAATAAATAAATAGAATGTTTAGAGATTTATTTTTAATAAGGTGTAAATTTTCAAACGTGAATATCTCGGCTCCTATGGGAAATTCGGGGGTGGTTTTGCCCCGTAGGCCCCTAAAAACTTAAAGTATTTTTTCCAAGCTATCCGATGGCACTAAGCACAATATCCTGAATTACTTCCAGGAAGGTGCTGAATGAATATTATTATACAATTAGAGAATGCGCAGCTGTAAGAGGATTTATCTAAATCAGTGCGATTTTATTCAGCGGTTTTTTACTCAAAAATAAATAAATAGAATGTTTAGAGATTTATTTTTAATAAGGTGTAAATTTTCAAACGTGAATATCTCGGCTCCTATGGGAAATTCGGGGGTGGTTTTGCCCCGTAGGCCCCTAAAAACTTAAAGTATTTTTTCCAAGCTATCCGATGGCACTAAGCACAATATCCTGAATTACTTCCAGGAAGGTGCTGAATGAATATTATTATACAATTAGAGAATGCGCAGCTGTAAGAGGATTTATCTAAATCAGTGCGATTTTATTCAGCGGTTTTTTACTCAAAAATAAATAAATAGAATGTTTAGAGATTTATTTTTAATAAGGTGTAAATTTTCAAACGTGAATATCTCGGCTCCTATGGGAAATTCGGGGGTGGTTTTGCCCCGTAGGCCCCTAAAAACTTAAAGTATTTTTTCCAAGCTATCCGATGGCACTAAGCACAATATCCTGAATTACTTCCAGGAAGGTGCTGAATGAATATTATTATACAATTAGAGAATGCGCAGCTGTAAGAGGATTTATCTAAATCAGTGCGATTTTATTCAGCGGTTTTTTACTCAAAAATAAATAAATAGAATGTTTAGAGATTTATTTTTAATAAGGTGTAAATTTTCAAACGTGAATATCTCGGCTCCTATGGGAAATTCGGGGGTGGTTTTGCCCCGTAGGCCCCTAAAAACTTAAAGTATTTTTTCCAAGCTATCCGATGGCACTAAGCACAATATCCTGAATTACTTCCAGGAAGGTGCTGAATGAATATTATTATACAATTAGAGAATGCGCAGCTGTAAGAGGATTTATCTAAATCAGTGCGATTTTATTCAGCGGTTTTTTACTCAAAAATAAATAAATAGAATGTTTAGAGATTTATTTTTAATAAGGTGTAAATTTTCAAACGTGAATATCTCGGCTCCTATGGGAAATTCGGGGGTGGTTTTGCCCCGTAGACTCCCAAAAACTTAAAGTATTTTTTCCAAGCTATCCGATGGCACTAAGCACAATATCCTGAATTACTTCCAGGAAGGTGCTGAATGAATATTATTATACAATTAGAGAATGCGCAGCTGTAAGAGGATTTATCTAAATCAGTGCGATTTTATTCAGCGGTTTTTTACTCAAAAATAAATAAATAGAATGTTTAGAAATTTATTTTTAATAAGGTGTAAATTTTCAAACGTGAATATCTCGGCTCCTATGGGAAATTCGGGGGTGGTTTTGCCCCGTAGGCCCCTAAAAACTTAAAGTATTTTTTCCAAGCTATCCGATGGCACTAAGCACAATATCCTGAATTACTTCCAGGAAGGTGCTGAATGAATATTATTATACAATTAGAGAATGCGCAGCTGTAAGAGGATTTATCTAAATCAGTGCGATTTTATTCAGCGGTTTTTTACTCAAAAATAAATAAATAGAATGTTTAGAGATTTATTTTTAATAAGGTGTAAATTTTCAAACGTGAATATCTCGGCTCCTATGGGAAATTCGGGGGTGGTTTTGCCACGTAGATCCCCAAAAACTTAAAGTATTTTTTCCAAGCTATCCGATGGCACTAAGCACAATATCCTGAATTACTTCCAGGAAGGTGCTGAATGAATATTATTATACAATTAGAGAATGCGCAGCTGTAAGAGGATTTATCTAAATCAGTGCGATTTTATTCGGCGGTTTTTTACTCAAAAATAAATAAATAGAATGTTTAGAGATTTATTTTTAATAAGGTGTAAATTTTCAAACGTGAATATCTCGGCTCCTATGGGAAATTCGGGGGTGGTTTTGCCCCGTATACTCCTAAAAACTTAAAGTATTTTTTCCAAGCTATCCGATGGCACTAAGCACAATATCCTGAATTACTTCCAGGAAGGTGCTGAATGAATATTATTATACAATTAGAGAATGCGCAGCTGTAAGAGGATTTATCTAAATCAGTGCGATTTTATTCAGCGGTTTTTTACTCAAAAATAAATAAATAGAATGTTTAGAGATTTATTTTTAATAAGGTGTAAATTTTCAAACGTGAATATCTCGGCTCCTATGGGAAATTCGGGGGTGGTTTTGCCCCGTAAAGCCCCAAAAACTTAAAGTATTTTTTCCAAGCTATCCGATGGCACTAAGCACAATATCCTGAATTACTTCCAGGAAGGTGCTGAATGAATATTATTATACAATTAGAGAATGCGCAGCTGTAAGAGGATTTATCTAAATCAGTGCGATTTTATTCAGCGGTTTTTTACTCAAAAATAAATAAATAGAATGTTTAGAGATTTATTTTTAATAAGGTGTAAATTTTCAAACGTGAATATCTCGGCTCCTATGGGAAATTCGGGGGTGGTTTTGCCCCGTAGATCCCCAAAAACTTAAAGTATTTTTTCCAAGCTATCCGATGGCACTAAGCACAATATCCTGAATTACTTCCAGGAAGGTGCTGAATGAATATTATTATACAATTAGAGAATGCGCAGCTGTAAGAGGATTTATCTAAATCAGTGCGATTTTATTCAGCGGTTTTTTACTCAAAAATAAATAAATAGAATGTTTAGAGATTTATTTTTAATAAGGTGTAAATTTTCAAACGTGAATATCTCGGCTCCTATGGGAAATTCGGGGGTGGTTTTGCCCCGTAGATCCCCAAAAACTTAAAGTATTTTTTCCAAGCTATCCGATGGCACTAAGCACAATATCCTGAATTACTTCCAGGAAGGTGCTGAATGAATATTATTATACAATTAGAGAATGCGCAGCTGTAAGAGGATTTATCTAAATCAGTGCGATTTTATTCAGCGGTTTTTTACTCAAAAATAAATAAATAGAATGTTTAGAGATTTATTTTTAATAAGGTGTAAATTTTCAAACGTGAATATCTCGGCTCCTATGGGAAATTCGGGGGTGGTTTTGCCCCGTAGGCCCCTAAAAACTTAAAGTATTTTTTCCAAGCTATCCGATGGCACTAAGCACAATATCCTGAATTACTTCCAGGAAGGTGCTGAATGAATATTATTATACAATTAGAGAATGCGCAGCTGTAAGAGGATTTATCTAAATCAGTGCGATTTTATTCAGCGGTTTTTTACTCAAAAATAAATAAATAGAATGTTTAGAGATTTATTTTTAATAAGGTGTAAATTTTCAAACGTGAATATCTCGGCTCCTATGGGAAATTCGGGGGTGGTTTTGCCCCGTAGAGCCCTAAAAACTTAAAGTATTTTTTCCAAGCTATCCGATGGCACTAAGCACAATATCCTGAATTACTTCCAGGAAGGTGCTGAATGAATATTATTATACAATTAGAGAATGCGCAGCTGTAAGAGGATTTATCTAAATCAGTGCGATTTTATTCAGCGGTTTTTTACTCAAAAATAAATAAATAGAATGTTTAGAGATTTATTTTTAATAAGGTGTAAATTTTCAAACGTGAATATCTCGGCTCCTATGGGAAATTCGGGGGTGGTTTTGCCCCGTAGGCCCCTAAAAACTTAAAGTATTTTTTCCAAGCTATCCGATGGCACTAAGCACAATATCCTGAATTACTTCCAGGAAGGTGCTGAATGAATATTATTATACAATTAGAGAATGCGCAGCTGTAAGAGGATTTATCTAAATCAGTGCGATTTTATTCAGCGGTTTTTTACTCAAAAATAAATAAATAGAATGTTTAGAAATTTATTTTTAATAAGGTGTAAATTTTCAAACGTGAATATCTCGGCTCCTATGGGAAATTCGGGGGTGGTTTTGCCCCGTACACCCCTAAAAACTTAAAGTATTTTTTCCAAGCTATCCGATGGCACTAAGCACAATATCCTGAATTACTTCCAGGAAGGTGCTGAATGAATATTATTATACAATTAGAGAATGCGCAGCTGTAAGAGGATTTATCTAAATCAGTGCGATTTTATTCAGCGGTTTTTTACTCAAAAATAAATAAATAGAATGTTTAGAGATTTATTTTTAATAAGGTGTAAATTTTCAAACGTGAATATCTCGGCTCCTATGGGAAATTCGGGGGTGGTTTTGCCCCGTAGGCCCCTAAAAACTTAAAGTATTTTTTCCAAGCTATCCGATGGCACTAAGCACAATATCCTGAATTACTTCCAGGAAGGTGCTGAATGAATATTATTATACAATTAGAGAATGCGCAGCTGTAAGAGGATTTATCTAAATCAGTGCGATTTTATTCAGCGGTTTTTTACTCAAAAATAAATAAATAGAATGTTTAGAGATTTATTTTTAATAAGGTGTAAATTTTCAAACGTGAATATCTCGGCTCCTATGGGAAATTCGGGGGTGGTTTTGCCCCGTAGAGCCCTAAAAACTTAAAGTATTTTTTCCAAGCTATCCGATGGCACTAAGCACAATATCCTGAATTACTTCCAGGAAGGTGCTGAATGAATATTATTATACAATTAGAGAATGCGCAGCTGTAAGAGGATTTATCTAAATCAGTGCGATTTTATTCAGCGGTTTTTTACTCAAAAATAAATAAATAGAATGTTTAGAGATTTATTTTTAATAAGGTGTAAATTTTCAAACGTGAATATCTCGGCTCCTATGGGAAATTCGGGGGTGGTTTTGCCCCGTAGGCCCCTAAAAACTTAAAGTATTTTTTCCAAGCTATCCGATGGCACTAAGCACAATATCCTGAATTACTTCCAGGAAGGTGCTGAATGAATATTATTATACAATTAGAGAATGCGCAGCTGTAAGAGGATTTATCTAAATCAGTGCGATTTTATTCAGCGGTTTTTTACTCAAAAATAAATAAATAGAATGTTTAGAGATTTATTTTTAATAAGGTGTAAATTTTCAAACGTGAATATCTCGGCTCCTATGGGAAATTCGGGGGTGGTTTTGCCCCGTAGAGCCCTAAAAACTTAAAGTATTTTTTCCAAGCTATCCGATGGCACTAAGCACAATATCCTGAATTACTTCCAGGAAGGTGCTGAATGAATATTATTATACAATTAGAGAATGCGCAGCTGTAAGAGGATTTATCTAAATCAGTGCGATTTTATTCAGCGGTTTTTTACTCAAAAATAAATAAATAGAATGTTTAGAGATTTATTTTTAATAAGGTGTAAATTTTCAAACGTGAATATCTCGGCTCCTATGGGAAATTCGGGGGTGGTTTTGCCCCGTAGGCCCCTAAAAACTTAAAGTATTTTTTCCAAGCTATCCGATGGCACTAAGCACAATATCCTGAATTACTTCCAGGAAGGTGCTGAATGAATATTATTATACAATTAGAGAATGCGCAGCTGTAAGAGGATTTATCTAAATCAGTGCGATTTTATTCAGCGGTTTTTTACTCAAAAATAAATAAATAGAATGTTTAGAGATTTATTTTTAATAAGGTGTAAATTTTCAAACGTGAATATCTCGGCTCCTATGGGAAATTCGGGGGTGGTTTTGCCCCGTATACCCCTAAAAACTTAAAGTATTTTTTCCAAGCTATCCGATGGCACTAAGCACAATATCCTGAATTACTTCCAGGAAGGTGCTGAATGAATATTATTATACAATTAGAGAATGCGCAGCTGTAAGAGGATTTATCTAAATCAGTGCGATTTTATTCAGCGGTTTTTTACTCAAAAATAAATAAATAGAATGTTTAGAGATTTATTTTTAATAAGGTGTAAATTTTCAAACGTGAATATCTCGGCTCCTATGGGAAATTCGGGGGTGGTTTTGCCCCGTAGAGCCCTAAAAACTTAAAGTATTTTTTCCAAGCTATCCGATGGCACTAAGCACAATATCCTGAATTACTTCCGGGAAGGTGCTGAATGAATATTATTATACAATTAGAGAATGCGCAGCTGTAAGAGGATATATCTAAATCAGTGCGATTTTATTCAGCGGTTTTTTACTCAAAAATAAATAAATAGAATGTTTAGAGATTTATTTTTAATAAGGTGTAAATTTTCAAACGTGAATATCTCGGCTCCTATGGGAAATTCGGGGGTGGTTTTGCCCCGTAGAGCCCTAAAAACTTAAAGTATTTTTTCCAAGCTATCCGATGGCACTAAGCACAATATCCTGAATTACTTCCAGGAAGGTGCTGAATGAATATTATTATACAATTAGAGAATGCGCAGCTGTAAGAGGATTTATCTAAATCAGTGCGATTTTATTCAGCGGTTTTTTACTCAAAAATAAATAAATAGAATGTTTAGAGATTTATTTTTAATAAGGTGTAAATTTTCAAACGTGAATATCTCGGCTCCTATGGGAAATTCGGGGGTGGTTTTGCCCCGTAGGCCCCTAAAAACTTAAAGTATTTTTTCCAAGCTATCCGATGGCACTAAGCACAATATCCTGAATTACTTCCAGGAAGGTGCTGAATGAATATTATTATACAATTAGAGAATGCGCAGCTGTAAGAGGATTTATCTAAATCAGTGCGATTTTATTCAGCGGTTTTTTACTCAAAAATAAATAAATAGAATGTTTAGAAATTTATTTTTAATAAGGTGTAAATTTTCAAACGTGAATATCTCGGCTCCTATGGGAAATTCGGGGGTGGTTTTGCCCCGTACACCCCTAAAAACTTAAAGTATTTTTTCCAAGCTATCCGATGGCACTAAGCACAATATCCTGAATTACTTCCAGGAAGGTGCTGAATGAATATTATTACACAATTAGAGAATGCGCAGCTGTAAGAGGATTTATCTAAATCAGTGCGATTTTATTCAGCGGTTTTTTACTCAAAAATAAATAAATAGAATGTTTAGAGATTTATTTTTAATAAGGTGTAAATTTTCAAACGTGAATATCTCGGCTCCTATGGGAAATTCGGGGGTGGTTTTGCCCCGTAGGCCCCTAAAAACTTAAAGTATTTTTTCCAAGCTATCCGATGGCACTAAGCACAATATCCTGAATTACTTCCAGGAAGGTGCTGAATGAATATTATTATACAATTAGAGAATGCGCAGCTGTAAGAGGATTTATCTAAATCAGTGCGATTTTATTCAGCGGTTTTTTACTCAAAAATAAATAAATAGAATGTTTAGAGATTTATTTTTAATAAGGTGTAAATTTTCAAACGTGAATATCTCGGCTCCTATGGGAAATTCGGGGGTGGTTTTGCCCCGTAGAGCCCTAAAAACTTAAAGTATTTTTTCCAAGCTATCCGATGGCACTAAGCACAATATCCTGAATTACTTCCAGGAAGGTGCTGAATGAATATTATTATACAATTAGAGAATGCGCAGCTGTAAGAGGATTTATCTAAATCAGTGCGATTTTATTCAGCGGTTTTTTACTCAAAAATAAATAAATAGAATGTTTAGAGATTTATTTTTAATAAGGTGTAAATTTTCAAACGTGAATATCTCGGCTCCTATGGGAAATTCGGGGGTGGTTTTGCCCCGTAGGCCCCTAAAAACTTAAAGTATTTTTTCCAAGCTATCCGATGGCACTAAGCACAATATCCTGAATTACTTCCAGGAAGGTGCTGAATGAATATTATTATACAATTAGAGAATGCGCAGCTGTAAGAGGATTTATCTAAATCAGTGCGATTTTATTCAGCGGTTTTTTACTCAAAAATAAATAAATAGAATGTTTAGAGATTTATTTTTAATAAGGTGTAAATTTTCAAACGTGAATATCTCGGCTCCTATGGGAAATTCGGGGGTGGTTTTGCCCCGTATACCCCTAAAAACTTAAAGTATTTTTTCCAAGCTATCCGATGGCACTAAGCACAATATCCTGAATTACTTCCAGGAAGGTGCTGAATGAATATTATTATACAATTAGAGAATGCGCAGCTGTAAGAGGATTTATCTAAATCAGTGCGATTTTATTCAGCGGTTTTTTACTCAAAAATAAATAAATAGAATGTTTAGAGATTTATTTTTAATAAGGTGTAAATTTTCAAACGTGAATATCTCGGCTCCTATGGGAAATTCGGGGGTGGTTTTGCCCCGTAGAGCCCTAAAAACTTAAAGTATTTTTTCCAAGCTATCCGATGGCACTAAGCACAATATCCTGAATTACTTCCGGGAAGGTGCTGAATGAATATTATTATACAATTAGAGAATGCGCAGCTGTAAGAGGATTTATCTAAATCAGTGCGATTTTATTCAGCGGTTTTTTACTCAAAAATAAATAAATAGAATGTTTAGAGATTTATTTTTAATAAGGTGTAAATTTTCAAACGTGAATATCTCGGCTCCTATGGGAAATTCGGGGGTGGTTTTGCCCCGTAGAGCCCTAAAAACTTAAAGTATTTTTTCCAAGCTATCCGATGGCACTAAGCACAATATCCTGAATTACTTCCAGGAAGGTGCTGAATGAATATTATTATACAATTAGAGAATGCGCAGCTGTAAGAGGATTTATCTAAATCAGTGCGATTTTATTCAGCGGTTTTTTACTCAAAAATAAATAAATAGAATGTTTAGAAATTTATTTTTAATAAGGTGTAAATTTTCAAACGTGAATATCTCGGCTCCTATGGGAAATTCGGGGGTGGTTTTGCCCCGTACACCCCTAAAAACTTAAAGTATTTTTTCCAAGCTATCCGATGGCACTAAGCACAATATCCTGAATTACTTCCAGGAAGGTGCTGAATGAATATTATTATACAATTAGAGAATGCGCAGCTGTAAGAGGATTTATCTAAATCAGTGCGATTTTATTCAGCGGTTTTTTACTCAAAAATAAATAAATAGAATGTTTAGAGATTTATTTTTAATAAGGTGTAAATTTTCAAACGTGAATATCTCGGCTCCTATGGGAAATTCGGGGGTGGTTTTGCCCCGTAGGCCCCTAAAAACTTAAAGTATTTTTTCCAAGCTATCCGATGGCACTAAGCACAATATCCTGAATTACTTCCAGGAAGGTGCTGAATGAATATTATTATACAATTAGAGAATGCGCAGCTGTAAGAGGATTTATCTAAATCAGTGCGATTTTATTCAGCGGTTTTTTACTCAAAAATAAATAAATAGAATGTTTAGAGATTTATTTTTAATAAGGTGTAAATTTTCAAACGTGAATATCTCGGCTCCTATGGGAAATTCGGGGGTGGTTTTGCCCCGTAGAGCCCTAAAAACTTAAAGTATTTTTTCCAAGCTATCCGATGGCACTAAGCACAATATCCTGAATTACTTCCAGGAAGGTGCTGAATGAATATTATTATACAATTAGAGAATGCGCAGCTGTAAGAGGATTTATCTAAATCAGTGCGATTTTATTCAGCGGTTTTTTACTCAAAAATAAATAAATAGAATGTTTAGAGATTTATTTTTAATAAGGTGTAAATTTTCAAACGTGAATATCTCGGCTCCTATGGGAAATTCGGGGGTGGTTTTGCCCCGTAGGCCCCTAAAAACTTAAAGTATTTTTTCCAAGCTATCCGATGGCACTAAGCACAATATCCTGAATTACTTCCAGGAAGGTGCTGAATGAATATTATTATACAATTAGAGAATGCGCAGCTGTAAGAGGATTTATCTAAATCAGTGCGATTTTATTCAGCGGTTTTTTACTCAAAAATAAATAAATAGAATGTTTAGAGATTTATTTTTAATAAGGTGTAAATTTTCAAACGTGAATATCTCGGCTCCTATGGGAAATTCGGGGGTGGTTTTGCCCCGTAGACCCCTAAAAACTTAAAGTATTTTTTCCAAGCTATCCGATGGCACTAAGCACAATATCCTGAATTACTTCCAGGAGGGTGCTGAATGAATATTATTATACAATTAGAGAATGCGCAGCTGTAAGAGGATTTATCTAAATCAGTGCGATTTTATTCAGCCTGTTTTTTACTCAAAAATAAATAAATAGAATGTTTAGAGATTTATTTTTAATAAGGTGTAAATTTTCAAACGTGAATATCTCGGCTCCTATGGGAAATTCGGGGGTGGTTTTGCCCCGTAGGCCCCTAAAAACTTAAAGTATTTTTTCCAAGCTATCCGATGGCACTAAGCACAATATCCTGAATTACTTCCAGGAGGGTGCTGAATGAATATTATTATACAATTAGAGAATGCGCAGCTGTAAGAGGATTTATCTAAATCAGTGCGATTTTATTCAGCCTGTTTTTTACTCAAAAATAAATAAATAGAATGTTTAGAGATTTATTTTTAATAAGGTGTAAATTTTCAAACGTGAATATCTCGGCTCCTATGGGAAATTCGGGGGTGGTTTTGCCCCGTATACCCCTAAAAACTTAAAGTATTTTTTCCAAGCTATCCGATGGCACTAAGCACAATATCCTGAATTACTTCCAGGAGGGTGCTGAATGAATATTATTATACAATTAGAAAATGCGCAGCTGTAAGAGGATTTATCTAAATCAGTGCGATTTTATTCAGCCTGTTTTTTTACTCAAAAATAAATAAATAGAATGTTTAGAGATTTATTTTTAATAAGGTGTAAATTTTCAAACGTGAATATCTCGGCTCCTATGGGAAATTCGGGGGTGGTTTTGCCCCGTAGAGCCCTAAAAACTTAAAGTATTTTTTCCAAGCTATCCGATGGCACTAAGCACAATATCCTGAATTACTTCCAGGAGGGTGCTGAATGAATATTATTATACAATTAGAGAATGCGCAGCTGTAAGAGGATTTATCTAAATCAGTGCGATTTTATTCAGCCTGTTTTTTACTCAAAAATAAATAAATAGAATGTTTAGAGATTTATTTTTAATAAGGTGTAAATTTTCAAACGTGAATATCTCGGCTCCTATGGGAAATTCGGGGGTGGTTTTGCCCCGTAGACGCCTAAAAACTTAAAGTATTTTTTCCAAGCTATCCGATGGCACTAAGCACAATATCCTGAATTACTTCCAGGAGGGTGCTGAATGAATATTATTATACAATTAGAGAATGCGCAGCTGTAAGAGGATTTATCTAAATCAGTGCGATTTTATTCAGCCTGTTTTTTACTCAAAAATAAATAAATAGAATGTTTAGAGATTTATTTTTAATAAGGTGTAAATTTTCAAACGTGAATATCTCGGCTCCTATGGGAAATTCGGGGGTGGTTTTGCCCCGTAGAGCCCTAAAAACTTAAAGTATTTTTTCCAAGCTATCCGATGGCACTAAGCACAATATCCTGAATTACTTCCAGGAGGGTGCTGAATGAATATTATTATACAATTAGAGAATGCGCAGCTGTAAGAGGATTTATCTAAATCAGTGCGATTTTATTCAGCCTGTTTTTTTACTCAAAAATAAATAAATAGAATGTTTAGAGATTTATTTTTAATAAGGTGTAAATTTTCAAACGTGAATATCTCGGCTCCTATGGGAAATTCGGGGGTGGTTTTGCCCCGTAGACTCCTAAAAACTTAAAGTATTTTTTCCAAGCTATCCGATGGCACTAAGCACAATATCCTGAATTACTTCCAGGAAGGTGCTGAATGAATATTATTATACAATTAGAGAATGCGCAGCTGTAAGAGGATTTATCTAAATCAGTGCGATTTTATTCAGCGGTTTTTTACTCAAAAATAAATAAATAGAATGTTTAGAGATTTATTTTTAATAAGGTGTAAATTTTCAAACGTGAATATCTCGGCTCCTATGGGAAATTCGGGGGTGGTTTTGCCCCGTAGACCCCTAAAAACTTAAAGTATTTTTTCCAAGCTATCCGATGGCACTAAGCACAATATCCTGAATTACTTCCAGGAGGGTGCTGAATGAATATTATTATACAATTAGAGAATGCGCAGCTGTAAGAGGATTTATCTAAATCAGTGCGATTTTATTCAGCCTGTTTTTTACTCAAAAATAAATAAATAGAATGTTTAGAGATTTATTTTTAATAAGGTGTAAATTTTCAAACGTGAATATCTCGGCTCCTATGGGAAATTCGGGGGTGGTTTTGCCCCGTAGGCCCCTAAAAACTTAAAGTATTTTTTCCAAGCTATCCGATGGCACTAAGCACAATATCCTGAATTACTTCCAGGAGGGTGCTGAATGAATATTATTATACAATTAGAGAATGCGCAGCTGTAAGAGGATTTATCTAAATCAGTGCGATTTTATTCAGCCTGTTTTTTACTCAAAAATAAATAAATAGAATGTTTAGAGATTTATTTTTAATAAGGTGTAAATTTTCAAACGTGAATATCTCGGCTCCTATGGGAAATTCGGGGGTGGTTTTGCCCCGTAGGCCCCTAAAAACTTAATGTATTTTTTCCAAGCTATCCGATGGCACTAAGCACAATATCCTGAATTACTTCCAGGAGGGTGCTGAATGAATATTATTATACAATTAGAAAATGCGCAGCTGTAAGAGGATTTATCTAAATCAGTGCGATTTTATTCAGCCTGTTTTTTTACTCAAAAATAAATAAATAGAATGTTTAGAGATTTATTTTTAATAAGGTGTAAATTTTCAAACGTGAATATCTCGGCTCCTATGGGAAATTCGGGGGTGGTTTTGCCCCGTAGAGCCCTAAAAACTTAAAGTATTTTTTCCAAGCTATCCGATGGCACTAAGCACAATATCCTGAATTACTTCCAGGAGGGTGCTGAATGAATATTATTATACAATTAGAGAATGCGCAGCTGTAAGAGGATTTATCTAAATCAGTGCGATTTTATTCAGCCTGTTTTTTACTCAAAAATAAATAAATAGAATGTTTAGAGATTTATTTTTAATAAGGTGTAAATTTTCAAACGTGAATATCTCGGCTCCTATGGGAAATTCGGGGGTGGTTTTGCCCCGTAGACGCCTAAAAACTTAAAGTATTTTTTCCAAGCTATCCGATGGCACTAAGCACAATATCCTGAATTACTTCCAGGAGGGTGCTGAATGAATATTATTATACAATTAGAGAATGCGCAGCTGTAAGAGGATTTATCTAAATCAGTGCGATTTTATTCAGCCTGTTTTTTACTCAAAAATAAATAAATAGAATGTTTAGAGATTTATTTTTAATAAGGTGTAAATTTTCAAACGTGAATATCTCGGCTCCTATGGGAAATTCGGGGGTGGTTTTGCCCCGTAGAGCCCTAAAAACTTAAAGTATTTTTTCCAAGCTATCCGATGGCACTAAGCACAATATCCTGAATTACTTCCAGGAGGGTGCTGAATGAATATTATTATACAATTAGAGAATGCGCAGCTGTAAGAGGATTTATCTAAATCAGTGCGATTTTATTCAGCCTGTTTTTTTACTCAAAAATAAATAAATAGAATGTTTAGAGATTTATTTTTAATAAGGTGTAAATTTTCAAACGTGAATATCTCGGCTCCTATGGGAAATTCGGGGGTGGTTTTGCCCCGTAGACTCCTAAAAACTTAAAGTATTTTTTCCAAGCTATCCGATGGCACTAAGCACAATATCCTGAATTACTTCCAGGAAGGTGCTGAATGAATATTATTATACAATTAGAGAATGCGCAGCTGTAAGAGGATTTATCTAAATCAGTGCGATTTTATTCAGCGGTTTTTTACTCAAAAATAAATAAATAGAATGTTTAGAGATTTATTTTTAATAAGGTGTAAATTTTCAAACGTGAGTATCTCGGCTCCTATGGGAAATTCGGGGGTGGTTTTGCCCCGTATACCCCTAAAAACTTAAAGTATTTTTTCCAAGCTATCCGATGGCACTAAGCACAATATCCTGAATTACTTCCAGGAGGGTGCTGAATGAATATTATTATACAATTAGAGAATGCGCAGCTGTAAGAGGATTTATCTAAATCAGTGCGATTTTATTCAGCCTGTTTTTTACTCAAAAATAAATAAATAGAATGTTTAGAGATTTATTTTTAATAAGGTGTAAATTTTCAAACGTGAATATCTCGGCTCCTATGGGAAATTCGGGGGTGGTTTTGCCCCGTAGGCCCCTAAAAACTTAAAGTATTTTTTCCAAGCTATCCGATGGCACTAAGCACAATATCCTGAATTACTTCCAGGAGGGTGCTGAATGAATATTATTATACAATTAGAGAATGCGCAGCTGTAAGAGGATTTATCTAAATCAGTGCGATTTTATTCAGCCTGTTTTTTACTCAAAAATAAATAAATAGAATGTTTAGAGATTTATTTTTAATAAGGTGTAAATTTTCAAACGTGAATATCTCGGCTCCTATGGGAAATTCGGGGGTGGTTTTGCCCCGTAGGCCCCTAAAAACTTAAAGTATTTTTTCCAAGCTATCCGATGGCACTAAGCACAATATCCTGAATTACTTCCAGGAGGGTGCTGAATGAATATTATTATACAATTAGAGAATGCGCAGCTGTAAGAGGATTTATCTAAATCAGTGCGATTTTATTCAGCCTGTTTTTTACTCAAAAATAAATAAATAGAATGTTTAGAGATTTATTTTTAATAAGGTGTAAATTTTCAAACGTGAATATCTCGGCTCCTATGGGAAATTCGGGGGTGGTTTTGCCCCGTATGCCCCTAAAAACTTAAAGTATTTTTTCCAAGCTATCCGATGGCACTAAGCACAATATCCTGAATTACTTCCAGGAGGGTGCTGAATGAATATTATTATACAATTAGAGAATGCGCAGCTGTAAGAGGATTTATCTAAATCAGTGCGATTTTATTCAGCCTGTTTTTTACTCAAAAATAAATAAATAGAATGTGTAGAGATTTATTTTTAATAAGGTGTAAATTTTCAAACGTGAATATCTCGGCTCCTATGGGAAATTCGGGGGTGGTTTTGCCCCGTAGAGCCCTAAAAACTTAAAGTATTTTTTCCAAGCTATCCGATGGCACTAAGCACAATATCCTGAATTACTTCCAGGAGGGTGCTGAATGAATATTATTATACAATTAGAGAATGCGCAGCTGTAAGAGGATTTATCTAAATCAGTGCGATTTTATTCAGCCTGTTTTTTTACTCAAAAATAAATAAATAGAATGTTTAGAGATTTATTTTTAATAAGGTGTAAATTTTCAAACGTGAATATCTCGGCTCCTATGGGAAATTCGGGGGTGGTTTTGCCCCGTAGGCCCCTAAAAACTTAAAGTATTTTTTCCAAGCTATCCGATGGCACTAAGCACAATATCCTGAATTACTTCCAGGAGGGTGCTGAATGAATATTATTATACAATTAGAGAATGCGCAGCTGTAAGAGGATTTATCTAAATCAGTGCGATTTTATTCAGCCTGTTTTTTACTCAAAAATAAATAAATAGAATGTTTAGAGATTTATTTTTAATAAGGTGTAAATTTTCAAACGTGAATATCTCGGCTCCTATGGGAAATTCGGGGGTGGTTTTGCCCCGTAGACACCTAAAAACTTAAAGTATTTTTTCCAAGCTATCCGATGGCACTAAGCACAATATCCTGAATTACTTCCAGGAGGGTGCTGAATGAATATTATTATACAATTAGAGAATGCGCAGCTGTAAGAGGATTTATCTAAATCAGTGCGATTTTATTCAGCCTGTTTTTTACTCAAAAATAAATAAATAGAATGTTTAGAGATTTATTTTTAATAAGGTGTAAATTTTCAAACGTGAATATCTCGGCTCCTATGGGAAATTCGGGGGTGGTTTTGCCCCGTAGAGCCCTAAAAACTTAAAGTATTTTTTCCAAGCTATCCGATGGCACTAAGCACAATATCCTGAATTACTTCCAGGAGGGTGCTGAATGAATATTATTATACAATTAGAGAATGCGCAGCTGTAAGAGGATTTATCTAAATCAGTGCGATTTTATTCAGCCTGTTTTTTTACTCAAAAATAAATAAATAGAATGTTTAGAGATTTATTTTTAATAAGGTGTAAATTTTCAAACGTGAATATCTCGGCTCCTATGGGAAATTCGGGGGTGGTTTTGCCCCGTAGAGCCCTAAAAACTTAAAGTATTTTTTCCAAGCTATCCGATGGCACTAAGCACAATATCCTGAATTACTTCCAGGAGGGTGCTGAATGAATATTATTATACAATTAGGGAATGCGCAGCTGTAAGAGGATTTATCTAAATCAGTGCGATTTTATTCAGCCTGTTTTTTTACTCAAAAATAAATAAATAGAATGTTTAGAGATTTATTTTTAATAAGGTGTAAATTTTCAAACGTGAATATCTCGGCTCCTATGGGAAATTCGGGGGTGGTTTTGCCCCGTAGGCCCCTAAAAACTTAAAGTATTTTTTCCAAGCTATCCGATGGCACTAAGCACAATATCCTGAATTACTTCCAGGAGGGTGCTGAATGAATATTATTATACAATTAGAGAATGCGCAGCTGTAAGAGGATTTATCTAAATCAGTGCGATTTTATTCAGCCTGTTTTTTACTCAAAAATAAATAAATAGAATGTTTAGAGATTTATTTTTAATAAGGTGTAAATTTCCAAACGTGAATATCTCGGCTCCTATGGGAAATTCGGGGGTGGTTTTGCCCCGTAGACGCCTAAAAACTTAAAGTATTTTTTCCAAGCTATCCGATGGCACTAAGCACAATATCCTGAATTACTTCCAGGAGGGTGCTGAATGAATATTATTATACAATTAGAGAATGCGCAGCTGTAAGAGGATTTATCTAAATCAGTGCGATTTTATTCAGCCTGTTTTTTTACTCAAAAATAAATAAATAGAATGTTTAGAGATTTATTTTTAATAAGGTGTAAATTTTCAAACGTGAATATCTCGGCTCCTATGGGAAATTCGGGGGTGGTTTTGCCCCGTAGACTCCTAAAAACTTAAAGTATTTTTTCCAAGCTATCCGATGGCACTAAGCACAATATCCTGAATTACTTCCAGGAGGGTGCTGAATGAATATTATTATACAATTAGAGAATGCGCAGCTGTAAGAGGATTTATCTAAATCAGTGCGATTTTATTCAGCCTGTTTTTTACTCAAAAATAAATAAATAGAATGTTTAGAGATTTATTTTTAATAAGGTGTAAATTTTCAAACGTGAATATCTCGGCTCCTATGGGAAATTGGGGGGTGGTTTTGCCCCGTAGACCCCTAAAAACTTAAAGTATTTTTTCCAAGCTATCCGATGGCACTAAGCACAATATCCTGAATTACTTCCAGGAGGGTGCTGAATGAATATTATTATACAATTAGAGAATGCGCAGCTGTAAGAGGATTTATCTAAATCAGTGCGATTTTATTCAGCCTGTTTTTTACTCAAAAATAAATAAATAGAATGTTTAGAGATTTATTTTTAATAAGGTGTAAATTTTCAAACGTGAATATCTCGGCTCCTATGGGAAATTCGGGGGTGGTTTTGCCCCGTAGACACCTAAAAACTTAAAGTATTTTTTCCAAGCTATCCGATGGCACTAAGCACAATATCCTGAATTACTTCCAGGAGGGTGCTGAATGAATATTATTATACAATTAGAGAATGCGCAGCTGTAAGAGGATTTATCTAAATCAGTGCGATTTTATTCAGCCTGTTTTTTACTCAAAAATAAATAAATAGAATGTTTAGAGATTTATTTTTAATAAGGTGTAAATTTTCAAACGTGAATATCTCGGCTCCTATGGGAAATTCGGGGGTGGTTTTGCCCCGTAGAGCCCTAAAAACTTAAAGTATTTTTTCCAAGCTATCCGATGGCACTAAGCACAATATCCTGAATTACTTCCAGGAGGGTGCTGAATGAATATTATTATACAATTAGAGAATGCGCAGCTGTAAGAGGATTTATCTAAATCAGTGCGATTTTATTCAGCCTGTTTTTTTACTCAAAAATAAATAAATAGAATGTTTAGAGATTTATTTTTAATAAGGTGTAAATTTTCAAACGTGAATATCTCGGCTCCTATGGGAAATTCGGGGGTGGTTTTGCCCCGTAGACTCCTAAAAACTTAAAGTATTTTTTCCAAGCTATCCGATGGCACTAAGCACAATATCCTGAATTACTTCCAGGAGGGTGCTGAATGAATATTATTATACAATTAGAGAATGCGCAGCTGTAAGAGGATTTATCTAAATCAGTGCGATTTTATTCAGCCTGTTTTTTACTCAAAAATAAATAAATAGAATGTTTAGAGATTTATTTTTAATAAGGTGTAAATTTTCAAACGTGAATATCTCGGCTCCTATGGGAAATTCGGGGGTGGTTTTGCCCCGTAAACCCCTAAAAACTTAAAGTATTTTTTCCAAGCTATCCGATGGCACTAAGCACAATATCCTGAATTACTTCCAGGAGGGTGCTGAATGAATATTATTATACAATTAGAGAATGCGCAGCTGTAAGAGGATTTATCTAAATCAGTGCGATTTTATTCAGCCTGTTTTTTACTCAAAAATAAATAAATAGAATGTTTAGAGATTTATTTTTAATAAGGTGTAAATTTTCAAACGTGAATATCTCGGCTCCTATGGGAAATTCGGGGGTGGTTTTGCCCCGTAGACACCTAAAAACTTAAAGTATTTTTTCCAAGCTATCCGATGGCACTAAGCACAATATCCTGAATTACTTCCAGGAGGGTGCTGAATGAATATTATTATACAATTAGAGAATGCGCAGCTGTAAGAGGATTTATCTAAATCAGTGCGATTTTATTCAGCCTGTTTTTTACTCAAAAATAAATAAATAGAATGTTTAGAGATTTATTTTTAATAAGGTGTAAATTTTCAAACGTGAATATCTCGGCTCCTATGGGAAATTCGGGGGTGGTTTTGCCCCGTAGACTCCTAAAAACTTAAAGTATTTTTTCCAAGCTATCCGATGGCACTAAGCACAATATCCTGAATTACTTCCAGGAGGGTGCTGAATGAATATTATTATACAATTAGAGAATGCGCAGCTGTAAGAGGATTTATCTAAATCAGTGCGATTTTATTCAGCCTGTTTTTTACTCAAAAATAAATAAATAGAATGTTTAGAGATTTATTTTTAATAAGGTGTAAATTTTCAAACGTGAATATCTCGGCTCCTATGGGAAATTCGGGGGTGGTTTTGCCCCGTAGATCCCTAAAAACTTAAAGTATTTTTTCCAAGCTATCCGATGGCACTAAGCACAATATCCTGAATTACTTCCAGGAGGGTGCTGAATGAATATTATTATACAATTAGAGAATGCGCAGCTGTAAGAGGATTTATCTAAATCAGTGCGATTTTATTCAGCCTGTTTTTTACTCAAAAATAAATAAATAGAATGTTTAGAGATTTATTTTTAATAAGGTGTAAATTTTCAAACGTGAATATCTCGGCTCCTATGGGAAATTCGGGGGTGGTTTTGCCCCGTAGACCGCTAAAAACTTAAAGTATTTTTTCCAAGCTATCCGATGGCACTAAGCACAATATCCTGAATTACTTCCAGGAGGGTGCTGAATGAATATTATTATACAATTAGAGAATGCGCAGCTGTAAGAGGATTTATCTAAATCAGTGCGATTTTATTCAGCCTGTTTTTTTACTCAAAAATAAATAAATAGAATGTTTAGAGATTTATTTTTAATAAGGTGTAAATTTTCAAACGTGAATATCTCGGCTCCTATGGGAAATTCGGGGGTGGTTTTGCCCCGTAGGCCCCTAAAAACTTAAAGTATTTTTTCCAAGCTATCCGATGGCACTAAGCACAATATCCTGAATTACTTCCAGGAGGGTGCTGAATGAATATTATTATACAATTAGAGAATGCGCAGCTGTAAGAGGATTTATCTAAATCAGTGCGATTTTATTCAGCCTGTTTTTTACTCAAAAATAAATAAATAGAATGTTTAGAGATTTATTTTTAATAAGGTGTAAATTTTCAAACGTGAATATCTCGGCTCCTATGGGAAATTCGGGGGTGGTTTTGCCCCGTAGGCCCCTAAAAACTTAAAGTATTTTTTCCAAGCTATCCGATGGCACTAAGCACAATATCCTGAATTACTTCCAGGAGGGTGCTGAATGAATATTATTATACAATTAGAGAATGCGCAGCTGTAAGAGGATTTATCTAAATCAGTGCGATTTTATTCAGCCTGTTTTTTTACTCAAAAATAAATAAATAGAATGTTTAGAGATTTATTTTTAATAAGGTGTAAATTTTCAAACGTGAATATCTCGGCTCCTATGGGAAATTCGGGGGTGGTTTTGCCCCGTAGAGCCCTAAAAACTTAAAGTATTTTTTCCAAGCTATCCGATGGCACTAAGCACAATATCCTGAATTACTTCCAGGAGGGTGCTGAATGAATATTATTATACAATTAGAGAATGCGCAGCTGTAAGAGGATTTATCTAAATCAGTGCGATTTTATTCAGCCTGTTTTTTACTCAAAAATAAATAAATAGAATGTTTAGAGATTTATTTTTAATAAGGTGTAAATTTTCAAACGTGAATATCTCGGCTCCTATGGGAAATTCGGGGGTGGTTTTGCCCCGTAGACCGCTAAAAACTTAAAGTATTTTTTCCAAGCTATCCGATGGCACTAAGCACAATATCCTGAATTACTTCCAGGAGGGTGCTGAATGAATATTATTATACAATTAGAGAATGCGCAGCTGTAAGAGGATTTATCTAAATCAGTGCGATTTTATTCAGCCTGTTTTTTTACTCAAAAATAAATAAATAGAATGTTTAGAGATTTATTTTTAATAAGGTGTAAATTTTCAAACGTGAATATCTCGGCTCCTATGGGAAATTCGGGGGTGGTTTTGCCCCGTAGGCCCCTAAAAACTTAAAGTATTTTTTCCAAGCTATCCGATGGCACTAAGCACAATATCCTGAATTACTTCCAGGAGGGTGCTGAATGAATATTATTATACAATTAGAGAATGCGCAGCTGTAAGAGGATTTATCTAAATCAGTGCGATTTTATTCAGCCTGTTTTTTTACTCAAAAATAAATAAATAGAATGTTTAGAGATTTATTTTTAATAAGGTGTAAATTTTCAAACGTGAATATCTCGGCTCCTATGGGAAATTCGGGGGTGGTTTTGCCCCGTAGGCCCCTAAAAACTTAAAGTATTTTTTCCAAGCTATCCGATGGCACTAAGCACAATATCCTGAATTACTTCCAGGAGGGTGCTGAATGAATATTATTATACAATTAGAGAATGCGCAGCTGTAAGAGGATTTATCTAAATCAGTGCGATTTTATTCAGCCTGTTTTTTTACTCAAAAATAAATAAATAGAATGTTTAGAGATTTATTTTTAATAAGGTGTAAATTTTCAAACGTGAATATCTCGGCTCCTATGGGAAATTCGGGGGTGGTTTTGCCCCGTAGACCCCAAAAAACTTAAAGTATTTTTTCCAAGCTATCCGATGGCACTAAGCACAATATCCTGAATTACTTCCAGGAGGGTGCTGAATGAATATTATTATACAATTAGAGAATGCGCAGCTGTAAGAGGATTTATCTAAATCAGTGCGATTTTATTCAGCCTGTTTTTTACTCAAAAATAAATAAATAGAATGTTTAGAGATTTATTTTTAATAAGGTGTAAATTTTCAAACGTGAATATCTCGGCTCCTATGGGAAATTCGGGGGTGGTTTTGCCCCGTAGGCCCCTAAAAACTTAAAGTATTTTTTCCAAGCTATCCGATGGCACTAAGCACAATATCCTGAATTACTTCCAGGAGGGTGCTGAATGAATATTATTATACAATTAGAGAATGCGCAGCTGTAAGAGGATTTATCTAAATCAGTGCGATTTTATTCAGCCTGTTTTTTTACTCAAAAATAAATAAATAGAATGTTTAGAGATTTATTTTTAATAAGGTGTAAATTTTCAAACGTGAATATCTCGGCTCCTATGGGAAATTCGGGGGTGGTTTTGCCCCGTAGAGCCCTAAAAACTTAAAGTATTTTTTCCAAGCTATCCGATGGCACTAAGCACAATATCCTGAATTACTTCCAGGAGGGTGCTGAATGAATATTATTATACAATTAGAGAATGCGCAGCTGTAAGAGGATTTATCTAAATCAGTGCGATTTTATTCAGCCTGTTTTTTTACTCAAAAATAAATAAATAGAATGTTTAGAGATTTATTTTTAATAAGGTGTAAATTTTCAAACGTGAATATCTCGGCTCCTATGGGAAATTCGGGGGTGGTTTTGCCCCGTAGGCCCCTAAAAACTTAAAGTATTTTTTCCAAGCTATCCGATGGCACTAAGCACAATATCCTGAATTACTTCCAGGAGGGTGCTGAATGAATATTATTATACAATTAGAGAATGCGCAGCTGTAAGAGGATTTATCTAAATCAGTGCGATTTTATTCAGCCTGTTTTTTACTCAAAAATAAATAAATAGAATGTTTAGAGATTTATTTTTAATAAGGTGTAAATTTTCAAACGTGAATATCTCGGCTCCTATGGGAAATTCGGGGGTGGTTTTGCCCCGTAGACCGCTAAAAACTTAAAGTATTTTTTCCAAGCTATCCGATGGCACTAAGCACAATATCCTGAATTACTTCCAGGAGGGTGCTGAATGAATATTATTATACAATTAGAGAATGCGCAGCTGTAAGAGGATTTATCTAAATCAGTGCGATTTTATTCAGCCTGTTTTTTTACTCAAAAATAAATAAATAGAATGTTTAGAGATTTATTTTTAATAAGGTGTAAATTTTCAAACGTGAATATCTCGGCTCCTATGGGAAATTCGGGGGTGGTTTTGCCCCGTAGGCCCCTAAAAACTTAAAGTATTTTTTCCAAGCTATCCGATGGCACTAAGCACAATATCCTGAATTACTTCCAGGAGGGTGCTGAATGAATATTATTATACAATTAGAGAATGCGCAGCTGTAAGAGGATTTATCTAAATCAGTGCGATTTTATTCAGCCTGTTTTTTTACTCAAAAATAAATAAATAGAATGTTTAGAGATTTATTTTTAATAAGGTGTAAATTTTCAAACGTGAATATCTCGGCTCCTATGGGAAATTCGGGGGTGGTTTTGCCCCGTAGGCCCCTAAAAACTTAAAGTATTTTTTCCAAGCTATCCGATGGCACTAAGCACAATATCCTGAATTACTTCCAGGAGGGTGCTGAATGAATATTATTATACAATTAGAGAATGCGCAGCTGTAAGAGGATTTATCTAAATCAGTGCGATTTTATTCAGCCTGTTTTTTTACTCAAAAATAAATAAATAGAATGTTTAGAGATTTATTTTTAATAAGGTGTAAATTTTCAAACGTGAATATCTCGGCTCCTATGGGAAATTCGGGGGTGGTTTTGCCCCGTAGGCCCCTAAAAACTTAAAGTATTTTTTCCAAGCTATCCGATGGCACTAAGCACAATATCCTGAATTACTTCCAGGAGGGTGCTGAATGAATATTATTATACAATTAGAGAATGCGCAGCTGTAAGAGGATTTATCTAAATCAGTGCGATTTTATTCAGCCTGTTTTTTACTCAAAAATAAATAAATAGAATGTTTAGAGATTTATTTTTAATAAGGTGTAAATTTTCAAACGTGAATATCTCGGCTCCTATGGGAAATTCGGGGGTGGTTTTGCCCCGTAGGCCCCTAAAAACTTAAAGTATTTTTTCCAAGCTATCCGATGGCACTAAGCACAATATCCTGAATTACTTCCAGGAGGGTGCTGAATGAATATTATTATACAATTAGAGAATGCGCAGCTGTAAGAGGATTTATCTAAATCAGTGCGATTTTATTCAGCCTGTTTTTTTACTCAAAAATAAATAAATAGAATGTTTAGAGATTTATTTTTAATAAGGTGTAAATTTTCAAACGTGAATATCTCGGCTCCTATGGGAAATTCGGGGGTGGTTTTGCCCCGTAGGCCCCTAAAAACTTAAAGTATTTTTTCCAAGCTATCCGATGGCACTAAGCACAATATCCTGAATTACTTCCAGGAGGGTGCTGAATGAATATTATTATACAATTAGAGAATGCGCAGCTGTAAGAGGATTTATCTAAATCAGTGCGATTTTATTCAGCCTGTTTTTTTACTCAAAAATAAATAAATAGAATGTTTAGAGATTTATTTTTAATAAGGTGTAAATTTTCAAACGTGAATATCTCGGCTCCTATGGGAAATTCGGGGGTGGTTTTGCCCCGTAGGCCCCTAAAAACTTAAAGTATTTTTTCCAAGCTATCCGATGGCACTAAGCACAATATCCTGAATTACTTCCAGGAGGGTGCTGAATGAATATTATTATACAATTAGAGAATGCGCAGCTGTAAGAGGATTTATCTAAATCAGTGCGATTTTATTCAGCCTGTTTTTTACTCAAAAATAAATAAATAGAATGTTTAGAGATTTATTTTTAATAAGGTGTAAATTTTCAAACGTGAATATCTCGGCTCCTATGGGAAATTCGGGGGTGGTTTTGCCCCGTAGGCCCCTAAAAACTTAAAGTATTTTTTCCAAGCTATCCGATGGCACTAAGCACAATATCCTGAATTACTTCCAGGAGGGTGCTGAATGAATATTATTATACAATTAGAGAATGCGCAGCTGTAAGAGGATTTATCTAAATCAGTGCGATTTTATTCAGCCTGTTTTTTACTCAAAAATAAATAAATAGAATGTTTAGAGATTTATTTTTAATAAGGTGTAAATTTTCAAACGTGAATATCTCGGCTCCTATGGGAAATTCGGGGGTGGTTTTGCCCCGTAGGCCCCTAAAAACTTAAAGTATTTTTTCCAAGCTATCCGATGGCACTAAGCACAATATCCTGAATTACTTCCAGGAGGGTGCTGAATGAATATTATTATACAATTAGAGAATGCGCAGCTGTAAGAGGATTTATCTAAATCAGTGCGATTTTATTCAGCCTGTTTTTTACTCAAAAATAAATAAATAGAATGTTTAGAGATTTATTTTTAATAAGGTGTAAATTTTCAAACGTGAATATCTCGGCTCCTATGGGAAATTCGGGGGTGGTTTTGCCCCGTAGGCCCCTAAAAACTTAAAGTATTTTTTCCAAGCTATCCGATGGCACTAAGCACAATATCCTGAATTACTTCCAGGAGGGTGCTGAATGAATATTATTATACAATTAGAGAATGCGCAGCTGTAAGAGGATTTATCTAAATCAGTGCGATTTTATTCAGCCTGTTTTTTTACTCAAAAATAAATAAATAGAATGTTTAGAGATTTATTTTTAATAAGGTGTAAATTTTCAAACGTGAATATCTCGGCTCCTATGGGAAATTCGGGGGTGGTTTTGCCCCGTAGATCCCTAAAAACTTAAAGTATTTTTTCCAAGCTATCCGATGGCACTAAGCACAATATCCTGAATTACTTCCAGGAGGGTGCTGAATGAATATTATTATACAATTAGAGAATGCGCAGCTGTAAGAGGATTTATCTAAATCAGTGCGATTTTATTCAGCCTGTTTTTTACTCAAAAATAAATAAATAGAATGTTTAGAGATTTATTTTTAATAAGGTGTAAATTTTCAAACGTGAATATCTCGGCTCCTATGGGAAATTCGGGGGTGGTTTTGCCCCGTAGGCCCCTAAAAACTTAAAGTATTTTTTCCAAGCTATCCGATGGCACTAAGCACAATATCCTGAATTACTTCCAGGAGGGTGCTGAATGAATATTATTATACAATTAGAGAATGCGCAGCTGTAAGAGGATTTATCTAAATCAGTGCGATTTTATTCAGCCTGTTTTTTACTCAAAAATAAATAAATAGAATGTTTAGAGATTTATTTTTAATAAGGTGTAAATTTTCAAACGTGAATATCTCGGCTCCTATGGGAAATTCGGGGGTGGTTTTGCCCCGTAGGCCCCTAAAAACTTAAAGTATTTTTTCCAAGCTATCCGATGGCACTAAGCACAATATCCTGAATTACTTCCAGGAGGGTGCTGAATGAATATTATTATACAATTAGAGAATGCGCAGCTGTAAGAGGATTTATCTAAATCAGTGCGATTTTATTCAGCCTGTTTTTTTACTCAAAAATAAATAAATAGAATGTTTAGAGATTTATTTTTAATAAGGTGTAAATTTTCAAACGTGAATATCTCGGCTCCTATGGGAAATTCGGGGGTGGTTTTGCCCCGTAGAGCCCTAAAAACTTAAAGTATTTTTTCCAAGCTATCCGATGGCACTAAGCACAATATCCTGAATTACTTCCAGGAGGGTGCTGAATGAATATTATTATACAATTAGAGAATGCGCAGCTGTAAGAGGATTTATCTAAATCAGTGCGATTTTATTCAGCCTGTTTTTT